>JABWTJ010000080.1:0-1200000 GCA_016801875.1 Solanum sitiens
ACTTGCAATACATATGCTAAAACGTGCAAGGCATTACATCACCTTCCAAGCTAGTTTAAACCAACACTAATCATGTAAGAAACATGATCCCTCACCTACACTATAAGTATAAGTCAAGTATAACATGAATAGAACTACCACATACAAAAATACAGGCCGTTACATATTCCTGCTGAAAATCATATGCATAGATTTGAAGCCTTGTTTGTACATCTTCAATTTCTCGACCTGCGCGTGGTGTTGGGTTCACTACACTACACAGATCATTCTGCAACCATGTCTTGTATTCATCGACATACCCAGCTTCATATCTGTTTTCAGCCATATCCCATTTCATGTTGACACGTCCGGTCCACTCTTAGAGGATGATCTTGGCGAAAGGTATTTTGCCGCTCTTGCTGTAATCGACAATAAAAGAGCTAGCATCCTTTGGACGGGTATGATTTGAGTTCTACCAAATTGTCGCATCACTCTAGCTGGGAGGCCGTAATCCTCTGATGTCGGGAAGGACTAAAAATAGAAGTTTGGCCCCTTGTGTTACTATCCTCTCGGACTTGAAGTTCGGTAACATCCATTGTATATCTCCTTCTTTTAAATCATAAAATACCCTTGCCCACGCACCCCTGGTGGTATGAATTGGAAATCTGCGGATGCTTAGGTAGAATTCATAATTACCAAGGGGACTCGTCTGGCTTGGCTTGGCCAACTCTTGTGGTCGGGCACCGTCCCTTTTGCAGAGATGTTCAGTCATCCACCATTGAAGTAGAATGTTGCAACCTTGGAAAAATGGGAATCCGTTCTTGCACAAACTCAAAGATCGATAAATGTCGGCCAAAATGATCGGGGCCAAACTGCAGTATTTCTTTTCTTCTTGTTTCTTACCTATCCCTCAGAACATGGCGTCCACTATCATCATGAACCGGGTGTCGATATCTTTTCCTTCATCTTTAGGGAACACCATAGTTCCTAAAAGGCATGCTAAGAATGAAATGGCTTGAGTTTGCCTCCAAGTACTGT
The DNA here is from genome assembly GCA_016801875.1 of Solanum sitiens. Taxonomy (NCBI): domain Eukaryota; kingdom Viridiplantae; phylum Streptophyta; class Magnoliopsida; order Solanales; family Solanaceae; genus Solanum; species Solanum sitiens. The sequence continues at coordinate 1,018 of JABWTJ010000080.1, forward strand.
GATCGTAGAATTCGTTTGGAAATTGCTCGAAATAGCTATTGTGCCCCCATCTTTCGAAGAATCTCATTAGTGGTATACTTTGGGCGTCCAACCAGTTAGCCCTTACCAGTAACAATATCTCTCTTAATTCTCCGGCAGTTGGCCTATCTGGTAGAAGAATGTGATGATCGGGACACCTTTTCTTCTTGCCGCATGTTTCGATAGAGTCTATACAATCTTTAATTTCCTCTAGCGTTGGTGTTATTTCGACGTCTCCAAATCGAAACACCATCCTTTTGTCATCCCAAAACCGAGTGATAACCTCGATAAACGTGGGACAAACCTTGAAGTCCATTATCGAAGGTAAGTAACCCAGGTGAATCGAGATTTCTCTCTTTTGACAATCTTTGAGGTTATCCCACCATACACGGAGAATGTCGGGCGTCTTGGTGACCATGTTGAAATGGAGGAACTAACTCAACATCTACAAAAACATACAACTAGTTAATTGCCACCCCCCACGATACAACAAACATTTAAACACGCAATACATACTTCAGAACACACAAATATGATCATCCTATCGAGCCGTGGGCTCATTGGACTCAAGGTGGTCTTTCTAATGGGCCCAACACTCCTTGGGTGTTGGGTCGTCTTAGGCCAATGCGCTATTTTTTTGGGATTGGGTTTCGCTCTATCTTAGTTTAACTAAGAGTGGAAAGGGTAACCCAAACGGACTACTTGGGCTGGTACAGTTAACGATCGTTGACTATCAAGTAGCCAACTACACTCGTCAGGGTGCCCCGAGAAATATTTGGTTAATGAACGACTGCGAACCCGCATAATCGTCCTTTAGTGGAAATGAAATAATTGTCGTTTGACGGAAAAATGTTATGCCATGAATGCGACAGTTTAATAAAGCGATAAAGTAAACAAATAAATAATTATACACATAGCCAAATAAAGTTAGTTTTAAGGTTAGAATCCTCCTAGTCCCCAGCGGAGTCGTCATTTCTGTTTTATCCGAAAAATAATTTTGCAAGAATTTTTGACTTTTTCGACTTTTTTAGAGTCGCCACTTAATTTTTAAAGAAAAATCAAGAAAACTAACGTTTCCAAAAGACTTAACAGAAAAATCACTTGAAAACTTCAAGGGTTCGGGGATTCCTATTAACGTCTTAGGAAGGTTTTGAAAGCACCTAAGACGTTCCGCTTAAACACGATTATCCAACAACTAACTATTTGGCTAAAAATTATTTAACTTAATTTTGAGATAAAATTTATTTAAAAAAAAAGAGTTCTTAAATTTATCTAAGTGAAAAGTTCAACTTTGAAGAAACTCGATTCCCTTTTAAGTTGTTAAAACAAAACGGCGTTTTGCGGGGATTCGAATGTTCCTAACTTTTAAAACTAACGACAAATAAACAGATAAGATAATCAAAGCAAGTAAAGAGAGAGAGGGAAAGAGATTTGGGTCCAAATTCGGGTTTTTTGTCTGCCTTGACCGGAATTTGGACCCACCTATTTTGGGTTTTTGACCCATTCGACTTTTTGGGTTTTTGACCCATTTTGTACCTGTCCTAAACTAAGCAAATAATTACACAAAATAATTAAAGTAAAGTAAAAGACGACAAGGGCTTATGCCCGAAAATAAATACAATACGAAATGTAAAGAATAAAATGGGTCTTCGAATCCATATTCTCCGACTTTCTTCAATTCTTTAAACTTCGGATCTGTACGCCGATTTTGGGTTGACTCGACAGAGAAAAAATTGGACCAAAGGCCCAATTCAGATGTGAAGGGAAAAAGTCCATTGTGGACGCGTATACATGCCAAAGAAAATAAAAGGAAAGGGTTAGAGGGCATTTAGTGCCAATCCACTTATTCGAAAACACACAAAAGGGCCAGTCGTGCAACTCTAAACATTTAGCAAACTGATGAAAAATAAAGATAGAGTAATAGGCTTGTATGCTGCCAATATGTAGAAAATACTCGAAGTGATAATAATCCAACTCAAAACTTCAAAACAACAATAATATCACTAATAATAATGATAATTAATTTAAGTAAAACACACCCAACTTGAAGAAACTATCGAAGGGACGAGACCATTCCCAATGAAATCCACTAAGTAATGCTACCGACTCACTATTTTATAAACACAAGCCTTCGACCAAAATTTTCATTTTTTACTTTAAGAACAACAGCAGACAATGACCATCCTCCATCGACTATTAAACTAGTTTAAACGATATCGACTAAAAATATGGACAGCACTGAGACATGAATAATCACGAGATTGAAAGGGGGGGAAAAAGAGCTGCCACAGCACTCAAACGATACACAAAACAACTTAAAACTCTCCTACTAATCATTTTGGGAAACCTGCCCTCATTTTTACGAAGTAAACAAAGGTATACTAATCAGTAGCGCATGCGAATAGATTCTTTAGGTTAGAAAGCCAGCATTTCAGTACTACTTGAAAGAAGAAAACACAATAAGAAACAATAACGAAGGAAATATAGACCAAGAAGGCAAGAAAATACAACATTAGCTACAAAGTAACAGCTACTCGAAACAACCCAGAGATAAAAACGCTCAAGAGCACAATGCTAAGCACAATAGAACTATCTATTTCGACCAGGAATAATAGTAACATAAAGGCGCAATAATCCGACACAACGAAACAAAGAAAAACAGACAAAGAAAAACATTATGGAGGAGACATCACAACTTAATGAACAAAACTCTCATGCTTCTGGAAAATCAATATATATATATACATATATACATATAAAAATGGGTAAACCATTATCAAGAAAATGACAAAGAGCTAATGCTTGAAGAAGGAGTAAGGTACTAATGATCAATCTCAATTCCGAGAACAAAGAATAACAAAATATTAATGGCCAGCAAACTTTAACAAGATTGTCATATTTCAACAAAATCTGTAGTCACATATCTTAATGGCTAATTCCAATTTTCTCGATATAAGTACGAAATGGTAATGGGAAACGATTAAGTCAGCTTAAATTGCAGGGGTGTCGAACATTTGGACAGACATCATACGAGCTACACATTAGTTAAATATGAGATTCTTCCATATATATTTTTTGAAAGGAAACAACATTATAACAAAATCTTACATGCTATTAGACTGCAAACGTCGAAACATGGGCATCCAATGACATTCAAATAGATGAATTCGAGATGAATAAAAGCAAAACAACCTTAAAGAAAACACAGAGAAGACCTCTATGCTAGACACAAAACAAAAAAAACAAAAAAACATCTTAGATATACTAGAGACTTTATAGGAACAAAACAGACCCTTTTGAGCATGATAGCTTACTCGAAAGAGAGGACTATTAAGACCCAACGAACAACAACACTTTGAAATAAAACTCTAAACAATAGTGCACCCTGTGCTTGACGACAATATAGACGAAATGAAAAGAACGCCCAAAACGCGCCCAAACACCAAACAGAAACTTAACAGAACTTCAACATTAAGATGCAACTAACCCAAGAAACATATACTTTATGTGAAGCGACATTAGTCCAATAATTAATCAATGAATATCCAGCCAAATAGCGATTTCCACACCTCAATACAAATAAAAATAAAAATAAAACGAGGATAAAACTATCGAATGAAGGGTTACCTTTTCCGGGCAGCGAACTGGACGAAAACGAGCAAAGCAACGACCTTTACCGAAAGAAACTCAAAAGGGAAACAGTGAGTGAGAGGCTCTGGGTAAAATAAAGGACTCCGATGCAACAAAACCAAGAAAAGGAAGAAGAAACAACCTCCCCTTTCTCCTGTTATATGTTTCTGCTTCCGAAGAATTCCTCCCAACAACACAAAACACACAAAACAAAAACTCTCTATTTTACTCCAAGAATTCCCACTCAGAATATCACTGTCATCAACTATATCAAGAGAAAATAAGAAGCTTTTCTATTTATTTTTTTTCTTATCTTTGCGGCTGCCAAAAAAATCTCCCCGGTCCTTTGTGAAGAAGATAAATAGCTTACATAGAGGGGGGGCTTTAGGATTTACGAAATGGGAGGGAAAAAGGCAAAGATTTCCCAAAATTCAGCCCAAATCAAAATTCGAAAACCCTCTGATAGACCAACTTTTTCCAGAATTTTGGCTCTATTCCAGAAAGGGAGGGGGAATCGACGCCCAGGATTGATTCCCTCGTCCTTGAGATGCAACGTAGAGCAATCTCCTAGTTGTAAGGACGAATCTTGCTGCCATCGCCGAATTTGCTGCACCTGAACAGTACTTGATTCAGAAAAGAGACGTTAGAATCGATATCATCAACGCCGTGAGCTGCTTTTCGTCTATTTGACGTTGCCGTGACTTGTCATTTCTAGCGTGAGGGGCGGTGAGGCGCGTGTGGAGTGATTGGGATCACTCACGCCTGATGCTGTCGAAATAGACGTGAAGTCGCCGTCTATGGATGTGAAGCTAAGCTTTCTTGGATTCCCTTTTGTGATCAAATGGGTCGGGTTGAGGGATGGGCTGAGGGTTTAAGAATGGGCTGGGGTTGGCTTATTTTTTAACAGGATTGGGCTGAGAAGGAGTAAAGCAAACGTTGGGCCTGTTTTGGTGGACTGTACATTTGAGAAAAGTAGACCTGAAATAGGCTCAAAATTAAAGGAGTGATTGGCTGAAGTATTGGAAATGGTTAAGCAAGATGAATTAGTATCAATTAATTATTAAGCTTCTTAATCCTAACGAAATAAAATAACTAATTTATTCGTAAGCTAATTAATTCAATATATATATATATATATATATATATATATATATATATATATATATATATATATATATATATATATATATATATATATATATATATATATATATATATATATATATATATATATATATATATATATATATATAAATGCTAATTAAGGTAAACTAATTAATAAGATCTTTTTGGGACGAATGATTATAAAATATGCTTAATTAATTAAAACATACTTACATAATAAAAATCACTACAAATTTTTAGCACTTGGATTTTTTTTTTTTTTAATTTTTATAAAATTAATTATTTTATATCATTCGAAATTAAAGAAACTCGAAAAAATTGATACACATTATGGTGATCCAAAATTGGATGTCAACAACGTGTATACAGTATACTGATAAATAATAATAAGTTAAGCAAGATTAGTTAGTTTATTATGATTTTTACTTATTATTTTACTTGTTCTATTAAAAATAATATGCATTGCATAATTTATAAGATAAGTTGTTTATTTAAATAGTATCTTATACCTTATTTATTAGAAAAAAAGATCTCGATAAACCATATGTATTTTTATTATGTTATTTTTAAATAACTAATCATGGTACTATTAATTACTAATTATATAAAAGTTTATTTAAGATGTACATATAAATAGGTAAAAAAAATTATGTTTGGTTTTTCACTTAGGCCTCATTTATTTGCACTTAATGAAGATCTGAAGTTTAATCATTCAGATTCTCCTTATCCAGTATGTTCATTTTTGAGGACTGAATCTTAATTATTCAGATTCAGTTCATTAAGTTTGTTTGTTTTATTTCCTTATAAGCCTCTAATGTGTCTGAATATATTTGAATGGATCATATCTGTAACACACTCTTAAAACCATTCATACAAAAAAAAAAGACTCCTATCTTAATTAAACTATGTCACAACAACTCATAAAAGTTATTTTCTTATTTAATTATTATTAATTACAGGCTTACGGTTATAATTTCATTTATTCTTATTAACTTAATATACGTCTTTTACTTTCATAAATTAATCAATATATTTAAATTGATAAGCCCTTCCATGATATAATATTTAGCACGATTCCAGAAAATAAAAAAAAATTAATTATTTGATCGGTAACAATAACAAATGTCCATTATAAAATAAAATGTTTTCATAAATATTATATTACTACTCTATATAAACTATTTTACATTATATTATATTAGATTCTTAAAGTTTTGAGTGGGGATAATACTCAATTACCCCCCCCCCCCCCCAAGCCTATATCCAAAATCTCTGAGACACACCTTACCTTTGATGAGGTCCTATTATCCCCCCAAACTTTTTTTTAAGTAATTGTTTACCACTTTCGTACCTACGTGGCAATATATGTGAATTCACCCATGTAAGGCGCGTGAGTGAAGATTTTAGATAACAATGACCAATAAAAGTTGGCCACGTGTCAAAGTAATTTGAAAAAAACTCAAAAATAAATATTAATGTTTATCGAAAAGGACGCAGTTGTCTTCTTCTCTCTATAGCAGTGTTCTTCATCTTTTGAGAAAAAAACTCCATTTTCAGTGTTCTTCATCTTTGAAAAAACTCCATTATCATTCAAGTTAAATAGCTCCTTGATTTGAAAAGGTAAAGTAAAATTTAATATATTCTTTACATCTTTTTATGTCGATTATTAATTCTTAAACAAAAACTAACTATCAAAATCCAACATCAAAAATCAACTATCAGTTTGAAATCAAATTTCTAACCTTTGTTGATTTTTTGAAACCAAGCTAACCTTTCCCTCTTTCTTTCCTTGTTCCTTTATCTTCTTTTTGGTAAAGTGAATATTGAAAACGTAAATGGCCAGCTTTTTGGAATTTTGGGAAGTGTAAAAGTCTATTTTGAGCTGATAGTCACTTTTTAGAAAGCTGCAAAAGTGGGGCCCAGCGCGTGTTGAACAAACCGATCAACCTTTCTGATTATTATTGCCACATAGGTACGAAAGTGGTAAACAATTACTTAAAAAAAAAGTTGGAGGGGTAATAGAACCTTATCAAAGATAAGGTGTGTCTCAGGGATTTTGGGTATAGGTTAGGGGGGTAATTGAGTATTATCCCTTTTTGAGTGCAAGAATAGTCATATTAATGATGTAACTTAATGTTAAATTCTTAAAAGGTAAATCATATTACCTTGTTACATAAAAATGTTCAAAATATTATTTTCTACAAAAAAAATTATTTTACTAAATTGAGGTTTTTATAATATTTTATTGATATGGCGTTTAGTTTCATATATACATTCATGTATTGAAAACAAACAGTCTCAATAATTCAATGTTCAGATTTACACACCTAGATCTTAATGCACATCTTAATATGTAGATTTGTATTCAGATTCAAACGTCTTAATTGTAATGGAAACAAATGAGTCCTTAGTGTATGGAGTTCATATTAGAGTCCTGATTAAATTCAGATCGCGCACTATAGTGTTGAAGAAGAAGAAAACTGATGACTGGAACATGTCAAAGGAACAGGTCCAATGTAGTTGACTGACTTGTCTACAACAAGTGTTGATGAAGAAGGAAGCTGAGGATTGGAACATGTCGAAAGGAACAGGTCCAACGAAGCTGACTAGCGAGTTACAACACTGCTGAAAAATTATAGTTGTACTAGGATTAGACTACCTATGTTAGTTAGAATTATATTTCGACTATAATTAAATTATGATTAGAATTATATTATTATTAGGATTATATTACTATTAGAATACTATTAGGATTTAATTATTATTATTATTATATTAGTAATAATTGATATGTGATCAATTATTGATGAATTGATATGTGATCAATTATTGATGAATTGATGAATAATAATGTTAAGTACATACTCCTTATATAGGAGAGAATTGTAGAGTTCTAAGTTAACTGTACTTAGAGTCCTATTACAATAACTATTACTAATATAATAATAATAATAATTAAATCATAATAGTATTCTAATAGTAATCTAATCCTAATAATAATATAATTCTAATCATAATTTAATTATAGTCGAAATATAATCCTAACTAACATAGGTAGTCTAATCGTAGTGCGACTATAATTCTTCAACAGTGTTGTAACTCGCCAGTCAGCTTCGTTGGACCTGTTTCTTTCGACATGTTCCAATCCTCCTTCATCAACACTTGCTGTAGACAAGTCAGTTAACTACGTTGGACCTGTTCCTTTGACATGTTCCAATCGTCAGTTTCCTTCTTCTTCAACACTTTCCCTCAAGCTAGTGAGTAGAGGAACGGTTACTCCTAGCTTGCTTTGAATATCCAGCAAAAAAATAATAATTGAATACCCAGCAAAACCTTGTTTTGTTAATACTTCGGTATGTTGATGTTGTTTTTCCTCTTCCCCTGCCTTTTTGAGCAGATAATACCATGTTATGTGTTTTTTTTTACACTTTTTCCTCCTCTTCCCTTGTATCAAAACTCGTGAGAGTATTTATAAATTGAATAAGTGTGGGATATGGTGTCTTACATAAGCTTCTATCAAAATTAATTGATTTTGTTGCTTGAATATGAACTTTTTTTTTAACATTACCACATCTCCTTGGCAGTTGAGCAGCCCACAATTTGTTGTGTGCTTTTTTCGGTCAAGGTGCTTGAGATCCAACTCCTTAGAAATACATCTTTCTCCTTCCAATCATCAATAGTGCCACTATCTTTTGCTTCCTTTTTTGCCGCTTCAATTTCCCTAGCAGTCTGTCCTGTGGAACAGCTACTTAATTTGACTTGGTTCATTCTCTGTGATATGAATCAATTTGGATATCTACATGGATTTCTTCACATAGGGCCTATACATTTGGGCGTAACGCTTTCAACATAATTTTTTTCATACTCAAGACATAACTCAAAACCTTTGATTAAAAATGAAACAGTCACATTATTACACCACAACTCATATCAATAAAATTGGTGTTATTAAATTGTCAATCTCACTTTATAATGTAATCATATACAGAGTGTCAAACGTCACACTCGTGTGACATAAGCAGATTGTCATTTATGATAGCACCGGCCATTGAAGCTTCTATGAAGACAAAATGTGAACATTAAAATTGGTATTGTCATAATATTAAACATTGAACAGTGAAAAAACATTTTCTATTATATTGTTGTGTTTGCCATTGACTTATATCACTCCACACAACTTGGATGTTACCTAATACCTAGTATCTTCCTAGTCCAATTAATTCTCTGTGGATATTGTTGGCTTGGCGGAAATACACCTTTTACAAATTTAATTAAAAATAAAATAATTTTAATTTTATTGTCTTAAATTAAAAATACGTATTATTTGTTTTCAAAGGATAAGTGGTCTTAGACAAACGGAAAATTTGCGTGAATTTCACGAGTTTAGGAATTAATTGTTTAGATATATTTTTGTTTGTAATATTATGAATTTTATTAGATTTTGATATGTCTAGATGCATGTATCTCGTGATATATACATACGTCCAAAATTAGGTATACAATGTTCTTGATACAATGTATCCAACTAGATTCACATGTATCCGGGATACATAACAAATCTCATTCGCTTCTCTCGCCTCCCTCCCATTACACTTCAATCTCCTATGTATCTGGTATCACAAATGCATGTGAATCACATCAAATACATACAAATACATGTATTAGTGCGATTCACATGTATCTGAGATACATGACTATCTTGCTCGCGTATCTCCCATCTCGCTCACATCTCTCCCTATTATAGTGTATCTGATAGCAGAAGTATATGTATCTAGGTGTAGACGTATAGTATATGGAACAATAGTATACATGGTAGAAGAATATATTTACTAATTATGTTGTTTATATTCATAAACGGAGATAGAAATAATTCAATGTTGATAGTCTAATTATTGTCTTTAATTTTGGAAAATATGGGAAATTATGAAAAAATTTCTTAGTTTGTCTACGATATTATACTTAAGGATATTTCATCTACTAAAAGTGTATTCTTCAGTATTTTGTTAGCTTCTTTTAGTAGACTATTTGAAAACGAGCTAGGCAAAATAAAGGAAGAAGAGAATATTTGTTCTCTAGTACACACTTCTATCATTTCCACATTTCCACATCTCTATTATTAAAATAAAATATAACATGAATATGATTTTTCTAAGAAAAATTTTACTCACCTCATAAATATACTTCCCCTTCGAGCATTAATTCATACTTATAATATACTCTCACCGTTTTTATTTATGTCATTATTTTAGATATTTCGTATCTTAAAAACTAGGTAAATTTATTATTATATTTAGTGATCTTTTTAAGTCAAGATTTCAATACATGAATATAAATTAATTTATTTACTTAATTAAATTAATCAATAAACATGAATTAATCATTTAATTTTCCTATTTTAGTTAAATTCATACTTCCAAAGCTAATAACTCTCAATGGTAAAGTAGGAAAAATAAAGTCATCTATGCATTGATTTTATAAAATGACAAACATTTAGAATCATCTATTTTTAATAAAAACGACATATAAATAGAAACAAAAGGATAACAGGAGATCTCACGGTTTCATGATCATTTTACATGAATCTATCTTAGTACTTATATAATTAGTATTTATATTGATAAATATAGATGATAATAATTTTTAAATAACAGGTTACGTACAAGACCTATTATGAAAATTACCTATTATCATATACTTATGTATATCAGTTTATAATGTAAGAATATGCGAAATGTTAATATATGGAAAAAGAGAACTCTATGCATAACCATCCAAACAAGGTTACGTTGTTACACTTTGTTTGGATGGTTGTTACTTGTCACCCGTTATATTGTATTGTTAGTTTAACTATTATATTTATTTTGATTGCTATTTGAATTTGATTATGTTGTATCATTTAAATTCATAGTTAAGTAACAATAAAAATCCCATTTAATTTAACAATCGATTTGATCTGATCTTTATTCTTTATCCTATCCTTTTTTTTTTATAGTTGTATATACTACGTACCATGTACCCTACTTTTCTTTTAGGTTTATCATTCGAGTTATTAATGTGGAACATTATGTAACAATGCAAAACGATGCAATCTATCACACTCTTTAAAACTTAACACAATATGCATAAAATATAATATAATAAATTATAAAATGTTCTATAATATATTATAAAATAATACGTAACAACCATCCAAACAACATAAATAATCAGTGATTAATTGATTTTATGTGACGTAAGTATATTTTGCTATTCCACCGGCCATTGAATCTTCTAGTAAGATGTCACACAACACAAAGGCAAAATGTGAACGATAGAAAAAGACGTATTCTATCCACTTTCATTGTGTTTCCCATTGACTCCAACAACGTGACCATTTTTGTTTCTTACCAAGTATCACCCTAATCCAATATTAACTTTTTATTTCCGATTTAGTGTTTGATATTTATACTGAAATCTGAGAAAAATTACATGTTAACAAAGGTAATTACAAACATTGTGTGACTATACTTAATTTCGATTATAAGATATTGATTTCATATCTAAGTCAATTCATCCTATTTTGATTTTTCTACTTCAATTTATTTAAAAACAGGCTAATATATAATCCAAATTAATCTATAAGAAATTTTATTAAGATACTATTTCTCCTATTTAATATATTAAATATAGACATTATAAGAATAACTTTAGATACTTAAACAAATTACAATTTTTTTATAAACTTAGTAAGAGTATTGAAATAGAGTGATTTATAACAACACAATGGCTAATTCTTGAATATTTAAATGCTGAAAGGATAAAAGAAAATCATATCTAGTGGTGGTGGAAATAGAATCATATGTGAAATTGACTTGATTCTAAAGCAAGATCTTTCATTATTTTTTCTTAAAGTTTCTTTTAAGTACACATAGCTTTTGCAATTTTATAACACTAATATTTTCCCTCTTGTCCCCTTTCTGTATATGATCTTCAACTTTTAAATGAAAGTGGACATTATTTAAACATATATAGTATATCTTTAAGGAAGCATTTGGAATTATGTCTCAAGTATCTATCATTATTTTTTGTTGCTAATCTTCCAAATCAAAGGGAACATCCAAGAGAGTAATTCTTGACCCTCTTTGAGTCTAAGGATCTTCAAAGAATTTTAAAAAATGAGTTATTTTAGTCCTCAAGTAGGGTACGTAGTTATAACAGTTGTAGGAGTCATTAATTAACTCGTAAAAATCATTGTCATTCCCCAAAAATTTAAAAAATAATTTGAAAAGTAGAATAATATATGTGAAAGGTACTGCTAAATGATCAGAAAATTTGGCCAGAATTTGGTTAGAAATTTAAAAAGTGTATAATATCTTTTTTATTTTAAATAAATTCATCTTTTTGCCACTTTTTTTCATTTAAAGGTATTAAAGTTAAAAAGATAAAAGATATTTAACAAGGTAAAATAATATAGATAAAATACCACTCTGATTAAATTATACTCAAATTTTCTGCCTAAAAAGATTTTTCCATATTATAAAAAGTCCTTTTAAAACTTAAGGTTAGGCTTATAAAAGTTGTGATGTAGTGAAGAAAGATCAAGAAGATCTTCTATGAACTGGTGTGTGTTAGATTTGCTCAACAAATTGTTGTATTTCTCATTTTCATATGTGCTAATTTGTAGTTATGTTTATAATAAATCACATTTTAAATGATCAAATTAAATTCATATATGTGGCGACTTTAAATGATCTAATTGGTGTATCTACTTATTAAAATTTAGAGGAAATAGTTGCATATAGAAAACATGTTATAAGACACATTGATATACATGTGAATGCCTAAATTAATAAACTAACTTTTCAAATTTAAAAGATCGCTGATAAAGACTTCAACATATTTACAAGTAAAATGTATATCAGTTAACCTGAAAGTATCTTTTTACAACTTAAATTATGTATTTATTTTTCTTTCAAATATCACTCGATTCATGTCCGATTGTCTAAAAGAGAGAAGACCCTTCATACGAGTAAAAATTTGTACATATCATTAGAGCAACCTTTATATCAACTTTTAAGTAAACCTAAAAATTTTGGGTTCAATTCTTTATTTATCTTTTCGTTTTAAATCCAGTACATAAATCTTGAAGCGTTCTATTAGAATTAAGATAGCTAGTTACACGACTAAGCAAGCATATACTGGTTGATTATTTAACATAGTTATAGTTTGAAGAAATTATTTTTCCCCACTAGCCTATAACCATGGTTATGTGGGCCACTTCCAGAATTTGTATAATTTGACTCATAATTGTATAAATCTAGAATTTATATAGTTTGGTTCCTAATTGTATAAATCTAGAATTTGTATATTGCTTACTCTAGCTTGTATATAATTATCCTGTTGATATATTTGATTTGTATAAGTTCTGAAAAAATTCCTAACTGTATAAATACAAAATTTGTATATATTTATCGTGTTTGTATATTGACAACCGAATTATACAAACGAAAATACTTATAGCAGACGAAACTATAGTTATGAAGTGTTACTATAAAACATAATTAAGCTGACTCTAGCTAAGAAGAGTTATTAAATTTAGGATAAATGACAGAAATCCATCTTTAAGTTCTCTTATCACCATTACCCTCTATTAGTTTTACAAATTCCCAAAATTCCTCATTTTCACACATGAAATTAATGTATCAGCGCATCAAATTAATGTATCTCGCGCATCAGATTGATGTATCTCGCGAATCAGATTAGTGTATCATGTATAAAATGTAATGTATCTTACTTAACGATTAATGTATCTCGCGCATCAGATAAATGTATCAGGGCTTATATTATTGTATCAATTTGAGGGATTTTGTAATTATAAACTTATAAGGGACAATGATAATTTTACCTTAAAAGTATGTGATTTTTGTCCCTTGTCCTTAAATTATCTTGCCAATCGTTGTGAGATACATTAAACTGTCAATTTAAATCATATTGCCAATGGTTGTGTGATACATTAAATTGTTCATTCCATCATATTGCCAAATGGCAATATTGGTGTGATACATTGAGAAATGTTAGATATACATTAAGTGATATACATTATGTAATATACATTATTTGTTAAATATATAATGTGAAGTTACATTTGTATACACTGTGCTAAGCCTTTATTTGATTTTTTAATTTTTTAGATTTTTTAAACGTTGTGATTTTTCGGCGATCGAAAGCATTAATAGCGAAGATAGAGAGTTTGATTGTGGTTAAGATACTGGTATTGTGATTAGGAGTGTTTATGATTTGGATAAATTTCAAATCGAAAATTCAAATCGAACCATTTAAATTCGAATTTTGATTTGGTTTGATTTTAGATTGTTAAGAACCGATAGAATTTGGTTTGCTTATGATTTTGTTTGAAAAAAATCAAAGAAATAACCGAACCAAACCAACAAGTTGTATACATAAATTTTATTATTATACATACATAATATTTATATTCATAAACAATTTTAAAGACTTTATATATGTTTCATCAAAATTTATTTATAATTTACTTATGAAAAAAATGTTCAATGTGAGAACATTTTTCTTATTGGTTTCATGTGTATGAGTGTCTATCGAAATTCTTTATGGGACTGAAAATGTCACTGTCTCTTCCTTCTAATGACAAAATAGTGAATTAAGGGATGAAAACAGTGTATAATAATTATTTATACGTTTTTTGTGATTTCATTTTTTCTTGATTTTTCGTATATTTTGTAAAAATTTTATTGCTATGTTTGTGAAAAGTCAAACTATTGTTATACGGGGGGTTATTTATGTGGTTAAACTATATATTTAAATTTTTTACTCGGATAAAAGTCTTATTCTTGTGTTGTATTTTGAGGTGGAATTGTGCCATCCTCTTATACTTTTTCTCATTATTTTATTCATTATTTTATTATTTTATTATTTTATTCATTATTATTTAAAATAGGGGCAAATAATAATAATAATAATAATATGCATGAGAATATAGTATTGGAAAGTTCAGAATGGTCACCAAAGGAGTCATCAAGTGAAGAATTATCCTCTATTGATTTTCAACAAGACATTTTTCAAGAAGAATTAGCTAATTTGGAGGATATTACAAGTGGAAGTTTTTGGACACAACCATTTGAAGTGGATACTAAAATTGATTTTGTAGCTCCTTCAATTGATTATTGTGGACTTGTGTGTCCACCTTCACCTTTTATACCTCATGAATTTCTTTCCTCATTTGACTTTGATGATTATAATTTGTAAAAACTAAAGAAAAAACATCAATAGATTTATCTTATATGATCATCAAATCTTTGTTTGAATGTTTTGGAGATGTATTGATAAATTCTCATTTAGTTCTTGTATTATCTGAAAAGAAATTTTTAATCGTTCCTCGGTTTAGTTGTGTTAAAATTATATTGTTATTTCATATCAAAAAATAATATCATTTCAAAAGTAATTGAAATATACTCTATATTTACTGCATATAAAGATAGAAGAATGCATACGTTTAACTAATTATAGTAAAAAATTATATATGTTGAGTCATATATATACAACAAAAATCAAAATAAGTATTTACAAAATACCTAAAGGCACAAAAGGGATATAACAGTTATCACCCCTAAAGTCAAATATGTAACATTCTGTGTTATATAAATTATTCATTTACCAATTGTGGTGAATTGTTAAGGTTTTTTATCCTTAATCAGACGTCTTGGATTCAAGACTTGAGTATGAAAAAAATCATGTTAAGAGCGTTACCTTCGAATGAAACTTTTAAATCTAGTTAAAATTTTAATGTGGGCTCAAATACCAAATATAAAACAAAAATAATAATAATTATTCATTCTTGTCACATGACACCTCACATGATTCCATGCAATATAGTACAAACAAAATGAACTTTTATGTGATTTCATATTCCTAATGAGTAATGAGGACAACATTTCTTTATCTCATTGTCTCCTTCTCTCATCATTCCTCAAGGCAATTTTGTGGCCAATGTAAAGTGTTGCATATTGATAGTGTTGGACACATTTGTGATTTGTGTTAACTAATTATATAGTTTTCTGGATTTTTTTAAAAATTTTTTTAGACTAGATTCCTAAGCGTAAATTTAGAAAAAGGGGAAAAGGATAAATATACTTTCGAACTATTGTAAATGATATGTAGACTGTAGATATCATCCGTCATACTTTTTAGATTAGTGTCCCTTCTGTTCAAAAACTAAAGCATCGCCCTTCACTCTAACGGCGGACTAAATAGGGACATGTGGTGTAATCTTATCCGTCGATCCGATATTTAATAAATATCGGGTGGGTAGATAAGATTACGACACGTGTGTGTCCGTTAATATAAATGGTTTATATGTTCTAGTTTTTAGACGATAGGAGCACCAATGTCCCAAAAACATGACGGAGGATATTTTCAAAAGTTCAAAGTATATTTATCCCTTTTTCCAGAAAAACATAGTAAAATACGTATGAAGTCTAACCATATCGAATGAGACTAAGGAATTTTGAGTACTTTCGACTTCAACGTGCCTAGACTCTTGGCTTCAGCTATGATGCTCGAGTTTGGCTTCAGAGATTTTACGAAAGTGTGAGTGGATTATATTAAGGATGTGTTTGATACGTAGAATTTTTTTTTCAAGAAAATGTTACTCAACTTATAAATATGCCTCTGTATTGACGTTCAAATAATAATAGATATATGAATTAAATAGTTGGTTTTTTGATTCAACAAATCAATCAGCTAATGTCTATGCTTTTAAATATTGAATTTACTTTTTTTTTTTTATAAAAAGTTACATCCATGAATGGATGTGCATCTTAATTTTTAAATATCGTATTTACTTATTTGAACACTAAGGGTGTGTTTGGTACAAAGGAAAATGTTTCCTCCATACCACACACATACTAAATAGAACTTGGACAGAACCTAAGTTTTAGCTATAGTTTGCATAATTGCGCTCTATAGTAAACATGTTATTATTATTTCGCTATACATATATATAAAAGAAGCTAGACTATTTCGCTATACATATATACAAAAGAAACAATTGTATAATTCGCTGACAGACCATTTGTATAAATTGTTGGCAGCATCTCGTTTTGTATAAATTGTTGACAGCCTCTCAATTCAATTTTTGTGTTTGTATATCTTTATAAAATTTGAATTTGTATACAATTGAATCAAAATAAAACGTTTGGATATCAAATATCGCTCTCTCTCGCTTTATACAAACATAAATTATACATTGCATTTTGTATAATATGTGTTTGTATAAAACGAGAAAGAGAGAAAGGCAAACGAGAACTAGGCAGGAAAATATTTATATTGTACAATTATATGTGTATAGTACGAAAATATATGTATTTACATTTGTATATAAGATTTTCTCTCGCTTTATACAAATAGAAACACAATTTATACATTTTTTATTGTATAAAGCGAGAGAGGCGAACACGAGTTTGAGGGAGAGAGGCGACTGACAAACAATAGAGGGCACAATTAAATCAAAGTATGATTATAGCTGTCTATCAACATCCCTTTATTGAATAATTACACTATTAAAAATATGTTTTTATGTGTATACATCACATATTAACACACTGACACTCATCGACCTCTACCTGATTTTAGACACACAGTCAAAATTCTGGTTCCACCCGACCAAATAATGGTAAAGAAAGATATAAAAATTCCTTGTGCTAATTAGGTACCTTTACATATGTTTATAGGAATTATTATAAGTATGAAGTATTGATCTGTTCTCCTTTTTTTTTTTTGTTTCTCATCCGGTATCTGGAGTTCATATTGGAGCTCCGACTAAATTCAGATCGCGCATTGTAGGGCCCATTTGAGGGTGACGCTTCCAACAAGATTTTCTCCATAATCAGGGCTCGAACCCGCTCTGGTTCTTTTCTTGTTAATTTTTAACAAAAATGATATCTACTTCTTCCGGATTAAATATATTACTACCTAAAGAGTAGAAAGTTTATTTAGATAAGTTATTGACAAGGATAATTAACAGAGAATTAAGCATTTAATCCATTCAAAAACTCGAGCTGGTAAGAGAGGACATGAGGGTATCATATCTAATGACTCTCTCTTCTTCTGATTTTGATTTTTCAATCTAACCATTTACTAGAGATTTCAATCATAATAATAGAGAATAAAGTCACAAATAATAATAATAACAATAAAATAAAATAAAATATTCCAACCGTTGGATCTCACATATACACTTGAGCAAAATGTGTTCATATAACACACGTTTCTTTCTTGATCTTGACTGTTGCAAAAATGATGATACGCATTTTTTGTTTTGAAAATAATTAATTTTATAATTTTCATTTCACATTCTTAAGAAAATTGATATGATCATACAAATGTTATAGCATATTTTAATCTTGAAAGTTTCAAAAAAGTTTATCATCATACAAATGCTACATATGATATATTTTTAAAAAAATATTTCTTTCTTAAATCTATATCAACTCAAGCGCTACATACGTTACATAATTAAAAAAGAGGAATACTTTATAAGGGAAAATTATCTATAATGACAAACTATTATTTTAAATTAAATGGTATAACCACTAGAGCACATCATACATACTGAGAAGATCATATCCACCATAACGCATATTTTTACCCATCAAATAGCTGAACAATATTACCAAATTAGCTCCATATCTAGCTCAAGTTATATGTATTCTTTCGTAGGTCAAGTCAATATTAAAAGTAACACACTTCATAACTCTAACCAAGTAAGCATCGATAATATTGTAGTAGAAATTATAACCTTAATAGGTGCATAATATTCCCATCATTTTCTAAGCAACACATTCATGTTATGATAACTTTACTAATTGTAGTTTCCAAATTAACATGTCCATTATCTAGCTATCCCTTTAGTCATTTTACTTCCAATTGTTAAACCACTCTAATTATCGTATATACCACATAAGTACTATTCATTTTACTAAAGTAACTAAACTTACACAATCCCTTCAAATTATTGAACATTCTAAATCTATCCAGACATCTTTTCCATAAGTATATTACTTCCATCTTAATATTAGATCTAATGTTCAAACCATACAAGACGTCAACTACACACATGAGAAATCACACACGAGTCATCACTATAAGTGAAAATGAATGGAGTGCAGCGATAAGAAACAAAGTCGGACAAAGTACGCACGATAGAGATCCAAGAAGTGAAGATTTTTCCTAAAAGTCACTATAGCCTCTCAAGGATAAGTACAGACGTCTCCGTACCGATCCTCGAGACTCTACTTAGACTCGGCTTGTATACACGTGAGACCTATGAACTTGAGGCTCTGATACCATATTGTCACGACCCAAAAATGGACGTGATGGCACTCGTCCTATCCACCAAGACAAGTCAGCCTAAAACTTAACCATTTCAATAAAATGCGGAAAATTACAGAAACAATTCAAAACACCCCCAAAATCTGGTTGTCACGTGTACAAGCCTCTAAAGTATTATAATTGATTCAAAAGAAACTCTAGTCTCAAATGAACTTGTTTCTAGAATAGAACAAGGTCATAACTAAGGAGAAAGAAAGTCCTCTGAGACGACAAACAGCTACCTCACAAATCTTCAAGAAGCCTCAGACAAGGAGAAGAGAAATATCACAAAGTCCGGGCTAGTAACCTACAAAAAAATTGTAGTAGCAAGGGATGAGTACCAAACCACACGGTACCCAGCAAGTAAACGTCTAAACTCAAGCTAAGGGGATAAAATAAGAGTACTCCTTACACACCAACCAAACCTCCACAAGTACAACCTGCATAAAAATCAGCCCAACCTAACAATTCACAATGTTCATAGCACCCACCTCATCAAATCGTTTTAACAAATTACACATCCTCAACTACAAACTCAATATTCAACAAACTCAATATTCAACAAAAAAGCACTCACAATATATATCAGCAACACACAAGATCAAGTTCGTCAAATAGAGGTAATCAAATATCAAGTCTTCCCAACCACCAATAAAACACATAATCATCAAGAATAAAGAATGTCATGGGATGCAATGCAATATGACACCATGAAGTGATATGCCTCAGAACCAATTTGTCTCTCAACCGTATATACATGATACTCCTCGGAAATACATCGAGAGTTCATGACCCATGGGGGACTCGCGAGGTCCATATACCGACACGGACGATCTCCACGTGTCTGTGCGGACAATCTCAACGCACTATCATAATCAAACAAATTTCGCACGGACGATCTCCACGTGCCCAAATCATAATCATACTTTTTCTATCGCACGGACGATCTCCACGTGCCCAAATAATCATAACTCGATCTCAACACGGACGATCTCCACGTGTTAGACCTTTACTCATACACAATCTCATGTCAATGCATGTGTACATATGATATCAAATAAAAGGAATGATGCAACATCTCAATAAATCAAATGTCACTATGACATATAATCACCCCAATTATCACAATTATACAGATTTAGCAAAGAACAAAATCAGACATAACAAATCAAGTAAATAATATATCAGCTAATGCCCATATGCTTTGGCATTCTCGGATTACAATCCACATTCTTTAGTAATAAACTTTGTCTTTATAACACCGATACTCGTACCATTCTCAACCCATCACACACAAACAATTAATCACATTGCCTTTTATAATCCTTTTTCATCATTAGAATTTATCAAGGTGGACAAGTCAACCCATCACCAAGTCCCATTACTCCCAACCATATACCACAAGGAAATACCCACATTTCATACACTTAACAAGGGTTTAGAAATTCACTTGCCTGAATCCAATAAGAATTTACTCCGGAACTTGAGCCTTCCCCTTTTGGTGTACTTCCAACTCAAAATAATCTATTCACATTAACGACCACAATAAGATTTTGGAAATAACAACACCCATATTGCTATAGGTTTAGCCTAAACCCAAAAAAACTCAGCCCCAAATCGAAAATCAAGTTTAAGGTTAAGTCTTAATTTCTCCCAACAATAAAATCCTAATAGTTTTTGTATAATATAACATACTTAATATTTAATTACCTATATCAATATGGATAAACTTAAACTATAATGTGATAATAAAATAATATTAATTAAAATGAAAGCCAATTGTTTATGCACCAGCGGTGGCAACTATACGAACTCTTAATACTTGTTACACCTATCCGTCCAATTGAACAACCACAAATCACCTGCTAGAGCATTTTCAAATTTCATTTTATTTTCAATTATGAAAAGGAATCATTAATTAATGCCAACCTCCTTACACAAAACTGTTGTGATCCTTCAATTTTATATTATTTTTATTTGAAATATTAATATAATAATATAACTTATCACCCAATCATTAATATACTACTATATTTTCCTATAACAACAATACATAAACAAACGAAACTCGAGGTTTTACCTGAAGCAGGAGTAGTTTTTCTTATGGCGTTAAACCGTGCCCTTCGCCTCTCTCGAATTATTGACTAAAATATTAACCCTACTAACTTTTAATGTATATGGGACAAGTGACCTGGATAATAAATAAATAAATAAACAAATAAGGGCTTGACTCATTAATCACCAATTAAATAAATTAATTATTTAATAAATTTATGTTTTTCAATTAACTAATTGTAATTATCGAATAGTTCAAAATTCTCAAACCATCTTTACCGATCGATTATAAATAACTCGAGATAACTATCCGAAGGGGTAAAACTATAACTTTCTTTTTAAAAAAAATCCAAAAGTGACCTTACGGGTCATTACATTATCCACCACTAAAAATCATGTTTGTCCTCGAACATAAGTAAGAAGAAGGAAGAAGGACCGACGTTACCAAACGTCAAAGTTATGACCTACTAATTAGTGTTTATCTCCCTAAGTGAGTCCTCCTTAAGACCATTCTATCAAGATACACTACTAAGAATTTGAACTTTTGAATCAACCTTGGAATATCCATAAATTTAGAGTTATTATCAAGTCACAGACGAATCCATGAACCCTATCTAAATTGAAAGCCATTGGACCTTAACACCACCATCATGACAAATCTTTTCTAACATAATCAAGATAATCTTCTAAATCTATACCAGTTGCTACCATAAATGAACTTAAATCAATCACCACACACTCACAATGCACAAACCATCACAGATCTTATCAAGATTTTTGTTTTCTTCCACACACTATATTTTCATGAACTTAAGTTATAAAAATCTGATCTTTAGACATCAAGTACTAAATAAGGAAGAATCAAACTTATCTAACACAAAGAATAACAAGATCAAGTAACCACATAGCTAGCGGTACACCTAAGCTAACATAACCTCTAACAACACTCTTAGACAATTTTACTTTTCATAGTTCTTATATAAATTCTCATAGAAAAGGATGAACACGTAGAAATACTGGTATACTTCAACCATCCCAAACAACACCAAGTCTATCATAACTTAAATGATCAAATCTATCCAAGACTGTCACCCTACTAATAAGACAATCACAGAATTGGTATACCCGATCCACCACTAGAAATTCACCCAAAGATGTGAAAACACAGGTAACATAGACAGTGAATCAAACTCTAAATAATGTTCAAAACGAGGAGGGTGGTCACATAATAACATACGAAACCAAAGTCGAATAACTCAGGATACTCCTTCCATAATGCCCATATCAAACATTTATATCAATCTAACTCCATCATTTATACTTTTTAGCCACCCACAATCAATCAGTCTGGATCCCATTTATAATTGCTCACATACTTGTTTTATCGAACCCCACATACTCTTCACATCATTTCACTAAAGCTCATACATCTCAATAGTAAGAACCATCATAATCATTACGGCCATCCACCTTACTCTCAAACTATCACTAGTATCAGTCTTCTTAGAAAACAAATTGCCTCTAAAATTTTGAACTATGGCTTCCTCTCTTTCCATTTAAGCATTTCATGAGAAATACAGGTCACACCAAAGGCTCATAACATTAATTTCAAATCTAAAAGTACCTTACCATCGAGATACAACAATTGAATCACACTCAATGTCAACTCCACGTATTTTTTTTTCATATACCAAATTGCAACTAATATTCAAAATCATCATACACCTCATACTAACACCTAAGAAATTTTTTATCACTCAATAATTCGGTATTCTATAAGCTAGCTCATCACCTCTACTCACTATCAATTGCTTATGTTACATATCATACCAATCTATATTGTCCCATCAATAAATTAGTTTAAATCCCCTCAAAATCCTCATTAACCTTGTATAATTGTAGGTTCATCCTATTGTGTATCCATAAGTCACCTACCATAATCTGAATGAATTATCACCACATAACAACACAAAATCTTCACACCTCACTATTTTTTTCCCACTCAAATCAAAACCTTATAATCATAAAAACTGCTGACAAATTCCTGGTACGTCTATACCGAACAAATTCACATCCATAGTCATATTAGATATTATATATGAAAACTCATACATCCTTTAACTTCAAACCAAGATTCTATATGAGAGGTCTTATTCCTTCGTTTCTCTTAAATTCTTCTTATGACATAAAATTTTTAGTATCTTGAACTCTTCAATACATCAAATCTTGTTTCTTTGG
Organism: Solanum sitiens; assembly: GCA_016801875.1. Classification (NCBI taxonomy): domain Eukaryota; kingdom Viridiplantae; phylum Streptophyta; class Magnoliopsida; order Solanales; family Solanaceae; genus Solanum; species Solanum sitiens. Next base: position 24,466 of record JABWTJ010000080.1, read on the forward strand.
TCGACTCGCTTACCAATCTTATCCTTTGATCAACAACTCATGGTATTTTTATCTTATCCTCGAAATTAAAACATTACGTGAAATTCCATTTAGGTATAACAATCAAAAGTAATCAAATTTTCTACTCAAATTATTTTTAAGTCCTTCCAAATGCTTCATACTCAATGTGATCGACATTTCTTACCTTACCAATTCATACCTTGACATAACACACTACCACAATTCTGCACCATGAAAATCTTAATTTTTTTTTCTTCCAACCATGTAACACAATCCCATTATCTATTAACATTAGCTCATACCTTGAAGATTTTTTTTTAAAAAAAATCATGTATCTTACCTTTTTATTGATCGCCTTTCTATCGATCTTATCATATCCTTCGCTAAAAATTAAACCATACTCATTATCAAACTCAAAATCAACGTAGAATTTATAATCACACTCGAGTTGAACGTAATACATTCCTTTCTCAAGTCTTATCCAATAGTTCTTAACCAATGTGATGAAGTTGTGACATTATTATCATAACCAAAGCAAATTGAATAAAATCACATGTCTCTAAATCAAATTCTCAATCCCTTTGAAGATACATCTTTAGCCTTTGCAATAAGAAAAAATATACTTACTCTCACCTCTTTTTGAATGCTCCACTACATCCCACACTTTTTCATTAAGACTGTAGATGCTTTCAATTTTATTCGAGCAGTGTCTCTACATATTCTTAGACTTTCCATACAACCACATTACTCACCAAATTGTGGAAAACCACCACATTAGATACTTGCTAGTCGTTATTACCATACAAAATTTGTTTAGCCGACAATTCTTATCATATAGTTGCGTCTTAATTACGATTTCATCACAAATCCTTATTATCGTTATGCTCGTCAAACATTTTTCTCATCTCAAAGTCAACCTTTTCATCTACATGACATTTCAAAACCATCTATACCAATCTAATTAAAAATACTAACTCAACTTTATACATGTTTCCTTACTAAAATTCTCAGTTACCTTCACACAAATATACTCATTTAGACTTCTTTTACCTTTAAGCTTCTCAACCTAATATCGATCCACTTTCATGGAGCTTACGATGAAATCACCACGTATTTAAAATTCTCAAGATACACTTCACAACCTAAACACATTAATATTGTATCCACCACTAAAAGCTTCCTTATAAATAACTCATTCGTATGTAGTAACAAGCTAGTTGGTTTCTCAAATATGAATGTGACATCAAACCTTATTATACGAGCATGCGATACAAATAATAACTCCTTATGTAGTTAGTATTCATGCTTAACTATCAACATATCTGTTTACATATACGACTAATACCACATTGTGAAAGCCCGCTATATCCACCACTAGAGCACATCATACATACTGAGAAGATCATATCCACCATAACGCATATTTTTACCCATCAAATAGCTGAACAATATTACCAAATTAGCTCCATATCTAGCTCAAGTTATATGTATTCTTTCGTAGGTCAAGTCAATATTAAAAGTAACACACTTCATAACTCTAACCAAGTAAGCATCGATAATATTGTAGTAGAAATTATAACCTTAATAGGTGCATAATATTCCCATCATTTTCTAAGCAACACATTCATGTTATGATAACTTTACTAATTGTAGTTTCCAAATTAACATGTCCATTATCTAGCTATCCCTTTAGTCATTTTACTTCCAATTGTTAAACCACTCTAATTATCGTATATACCACATAAGTACTATTCATTTTACTAAAGTAACTAAACTTACACAATCCCTTCAAATTATTGAACATTCTAAATCTATCCAGACATCTTTTCCATAAGTATATTACTTCCATCTTAATATTAGATCTAATGTTCAAACCATACAAGACGTCAACTACACACATGAGAAATCACACACGAGTCATCACTATAAGTGAAAATGAATGGAGTGCAGCGATAAGAAACAAAGTCGGACAAAGTACGCACGATAGAGATCCAAGAAGTGAAGATTTTTCCTAAAAGTCACTATAGCCTCTCAAGGATAAGTACAGACGTCTCCGTACCGATCCTCGAGACTCTACTTAGACTCGGCTTGTATACACGTGAGACCTATGAACTTGAGGCTCTGATACCATATTGTCACGACCCAAAAATGGACGTGATGGCACTCGTCCTATCCACCAAGACAAGTCAGCCTAAAACTTAACCATTTCAATAAAATGCGGAAAATTACAGAAACAATTCAAAACACCCCCAAAATCTGGTTGTCACGTGTACAAGCCTCTAAAGTATTATAATTGATTCAAAAGAAACTCTAGTCTCAAATGAACTTGTTTCTAGAATAGAACAAGGTCATAACTAAGGAGAAAGAAAGTCCTCTGAGACGACAAACAGCTACCTCACAAATCTTCAAGAAGCCTCAGACAAGGAGAAGAGAAATATCACAAAGTCCGGGCTAGTAACCTACAAAAAAATTGTAGTAGCAAGGGATGAGTACCAAACCACACGGTACCCAGCAAGTAAACGTCTAAACTCAAGCTAAGGGGATAAAATAAGAGTACTCCTTACACACCAACCAAACCTCCACAAGTACAACCTGCATAAAAATCAGCCCAACCTAACAATTCACAATGTTCATAGCACCCACCTCATCAAATCGTTTTAACAAATTACACATCCTCAACTACAAACTCAATATTCAACAAACTCAATATTCAACAAAAAAGCACTCACAATATATATCAGCAACACACAAGATCAAGTTCGTCAAATAGAGGTAATCAAATATCAAGTCTTCCCAACCACCAATAAAACACATAATCATCAAGAATAAAGAATGTCATGGGATGCAATGCAATATGACACCATGAAGTGATATGCCTCAGAACCAATTTGTCTCTCAACCGTATATACATGATACTCCTCGGAAATACATCGAGAGTTCATGACCCATGGGGGACTCGCGAGGTCCATATACCGACACGGACGATCTCCACGTGTCTGTGCGGACAATCTCAACGCACTATCATAATCAAACAAATTTCGCACGGACGATCTCCACGTGTCCAAATCATAATCATACTTTTTCTATCGCACGGACGATCTCCACGTGCCCAAATAATCATAACTCGATCTCAACACGGACGATCTCCACGTGTTAGACCTTTACTCATACACAATCTCATGTCAATGCATGTGTACATATGATATCAAATAAAAGGAATGATGCAACATCTCAATAAATCAAATGTCACTATGACATATAATCACCCCAATTATCACAATTATACAGATTTAGCAAAGAACAAAATCAGACATAACAAATCAAGTAAATAATATATCAGCTAATGCCCATATGCTTTGGCATTCTCGAATTACAATCCACATTCTTTAGTAATAAACTTTGTCTTTATAACACCGATACTCGTACCATTCTCAACCCATCACACACAAACAATTAATCACATTACCTTTTATAATCCTTTTTCATCATTAGAATTTATCAAGATGGACAAGTCAACCCATCACCAAGTCCCATTACTCCCAACCATATATCACAAGGAAATACACACATTTCATACACTTAACAAGGGTTTAGAAATCCACTTGCCTGAATCCAATAAGAATTTACTCCGGAACTTGAGCCTTCCCCTTTTGGTGTACTTCCAACTCAAAGTAATCTATTCACATTAACGACCACAATAAGATTTTGGAAATAACAACACCCATATTGCTATAGGTTTAGCCTAAACCCAAAAAAGCTCAGCCCCAAATCGAAAATCAAGTTTAAGGTTAAGTCTTAATTCCTCCCAACAATAAAATCCTAATGGTTTTTGTATAATATAACATACTTAATATTTAATTACCTGTATCAATATGGATAAACTTAAACTATAATGTGATAATAAAATAATATTAATTAAAATGAAAGCCAATTGTTTATGTACCAGCGGTGGCAACTATACGAACTCTTAATACTTGTTACACCTATCCGTCCAATTGAACCACCACAAATCACCTGCTAGAGCATTTTCAAATTTCATTTTATTTTCAATTATGAAAAGGAATCATTAATTAATGCCAACCTCCTTACACAAAACTGTTGTGATCCTTCAATTTTATATTATTTTTATTTGAAATATTAATATAATAATATAACTTATCACCCAATCATTAATATACTACTATATTTTCCTATAACAACAATACATAAACAAACGAAACTCGAGGTTTTACCTGAAGCAGGAGTAGTTTTTCTTATGGCGTTAAACCGTGCCCTTCGCCTCTCTCGAATTATTGACTAAAATATTAACCCTACTAACTTTTAATGTATATGGGACAAGTGACCTGGATAATAAATAAATAAATAAACAAATAAGGGCTTGACTCATTAATCACCAATTAAACAAATTAATTATTTAATAAATTTATGTTTTTCAATTAACTAATTGTAATTATCGAATAGTTCAAAATTCTCAAACCATCTTTACCGATCGATTATAAATAACTCGAGATACCTATCCGAAGGGGTAAAACTATAACTTTCTTTTTTAAAAAATCCAAAAATGACCTTACGGGTCATTACATCTAAAGAGTGAATAGACTGTCTGTTACTATAGTTATTGCAAGAATTACATGGAATTACACTACTACATTCTGAAACATTGAAAGAGGTCTTCAAACAACTTGGACACAGGAAGTAGAGACCCTCTTCTGCACTACCAATCACCAGAGGCCTCTTCATTGAAGGGGCCTGCATGAAACAAGAATTTTTGGTGAAACTAACAGTGTATTTTGAGTGTGCAGTCAAAGTATGAATAAAGATCAAGTTATATTTAAAAGATGGCACATACAGAACTTTATCTAAATTGATCATGAGTCCTAATGTGACACTACCAACTTGGGTCACCTTAACTTTGTATCTATTAGGCAAGGCAACTAACAAAGGATATGGTAAAAATGTGATGTCATGTAGTAGAGATATATTGAAAGTCATGTGGTTTGAGGCTCCCGAGTCCAATATCCATGAGTCAGATTTGTTTTTGAAACAATTACATGACAGTTTTCCAAAATCAATAGAGGAAGTGCAAACTATGATACCTGCAAAATCAGTTGTTGGTCCATTAGCAAGGTTTGTATTGGCGTTGGATCCTTCATTTTCATTTTCCCTGTGGAATTGCTGAAGCATGCCTTGAACATGACCATATTGGTCTTTGGTAAGCCTCACATTATACATTTCCTCATCTGATCTTCTCCCAGGGGTAAAATCTGGTGTGCAATTAGCATTTGCTACAACATTATTGCCAGATCCCCTGTTGTTCCTTTGATTCCCTTGCGAAAAATATTAGACCTCAGAGTTGGATTGTTTTTCTGATTTGGATTTGAACCAGTTGGATATCCATGGAGTTGATAACACTTCTCAGCAAGATGACCAGTCCTGTTGCAGTAAGTGCAGAATTTGTCCTTGTATTGAAGCTGAGAATGACCATGTGAGTTATTAGGAGCATAGTTTGTCTTGTAGGATGAAGAAGACTTGGCATTTGATGAAGAAGGCCTGACATATGATGAAGAAGGCCTGATGTTCCCAGCATGTAAAACAGTAGCTTCTACATTAAAATGGTTAGAAGGTTTGATTTCCCTTTGGTGTTCATCTTGGACTAACAGAGAAAAAGCCTAAGCCATGGTAGGCAGCGGATTCATCATAAGTATGCTCCCATGAATAACTGTGTACATCTCGTTCAGTCCCATGAGAAATTGGATTAACCTTCTATCTTGTTCTGCTTTGTGAGTAAGTACCTTTGCTCCGCAAGTGCAGCTGCAAGTGCACTGAGCTTTGGCATTCAAAGTACTGATCTCTTCCCATAACTTCTTCAATTTGGTGTAGTAACCTGTGATATCAAGAGAGCCCTACGACAAGTCGTTAATTTCTCTTTGGATCTGGTACAATTTCACACCATTGGTTTGCTCATATCGATCTTCCAGTTCTTTCCATAATTCTGCAGAATCCTGAACATACTCAACATTATCTGCAATTTCTTTAGATAGTGAATTTAGGATCCAAGAGGTAACAATATCATCGCATCTCTCCCATTGTCTGTACGATGAATCATTGGATTGAGGGCGTGGGCAATCCCCATTAATGAATCCCAACTTGTTCTTCACTGAAAGTGATCTCAGAACATTACGCCTCCATGAACGAAAACCAATTCCAGCAAATTGAACTGGTACAAGCATTGCTCCGGGTTATCAGATGGATGCATATAGAGAGGATGATTGGAATCAATTGTGTTGCTGGTAGAACCACCAGATTGACCAGAACTTGTAGTATCCGCCATAGATTAACAGAGAAGAAGAAGAAGAAGAAAAAAGCAGGAAACAATTTACGCAATTGCAGATCAGATCACAACTACGCAGTCGCAGATTAGACAGAGTACCTCAGATCGAGATTGCTCTGATACCATATCAAAGATTCATGCTCTGTTCAAGTTTTGAAACAATGGAAGCTTTGATTACAACTAGTAAAGAATTAGAGTAGAGAAGACAACTTGTAGAATGCAAAGCTTAAAATGATTCTATTTTATCAGTAAAGTATATATACAGATTAATTGGAAGCTTCTAGACTATTACACTTTGAGCTAACTAACTATACACATTGAATACATGTGATAACTAACTCTCTAACTAATTCTATAACTAACTATGTGAGTTGAGCTGTACAATGCAATATAATACTTAATAAAGCGCAATTACGCAAACTTTGCTATAACATACAAATATAAATTTTGTATTTGCTATATGTTAAGTTTGCTCTACTTATAAATGGCTAAAATTGTCTAATGATGTATATATTTTTTTCAATATTGGTGTGGTTTCGTTTCTTGTAGACTTGCACTACAAGTGTAAAGAAAATATTGGTCCAAGTCCAATCTTCTCAATAAGAAAAACGAGTTGAAATGTGCTTCTCATTTTATCGTGACAAAATTAAATATAAATAAATAAATAAACACAGCCGTTGTCTTGGAATTTCCGTTTTCTCTTTGAAATTATCTCAGGACCATTTTACTACGTGCTACACATTCTTCTTGTTGCACTATAAATGTCTCAATTTTATAATTTGAGGATTCAAGTAATTAATTAAGAAGAGCAATATTTAAAAAATTATTCAAAGCAATCCAGGAGTGAGCTAGGGTTACGCTTTGACTCCTACCTTCGTACATTAATATCCAAAAAAAAGTCACAACTTTTTATCGTGTGATAATTAATCGAGAGATGGTGAGAACACCTGGCTACGATGAAAATGGAAGGAAGAAGGGGACTTGGACTCCTGAAGAAGACAATAAGTTAGAAGCATATATTACTAAATATGGCTGTTGGAACTGGCGCCAACTTCCCAAGTATGCCGGTGAGAATTTCTGTTACGAGCTAGGTTTTGAGTTTGAATGCTTAAATTCTTTTGAAATTGGATTAGTCCAAAATGTATTATTTTTTTTAAAATAATCTTGAGTTACTCCTTGCATTGACTAGTTAAGGTTTATGAGTGGTTTCTAGTTAATATTCTTTCATAAAGTAATACTTAGTCCCCTCGATTTAATTTATGTATTTTAGTTTGACTGTGCATAAAGTTAAAGAAATTAAAATAACTTTTAAATTTTATAAATTAGGACTAGCAAGGTGTGGAAAGAGCTGTAGACTTCGATGGATGAATCACTTGAGGCCAAATGTTAAAAGAGGAAACTACACCAAAGAAGAAGATGAAATCATCTTGAACCTCCGTGCTCAACTTGGAAAGAGGTACGTACTCTTCTTTGTTCAATTTTACGAGCTAACGCGACACAATTAATTGAGGTAAATTCAGAATTTAGTCTTAATGAGTTCAACTTTTAAAATTTTCCAATATTGAACTCGTCATGTTAGATCTAATATTTATTATATACACGATGCAAAAAAACATGAGTTCATATGAACACAAAGCCAAAAGGTTACATTGGCCTTATACACTAGAGAAAGTTAAATCAGACTTCCTCCACAATTCTTTTAAATCAATACACACACAATTCAGTTACTTTAATATGATATAAGATAATTTAGTCATTATTCTATCACAATGGACAAAAAAAAATTTAAAAAAATTACGTGATCAAAAATAGTTTTGTACTATAGTCTACTTTTTTACTCTAGTAGTACATATAGCGTGAAATATTTTGGAACCACACGTGAAATTAATCTCCTTAAATTTGTATGGTTGCAGATGGTCGGCAATTGCTATTCACTTGCCAGGAAGATCAGATAACGAGATAAAAAATCATTGGCATACAACTCTGAAGAAGCGCAGTAATTATAACTCAAGTGAAGGAAGCAAGAAATGCAATAATAAGAAGAGTGAAAGGAATATTACTAAAACAAATAGTAATGTGGAAAATCAAAATGCAAGTGCTGATAATAATAATAATATGCATGAAAATATAGTATTGGAAAGTTCAGATTGGTCACCAAAGGAGTCATCAAGTGAAGAACTTTCATCTTATCAACATAAAATTTTTCAACAAGAATTAGCTTTGGAAGAAATTTCTAGTGGAAATTTTTGGACAGAACCATTTGAAGTGGATAGTTTCATCAATAGTAAAATTGATTTTGTAGCTCCTTCAATTGATTATTATGGACTTATGTGTCCACCTTCACCTTATATAGGTCACGAATTCATTTCCTCCTTTGACTTTGATCATCATAATTATTGGTAAGTACATGTGTAACATTTGGTAATGTTGCATATTTAAAAACAAAGTTTATTAATTCAATCAACCTTAGAAAATGTGTTGAAGTTTTGTTTCTTCTTGTGTGTTACAGATAATTGTACAATTCTGATTAATTGAGGTGTTTAGGACTCTCTTAGTCCATTTTTACTTGTTCAATACAGTGGCGTAGCTATCCTTATGTCAGGGAGTTCAATTGGACACCCTTCGTCAGCAAATTATATCATATATACAAGTAAAACGATAAATAAAATGGCTAAATAACAAATCTTGGACATCCTTCACTAGTAGCAATTTTTTTCACTTTTTAAAAAGAGCATGTTCACTTTAGAACTTGGACACCCTTCGTAAAATTTCTTGCTTCGCCACTGGTTAAATATACTAAAAATGAATATCCATTTTGATTTGTCTAGTTTAAAAATTCAAGAGATCTTTACTTCATAATTTATTTTTATTATTAATTATAGTCATTTTTTAAAACATTAAATTTATTATTTATTGCTACTTAAAAAATGTGTCTAGTCAATAGTACTAGACAAATAGAAATGGATTGAGAGAATAATTGACAATATATATATATATGGAACTTGATCTAACTCAAGTAAAATTTTCTAAGTATATCATTTACGAAAAGTCAAGATAGAAACTATAAAATTCAATGTTAAGCTCAGATGTTTTACCCTTTTCGTTCACTTTTACTTATCATATTTGGACTTGTTACATTAATCAAGAAAGTAATAATTTTTATAATTATTTTGTCACACTACTCCTATTAATTGATGTTTAGTACAATCTTCATTCACTTTTAACTGTCATAGTTTTCTCTTTAGAGTCAAACGATAATAACTTTAACTAACATTTTACAATGTATTTTTCTTCATATTGATATGCAAAAAATGAAATTTATACTACTTTTCGTTTGATTTTTAATATCTAAATTTTTTGTTTTAAAATATCGAATTAATGTAATCTATTTAATTTTAAAAAAATAGTCAAATTAACTTTCGAAAAGTACAGTATATTAAAAATTTATAGAGAAAGTAGATCTTAGCAAATGATTTAGAGAATAAAAGTAATTTAGCTCTTAGATTGTCATAACTACAAATACACATTTTATTTGTGTACTTTCATTATAGTGAACTCTTGTGGGAGTTTAGAGTTTCTTGTTTTTCATTTCCACAATTAGTACTTCGTTTTCTTTATTTTTTTTTCCAATCAATTAGTTTAGGGCAACTTTCACATATAGCAAACATAAAATTTGTATTTGTATGTTATAGCAAAGTTTGCATAATTGCATTCCATAGCAAACATATAAATGTATAATTCGCTATACATATACAATTAAAGTGAATTGTATAAAACAAAGTGTATAAAAAGAGAAAGAGAAAGAGACTTGGGCAGAGAATTGTATAAAACGAAGTGTATAAAATGAATTATATAATTATAAGTGTATAGAACGATTATATACAATTTGAATTTGTATAAAATGAGAAAGAGAGAAAGACAAAAGAGACTTGGGCAGGGTATATACAATTGAATCGAATTGTAGAAAACGAGAAAGAGAGAAATTATATACAATTCGAATTTGTATTAAACGAGAAAAAGAGAAAGGCAAAAGAAACTGGGTAGGGGAGTATTTTTATTATATAATCATAAGTGTATATGAAGAAAATATATGTATTTGCATGTGTATATACAATTTTCTCTCGCTTTATACAAACAGAAATGCAATTTATACATTTTGTTTCTGTTTGTATAAGCGAGAGGAGCGAGGGTGGTGAGCAAGATTAGGGAGAGTGGCGAGCGAGATCTGGGAGAGGGGAGAGAGGGGGACAAAAACATATGTATTTATACAATTTCCTCTCGCTTTATACAAATAGAATTAGATTTTATACACTTTTGTTTGTATAAAAGTGAGAGGAAGCGAGCGAGAGATGGAGCAAGAGAGGAGAGTGGCGAGCAAGAGTTTGAGGGAGAGAAGTGACTAGCAAATAATTTGTTATGGGTCACAATTAAATCAAAGGGTGGTTATAGCAATTAATGTGATTTATTAGTTTGCTATTATATGTAATTTTCCCATTAGTTTATCAACATGGTTAATATATATAATATATATGGTGTATATATTGACTATTGTGTGTATGTATGCATATTATATATATAAATACAAAATATACACTGCCTGTATATATAGTTTGTACATATTTTTTTAAATTAGTGAGTCGAAGTTTTTAGAATTATAATTATCCTTTATATACATAAAAGAAGTACGACAGAATTTGGGAATAAAGGAAGAAGATTGAAAAAAAAAAAAATAAGAAACACAATGGTTTTAAGTCAACATTTAGGCCTAAATAATATTCTTGGAGCCCTTTTTATTTTGACTTGTTGATCGCTCATTATTCTAAACTGTAAAAGGTTTTCAACTTTTGTTTCCAATTCATACACGTGAGCAATTTTATTATAATTGGTCCTTTTAATATTATTATTTGGAACATATTTATTGGTAAAATACTAAGATTCCTCATGTAGGAGCAACTACTACTTCTTAGACCGGCAAACACTAAGCCGATTGATTACCCAAAGCCCAAACATGTTGTGGCCCATAGCCCAAACTCAGAGCATTTTAATACGAAAAAAGTATAAATATGCTTCTAACGTATTAGAAATCATTTTAAAATGTTCATTTTTCCATCAATCGGATTTTTAAATTTGCCCCTCTCACATTTCGAGATAAAAAAAAAACTTTCATATATGGCCAACTAAAAATAATTAATTACTCTCCATAGCTATAGTTTGATAATTACAATTTGTAGCTACATGTTATATGGAGAAAAGAGGCGAGCGAGATTGGGAGAGAGAGGAGAGAGGCGAAAGAGAGGGGGAAAGAGTGGAAGAAAGGTGAATTGTATATGTATATTGGTTAGATAATTATATATTATACATATGTATTTGTATATGTGGCAAGAGAGACTGGGAGAGGGAGGAGAGAGGCGAGCGAGATCAAGAGAGGGAGGAGCGAGGTGAGCGAAAGAGGACAGAGAGTGGGAGAGAGGTGAATTGTATATGTATATTATTTTGTATTGTACATATGTTTTGTATATATGGCAAGCGAGTTTGGGAGAGTGAGGAGCGAGGCAAGCGAGATAGACAGAGTGATGAGACAGGCGAGCGAGAGAGGGCAGAGAGTGGGAGAGAGGTAAATTGTATATGTATTTAAGTTAAATAATTGTATATTACACATATGTATTTATATATTCTGTCGAATTATACATTTACAAACGTGATTAATTATACAAACTCAAAGTCAGCCCACGTAATTAATGTATAATGTTAGTTGCGAGTGGTAATATAGCAAACTATAGCTATGATGAATAATTAAATAGTATAAGTTTGTTTAGCCGCGTAATTTTCCCAAATATCCTTAGTATATTAGAAATGACTACCTTCACTTATGGAATTAATATCTCATAAGGTCACTCAATTTGGAAAATTTATCTAGTAAAGTCATTTAACTTTCTTTTGTATCAAAAAAATCACTCAATCTGTACTTTTGTATCAAAAAAATCACTCAACTTAAACTTTTGTATCATTAAAATCACTTTAACTACATTTATCATTGAATTTTTTTTATATCACAAAATGGAGTTTAATTATTACTTCATTTAATTAAGCAATAAATAAAGATCTCCTGGGTTGAATATATATCACGGATAAAATATTAATTTAGCATGTTAATCCTACTAAATTAGAATACATAAATAAATAATTATGGATGTCACGTGCAGTGAAAGTTTTGTAATTAAACTTCATTAATAAAATGTATAGCGCACTGTGTAATTTGTTTATCAAACTTCTCAATATTCACTGTTAGGTTAGGTTTAAGACTTTAAATTGTAACCAACAAATAAGGGCTCCTGGATGGGATATATCACGGGTAAAATGTTGGTTTAGTGTTTTAATCCTATTAAGTTAATAATTAAGGTTGTCACGTCACAATTCAAAAAGTTTTACTATTAAACTTAATTAATATAGCATAAAAATAATTTATTTTATTATATCAAAACAATTTTAATGATAAATTTAGTTAAGTAATTTTTTTGATACAAAATTTAAGTTGAATGATTTTTTTGATACAAAAATTTAAGTAGAATGATTTTTTTGATATAAAATTACAAGTTGAGTGATTTTATTGATACAAAATAAAGTTTAATAACTTTACTAGATAAATTCTCAAAATTGAATGATCTTTTGAAATATTAACTCTCACTTATGAGATCTAATTTGCCCCTAACGTTATTTTCATACTTAAATTTTTCCCTCCATTAACAATATGAGTTAAGATAAAAGATGTATGAAAGGATAAATATGTGCCTAGCTCATTTTATTTATATTCCTTTTTAAGACAAAACTTTTTGTCTTACATTAAATATAATATTTATTTGAATATTACGAGAAACTTTCACATATAGCCACTTAAAAATATTTAATTACTCTCCATAGCTATAGTTTGATAATTACAATTTGTAGCTACATGTTATTTGGAGGAGAGATGCGAGCGAGACTGGGAGAGAGAGGAGAGAGGCGAGAGAGAGGGGGAAAAGAGTGGGAGAAAGGTGAATTGTATATGTATATTCGTTAGATAATTGTATATTATACATATATAATTGTATATATGGCAAGAGAGATTGGGCGAGCGAGATCGAGAGAGGCGATCGAGACTAGGAGAGAGAGGAGAGAGGCGAGCGAGATCTAGAGAGGCGAGCGAGAGAGGGAAGAGAGTGGTAGAGAGGTGAATTGTATATGTATATAACTGTATATAACTGTATATTATACATATACAATTGTATAAATGGCAAGCGAGATTGGGAGAGGGAGGAGAGAGGCGAGCGAGAGAGGGCAGAGAGTGAGAGAGGTGAATTGTATTTGTATATATGCTAAAAAATTGTATATTATACATATTTATTTGTATATCCTAGCGAATTATACATATACAAACATGACTAATTATACAAACTCGAAGTCAGCCCATGTAATTAATGTATAATGTTAATCGCGAGTGGTAATTATAGCAAACTATAGCTATAATGAGTAATTAAATAGTATAAGTTTGCTTATCCGCGTAATTTTCCCTATTAATTAACATGTATCCTTTATTCATTTGTCCAGATAAAAATTCTTTTAAATGTCCTATGGGACTCCCAAGTCCCAATAAATAATTATGGAGACATAAGAACAGCGTAGGTAGTATATGTTTTGAAACTGTCCTGCTGGAATAGATTTAGGTGGAGTTAGAAGGTTGCAATGCGATTTAATTGAATCCAATAATTTTTTTAAAATAATATAATTATATTTAAAAGAATTATATGTAAATAAAAATTTTAAACTTATTTAAAATTGTTATTTAAAATTCATAATTCATAAAATTAAAATTTCCAAAAACTCTATACAAGTAATCAATATTTTAAGGTCTAATAATGCCAAAATTTGTTTAGAGTATTTATGTCGTTGACTGTTGGCACGTTGGGGTATTAGAGTCAAATATGAACAGAGAAATGGGGCAGACAAAATGTGAAAGGCAGAAGACTTCTATAATAAAGGTCCATTAATTAATTTACTTTACTTTACTAGCTATATATAAATAAAAAATATAACTAGGTGCAAATATTTCTTTCATTTCCAACTCAATGGAAACTTTTTCTAAGTTCGTTTGAAAAAAATATACAGTAGTATTTATATTTAATATATGTAACTAACTCTAACATTTTAGATGACATATTTGAGGATATGCACCAAAAAGATATTTGATACACATATTTTTAATTTAAAAAGTACAATATTCATACTTTCTAAACTTAAGCTGAAGGAGGGAGTAATAAATTGTGATACACACGGGTGAGAGACTATTTTCATTGAAAAAGTTTAAAATTTAAAGAAATAAATATACGAACTAGATGAAAAGTAGGGTTAGACATCTAATATATATATATATATATATATATATATATATATATATATATATATATATATATATATATATAATTTGATCATGTATAATTCAAGCTGACTCCCCGAGTGATACACATTATAATTCAAACATCTAAATCATATGTATTGATAAGCTTAAGAAGTTTCGATATTTTCCATATTTTAACCTTCAAAAAGGGATATCAAACATTTTATATGTAATAAATTTTGAGTTCTAGTAAAAAGGGTCAATTTGAGCTACATGTCAATCCTGAATGAGTTGAATTATAATAGTTAAAATTTAAGTTTGATTAATAAATAATTCAGTCATAAACTCGCAAATCATATTGTCATGAGTTATTTTTAAAAATTCTGATTTATATGATAAAAGAAAAATAGTAATGTCGCGGTAATAAAATATACATGAACAAAAAATGTTTAAAACATTAGTTAATTGTGTTAGCATGATAAAAATCTAAATAATTGTATATATTAATGTAATTAGATAGTGATATAAATTAGCATGATCATATAGATTTGTTGTAGAATCAAAGGAATAAATATTGTGATAGAATAGCGGATTTGGAGGGATTGAATAGCAGATTTGTAGAGATAGAATAACTGATCTTTAGGGATAGAAATGACGGATCTTTAGGGATGTGTAATTTTTATTCTCTCTATATAATGGAAAGACTCTCACTTTGAGAGACATTCAGCAGAAAACTGACATGGTATCAGAGCCTTCTCTTGGCTGTCTTGTTTCATAGAGTCTCTGTGGTTCCTTCTAATTTTTTTTTGAACATCTTGGTTTTTTTGTTGATTGTTTATCAACAATTAGTCCTACCACCTAGGACTTTTGCTCTTGGTCATTCTAGTTGCTTTCGTGAGTCTTTGTAGTTTTCATAGCTACTCAAAAGCATGAATTCACATCACTTTGAATCTTTCAGTGTTCGTTTCACTGGAAAAAATTATTCTTCTTGGGAGTTTCAATTCCAGTTATTTGTCACCGGCAAAGAACTATGGGGCCATATAGATGGAAGCGATCCTGCTCCTATGATACAACAAAGCTACGTGAATGGAAGATTAAAGATGCTCGGGTGATGACATGAATTCTAGGGTCAATTGACCCTCTTATTGTTCTTAATCTCAGGCCATATAAGACAGCCAAGGCCATGTGGGATTACTTACAAAAGGTTTACAACCAAGATAATAGCGCAAGACGCTTTCAGCTAGAGTATGAAATTGCTAATTACTCTCAAGAAGGTCTTTCTGTTCAGGAATATTTTTCTGAATTTCAGAACTTATGGGCTGAATTTACGGATATTGTCTATGCCAAGATACCTACTGAATCTCTATCAGTGATTCAGGAAGTTCATGAGCAAAGCAAGCGAGACCAATTTTTGATGAAATTACGCTCTGACTTTGAGAGTGTTCGCTCTAACTTGATGAATCGTGATCCGTCTCCCTCTTTGGATGTTTGCTTTAGGGAATTACTTCGTGAAGAGCAACGTCTTGTCACACAAAATACTTTCAAAAAGGAAAATGATGTCACTGTTGCATTTGCTGCTCAAGGTAAAGGAAAGGGCAGGGATATGAGTAGAACTCAATGCTACAGTTGCAAGGAATATGGGCATATTGCTAGCAATTATAGCAAGAAGTTCTGTAATTATTGTAAACAACAAGGACACATTATCAAAGAGTGTCCCACACGCCCTCAAAATCGTAGGGTCAACGCTTTTCAAGCTGGGATAAATGGTTCCACTATTGATAACTCATCTTCAGGACAAGTTCTTACTCCTGAAATGGTTCAACAGATGATCGTCTCAGCCTTTTCAGCATTGGGATTACAAGGTAATGATGTTACATCTAATTTCTGGATTGTTGATTCAAGTGCTTCCAATCATATGACCAACTCAACGAGCATCCTAAAAAATGTTCGTAAGTATCAAGGTCCATCACAAATACTGATTGCCAATTCTAGTAATTTACCCATTACCAAGGTTGGGGATATTACTCCAACTTTCAAGAATGTTTTTGTTTCACCAAAGCTCTCAACTAGTCTTATTTCAGTTGGACAATTGGTAGATAACAATTGTGATGTGAATTTTTCTCGTAATGGTTGTCTTGTGCAGGATCAGGTGTCGGGGACGATAATCGCGAAGGGGCCTAAAGTTGGACGATTGTTTCCCATACACTTTTCCATTCCTCCTGTTCTATCTTTTGCTTGTACTTCTACTTCTAGTAAGACTGAGATTTGGCATAAGCGTCTAGGACATCCAAATTCTGTTGTGTTGTCTCATTTATCAAAGTCTGGTTTATTGGGAAATAAAAATCAATTTTCAGTTGCTTCCATTGATTGTTCTACTTGTAAATTAGGCAAAAGTAAAACTCTTCCTTTTCCTAATTTTGGTAGTCGTGCTACTAAGTGTTTTGATGTCATTCATAGTGATGTTTGGGGCATTTCACCAATTATTTCTCATACTCATTTCAAATACTTTGTGACATTCATAGATGATTATAGTCGATTTACGTGGGTGTATTTTCTTCGATCCAAATCTGAGGTATTTTCCATGTTCAAGACATTTTTGGCTTACATTGAGACTCAATTTTCTACGTGCATCAAATTATTAAGATCTGATTCTGGTGGAGAATATATGTCTTATGAATTCAAAAAATTCTTACTTGACAAAGGAATTGTATCACAACGCTCTTACCCATATACACCACAACAAAATGGAGTTGCTGAACGTAAAAATCATCATCTTTTAGATGTCACTAGTACTTTGTTGATTGAGTCCTCTGTACCATCTAAATATTGGGTGGAAGCTTTGTCTACTGCTGTCTATTTAATTAATAGATTGCCATCTAAAGTGCTAAATCTTGAGTCTCCATATTTTCATCTTTATCACCAAAATCCTAACTATAGTGAGTTTCATACATTTGGTTGTGTTTGTTTTGTGCATTTGCCTCCTTCGCAGCGCAATAAACTTTCTTTACAATCTACTAAATGTGCTTTTATGGGTTATAGTACTTCACAAAAAGGTTTTATTTACTATGATCCATGTTCTCACAAATTTCGTATTTCTAGAAATGTTGTTTTCTTTGAGAATCAGTATTTCTTTTCTATGATTGTCGATTCATCTTCTGCTTCTCCTGTTCTTCCTACTTTTGAAGATTTATCATCTTCTTTTAAGAGGTTCAAACCTGGATTTGTGTATGAACGACATCGGCCAACTTTATCCTATTCCGACACTGATCCGCCGCCTGAAACTGTACCACAACTAGAATCTGAGAATTCTTCAAGATCTGGTCCTCTTGAGCCTACTAGGCGCTCTACCAGAGTATCGCGTACTCCCAATTGGT
Organism: Solanum sitiens; assembly: GCA_016801875.1. Lineage (NCBI taxonomy): Eukaryota > Viridiplantae > Streptophyta > Magnoliopsida > Solanales > Solanaceae > Solanum > Solanum sitiens. The sequence goes on from JABWTJ010000080.1 coordinate 42,542, forward strand.
ATGGATTTTCCTCTACTTTATCTAACATTTCTATTCCAACTTGTTACTCACAAGCTACCAAGCATGACTGTTGGCAGAAAGCAATGGAGGAAGAACTTTTGGCTCTTAAAGAAAATGACACATGGGACATTGTTTCATGTCCTTCAAATGTCCGCCCTATTGGATGTAAATGGGTTTATTCGGTCAAACTCCATTCTGATGGAACTCTTGATCGATACAAAGCTCGATTGGTTGTTCTTGGTAACAGACAAGAGTATGGGGTGAACTATGAGGAGACTTTTGCACCCGTAGCAAAAATGACTACGGTACGAACTATTATTGCCATTGCTGCTTCACAAAACTGGTCTCTTTATCAAATGGATGTCAAAAATGCTTTTCTCCATGGTGATCTCAAAGAAGATATTTATATGAAACCTCCACCTGGTTTGTTCTTATCGCCTACATCAGATGTATGCAAGTTGAAGCGGTCTTTGTATGGATTAAAACAAGCTCCAAGAGCTTCGTTTGATAAGTTCCGATCTACTTTGCTACAATTTTCTTTTGAGCAGAGCAAATATGACTCATATTTGTTTCTTCGAAAAACATCTGCAGGTTGTGTTCTTCTTTTGGTGTATGTAGATGACGTTATTATCACAGGAACCGATTCTTCACTAATCACTAGCCTCCAACAACAACTTAAAGATTCTTTTCATATGAAAGATCTTGGTACTCTTACATATTTTTTGGGTTTGGAAGTTCATAATGTTGCTTCAGGTGTGTTTCTAAACCAACACAAATATGCTCAGGATTTGATTTCTTTGGCTGGTCTTCAAGATTCCTCCTCCGTAGATACTCCATTGGAATTGAATGTGAAGTATCGTCGTGAGGAAGGCGATATTCTTCCTGATCCAACTATGTTTCGACAATTAGTTGGGAGTCTAAATTACCTTACTATTACTCGGCCTGATATCTCTTTTGCAGTTCAACAAGTTAGTCAGTTTATGCAAGCTCCCCGTCATCTCCACTTGGTGGCTGTTCGTCGCATCATTCGGTATCTTCTAGGAACATCTACTCGTGGATTGTTCTTTCCAAGTGGTTCTCCTATTTGTCTTAATGCTTTTAGTGATTCTGACTGGGCGGGATGTCCTGATACTCGTCGTTCAGTCACTGGTTGGTGCATGTTTCTTGGAGAGTCATTGATATCTTGGAAGAGTAAAAAGCAAGATCGTGTGTCAAAATCTTCAACAGAGGCTGAATATCGATCCATGTATACTGCTTGCTCTGAGATTGTATGGCTTCATGGATTACTTGCTGAGATTGGATTTCCTCAATCTCATCCTACTTCTCTCCATGCTGATAATACAAGTGCTATTCAGATTGCTACTAATCCAGTTTTTCATGAGAGGACCAAACACATCGAAGTAGATTGTCATTATATACGAGAAGCTGTAGATAAAGGAGTCATTACTCTTCCACATGTATCTAGTGATCTTCAAATAGCTAATGCATTTACAAAATCTATGGCACGACAACGCCATCAGTTTCTAGTAGGCAAATTGATGCTTCTTGATCCACCGGCATCAATTTGAGGGGGGATGTTAGCATGATAAAAATCTAAATAATTGTATATATTAATGTAATTAGATAGTGATATAAATTAGCATGATCATATAGATTTGTTGTAGAATCAAAGGAATAAATATTGTGATAGAATAGCGGATTTGGAGGGATTGAATAGCAGATTTGTAGAGATAGAATAGCTGATCTTTAGGGATAGAAATGACGGATCTTTAGGGATGTGTAATCTTTATTCTCTCTATATAATGGAAAGACTCTCACTTTGAGAGACATTCAGCAGAAAACTGACAAATTGTTATTCAATTCAATATTGCTAGAAGCTTTAGCGACATTCACAAAGAATGTTAAATTGCCTTTAAAGTTATACATTTAGCAGTAATTAAACTATTATCATCGTTAATTAATTATTGCTAAATATTAAAAAAAAAATTGCGTCACCACTAATAGTCAAGAGAGCACTTAACCGTCTCTTTATTGGATGTATGCGTGCCTTGACCTTTGATGGCTAGTTTTAATTGGGAGTCCATTATTCTCACTAGAAATTAGTTGAACATTATTTAAATAATCACAAACACGGCTCAACAAATATGTATATAAAGGCACAAACTTTACACTGCAAACTAAGTATTAAGGTAAACAAATCAAATTAAGTAAATGGTGAGAACTCCTTTTATTGATAAAAATGGAATAAAAAGAGGTGCATGGAGTGAAGATGAAGACAATAAATTAAGAGCTTTTGTTCAAAAATTTGGTCATCCCAATTGGAGGCAATTGCCTAAATATGCTGGTTAGTATATATAAATTTTAGCCCAAACTTTTTTCTCATTCATGTTGTATCCTTTTTAACTGTTTTAGCATATAGATTTCTATTTGCTTCTTAGTATTACACAATACTCCCCCCATTCTATTTTATGCGTATAGTTTTGATCAGGTAAAGAACTTTAGAATCTTGTGATTCAAAATATGTTATGTTTGATGTTGGAATTAAAAAAGTTTAGAAAATTAAAGCACGTAAATTGAAATAGAGGAAGTAGATTTTGGGAAGAGATGTAAAGTTCTTTTAAAAGAAGCAAATTTTCCATTAAACAGAGTGTCTTTTATTAAAAATAAAATGATATTAATATAGATAGGTACAAATAAGGGGAGTTAGATCTTAGCTTACCAATTCTAATAAAGTATCTGATCTCTACTAACTACACACATGAAGAAAATAAGAGTTAGAAAGAGCAAAGTATTTTGTGATCACCACAGGAGTATATAATACATTGTATGATGATATTACAAATGAGAATACTTAAATAATACAAAAATATGACAACTAAAAAAAAGGCTGAGTTATGAGCCTCAAACTCTCTTTTACAAAAGCATGAATTAAAAAAGATTGATTTTCCATCGAAAATTCAATTCTTACTAATTATTTCTTTGGGGGATATTTTCAGGTCTAATGAGATGTGGGAAAATTTGTAGATTGAGATGGATGAATTAATTAAGGCCTGGTTTGAAGAAAGGAAATTATACTCATGAAGAAGAAGAACTCATTATTAAATTACACAAGGAACTCGGAAATAGGTATATATATATATATAGTAGTTCCTTTTATAAAATCAATCAAGTCGTACATAGTAGTTCCTTTTATAATACGTATCAAATGTTGCAGATGGTCAGCGATAGCTGCAAAATTATCAGGAAGATCAGACAACGATGTAAAAAATTATTGGCATGCTCATCTTCAGAAACGTCAGAGATTAACTAATACCTATTCATCAACATCAGAGCAATTTACTGAATCTTCGCAATTTGATTCTCAAAATCATGATCAAGAATCTTATGAACATGATGAAGATGGCTATAATTTATCGAATACGATAAATGGAATGGATTGGATAGAAGAAAATAATAATCATATTAAGACAATGGAACAACTTTCAAGTATGAATAATACACTAGTGGAACAATCACTTCCAAACAATTTTCAGATAGAAACCTTTGATTTTAATTTTTGGTCCGAATCATTATTCGATGATTTTTTGGACACAATCTTTCTTTTTTCAATAATATTTGAGCTTTTATATTTTTGAACATAAATTAATTATGTATGATTATATATTATAAGAATGAGTAATAACAAAATAATAATGTTTACTGTGTAATATATTAAGGACTTTCACTTGCTTTAGTCAAAATGTGCTTCAATTATATTTCACATTTGGCTTGTGGGTGGACATGAAATTTAACTAAAAGGTATTTTTTATTTTATGTTATGACTATAAGGATATGTCACTAAAGTAAAATAGAATAATAAAATTAAAAAGGATGTTCAACGTCGTTTGTTTTGTGTGCGGGGAAATCGAACTGGTTAATAAATCGAATAGAAAGTTATTGTGTTATTGGTTCGATTTCGGTCTTTATAATTGGTTACTGGATAAATCGATAACTCAATAAGACGGTAATAATTTACTTCTTTGTCCTTTTTAAATATTAAACATTAATAATTAATATATAACTAAACACTATAGCTATATAAATTATTAGTATTCTACCCACTTCACACTAGGCCGTTTTACCTTAGGACTAAAGTAAGGGTTCGCAATTGTATCTATTTGATTTTAGTTTTAGTTCGTAATTGTAGGTTGTAGCTTTTACAATTTTGTAAAGGTCTGTAATTAGATTAACATAGAAAATCTATGTTATGTTTTAGCGGTGACATGTAAAAATTGCCTTTGTATAATATTTTCTCTTATTGATGTTATTTCTCATTATCTTTTTTGTTTCACTATATCAAAGTAGTTAGAGAAGTGAGAAATCATATAATATTTTACGGACATTTCTTATTGGGTAAACCGAAAATCGGACCGATAACGATCAACAACCGATAAATTAAAAACTGATAAAAAAAGTATCTTATTAGTGTGTTATTGGGTTAACTAGCATATTTAAAAAACCAAAAATTAATAAATCGAATCAATAATACATAAAACTAAATCAAACTGATCCATACACACTCCTTATTTTATTTTTTTTATTTAAATCAGCAGACTAGACTACGTTGGCAGTTGGAAAATAATGACTAATAATATACTTCATAGTCAACTAAATTCTTACTCCCTCTGTTTCAAAAAGAATAATATCCTTTCCTTTTTAGTCTGTTTAAAAAAGAATGACCTCTTTCTTTTTTGGTAATATTTTAAAATCAGCTTTTCACGTGGCATGTTTAAGGCCACAAGATCAAAGGGCAATTTTGTACATTTAACCTAACTTTAATTTAGGACCACAAGATACAAAAGTCTTCTTTATACTCTTAAACTCCGTGTCAAGTCAAACCAGGTTATTCTTTATGAAACGAAGGGAGTAAGATTTATTTTAGATCATAACTCTAAAACAAAATTACAAAATTAATAACTATTTACAATTTAAATTTCATATCTAATCAAATAATATTATATAAAGGGAAAAAGGGTATGAAAAATAGTAGTTTAATTTTGACTAGAATTATTGTTACGATACTAAATTTTATAAAGGACTTTTTACTCTCGATAAAAGATCCTTCATAAAGTTCGATATTGTAACAAGGATTTCGATCAAAGTTCGGATATATTTCAAAAAATTTCGCTTATATAAATAATGATATAAAATAAATATTTTTTCTGTTTAAAATATAGAGACAAAATAGAAAGAAAAAATAGTTAGTATATAAAGTATAATGGAACATTATTCATAGCCATATTGACTCTTCCTCCAACGTGTTATAAGGACATTTTGTAGTACTAGTCGTTTGGAACCGCGTTTTCGACGAAAAACTCTTAAATAACGCCAAAAAATTATGACGTAAATTTCATGACCTCAACTAACCAACAGTATATACAAAGTATCTGCAACCACTTGTATTTATATAGTAATCTAGAAGGAGTAATTCATTGCTCTAAATAATCTTGACTATTTATTTGGACTAATATTGACAAGAAAATGTTAAATTATGAACCTTCTAAATGCATGTGTCTCTAATCTCGTGTGACGATATTTATAATTGTGAAATTAAAAAATGAACAAGTTATAATTGTGCCGCATAAAGCCCCATTCTGGGCCGGAGAAGAAATTTCATACCAAGACTTAGAATTAGAAAAGGGAGGAGCAAAGTCATCCTCTATAACAACACATCTATCGTTGATCGTAATCAAACTATTTTAGTTACGTTTAATGTGAAATGTTATCCTCCTTAAAAATGTCTCTACTTCTTAGAGAGAATGAATAAAAAAAGACTTGGTCATTACAATATTTTTAATTAGTTTTCGTTGACAAACTATTTATTAATGTTTCCTTATTTTATATAAATAAATAATGCAAAAATAGGTCCTTGTTTAAGTGTAAGTTGACGGGGTGTTGAGAGTGACATTAAATTGAAATGTGAAAAGGTCAGATAACATGTGAACATACAGCTAAGTACATTATAGAGTACGATTACTAAGTTTAATTGATTCTTCGATACTTTTTTTTTGTTTGGCTTAACACAAAAAATTAAATAAATCATTTTTAGATATACAAGTGATAATTTCATCATATATTTTTATGTTTTATTACCTCTATTTTTGGTTTCCATCAATGATTGACCTATGATACTATTTTTTAATTTCAGCTTGTTTAGAGTGTTTTCTTATTTATTATCTATGATACTTCCATTTAACTGAGCTTTTGGTGTTGTTGTTAATGATCTATATATAATCAATAATATAATGATCTTAGGTTATATATTATATAGATTAACTTAATTACCTATAATCGATTGACTTTTCTTCAACAATATTACCAATAAATTAATGAACAAAACGTTAATCAGGATATATATGATGATAGAAACCTAAGCAAAGCTATAAATTCAGTTAAATTACAAATTAGACTAATAAAGAAATCAATTAACACGTCTTCTGGATCCTTATCAAAAAGTTGGTGTTGAAACCTTATGACTGGAGTCAATATACTGAAAGCAGTCTCTTTATCGGATATTGTCCCAATATGTGCGGTACGATTTTTTTTAATAATCTTATTTCATCTGATTTTTTTATATTGCAAAATAAAATTTATATTTTGAAATTACGTAAGAAATAATATGATTTACGATAATTAGCTCAAAACATTGAAAAGACGTAGAAAAAATGCAATAAAAAAATAATTCATTTTAATCTAGAAATCTGAAACGTATCACATAAATTAAGACGTAGGAATATATTTGATGCTTTGACCATTGGGATTTTAAATTAATTGCTTATTATTTTAAACAAATTGTTTGATTAATTTAGTAAGTCTATGGATATATTAATCAGAAACACGACTTCAGTTGTCTTGCTATTGTTAAATTAGGTCTTAGGCCTAACTCACACCCCAAAAGCTAGCTCAAAGGGAGGAGGATTGCCCAAGCCTTATAAGGAGTCCACCCATCTCATTAACCACCGATGTGGGACTTTTGTCATTCTTTTAACACCCCACCTCACGCCCAGTGCTTAGCATCTGGTGCGTGGCCAATTTTAATTTCGGGGGTCCCAACATCGGGTGAGACAGGCCCTGCTCTAATACCATTCTGCTGAGGAGTATGAATGCAGGTTCGTTGAGGATAATGCCCATACTCGTATACAAATTTTGACACACAGTGTTAACAAATTCAAAACCATTATCAGTACGAATGATTTTAACTAATAAATTGAACTGAGTTTTGACTAGAGTAAAGAAATTTTTCAGCACAACACAAACATCACTCTTCATCTTTATTAGAAACAGCCATAATATTCTAGTACAATCATCAACTATGGTGACAAAAAATCTATTTCCATCATATGTAGGAGTATGAAATGGACCCCAAACATCTATATGAATCAAGTGGAATGGACTAGAAGATATTGTAGTACTATTTATAAAAGGAAGTCTGGGTTGTTTAGCAAGAGGGCATATAGTGCAGTTGTGAACCTCCTGTGAACATTGTGTAACAGGAAGATTGAGAGCTCTGGCTAGAACATTAGAGGAAGTATGACCAAGTCTTTGGTGCCATAGGATAGTTTGTGACTCTGATAAAGGAAAACCATCATGAGCTAGATGAGAGTATGCTTGGGAGATAGTATCTGTAGAAGATGAGTGATGAGGGATGTGATAAAGTCCAGCCTGTTCTCTACCAATCACCTTCACCTGTCCACTGGAGAGATCCTGATTAGTCACAAAGTCAGGAAAAAAACATACTGCACACTGTAGATCCTTAGTAATTTTTGAAACTGACAATAGACTGAACTTAAAGTCAGGAATAAGAAGAACATTATTGATAATGTCTTGTGAGGTCATATTATTAGAGCCTGTATGAGTGATCAATGTAATGTCTCCATTTGGTAGTTGTACATTTCTAGGTGCATCATTATGCAATGGATGTTTATTAATCAGCAAATTCGAGTGAGGAGTCATATGATTGGTTGCTCCAGAGTCTATAATCCACCCTGTATGTGTTGTACTAATTGAAAGAGCAGTGACATTACCTGAAGAGGGGTAGTTGTCTTGAGCTAGATTTGCACTAGAATGTGATGTTGTTGTTGAAGTTGAACCTCTTTCAGTGTTTCCCTGCATATTGGATTTTCCAAGCATATGCAAGATTTGATTATTGTTCATGCAGTACATTCATTCCTTTGTGATAATCAACAGGATCAGTTTGTCTAGCACCTCTGCCATAACTTTGATTTCTTTGATTCACAACCCTGTTATAATCAGAATGATCAGTTTCACTAACTGCATTATGAGCAGATGGATAGGATCGCCTATCATTGTTTGGTCTTCCTCTTCCCTGGAAGTTGTTAGCAGGACCTTTATTCTTTCTTTCATACCCAGGTGGATAACCATGAAGTTGATAGCATACAGACTGCATGTGGCCTGTTCTTTTGCAGTAGTCACAAAATGCATTTGGATCATAACTTGAATTAGTATGAGATCTTGGTTTAGGAACTGACGGTTGAGGTTGAGCAGTGAACAAAGCATTAAGTTCAGATGAACTAGAACTGTTAGAGGTCTGTGACATGATACGCTGACTTTCTCTCTCAATTAACAGTGAATATGCCTTATTCAGCGTAGGCAAAGGAACCATCATTAGAATTTGACTTCTAGCTTGTTCATATGAATCGTTTAATCCCGTGAGAAATTGCAGCAACTTCTGATTGTGCATGAACAATACAAATTCTCTTGAATTCACACATTCACAGCCAGGAACAGGTGCCAAACTATCATATTCTACCCACAATTCACGCAACTTAGAAAAATAGATTGAGATCGAATTGGTACCTTGACTGATTGTAGCAATTTCTTTGTGCAATTGAAAAATATGTGATCCATCAATCTTGTCATACCTTTCACATAGATCCTTCCACACAGCAGCTGCATTGGTGGAATAGACAATGCCTCCAAGTAGTTCCTTCGAGACACAATTCATAATCCATGAAAGCACTATGGCATTGCATCGTTCCCATAGATTTGTCAAATTAGGACCATAAGATTCTTTTTTTGCAGGATCCGTCAATGAATCCAAGTTTATTGCGACCTAGAATGGCAATTTTCATGGCTCGACTCCATACTGAGAAGTTATCAGCTCCAGTCAGTTGAATCAAACTAAGTAGCACACCAGAGTTATCAATTGAATGCAAAAACAGAGGATGATTGTGGCTCAGTTTCTCGGGCAACTCATTGTCGATAGTCGCCATGGTTTAGCTGAGATAGTTGAAGCCCTACAGTAATCACTGGTGCTCTGATACCATGTTAAATTAGGTCTTAGGCCTAACTCACACCCCAAAAGCTTGCTCAAAGGGAGGAGGATTGCCCAAGCCTTATAAGGAGTCCACTCATCTCATTAACCAACGATGTGGGACTTTTGTCATTCTTTTAACAGCTATTCCATATATAAGACTGTCAGCTTCAGACTGCAAAGTTAATTAGTCAGATAAAGCTTGATTAAGGTAAACAAATCAAATTAACATAACAAAAAGAGATATATTAATTCCAAATTACAAAATATGGTGAGAACTCCTTTTATTGACAAAATGGAATAAAAAAAGGTGCATGGAGTGAAGATGAAGACAACAAATTAAGAGCTTTTGTTGAAAGATTTGGTCATCCCAATTGGAGACAATTGCCTAAATATGGTGGTAAGCAGTTACTCCATCCGTCCTCTTTTAGTTGTCATGTTGCGTTTTTAGAGAGTATGTTTAAATAATTTTTAAAACTAAATTAGATTACATTCATTTGATATTTTAAAATAAATAGCCTAAATATGTTGGTAAGTAGTACTCCTTTCGTTTTCTTTTCGTTGTCATGTTACGCTTTTCAAGAACTAAATTAGACTACATTCATTTGATATTTTAAAATAAAATTTTAGGTATTCAAAACCTATACGAAAAATACTATAAATTGCAATTTTTATCATATCAAAATAATTAAAAAATATCTTAAAATGTTTGTCAAAATTCATATAGTTTGACCCTCAAACAGAAAACAAGTACATAAAAAGCATGCTTTATTTTCTTATAAAAAGTTTTTTGGAAGAAAAAATAAGTCTTAGTAGTACTAATTATTTATTGTTGAAAATTTTCAGGTATAATGAGATGTGGAAAAAGCTGCAGGTTGAGAAAATGGATGAATTACTTAAGGCCTGATTTGAAGAAAGGGAATTATAGTCTTGAAGAAGATCAACTCATAATTAAATTACACAATGAACTTGGAAATAGGTACATATATATATTTTTTGGTCGAACTAACAGCTTTTATTAGATTCCAAATGGTACATATATATATGTTGCACTTTAGACATTACATTTTTATTAATCAAACTAAGCAATGTATATATTTATATATATATATTGCAAAATCGTAATTGTATATCATATATATTGCAGATGGTCCGCGATTGCTGAGAAATTAGGAGGAAGATCGGATAACGATATAAAAAATCACTGGCATGCTCATCTTAAGAAACGTGTGAGATTAATAAATACAAATTCATCAACATCGCAGAATGCAACAATAACGTATTCAGAGGTTTCGTCAAGTGATCATTTATATTCCATTTTCAATGAATTAACGGACTTGATCGAACAAAATCAGTCGATCAAACTGTTGGGTTATCCCACATCGGAAGTGGAAGGGGCTGGTGGTCAATTTATAAGTGTGAGGGAAAGCCTCAACCTTGGAGCCAGCCCCTTCCACTTCCGATGTGGGATAACCCAACAATCTCCCCCTTCACACATCGGGCCTTGGGCCGGAGAGAGCGACAACCCAGTTTTCTCCCGGTGGGCTGAGACTTGTTGACAACCTGGGCTCTGATACCAATGATGGGTGGTCTTGGGCCTTCTCAACCCAAAAGCTAGCTCCAAGGTTGAGGCTTTCCCTCACACTTATAAATTGACCACCAGCCCCTTCCACTTCCGATGTGGGATAACCCAACAATCTCCCCCTTCACACATCGGGCCTTGGGCTGGAGAGAGCGACAACCCAGTTTCTCGCGGTGGGTTATCCCACATCGGAAGTGGAAGGGGCTGGTGGTCAATTTATAAGTGTGAGGGAAAGCCTCAACCTTTGAGCTAGCTTTTGGGTTGAGAAGGCCCAAGACCACCCAACATTGGTATCAGAGCCCAGGTTGTCAACAAGTCTCAGCCCACCGGGAGAAAACTGAGTTGTCGCTCTCTCCGGCCCAAGGCCCAATGTGTGAAGGGGGAGATTGTTGGGTTATCCCACATCGGAAGTGGAAGGGGCTGGTGGTCAATTTATAAGTGTGAGGGAAAGCCTCAACCTTAGAGCTAGCTTTTGGGTTGAGAAGGCCCAAGACCACCCAACACAAACAACTTTCATTTTTCACTTCATTTGAAACAAATTCATTTTACTGGACAAATAATATCGAGACTGAATCCTTTGACCTTTTTCCAACACAACCCTTCGATAATTTCTGGACAAAACCTTTCTTTTAAGGCATTTTTTATAATCAGAACTCGAATTCAAAATGTCCAAACAATTTCAAATATTACCATGTACTATAGCATAATGACATTTCAGAGTATTTAATTTTATATTTTGAATGAATAATATAATTACACTATACCCATATCGAGCTTGTACATCACTTTGCTTTAGTCATATTGTCCTTTTAGATAATTGAGATCCTTCCTCCAACGTGCTAAGAGGATATTTTATTCTCATCAATATATAAATGAATTTTGTAATATTTTTTCCTGTCTCAATTTATGTGATATTTATCATTTTTTGAGAGTCAAATTGTTTATGTTTAATTGAAAATTCGTGCATTGTATTTTCAATTTTTTTTGAAATAAATACTATAAGTCATAATAATTGATAATTCAAAATAATTAAAAGATCTCAAAAAATTTATTGTCAAACATATTCTTGTTTGAATCTTGAAATTTAAAAAGTGGCAGAGAATAATATATATTTAGGCTTAAAATGTCTACAACACGACGATTTATATGACGTAGTACTCGTGCTTATTGATGACATCATGAATGAAAAGAGCACGTACACAGTATCTAATACAATTTCTATTTCTTTATTCATTAATTTAAAAATAAATTAGTCAAGCTGAGTATTTGTTGGACTGACTAAATTTAATTTTTCGACAACAAAACAACCGTACTTAACGCATAAACAATATCAAAGAGTTAAATGATGCAGCAACATTCACTATACAATCAAAGTGTATAGTGAATATATATATAATATGTATATCTTCAAAGAAATTCATTTGATTTTCAAAAAATCTTCATAAGTAATTTTTACTTCCCTTGAAACTACACATATTTTTAATTATAAGATCATATTGACCATATTTGTTGCATCAAACAAGATTTGCACCTAATTTGATTATTCATTTTTCAATGTCATGTTATGTCACAATAATATTTCAATCATTAGTACAAGCAAGTACAAGTGAGGGAGAAAAAATAATACCATTCCATCATATAGTAGCAAAAAAAAATCCATTATACTTCCAATGTTGATTTACTGGTGAAAGGATTTTCTTTTTTTTTTAAATTAAAAAAAGGATCAATTATTTTTACTTTCTCTATCATAAATATTTTCTTTATACTAAAAAGATTATCAAATTTATAGATTGGTTAATGTGGGCAGGTTGGGAATATATATAATTAATAGATTGAAATGTGAACACTGACCACAAGAAAGGGACATCAACATGTGCACACCTAATTAAGGACTTCATATATATAACAGAGAGTGCCCTTTTAGTCTTTACTAAAGCTGGTTGATTCTTCATTGACCAACCGTACAATTTTATATTATGGATACTAAGAAGTTAGATAGAGCAGACACGAAATCAGGATTAAAAGTTTAGGGTTCTAAATTGTAGAACAGAAGAGTAAAATATTGAAACATGCTTCCTTTAAAAAGGAAAGAGAATTTTTTTTTGTTGATATAGTGGGGTTTGAAGTTTGAACCCACACCACGAGTGTGAAAAACATTTTTACCGTCATTTTTTATCACTGAATTGTCAATCAAGTTTTAGGGGGTTCACAAGTTAATATACATACATATTTTTTTAATTTTCTAATATACATATATGATCAACGAAAAAACTAGTGAGTTCGTTCGAACCATTAACCCCACCTAGCTCTACCTCTGAAGTAGAGTCATGTATGAAATTTATTATTTTATGCATGATTTAGATATTTATGTGTAAATTAATTCACTTTTTACACATATCATCATTTTTATAATTTTCTCATAAATACTGTAATAGTAATTGATATTGGTTAACCGTGATTGGAAAAAATATTTTTTTCTATTTCACTTTTATGTGAATTTTTGAGTTTTAAATGATAAAATAATTGTGCATGAAAGTTAAACTTGGGCACCACGATCATCGAAAATAACTAAATCTCTTTTTATTAGAATTATTCCATGTTTTGTAAATGTTGGTTGATTCTTTGAAATCTTAACAATACTACGTAAACTGGGACAGGAAGAAAATAAAGAAATGGATTAACACGCCTTTACTGGATCTTCAGTTGGTGGCTAAAATTAGTTTATAGTCAAGATACTAAATTTTTTTAATTTTTTTATTGGAATTAATAGTTGAGAAATAAATAAATTAATAAGAAAACACGGCTTCACTTGTCTGCCCCTATCACATATAAGAGTGAAAACTTTACACAGCAAATTAGTCAGATAGAGAGGTAAACAAATCAAATTAACATAACAAAAAGAGAGAAATTAATTCCAAATTAGAAAATATGGTGAGAACTCCTTTTATTGATAAAAATGGAATAAAAAGAGGTGCATGGAGTGAAGATGAAGACAACAAATTAAGAGTTTTTATTGAAAGATTTGGTCATCCAAATTGGAGGCAATTGCCTAAATATGCTGGTAATTAAATTAATTGGTATACATACAGTATATGTTTGATTTTGTATGATAAGTTACTTTTTTTATTAAAAAAATAGGTTTAATGAGGTGCGGAAAGAGTTGTAGATTGAGATGGATGAATTATTTGAGGCCTGGCTTGAAGAAAGGAAATTATAGCCATGAAGAAGAACAACTCATTATTAAATTACACAACGAACTCGGAAAAAGGTACGTACATATATATGTTGCACTAATAAAAAGTTGTGAGAGTCTCACATCGACCCTTTATTAAATTGTTCCCTTTTTTATGGTTCTCTTTTAATGTATACATACGTGTTAAATTTTGTAGATGGTCTACGATTGCTACAAAATTACCAGGAAGATCTGATAATGATGTCAAAAATCATTGGCATGCTCATCTTAAGAAACGTGTGACAATGAATCAGCAAATAATTGGTCAATCTTCAAAGTCAACAAGCCGATCTCAAAATTCTTATAAGATTTTAGAACACAAAGAAGTTATGAAAGAGGTGTCAGATCATCTTGTTCATGATACTTCAATTCAACTAAAGGTTTTATCGAGTGATCATCATGATTTATATTCCAAATCTAATTCCCATGTAAATGGATTGGATTGGATCGAAGAGGATAATAATTACATGAGATCAATGGAACCACTTCAAGACTCCTTTTCCTGGTCAATGAATCCTATCGACAATTTTCAGACTGAACCTTTTGACTACATTTGGACCCAATCAGTCGATAATTTCTGGACACAACCTTTCTTTTAATTCTTAATTCTATATATACCTACCTCAACTTTTAACGACATTTTGATACATTCTATGAAAAGGATGAGTGCAAGAACTTGTATTGAATGACATATCTTAGCTTTCGATTTCAAATTCTGAAAAATTTGCAACTTTCATCATGGAATTATTCGCGTTTTGTGTGTAATATAGGGTCTTGTATAGTTGTAATACATAAATAAAAATTATATTGATCATCCAGTGTCTATAAGTGATTGATGAGTCTATGAAAAGTCATAGTTTAGTCAATTATATTTACGTGACTACATATTATATTGTTAACCCTTCTCGATAAAGACAATAAATACAAATTGTAATTAGGAATTAGGGAGTCAAATCTACACTTAATTAATTAGGAAAGAGGAAGGAAGAGCTAGCTAGAGAGAGTGCAACTCTTTTCTGTTTTGTATCCCACCGTTTCATATTACTTGACCTATGTTGATCTGATATATTTAAATTTTAAAAAAAAATTAATTAGAGGTGTTTTTACTAATCTAAACTTATTAATGATGTTTTAAAATATAAATTTGACTAGTGTTACTTTATATAATTATTTAAAATTAAGAGTGATAAAAAAAAAACTATTTTAATTTATTAAAATAGACTAGTAAAATAAAACATCTAATGTTTGATACATGATATGTCAATGTAAAAATGAAACGGAATTATGTATAATATACTTTTATATATTAACTTTTATTTTCAATAAATAAATATTTTTCTATAGTAAAACATACAATGTAAAAAATTCATTATCTAACTCTTCGAGAAAGTGCCCATATTAAAATAACTAAATTAATTCCTGAAAAAGACATAAGAAACTGCAATGTTTAATATCAAAGTGAACGGTGTACCATATATCTGGGCATTATTTTTCACAATTACGCGGATGCTAATTACATAAAATATTTTTTTTTTAAAAAGTCAATTATTTGACAATTTCAACTCAAGAAAGAAAAATTTTGACTCCTAATAATTTGCTTAAACAAAATACTACATTGCATGTCATTTTCACAGGGCTTTCATTAGCGTATTGTGATAAAGATTTAGAGGTTGGACTTTCAAGTTTGAAAATTTTAAACCTTTTTTGGTTTTGATTTCATTAATATTTTGTGCTAGTATGTCACTTCTGAGGTGTTAAATAGACAAGTTGAATTTGATTGGAGTAAATAAAAATATATTGAGTTAATAAGATTGACTAATGTTATTTTGTTGTTGATGTAAAGTTTTGATGATTTAACAAACTTCAAGAATGATGAAAAGAGGGGACCAATCTAGTTACCGTCATGCTTATAGGAATACTAGTGGAAGGGAGAAGAAGGTGAATAAGTCTTTTATCATAAAAAAGGAGGGAAATGTTATGTTGGAGCTAGTGTTAAGTTTTGATGATTTAACAAAGTTAGGGATCTAGTAAGGGACCAGAGCCTTGCTATTGGGACTAACGGGGAAATGAATGAAACTCAATGCGAGTAATATTTGTGAGTCATCATCAAAACACCTATAATACAATAAATAAGAAAACTAGGTTAGATTGAAATGATTGAGCTAAACTCGTCTAATTTTTATAAAGTTTGTATTCTTTTATTTAATTATATATTAAGCCACAATCACACAAATAAATTAAAATGGGAATATTATTAATTATTTATTTTTGGTTTCTTACCAATATTTGGTGTCAGCATTGGAGGCTCCTCTAAGTCAAAGATCGTTCGGTGCACGTCCTACTTGAGGGTAATACTATTGTTAATTTATGACAAAAGTCACACATCAGCGGTTAATGAGATGAATGGACTCCTTATAAGGCTTGGATAATCCTCCTCCCTTTGAGCTAGTTTTTGGGGTGTGAGTTAGGCCTAAGACGTAATTTCACAACTACCCGTAAAAAAGATTTCATATCTAAAATATAAATTCAAAATTTCTAATTAAATGTGAAACAAACTAACCATTATACGATATGGCGGGTTAAAATATTGTCGGATAAGACAAGTACAGTTGGACACGTCTTATAAAATATTTTCATGGAACATGAACCTTTGGTTGACTTATTAAACATGACGCAAGCTGACGTTATATGGCTGACGTCAGAAACCATAAACACAATAGAAATGTTTATTTAGATAAAAATTATCCTGGGGTATTTAAACAATAGTCATAACGCAACTTATTACAGGCAAATAATTCGATAAAGTAAAAATATATATTAATTGATTATAATTAAATAATAAGTACGTAATATGTCATGCGTTTATTCGCAGACAGTTTGTCATCATGCCATCATTTGGTGTATAAACATTATCGTTTTATTATGATTTGGTTTGTGCACAGGTTAATTATTTGTTATAATGTCGTTTATTCGTGCCTTATTATTTATATTTTTCATTTTGTCCTGCTTTATATACTACTGTTGTTTTTTTACTTTATTTTTCTCCTTGTCCGCGTATGAGGTGGGTTGAAAATTGAAATAACATTTTATTAATGTCACTACGCAGACGTCAAAGAATTTGAAAAATCAGAAAAAAGTATTAGTTAAATCTTGCTTGTTGCATGCATGAACTTTAATATATATATATATATATATATATATATATATATATATATATATATATATATATATATATATATATATATATATATATATATATATATATATAGGGTCAAAGAAATATTATACTCACTCTGTGTGATTAGAGAGTCAGAAAATTTGTGACCATATGTTTTAAAAAACTTAAAATATATTTAAAACTTGACATACAAAGGAAGAATAAGCAGGATTTTTACTTATTTGTTTATGTTCTTGACAAATAAGTAGAGTCAGGATTATTGGAGGGTGTGGATGAGATAATTAGCGTGAAATATCACTTAGAAAATTTATTTTTAGCTATATATTTCACTGCTGCTTTGCGTGTTCTTCGCTACTTACTAAAGGATCCTGGTCTTGGTATTTTTATGTCCAGTTCTCCATCTTTCAAGTTCTGGTCATCATGGTGATATTAGAAGTGTAGCTTCGCCAAGTACGAGATGTTCATGTTTTTGTAAACCAAATGTGGAGATCATTTAGAACATTATTAGTCAACTTTTCTCGAGAACAAGCGACATAAGAGAATTTCTTTAAGGGTAAAGGACATAAATCACATAGTTATATGACAAAATTACCATTTGTCTCTTATAAATTTATAATTATAGAAATCTCTCCGACTGATACAATAATATAAGCGCTGATACATTAATCTAATGCACAAGATATATTAATCATTAAGTAAGATACATTACATTTTATACATGATACACTAATATGTTGCACATTTTATATATGATATATTAATCTGATGCGTGAGATAAATTTATCTGATGCGCGAGATACATTAATCTAATGCGCTAATACATTAATCTGATGCGTGAAAATGAGGGATTTTGAGAATTTATAAAACTAAAAGGGGATAATGGTAATAAGTGAACTTAAAGGAGAGATTTCTGACATTTTTCCTTTCTTTAATTGAAGAAATTTATGATTCTTTAAAGTATGTTCATATAAATTCTCAATAAAATTGCGCATCATATCATAATCAGGATGACCCAGCAAGAGGAGGCCACCGAGATTTGTGTATGTATCCCAGATAGCAGATACATGTGAATTATCATATATATATATATATATATATATGAATCCACTCGGGATAGAGTATATCTAGAGCAAATTACTCTTAATTTTGACTTCGTATATCTCGATGTATCAGGACTGAATACATTAAAATCTGATAAGATTTATAATATTTCAAACAAACGAATAACTGAGTAATTAGTTTCTAAAGGTTACCAAAAATATATATATATATATAGATAAGAAATGGAAATCAGAAAGACTAAAAGAGGTTAATGGATAATTACATAACGGGCCAATCGAACCAGGCCAGTCAGCCCAATATGTAAGATGGAAGAAATCCAGGGCCCAAAATTAGCGTACTCCTCTATTTCAAAAGGGATGATGAAGGGTGTGTGTGATATGAAAGAAAATATTTTTCGTTTTATCATGTCTGGTTGGTTAAAATATTTGAAAAATATTTTCTCTAGAGAAGCAATTTCTTTAAAAATGAAAAAAAATGACATTCCAAATTCATTTTCTCCGCCCCAACACCCAATTCTTGACCGTCCCACCCCTAAAACCCACTCCACAATCCTATTGTATTTTTACTAATACATATAAATATTTTCGGAAAATATATTTTTGCTTACTGACTAAACAAATAAATAAATAAATAAAATCAACTTATATTAAGACGAAGTTTCACATATAACCACTCAAAAATAGTCTAACTATTCTCCATAATTATAGTTTGATAATTACAATTTGTAGCTACATGTTATAGAGAATAGAGACGCGAGTGAGACTGGGAGAGAGAGAGGAGAGAGGCGAGAGAGAGAGGGAAAAGAGTGGGAGAGAGGTGTATTGTATATGTATATTGGTCAGATAATTGTATATTATACATATGTATTTGTATATATGACAAGCGAGATTGGGAGAGAGAGGAGAGAGGCGAGCGAGATTGGGAGAGAGGTGAATTGTATATATATATCGGTTAGCTAATTGTATATTTTTCATATGCACTTGTATATATGACAAGCGAGATTGGGAGAGAGAGGAGAAAGGCGAGCAAGATTGAGAGAGGGAGGAGAGAGGCGAGTAAGAGAGGGCAAAGAGTGGAGAGAGTGAATTGTGTATGTATATCGGTTAGATAACTGTATATGATACATATGTCATTGTTAAATTCGGTGAATTATACATATACAAACGTGGCTAATTATACAAACTCGAAGTCAGTCCACATAATTAATGCATAATGTTAGTCGCGAGTGGTAATTATAACAAACTATAGTTATAATTGTGGGGTCCATCCCCATGTACCAAACTTTGAATTGTTTTCTGCCAATTTCAAAGTTTGGCAGAGTTGGTAAAGAAAAAAAGATTGTTTTTTTCTTCAATTTCAAAGTTTGGCAAAGTTGGTAAAGAAAAAATTGTTTTCTGCCAATTTCAAAGTTTGGTAGAGTATGTAAGCTATGGAGAAGAAAAAATTGTTTTTCTTCTGTAGCACATTTGGAGGGTAGTGTATTTGTTCTCTATAAAAGGGAGGACAATTCTTCATTCTAAATACACCAAAAAAGGAAATTACAAAGGAGAGAAAAGAAGAGTGAGGTATCACAGAGGAAAATAATCTGTGAGGAAAAATAGAGAGTGTGAGCGATATTATAGTGAGGTGGAAAAATCAAAAGAGGGTTATTTCTTTTGAGTGTGTAGTGATCTTTGGAATTTTGCTCGGATCTACAAGTGTAAAATCCTTACTATAGTGATATTCGTTGCTCCTCTCAGGTCGTGGTTTTTTCCCTTATTTAGGAGGGTTTCCACGTAAAATTTTGGTGTCATTATTTCTCTTTTATTCTCGTTGATTAACCGTATTGTTGTGTTCCGCATTTATTGCCTTTATTACCGCAAATATTATTTCTGTTACGGATTTATTCCCAACAGTTGGTATCAGAGCACAGGTTTTGCTCATTTACAGAAATATTTTTGCAGCTTATTGTACTATACTCAGTGAAAAAAAAATGTCTGGAGTAAAGTACGAGGTAGAAAAATTCAACGGTGATAGCGGTTTCTCAATGTGGCAGAGAAGGATGAGAGACTTGCTCATCCAACAGGGTTTGCACAAGGCACTAGGCGGCAAATCCAAAAAGCCCGAATCCATGAAACTTGAGGATTGGGAAGAAATGGATGAAAAGGCTGCCAGTGCAATCAGATTGCACTTAACAGATGATGTAGTTAATAACATCATCGATGAAGAGAGTGCATGTGGCATTTGGACAAAGTTAGAAAATCTATACATGTCCAAAACGCTGACAAATAAATTGTACCTAAAGAAGCAGTTATATGCGCTACATATGGGTGAAGGTACAAATTTTTTGTCTCATTTAAATGTACTTAATGGACTAATCACGCAGCTAGCAAACCTCGGAGTAAAGATCGAGGATGAAGATAAAGCTATAGTGCTCCTAAACTCGTTGTCATCTTCCTACGATACTTTAGCAACAACCATTTTACATGGTAAGGACTCTATTGAGTTGAAGGATGTCACATCAGCCCTTTTGCTTAATGAAAAGATGAGAAAAAGGCCTGAAAATCACGGACAGACTCTCATCACGGAAAGTAGAGGCAGAAGTTACCAAAGGGGCAAAGGGGAAAGCAGCGGCCAGAAGAATGATGACAACACAGCTGCCATGGTGCAAAATAATGACAATGTTGTTCTCTTCATAAATGAGGAAGAAGAATGCATGCACTTGGCAGGTGTAGAGTCAGAATGGGTGGTCGACACAGCAGCATCTTACCATGCCACACCGGTAAGAGATTTTTTTTTGCAAATATGTAGCCGGTGATTTTGGCAATGTGAAAATGGGTAACACAAGTTACTCAAAGATTGTGGGGATCGGAGATATTTGCTTAAAAACAAATGTTGGATGCATATTAGTGTTGAAAGATGTGCGCCACGTACCTGATTTGCGAATGAACTTAATCTCGGGAGTTGCTTTGGACCGAGATGGATATGAGAACTACTTTGCAAATCAAAAATGGAGACTCACCAAAAGGGCATTGGTGATTGCAAAAGGAGTTGCTCGTGGCACGTTGTACAGGACAAATGCAGAAATATGCCAAGGTGAATTAAATGCGGCTCAGGAAGAGAATTCTGCAGATTTATATCATAAAAGAATAGGTCGTATGAGCGAGAAAGGATTGCAAATTCTTTCCAAAAAATCACTCATCTCTTTTGCCAAAGGTACAACAATAAAACCTTGTAACTACTGTTTATTTGGGAAACAACATAGAGTTTCATTTCAGACATCATCTGAAAGAAAGTCGAATATACTTGATTTGATATATTCTGATGTTTGTGGTCCAATGGAGATAGAATCGATAGGAGGTAATAAATACTTTGTTACCTTTATTGATGACGCTTCTCGAAAATTGTGGGTTTATATCTTGAGAACCAAAGATCAGGTGTTTCAAGTATTTCAAAAGTTTTATGCTCTGATAGAAAGAGAGACAGGTCGAAAGCTAAAACGTCTCCGAACCGACAATGGAGGTGAGTACACTTCAAGGGAATTTGAAGAGTACTGTTCAAACCATGGAATCAGACATGGAAAAGACAGTTCCTGGAACCCCACAACACAATGGTGTAGCTGAAAGAATGAATCGCACCATTGTTGAGAAGGTGAGAAGTATGCTCAGAATGGCTAAATTACCTAAGACATTCTGGGGTGAAGCAGTTCGGACAGCGTGTTATCTTATCAATCGTAGTCCATCAGTTCCGTTGGAGTTTGACATTCCGGAGAGAGTTTGGACCAACAAAGAGATGTCTTACTCGCACCTAAAGGTGTTCGGTTGCAAAGCTTTTGCACATGTACCGAAGGAGCAGAGAACCAAGCTAGATGATTAATCAGTTCCCTGCATATTCATCGGATATGGAGATGACGAGTTCGGGTACAGACTATGGCATCTTGTAAAGAAGAAGGTCATCAGAAGCAGAGACGTAATCTTTCGAGAAAGTGAAGTTGGAACTGCTGATGATCTATCCGAGAAGGCCAAGAAAAAGAATGGTATAGTCCCTAATCTTGTTACCATTCCTTCTTCTTCTAACCATCCCATAAGTGCAGAAAGTACGATTGATGAAGTTGCTGAGCATGAAGAGCAACCTGATGAGATTGTTGAGCAGGGGGAGCAACTCGGTGATAATACCGAGCAAATGGAGTACCCAGAAGAAGAAGAACAATCTCAAGCTCTGAGGAGATCAGAAAGACAAAGGGTAGAGTCATCCAAATACCCTACCTCAGAGTATGTCTTCATCAATGATGAAGGGGAGCCAGAAAATCTTAAGGAGATGTTGTCTCATCCAGAAAAGAGCCAATGGATGAAAGCCATGCACGAAGAGATGGGATCTCTACAGAAAAATGGCACATACCAGCTAGTTGAACTTCGCAAGTGGGTCTTTAAACTCAAGAAAGATGGAAATGGCAAGTTGGTCAGGTACAAAGCTCGATTGGTTGTAAAAGGCTTCGAACAAAAGAAAGGACAAGACAAAGAGTTGATTGCAAAGTTGAAGAAAGATTTGTCCAAGTCATTTGACATGAAAGACTTGGGTCCAGCACAACAAATTCTAGGGATGAAGATTGTTCGAGAACGAACAAAAAGAAAGTTGTGGCTATCTCAAGAGAAGTACATTGAACGTGTACTAGAACGCTTCAACATGAAGAGTGCTAAACCTATTAGCACGCCTCTTGCGAGTCATCTGAAGTTGAGCAAACAGATGTGTCCTACAACAAAAGAGGAGAAAGAGGGAATGACTAAAGTTCCTTATTCTTCAGCAGTGGGGAGTTTGATGTATGCAATAGTGTGTACAAGACCTGATATTGCTCATGCAGTTGGTGTTGTTAGCAGATTCCTTGAAAATCTTGGAAAAGAACACTGGGAGGCAGTTAAGTGGATACTCAGGTACCTAAGAGGTACCACAAAAGATTGCTTGTGTTTTGAAGGATCTGATCCAATCTTGAAGGGCTATACTGATGCTGATATGGCAGGTGACCTCGATAATAGAAAATCCACTACTGGATATTTGTTTACATTTTCAGGGGGAGCTATATCATGGAAGTCAAAGTTGCAGAAGTGTGTCGCACTCTCTACAACTGAGGCAGAATACATTGCAGCTACTGAAGCTGGCAAAGAGATGGTATGGCTGAAACGATTTCTTCAAGAACTTGGATTGTATCAGAAGGAGTATGTCGTCTATTGTGACAGTCAAAGTGCAATAGACTTGAGCAAGAACACCATGTATCATGCAAGGACGAATCATATCGACGTGAGATATCACTGGATTCGTGAAAAGATAGAGGACGGATCTATGCAGGTCATGAAGATCCCTACTAGTGAAAACCCTTCAGATATGCTGACCAAGGTGGTATCAAAAGACAAGTTCGAGCTATGCAAAGAACTTGTCGGCATGCACTCAAGCTAGAAACCTAGAGCTACCTCCTTCAGGTGAATAGGTCTGGAGGGGGAGATTGTGGGGTCCATCCCCATGTACCAAACTTTGAATTGTTTTCTGCCAATTTCAAAGTTTGGCAGAGTTGGTAAAGAAAAAAAGATTGTTTTTTTCTTCAATTTCAAAGTTTGGCAAAGTTGGTAAAGAAAAAATTGTTTTCTGCCAATTTCAAAGTTTGGTAGAGTATGTAAGCTATGGAGAAGAAAAAATTGTTTTTCTTCTGTAGCACATTTGGAGGGTAGTGTATTTGTTCTCTATAAAAGGGAGGACAATTCTTCATTCTAAATACACCAAAAAAGGAAATTACAAAGGAGAGAAAAGAAGAGTGAGGTATCACAGAGGAAAATAATCTGTGAGGAAAAATAGAGAGTGTGAGCGATATTATAGTGAGGTGGAAAAATCAAAAGAGGGTTATTTCTTTTGAGTGTGTAGTTATCTTTGGAGTTTTGCTCGGATCTACAAGTGTAAAATCCTTACTATAGTGATATTCGTTGCTCCTCTCGGGTCGTGGTTTTTTCCCTTATTTAGGAGGGTTTCCACGTAAAATCTTGGTGTCATTATTTCTCTTTTATTCTCGTTGATTAACCATATTGTTGTGTTCCGCATTTATTGCCTTTATTACCGCAAATATTATTTCTGTTACGGATTTATTCCCAACAATAATGAGTAATTAAATAGTTTAAGTTTGTTTAATCGCGTAATTTTCTCTGTATTTCTATTGAAAAACATCTTTCTCTTCATACCGAACACACTATTGATTCAAAACACGAAGGTTAAATAATAAATTTGCCCCATACTTCGAAGTTTGTATATCGATATGCCCATATCTATATACTAGCAATCACATTTATGCAACACCCATCTTTAGTATACGTCCTTTTATCTCAAAGTACAGCGATAGAATTTTTTTACTTTAAGTATTCAATTTGAACTTTATGAATAAAAGATAGTACAAGAAATTTTAATTTTTGAAAACAAAATGGAAGTAAAACAGATGGGTAATTAATAACAGCAGATAGACATTCGATTATAAATTTGAGTCAGTGGTCCAATTTAAATTGTATGAATGTGTGTGGTGACTTTCAATTGCTGCCTACACAGATATCAAATGGCTGGACATATTTTTGGGATAGTGAAATCTACAAATCTCTAATATTTATAGGGACCATTACCCCAAAAATTCACTCTTAAAAATAAAAATTTATATCGTCTCAAATTATTTATCATTTTAAAATTTTATCAATTTTTAGATAAGATTATCTCTTTTTATTTCAATAACGTTTGTTTTTGGAAATTACAGATACATCAATAATGAGTGATATTATAAATGTTCAAAAATTATTGAAGGATAAAATAGTTTTTTTTAAAGACCTCTTAAATAATGTATTATAAGAGGCATGTAAGAGAAAATGACGACTGATAATTTGAAACGGATGAAGTAGTAAGCATCAAATAATATGTGTACAATTTTTTAAAAAAAAATTGAAAAATCATGAAACAAGCCATTAATAAAAGTATAAAGTATATAAACCTCAACAATTTGGGCGCTAATTACATCCCATTTCGGAAGTTTTCTAAATTATATTTTCCCAAAATTTTTAAAACTCACGGATACATTGTTCAATCGCTCGATACATAACAAATGATACATAAGTTATATATAAGATACATAACTATAAAACAAATTCCTATTGATTTAGGTTTGAAATAATTGAGATTATGTATTAACAAAATATTTGTACCAGATACAATCTACACAAACAAAGTTATAATGTATGTGAATGTTAAGAGAAAGAAGGAAAAAAAAATTGTAATTAATTCAAATGATAGAGATTATATTATCTAAATTCACATAATTTCTTAATTTTCCTATTATAAAATTGGTAAAACGTCAAGATTGGCATTAGAAAAAAAAATAGATAAATTATTAAAATTTGATGAATTTATTCAATCTTATCATCTCATAGAGTTGGTCTAAATTGCAACCAATTAGATCCCCAAGCAGCAACATGAAACAACTTTAAAAAGGTGAAAAGAAATTCTACATCTATCAAGTCTTTTTGTTTCTTTTTGTCTTCCCAATAAAACAAAAGGAAATAAAATGAACTCATTTTATTCTAATTTCCCTTCTCTACTCTCTTTTACTTTTTCAACTCTTTTTCTCCTTTTTTCCACATTCATACAAACTAAAGTCACCAAACAAACAAACCATTCCTAATCCCACAATCTCCTTCTCCTTTTGCTTTTTTTTCTTCCCTCAATTGCCCCTATAATAGATATGACCTTTTTCTTTCTCTCTTCATTTTTAGTTTTTTTTTTTAATTTCCATTTGATATTCGTTATATATTGGAGCCCGATTATATTTAGATTCAGATCAAAAAGTCTTCAAATGAAGGAGTAAAGTGCACTCTAACAAAGAAGGCTTTATACTCGAGGAAATTTAAATCTGAAATTTCTAATTAAGAATAAAAAAATACTTTTCACTTTATTACAATCCTTATTTGTTATTTTCAATTGGTTGATACTGCAAAAAGCTAAGCTAGTGTGAATCTCCAAATGGACCACCACACATTTACAAATAAAACGTAAAGAATGATTTTCTTTCTTTTTAGTTTGTTAAAATTTTAATTTTAACTTTTCTCATGATATTTTTAAGGCCACAAGAATAAAAGACAATTTTATACATCAGACTAGGATCACAAGATTAAAAAATCTTTTTTATATTTTTTAACTCAATGTCAAGTCAAATCAGATCATTCTTTGTAGAATAGAGAGCTTAACATTTATGTAGTACAATTTGACTTGACACAAAGTTTTAAAAAGAAATAGATGATTATGTGAAGTAAATTGTTTCATTAGGAATAAACTAGACATTTTAAAGCTAAATAATATATACGTTCTTTGTTTCAATTCTTTTAACTTACTTTGCTTTTTAAATTTTAGCTCTCCACGTAACATATTCAAAATCATAAAATTAATGAACACTTCAATAAATATCTCTACTTTAAATACTATACAAAATTATTTTAAAAAAATCATTATGTTTTTAAAATTTCACATAAAATCAAAAAAAAAAAAGTTAAAACAGAAAAAAGGGTACTAACTTGGCTTTATTAAGTTTTTTTTTCCTAATGTATTTTTTAAACTCTTGCACTGGGCACGTACTACTGCTTCGTTTTCATTAAAAAAACAAAAAGATAAGTTCTTTTTTTATGAAACATCAATATCAAAGGTTTTATGCGCAGCTAAAATTAAGTATTGTCATCAATAATAGTAGTAATAATCTTTCGACGTTTCAAATTGTCTTGCCTGCCCCTGCTCCTAATTGCATTAACTGAATTATCTTCTTCAATTGGCTCGTTATCTGAACTCCAACTCATCTCCACGTCAAGCACGTTAACTGGTGTGCTTGTGCTTGATACAATCTCTAATATTGATTCGTATTCTTTTTTCGTTATCTCTTGCATTACGTTATAACAACTTAACAAATCATCCTGTATATGAAAAAAAAATCGAGTTATTTGTAAATTTTAAAATAAAAGTTACAATCACTAACTCATTGTCTAGAACTAAACTATTACAGGTAGGAGCATTAACATTAATGTAATTTGTTCTCATTATTAATGTGACGATACATTATTGAGTAATATTATTTGGTTAGTCCAATTAAAACTCTTTTGTTACTAGCTACTCCCTCCGTCCGAAATTGTTTGTCATGATTTCTATTATTAGAGTCAAATTATAAAAACTTTAACTAACATTTTAAGATGTATTTATTAATCATATTAATATGCAAAAAATTGTAATTTATAGTACTTTTCATATAATTTTAGAATATCTAATTTTTTTGTTTAAAATATCGAGTTAATGTGATCTAATTTATCTTTAAAAATTAGTCAAATTGACTTTCGATAAGCACAACATGACAAATAAATCCGGACGGAGAGAGTAATATATAAATTACAGTAAAGTCCTTAATTTGACCCATAAAGTGTGGAAAGCTCTGCCGCTAAATTTTTCACGTACAAATTTCCGTTTCAAAATAATTGTTAATATTTATTTTTGATTAACATTTTAAAATATTTTTTATCATATTATGGAATAGTATAAAAAATGAAAAATTATGACAATTAATATAGGATGAAGAAACGATTAATAAACAATCATAACTTTCATTATCAATCAACTTATAATTATCATGTACTATGATTTAGTATTTATTTTTAGGTGAAAAATATCATGAACATTGTTGTCTTTTCCTCTTTATTTTATTTTTTTCTGAAAAGAACAAAATGCATGGAATAAATATGCTTAAATAAAAAGAAAAAAGAAAAGAAATTGAGTTTACCTTATGTACATATGAACAGTTTATGATTGCTGTTTTATAGCATGAGAATTGTAAAGGAAAAAGCTCATGAGAAGCACATAGAAGAGCTGAAGCTGAGATTATTGATGGCTTGAACTGCAAAATCTTGATCTCTAAAATGAAAAAAAATATATATAATTAAAACTTTTAAATCGATAATATAAAAATAATTATTAAATTTGACTTACCATTTTGAGATGCGAATATAATCTCAGTAGCTCTAGCTTTGAGAGCTTGTTGAAACGGTAGATCTTTAAATTTAAACAACGATACGAAGAAATTAATAAAAGCAAATGCAGTAATTGAACGCATTCTCCATTTTAGGCTTCCAAGTATCAAAAGCTCCATTCGCTTTATCGTCTCGATATCAAATATCGTACCAGTATCTTGCTGTACTAATAAAAAAAATTGGTAACAATAAGAGTCTATACGTAAATACAAATATCTACAGTTTCAGTTCAGCATTATTCGAAAAATGTACCTGAATGTCAGTAACAGAGTACTCTGTTTTCTTCATTTTAAATGCTAACGAAACACAAGAAACAGCAATTAGCTTCAAGATCCACGGCTTCGCATCCTACAGTAACAAAAATTAAATCATAATCAATTTTTTTCTCGATAACGTTGGTTGTTAAAAGTTGAATGAAATTAGTTATACCGATAGCGAATGGAAGGATAAGAATCGATCGAGATAATTAATCGCAAGATATGAGAGAAAATGAGTATCAAAGGGTTGAGAAATTTGTAAGATTATAGAGATGGTTGCTTCACGAATGTTGATGAGAAAATCTGAGTTTATGAGAATTTGAAGGTAAGTTTTTGAAGGCATATGATGAGTTTCAATGTTGAAAAGAGGTGAAATTGTGTCTTCATCGTGAGAAAATGGTAATGGATTTTCAAGGTCAAAGTCCATGTTCAAGTTATTTTTTTTGGTTTAGAGAGTGAGGAAGAATGGTTATAAAGAGGGGATGTAAAATATGAAAGGGGGGTTGAGGAGAAAAGAGGAGTTAATGATAAGAAGAAAAAAGGTGAGAGTCGTGTCTAGTTTTTTGAAACGAAACCGTAACGAGACTTCAACTTCACTCACTAGTTTTTGTTTTTTTTTCTTTTCTTTCCTTATATTATTATATATAGTTGTTCGTTTTTATTTTGTCGCGTTTTGCTTAATTTGAATATATTTATAAATTTGATATAAATTATTAGTTTAATTTTTAAATTATCAAAAATTTTAAATACACTTCTTTATTTGATTAATTAAATTTAGATACATATCTTATCTATCACATAACATAACAAGTGATTTAAAATGTTTATAAGAATATGAGGTTTTAATTAAAATAATCGAGAGAAATGTTGAAAAAACTCATAAATTTGGCAAGAATTTAGGGGTGTATTTACTCATGTTGCAAGAGTCAAGTTATGAGATGTTTTTATAAGACTGTCAATGATTTGAAGATGAAACTAATAATACGCGCCGAGTTTAAAGATATATTCAATATTTTTCTCTATATTATTATTAATTACTCTATTTATTTGTACTTATTATATTTCACTTTTACAAAACTCAACTTAACTAATTTTTGAAACTAAATCCATTTAATTTTTAAAACCTAAATATTTTAAACCTATGAGAAATATTATAAGTTGCAACTTGCAATATTCTTTCTTATTTTTATATGACGGAAAAATATATCTTAAAATATAAATCAAAATTTATGATGTTTGATCGTCGAGAAGTGAAACGTGACAAGTAAAAATAAATATAGTAGCTACTTCGATCTCAGTTTAACTATTGTTTTAGCTTGGAAAAATGTTCAAGAGTAATAATTACTATCATTTTAAGGATTTAAGATTAATAGAGAATGCGTGCACTTAAAAGGAAACAACCAATCTATATTTATTAAATAAGATAATTTAAAATATTATATATTTTATTTATTGTTTTGTAATAGACACTAAAGTTATTTTTATATCAGACAGAGAGAGTATTATTATATATATAAAAAAATTAAAATGGATGGAAAAAATGAAAAATGAAATTAAGAATTATAAAATGACCATAAATTAATTGAGCTAATAAAATTTTGAAATATAATTTGTTTTTCACAATTGGAAAGAAAATTAGTAGATACACTGGAGAAAATCAGAGAGGCTTAGAAGGCTCCAGTCTGTGCAATATGCTTCTAACTATGTCAATTGTCAGCATCAACATTTCTCTCCTCAAAACCAAAAAGAATTCATTAATATCTCTTTCACTTATTTACTAAAGTAAAAAATAATAATTATATATTCATTAATTTCAAGTTCTATCACTGCAACATTTGACTTTACACTAATTTTTTTAACAAAAAACTTTAACACTTGTAAATTAAAATGTATCATAAATATTTATGTAATTATAAATTATAATAAATTATTATTTTTTCCTGTCGAATTTAACAATCAAAATTTGTTATATATATTAGACGGAAACCATAAGTGCTCTACATAAACCAAATAAATAAAATTGCTCAATAATATAAGACATGTTGGACCTACCCTTAAATATATACTATTAAAGATTAAATTTGTCATTTTTTAAAAAAAAATATGTCGCATAAAATTGGACACATGGAGTAATATGATAGGTGATATCAAACCATTATACTTGCATAGTGATGATAATATATAAATTTTGAAAATGCCCCTTGCCAAAAGTAGTGAGAAGATTCATAATAATCATAATAACAATAATAATAATAATAATATATTCGACGAATAATCAATCGGTAGAACACTTTACAAGTAGAATTTATAAAAGATAATATATATATGAACTATATATTGTTACTTTATAAAAGTAAGGAGATTGTTTTCGAAAGATCCCTACGTACACAAATTTATTTATCTATACAAATTAATAAATGTCTCTCATAAAAGAGACAATAATAATCAAAGGTGAGGTTCATACCTTAGCTAAGAAAATAAAATCATTGGACATATTCAAAGACAATGACAAGTTTGAAATCTGCCTCTTTAGCATAACACCATACAACTGCTCCAAAAGAAAAAATAATAAACTAACCACTGTCACCATTCTTCCAAATGAAAAACTCCAAAAAAGATATATATACTATAGTACATATTATTAAAATGTAATTATTTAGTTTGCCCAAAGTCTTTGCAGAGTGACAGCTTGGTTTTTTCATGTCATTGAATGTATGTCCATCTTCCATACAACTAGAAAAAAATTATCAATGAGACAAAAACATTAGCAAATTCTATGCACTACTCTTTAGAGTTATTACACTATTTGTTTAATGTCTAGTTAATTTATTTACTTTTAACCTTTTCTCTCATGGGGCTTAGTGAAAACAGAAGTCAATGTGGGAAATACTACCTTGATACAAAGTCATAGTGCTCTTTCCGTTTTATATTACTTAGCTTTTATTGATCTAATATGTTTTTAAAGAAGTATATCTTTCTAATTTATTTACTTATTTAATACATAAGTTTGCATAGATAAGGGCGTAGCTATATGGTTGACAGCAGTGGCGGAGCCACAGTATATTTAGGAGGTTCATCGAACTTCCTTCGGCGGAAAATAATATTATTTTTATATGGATAAAATAAATTTTTAGGTATATATAGTAGATGTCGAACCTCCTTCGGCTATTTCGTATGTCTATTTTTTCAGATTTTGAACCCCCTTATCAAAAATTCTGGCTCCGCCTCTGATTGACAGGTTGACCAATTGTACATTTTTTGTAAGAAAAATAAATTGTATATATAAATAAAATAATATACAAAATAATTGAATAATATATTTTTGACACCCTTGACACAATAAATTGTTGTAGCCCAATAATTTAAAATACTTAAAATGAGGCAATGTTGTTGTGCTATTTCTCCGCCACACAGAGAAGATAGTTTCTTTTCTTTCAAAATAAGTCATATAATATACATTTTGTTTTATTTTACTTGACTCTTATTTTAAAAGTAGGTTTTTCTTTTTACTTGTACACTCTTAACACTTTGAGGGAAATTTGTAATTTTTGTCTCAATATGCTCTTATCATTAATTAACTAAATAAAGTATACCAGTTAAATTTAAATATTTTTAAAGAATAATTAGTTAAATCAACTCAATTAAAATGAAAAGGAAGAAGTACAATTTTTCTTGATTTATTCCTCCAATTTTTTGTTGTTGTTATGTAATTTATAAAAACTATGCCTCAGTGTTACAACTCACAGTATCTTAGGAGCTTGATTAGGGTCCAAATTAATCAAATTAAATAATTCTCTAGATATGAGTACCCATATATTATATATAAGCTCAAAGGAGAGAATTTTTTTTTTCCATAAAAGTTGTGTTATAAACGAAGGAAAACATTTTCATCAAAATATTTTTCGATAAACAACTGAATTATTTTTTTATTTTTAAATGTTTGATGATAAAAAAAAAAAGCATTATCCCAAAAATCATTACGTATAAATTAGCATAAACATGAGAGGCATGAGAGGTATCGAGTCGTGGTCTGTGTTGAAGGTGGTATTAGACAATTATAAATAATGTCACGTATGAAATTTATTTTTTTATTTTTATTAAGGAAATCATGTTCTTATAATTTTGAGGAAATTTATTACTAATTTTGACCAATAAAAATATACTTATGTATTACCAACTGGGACCAATTTCAGAAGCTATTCCAGCAATTGTCCAAGGGATATAATTATGTACTTGTAAATTTCTTTTAATTTTGACAGCTATTGTGCCCACAATATTAATGGTAATTCTTTACTCTATTTATGAAAATCTTTTTGCACACACTTTTTTGTGTCTCTATTAATCAAATTAATGCCACAATTGACCAAGAGTCCAAGACTATCATTTGTGTAAATATTAACTATATATGGAAAAATCCATGTGACCACAAAATTTGGCCAAATAAAATAACATATTACACTATGTTATTTTCTTTTTAAATATTTTTATCTTTTTAATGTTAATGTTTTTTAATTAATAAATAAAAAAAATCAGATTATTTTATGATAATATATATATGTATATATACATGTATATAAAAACTTATTCTGTTGACTTTATCCTATTTCCCGATAACAATTATTTCATTTATTTCAGTCTATATTAATATAACATATTGTTTTAAATTTTTTACTTTTAAAGTGTATTTATCAAGTTAACTTTATTAATGATGCTTTTAAAATTTAAATTTGATCTTTTCTATTTTATATAAATAATTATTTAATATCATCCATGGTGTCAACTTGACGTATTGGATTGAAATTGGGCATATCAAAATACAATGTTAACTAATAAATGTGTCATTGGCACTCGCAAATATTATTCCGGCTAAAAAGCGAATCGAAATCTAATTTATCTAATTCTTATTGAGTGTTAAATTTTTTATTTGTTTATTTGTAAGTTGTTTGAATACCTAGTAAAACATTTTTTTCTTATGTTATAACTATATATAACAAATCAAATATTAAAACGTCTTTTATTCTGAATGATCAATCTGAATACCATATCGGTTCAATTTTAAATGGACTGAATTAAAAGGATTAAAATAGATTAAATAAGTAAGTTACTAATCTAAACAATTTGAGCGGATCATGATTTTATGACCTAATTTTTTCATCCGTATGTATCATTGAAATTATAAATTGAATAATTCTAATTCAAACTTTTATTTTTATCAAAAAATCATTTAAAATTTATAAATAATTTATCTCAAACTTATAAAATGATAAATCTGCATGGTCCCTTGCAAATAAGTGATGCAAAATATGCAGAGTTCTTGTACCTAAAAGCTGAAATTAATGGGGACAAAATTACAAGTAAGGAAGTCGTCCTTTTGAAACCAAACACTAAAAGTAATGTTACCTAACTTTTTGACATAATTTATAAATAAGCATAATACATAAATGAGTTATTTAACTTGGTTTAATTATATATTTTTATTCTCTGATTTGGATATACACAAATAAGTATTCAGGACCCGTTTGACTATAGATTTTTTAAGTAATATTTGGGGGGAAATTTGACAAATAATGTTTGTCCATACAGTTTACTATTATTTGGCGAACACCCCAAAATCTCAAATATTAGTTTTTTTTAGTATTTGGGCTAAATCTAATTATTTGCGATCTTTTAAAAATTGAAATCTTACATAAAATTTCTATCTTTTACAAAAACACTCTCTATAGTAGTTTTTTGCGTTGTATTACATAATTTTTTTACGTGAACACCAAAATAGTGATGAATATTTAAGTGAATATGAAAGTAATGATATGGTTGTTGAAGAAAATGATAAACAATCGGCTCAGGGTAACATAGTTATGTGCTTTTTGTACTTCACGATGTATAGAATGATGCTTGTCGCACTCACTCCAACTTACCACATTGTTCCAGTGTCATGGACACTACTTGTTATTTGTTGCAAGAAATATTCAATTGACTTGTAATACAAACTTGTGATTAGTTTTGATGATTTCTAAATTTCTGTGTATAAATCATATTTTTCTGAAAAATTGAAATATGTTATCCAAATACTATGCTCAAACACATGGTGAAATTTTATCGAAAATTTCACCTATAATATTTGCCAAGAATATTTAGAAATCTATGGGCAAACGCTAGCTTAAACTTGTATCAAGTTGAACAAGTAAACACACGAATCCTACGTGACAAAATACACATATGACACCACGTAAGACAAAAAAATGACATATGGAATGTCATATATGTAAGTGTCTATTTGCCACAATATGATTTAAAGCAAAATTAGAGGATATATTTATATATTATATTTTTATATATCTATATTAAGTCTTTTAATTGAAGGAGCTTTGGACTCTAAATTATATTTTTTTATTTTTTATTTTAAAAAGAGGAGAAATATGGTGCACAGTTTCACAAAAAAATAAGTAAATTTTATATATTGGAAAAAGGGTGACACGATAATCAACAGAATAATGGGTGATCAGTCTACATCAGGTAACATTTGAGACATTAGTCACGTCACTATGATATTTTGACTTGGTCAAAGCAATTTATAAGATTAAAATAAGGGAGCATGACTAAATAAACATATACTATTACTGTAGTTAACATAACTATAATTACTTATCGTCTTTAATATATAATCATATTTATTTGGGTAACGTTTAGAACTTATATAATTTGATCATAATTATATAAGGGAAAACGATATTTTTAGTCCCTGTGTTAAGACTATATTCTTATTTTAGTCCTCGTGTTATCTAACTAAGCATTATTAACCTTCAATTATATCAAGTAAGTGATTTTAGTCCTTTAACTTAAAGATTCAAAAAAAAATAACAGAAAGTTCAGTACTAAAATGAGTAGTTCGGGTATTTCCTTTTTAATTCTCTCTCTTTGAAGAACAAGCTAAGTCTTCCCTATCTCTATCTAGAAGAACAAGCCCGTCGATTTGAGCTACAATTTTAAAAACCAACTTGATAGGCATTAACCCTCCCTCTCACACCGACAAATGATAAATTATGGAACGAATGATTTTTTTAAAAAAAGTTTTCTGTTTTCTCAAGCAATTATTTTAAAATATCCGAATTACCCCTTTTAGCAGTGAACTCTCTGTTAATTTTTTTGGGTCTGTTAGTTGAAGGATTAAAATCACTCACTTGATATAATTAAAGGTTAATAGTGCTAAGTTAAATAACACAAGGACTAAAATAAGAAATTAGCCTTAACATAGGGACTAAAAATGCCGTTTCCCCATTATATAATAATCATAATTTATATAATTCAATTTTTAATTATATAAATTTAAAATTTACACATGCTTACCCTATATTGTATATAATTTATCATATTGCTATATTTGTTTTTTATAAGCTGTGAAAAATTTCTAAATGCATAAATACAAAATTTATAAATACTTACATGTATTTTATATTGACAAGCGAAATATACAAATAAATATATTCACAACAAACAAAATTATAACTATGAAGCGTAATTAGACAATTTATGTGTTTCATTTGTTTCCACCAAATAAAAGTTTCACTTTAGATGATTAACATCTTAGGTAATTAAATATATTTATTTATTTAATATTTAAATAAATATCAATAATTATTTTCACCACTAATTATTTAATATAAATATATTTTTAATTAAATAATAGTTTTATTTTTAAAAAATTATGTCAATAATTATTTTCACCATTAATTAGCGAATAAAAATATTTTTTAATCAAATAGCAAGTATTTTAAAGAAACATTTTTTTTCTCCAATTATATGGAGTATGTTTTATTAGAAATAAATAAAATATACGCATTCAAATATTACATAACAAATAATTTTAATTATTCAATAGTCTGATCTAAATAATACTAATCATTAAGTGCAAATTTAGATATCTTAATTTTAATATAAATAAATAGGACTTTTCAGAATATGTTTTATGAAAATTATGCCATTGATATGTTTAAACGTCAAATTAAATAATTTTGACCAATATTTTAAATTCTTTATCGATAAGAAAAAATTACAATCTATCCTACTTTTTGTATAATTTCTAAGTAGATAAATTTTAATTTAAAAATATTAGAATAGTTTTATTAAATTTAGCTTCATAGATAAGTCTAAATTATTTTTGAAAAAATAAAACGTGACAAATATTTTGAGATGAATAGAACAGTGTAAACACTTACTTATAAGTTATATTTTACTGTATTAGTTTTTAAAAGCTTAACTCAATAATTATTACGTTCATTAATTAATTAGTAGTAACAAAAGCATCACTTATTGCCCACAATAAGTCGCTTATTTCAAAGTATTTTCGTTTTAGTTGACCAAATTAGTGCTTTTTAACGACATTTCCTCATTCTTTTAGCATTTTGTGTTAAGATTTTAGATGTAAAAAGTAAGTATTAGCATTTTGTGTTAAGATTTAAGAAATTATTTGATCATTATTTATGTTTTTTGAATATGTTAAATTGTTAATTCTGATAACTTATAATACTCTTATATTGTTTATAAACCCCTAACTTATTTTTGAAAAACAGTAAAATTATATATCCGAGTTGACTAGTTAAATTTTTTAAAAATTACCTCTTAAAATCCAAATTCTATCATACAAATTGGGGGATAAAAGCATTTCTTTTATTTATTTGTATGTGATTTTTCGAAAAGGGATTGAAAGACTGAAAAATCAACATTGCTTGTATAGTTGTATTGAGTTAATTTGTGAAAGACATAATTATATTTGCAACTATTGATGTGCGTGTTTCACCGCCCTTATTAAATCATCGTGTAATTTAATAGTATATATATAAATAAATCAGGTATCCAGCTGAAAAACATATTAAAAATATAATTAAAGAATTAAAAAAATATGCTTGGACTATACCAAGTTAAACTTTAGATTAGATGGTTACAAATTGAACTTTGTACTAACAAGTTTTCAACTATATATAGAGGGAATTGTACTCTTGTAGCTTTTAGGGCAAATAATGTTTTCTTTTTTGTAAAAACAGGAAACAACCATTATAGCTAGAATTGGATAGAGCTTAATAATTGAATAAAAAGGAACAGAATTCATAATTTGCTTTAAAAAAGCATTATAGCTAGGACACAATAGTCTTCCAAGTATAATATTCGTTGAAGGGGGTTTAGATGAATTTGGTTTCTTTCACCCATATAATTTTGCGGCTCTTAATTGTAGTAGAATGAAAAATATTTATTCAATCTTAACATATTATAGGTTTTAGAATTCAATATCGAGTATAAAAATCGCCTTAATTAGAGACTGTCTTATGGACACTATGGGACTTTCAGTATACATATAATTTAATCGAATCCTAACACAAGTATCGAGTTTGAAAGAGAGAAGAAAACGGTAAAAGAAGTCAATATAATTATTAGTCTATGAAATATATATCCTGGTTGCCTAAAAGGGTGAATCTATCGTTCTTGTCAGTCACAAGCACTGTGGTGTTTCATCATTGGATTCTATAGAGAAAGAGTTGGATTTTATGCGTAAAATAGGAATGAAATAGAAGGTTACAATGTAATAAAATAGTTCCCAAGAAAATATGTGAAGGGAAAACATAATTTAATAGCTAAACAACAAAAATCTTACAATAATTGTCTATTTAGCTAGATACTTCCTCCGTCCATTATAGTTTTATCATGATTTCTATTTTCAGAATCAAACTATAAGAATTTTGACTAATATTTTAAGATGTGTTTTTTCATCATATATATCATATTCATATACAAAAAAAATGTAACTTATAGTACTTTTTATATAGTTTTTGAATATCTAAATTTTTTATTTAAAATATCGAATTAACTTAATATAATTTAACTTTGAAAATTAGTCAAATTGACTTTCGAAAAGCGCACCATGACAAATTAAAGTGGACGGGGGAGGGAGTAATATTTAATTACCTAGGAGATTTTCAACTACAAATTAGCTGGGGATTATCGATAAATTTCGTAGTTGTTGAACTGTGTAATCATCTCACATAAAAGTTTAAATTGTTAGAAAGAACATATTTTTGTTATTTAATTATATTATCAACACGTCTCTCACGTGCTGACATAATTCTTTTCATGAATCAAACACGTGAAAATTCTTTTTGATATGAATTACGGTGAGATTCGATCTTAAAATCTCTGCCTACTCTAATATCATATTAAAGTGTGTAACTATATCACACACTTCGCTAATTCCATAACTTTTTAGTAGTGAAAATAAACCTCATTACCCACCTTCAACTTGAGTTGATTGAAAACCTATTGTACTATCGATAAGAGTTCGATTTCTAACCTTATAAAAAAAAATGCATTAGAATGTCATTTTGCACT
Source organism: Solanum sitiens (assembly GCA_016801875.1). NCBI lineage: Eukaryota > Viridiplantae > Streptophyta > Magnoliopsida > Solanales > Solanaceae > Solanum > Solanum sitiens. Next base: position 81,589 of record JABWTJ010000080.1, read on the forward strand.
CTAGTTATACAAACCATGACATTAAAAATAAATATGCAAAACACGACGAGACGACTCACTAAAAAAGAGTAGATGGGGTAATGTGAAGAAGCCAACCAAGCAAGCTTTAAAGTTTTTGATTGCTTCGAAAAGACCTTTGAACAATGTTCCTTTTTTTTTCCCTTTCTTTTACTATGTAGGAGTAATAATTATATTTATTGATATTAGATTGCCCATCTCGTACGTTTTCTCTGTTCATTTATTCATTTATAATTATAAACCTAATAATATTCTATTCATGTTGTAATGTTTTTAATTTTATTTTAATATTTGGCCTTTTTAACAAAGGAAAAGGATTCTCTTCCCATGCATGGATAAAAGAGAAAGTTTAAAGAGACCAAACCGCCTTCTCCGGTGTAATGGTCGTATAGTCTATGGTTTTTGTGATTATTAGTATTATTTTAGTTTCATATATTTATTTAAAAAAACTATATGATAAAAATAAGGGCTTTGGCAGAAAGCCATCAGAGGGATAGCTTGCACGCTTGAATGATGGTGTTGAAAGATTTTGCATATTTTCTTGTATAATATTTTGACATATGCAACAACACCTTTCTGAGTCTTAAAAAGTTTTAAAGGCCTACCTAAAATCTTAGGGTTTGTAGATGTGTTAATTCTCACTTTAAATATTAAAAAGTAACTAATTACTCTTAATATATAATCGAGATAATTATATAGAATGACAAACTAATGATATAAAATAAATATATTAGTTATCTTTTGATTTATTTGTGTTTCATAGCAAACTGTTTGTCAGTCCCTCTCTCCCTCATATTCTCGCTCGCCACTCTCCCTCTCTCGCTCGCCTCCTGTCGCTCGCCTCTCTTGCTTTATACAATAGAATTGTATAAATTGTGTTTCTAATTGAATAAAGCGAGAGAAAATTGTATAAACGCATGCAAATACATATATCTTCGTCCTATACACTTATAATTATATAATACAAATATTTCCCTGCCCAAGTCTCTTTTGCCTTTCTCGTTTTATACAAATCCAAATTGTATATAATTTTTCTCTTTCTCATTTTATACAATTCGATTCGATTGTATATTCCCTGCACAAGTCTGCCTTTCTCTCTTTCTCATTTTATACAAATTCAAATTGTATATAATTTCTCTCTTTCTCGTTTTATACAATTCAATTATGCCTTTCTCGCTTTCTCGTTTTATACAATTTGTTTTATACAAGGGAAACTTACATAAATATACTATAATAACAAAATATTTACCATTTATAGCAATAATATTTCTTTTTCACTTGATTACTCAATTCGCTTCAATTGTATATATATAGCGAATTATACATATATAAATTTGCTATGGAGCGCAATTATACAAACTTTGTTATAGCATACAAATATAAATTTATGTTTGCTATATATGAAAGTTGCCCTATATAATAGCATACTCAGTGAAATTTCACACAGTAGAATCTAGAATCTAGATAATTAGATTGAATACTCATAATCAAAGACTTGATTACACCCCATATGAGGTATATATGTAACTAAGTATATTGAGAGGCCGATTGAACACTTAAGTTTCCTCGTTCAACTTTTAAGATTTTTAGTATTGAGGTTATTATATTTCCCAAACTATGGTTCACACCTATTGTTTAATTTGTTGCAATTTTAGTATTTCTTTTAATACATATATTTACATTTCACGTTAATTAATTAGGCTCAAATGAGCTAGGTACTTACATGTTGGATCCACCACTAAATTAATTAGTATATTATCATATAATTATTAAATAATGAATTAAAACTGTAATTTTTTTTTTAATGTATGATATGATGATGATATAGTATGAACTTAAATAAAGAAATAAGTTTATATAGTCAATGTCAATTTATTTGGGATTCAAAAATAGCTATTATTATAGTCTTGTAACCACCACATAGTTTAAAGTACAATTAGTTCAATTCCCGTTATTCCCCTTCTATTTTTCTTTATCCGGATGAATATTGTGATTACTAATTATTGTTCTACTATGAATTATGCAATCACTAAAACTTGATGGCTTTCTTTAAAGTAAGAATTTGTTGATGCTCAAAGGAAATTATTGTTCTATCTTTTTCGTATGAGAGCTAGGAAAAGAGGGTCAAAAAGGATAGAGTTAAAATTTTAACTTTATGAATTATGTATTTTATATGACAATTTCAAGTCATAATATCTATGTTTTAAATTTAATACTCTAATATTTAAATTTTATTTAACAAAATTCTTAACACGAAATATTATTTAAAAGAAACTATTGAATAATTTAATTAAATTTGTATTCAGACCTTTAGTTCGATCCCTCGAATTCGGGGAGAAAAGAAAAGAGAGATGAAATGCACATGATGAGTGCGTTATTCACGCCATCCCCCCATGCAGAGATAACACCATCATTGTTGTTTCTGCAAGTATTATTGTAGGGAAATGAAAGGGGCCCTTTTATATATAAATAAATATTCTTTTCTTCACTTGGGACAAACCTATAATTTTTATTCCATTATTATTTTATTTTATTTTATGTAATTTTGAACTCATTGCCCAGTGTAGCTGGCCCTGCCTGCTTATGTTGTCGTGGTGGGCAAACCTAGCTTACATGCCCACACATCTTTCCATTAATATTTTCATCCTTTAGCAACTCTATATATTGACCTTTTCCAATATTATTTCACTTACCTATACGTGGTACTTTAATTAACTTTTAAGTTTGGAATAAAAGTACATGTCACTAGTATAGAGGATTTTTCCATCGCAAATTAACAAAAGATTTATGTTATAGAACATCATTCCCCCACTCAGCGCCCAACTCTGATCAAGTCGGGGCTTATCATAATAGAGCTATAAAATATTAGTTTTAACGAAAAATCTTAGTCAAATCTTATCGAATAGGGTTTAGAATAGGTCAGCCCAGTGGGCTAAGACCGAAAATTAAGCAGGTATAAACGCGGAAGCTAGCAATGCAAACCTCGAAAGACCACGAGTAAGAAGACAAACGAGAAATACATCAAAAGACACAAAGATTTAACGTGGTTCGGTCAATCGACCTACGTCCACAACAGAGATGAGCAATCCACTATAAATATGAGAGTACAAAATACAGAGAGAAACAACCTCAACCAATTCACTCAGAATACATGGGAGGTTCACACAAGTGATAACGTATCAAACTTGTGACCCACAAATTCTCCCCCTAACCAAAATTCTCAAAGCCCTTAAGACTACATTGTGAATGCTAATTAAGTTAGAAGGAATATGCCTCTATTTATAGAGTCCTAAACCTTTTCCTACCAGAAAAAGGATTAGTCAATTCAAAATCTCTTCCTAAAAGGAAAACCTATTTATGATAAGAAATCAGGGCAAATAAAACCCAACAAGCCTATATATCATCGGTTCTATATGTTATCCATATTTTCAACCTTGTGGTTTATTAACACAATCGCTTGTTTCGTCAATCACACAAGTCATAATATGATCATTTGTAAAATGAATACACCATAGGACTTCATCATGTGTAATGTTATTAGCTCATCCATAATTAACTATATGGTAAACTGATTAGATATGACACATGAGTCTAACTCAATCCCAAAAGTTAGGCAGGTTTGTCCAAGTCCATGTAAGGAGATCAGTTTTTCATCCCTCTACCGATGTGAGACATCTTAACAGTCCCTCACACGCCCAGACATCAACTAGAGCGTGAACACTTCTAAATGGGAGCCCATCATCGGTGAACAACAAATTTGGATGGTCCTGACTCTAATACCATGATAAGATATGATACATGGGCCTAACTGAACCCCAAAAGCTAACTCATGAGGAGAGGTTTGTTCAAGTATATATCAGGAGACCAAATTCCTATCCCTCTACCGATCTGAAACATCTTAACATAAACAAGTATGACCTCAATATTGATCCCCATTATTATAAATTAACCATAGGCTATAGAAAATTAATTTTTATCTCCGACGTACAACCAATATTTCCTCACTAATAGTAACTCTTTCGAATATATATGTAATGACAGATAATCAATTTAAAATCATAACAATGTTCTCTAAAAAAACAAGTAAAGAAGAGAACAGAGTAATTCCCTCATTCATATACTACACTGTTTTATTTCAAGAGTGTATCTCTATGTGTATATATATAAATAAAATTTTATATTTTGTCTGTTCCTTTTACTTATCACGTTTCGTTTTATCAAAGTCAATTCGCTTCTTTCAACACTAAATTAAATTAAAATAATTCATAACTTTAAATCTAAAACTTATATATTCTAAAAGTATAAGAAAAATAAGAAGTTATATACGATCTTTCTCATATAAAGATACATCTTAAGATACTACTGATAAGAGTTTGTGCAATTTGATTTTTGATAAGTGAAATGTGACAAGTAAAAGAAATCGAATTGAATAATTTTTAGAAACCTACACCAACCATATCGGCAAACATCACTATTTTTGTGGCTTTTGAAAACAAACTACACCGGCCTAAAGAGCACACGATGTATTGATTAATTAATACAAAGTATAATTAAACATCACCAGAATCAAATGAATGTTTCACTGATAGGCAAGAAAAAATAATGGAGATTTAACTAAGTTGTCACTTGTCAGATAGGGCGTTATAATTATGTCAAATGTCCTAAGTATATAATTTGTTATTAAAATTAAATGTGGCAGGCTATGAGTGAATCATAATTATGGTCCGTGCCTATAAGAAACATTAATTAATTACAAACATAGCACATAAACTAAAACCAAAAAGAAGACCAAATAATTGTAGTACTTAAACTCATAGCAGTCGACCTGTAAAACCATATTAGTCTATAGGAAATCATTAGTGATATCATAAAAGTTTATCACACATAATTAACATCTTTAGATTTTGGGAATTATCATGTTAAATATTTGCCAATTATTTCCCCTGAGACCATAATTGGATGTCATTTATAGGTGGTTGCCTCATTCAAATTTCAATAGCGGAGACAAAAAATATTAGGTGATTTTTTTTTTAATCAAGGTTTGGTCGTGGGAGGTTAGAAATATCTCGTGAAATTAAACGAGGTCAGTATATATATATATATATATATATATATATTTTTTATTTTTATTTTTTTTCTTTTTTTTCTTTTTTGAATGACCTCTTGCATTATGATTTATCATCAACGAACAGATGATACACCGAGAGTTGCTCTTAATTACAAGTTTATCGAAATAATTAATTAAATCCAATTATTAAAATCAATTGTATTTCATAATTTGAACCTTGAAGAAGTTGATGTAGCTGTAAACATAGTGGTGAAGGAAATAATCTGAGCTTCAATGAAGACAATTTTATGCAATTGCACATATACTTTTTGTATACTGAGATGATGTATATTTTTATAATTTGATTCAGAATATACATGGATTGTGACAGAGTAACTTCGATATGTATACATAAAGATTACCGTATTTATATACATGGGGTAATGACGAGGATACATATACTATTTAATTAGTTTATATAGCTATAGTTTCCACTAATTACCACTCACAACTTAAGTTTAGATATAATTACATCGTCTCTTTCCTTTCTTCCTCTCTCTCGCCTCTCTCCTCTTTTATACATATAAAAATACAAATTATACATATACATATACATATATAATTATATGACAAATATACAAATGCACGAATATGAGTTACAATGCAATGATCGAATTGCTCCATCCATAACCAGAGATCTCAAATTTCGAGCCCTGAATATTGAAAAAATCTTAATGAGAGTGCCACCCCCGAATGGGGCCTTTAGAGCGCGATCCAAATGTAGTTAGGGCTTCAATGGGGCTCCGGACACCAGGTGGGCAAACCCCAAAAAATAAAATATATAAATACAATTAGCCTTTCTCCACTCTCTTCCCTCTATCACTCCCCTCTCTCCTCGCTCTCCTAAACTCGCTCGCCAGCTATACAAATGCATATGTATATCAGTTACATATATACATACATAATTATCTGACAAATATACATATACAATTTGCCTCTCTTCTATCTCTCCCAGTCTTACTAGCCTCTTTTCTCCCTTTAACATGTAGCGATGAATCATAATTAAAAAACTATAGCGATGAAGCATAATTAAATTTATTTTATTGGCTATTTGTGAAATTTCCTCTTCATTTATTAATATACATAACATAATGTGACAAGAGTAACTTCGGTCTGTGTATACAGAAAAGTTCCTGTGTCTATATACATTTATTAGGATACATAATAGTGTATAATATTACATTGAGGATCATGAATGTGAAACTTAAGTGTTTTTGAATGGATTTGATGCTTGGATGGATCTACGGAATAAGACGAAGACCGTATTTATATAATTATGTATAATAAATAAATTGTATGATAATACCAATGGGTATATAAACATATCTTACAATGTTGAATAATATTTGTATATTTGGGTGTATACTATTGTATATAGAGTTTGTAAACATTGTTGTAAAAATAAAATCAGTGTTTTGTATAATGCTATTTATCGAGTGTATAATGAAATTAGAGTTTTTACACACTTAGGTAAATGTAGTGTTGTGGGTTGTACCAATTATTCCTAATTAATTTCTTTTCATATATGTAAAGGTAATTTGATGGATAAAAGTTATATTACTAATAATTGTACTAGTATAGTAGAAGATGCTTTAATTTGTATCACTTGAATAACCAAAGGAAGATGATGTAGTGGAAATCAGATGACGAAAATAAAAATTGGAAAGAGGACAGAAATTCCAAAGACAAGTAAACCATAGAGTATATATATTATCCTAACAAGGTCTTATCAATAAACCCTGTGACTACATTTGATCTTCGATAAATTTTTATTTGTATCATCAGGTGTTTACATCAAAATGATATAATTTGTTATATATTCATACATTGATACACTTGACATGTCATGCATCTGTTGATTTGAGACATATTTATTATTTTTGGCTTTGATTTTCTTATGTTGTGATATCTTTTCGAAATTTATAGAGAGAATTACACATACTTCAGTGAATATTTACAAAAAACAAATTACACATACTTCAATAAATATTTACAAAACAAATACATAATAGCCAAGTGCAACATTCATAAGATTCATCCGAGCGAAAAATCATTACTTGATAATTATTTGGAAAAATTGTACACAATAACAAACATTTAAATTAAAATAAATCTTATAGCTACTATTTCATTCATTTGTGTTTAGTAGCAAATGTTGCACAATTTTTGCCATTTGGTTGGGATCCACACATTTTTAAAAAAAAAAACAAAGATTTATTTTTATACAAATTCATTCCCTATCTTTTCTCTCCCATTTTCTCTCATTTTCCCCTACAATTTCTCCCCAAATCAGTTTTTTTAAATCACTTGGGTTCCACACATTTTAAAAACGAAAAATCTATTTTATACTTTACACTCCCAATTTCTTTCAATTTCTCCTAAAAATTTTAAATTATATATATATATATATATATATATATATATATATATATATATAGTTTCCACCAATACAGATTTTAATTATATACAATTTTTTTAAAATTATAATATATAGTTCCACTAATACAAATTTTAAATTATATATATAGAGAGAGATTTCAATACATATGTATACATGTACAATTGATAAGCCTAATACAAAGAACATACACATATACTTGCTACTTATAGCTAATACAAAATTTTATTTATATACATATTCCAAATATATGCATATATAATTGACAAGCCTAACACAAAGAACATATACATATACAAATTGCGCACATACACAAACATACACAATTGACAAGCCAAACAGAGAGCATACATATATCATTTACAATTAATACAAAATTTAATTTATATTTTTTTTTATAAAAAATGTATACAAATTAAAGATATAAGAATTTGTATATATCTTAATTTGTATAAGTATATATATATTTTTTTTGTGTAAAAGAAAACCTCTAATATACTACTAATGAAGAAAACGTAGACAAAAAGGATTCCTGTTACAGTATAATGTGCGTAGTTCAATTTTCTTCCTTTTATGTAATAGAAATTATTGCTTTTTTATTTTTATTTTTTAAAAATCAAATTTTATATAAAAGGGAAGGAATCCCGAAATATACAAATTAACAACTCCATAGCAAATATAAAATTTACTATGGAGCGCAATTATATAAACTATAGTTATAACATATAAATATGATTTTTATATTTGTTATACCTAAAATTTTCTCTAATTATTTTCATAAACAAGACAATAAAGGAGAAGTGAAAAGTTAGACATAAAAACAAAAGTAAAAGAATTCAATGATTTATAGTTATAATAATAGAGTAATGGACTTGGGCTAATAAAATAATTTAGTGAGCTAATAATCCTAACATATAAAAGATATGTAAAAAATTGGAAAAAGTAATTATATACACATTTTTACTTATCTTATTATCTATTTTTCCCTACCTTTTTAAAATAGGGCAACTTTTACATATACCAAACATAAAATTCATATTTGTATGCTATAACAAAGTTTGCATAATTGCGCTCCATAGAAAACTTATATATAGCAAACTTATATATGTATAATTCACTATACATATACAATTGAAGCGAATTGTCTAAAACGAATTGTATAAAACGAGAAAGAGAGAAGTTATATACAATTTGAATTGTATAAAACCAGAAAGCGAGAAAGGCAGAATTGAATTGTATAAAACGAGAAAGAGAAAAATAATATACAATTTGAATTTGTATAAAACGAGAAAAAGAGAAAGGCAAAAAGATAATTGTGCAGGGAATATGCAATTGAATCGAATTGTATAAAACGAGAAAGAGAAATTATTTACAATTTGAATTTGTATAAAACGAGAAAGGCAAAAGAGACTTGGGCAGGGAACTTTTTGTATTTCTATAATTATAAGCGTATAAGACGAAGATATATGTATTTGCATGCGTTTATACAATTTTCTCTCGCTTTATACAATTAGAAACATAATTTATACAATTTTATTGTATAAAGCGAGAGAGGCGAGCGACAGGAATAAGCGAGCGAGAGAGGGAGAGTGGCGAGCGAGAATATGAGGGAGAGAGAGACTGACAAACAGTTTGCTATGGAAGACAAATAATTCAAAGGGTAGCTACTATATTTATTTTATATTATTAGTTTGTCATTCTATATAATTATCCCTTTAAAATATTACATAAATCCCTTATTTCTCTCAATTGTTGAAATTTTCAGATACAAAAATTCAATAGTCAAACCCACTTTTCTTACTTCCTTTTTTCTCACCCTAAGTTCACACCACATTAGCAGTTACAATTTTCAAATCAATTGGATTTTCAAAAGAATTCTCTCTCTAGTCAATCAATTTTAAAATAGGTAGAAATTGTCTTCTCCATTGTTGTTTTTTCTCTTCCTAAATTCTTAGTATATGAAATCTGTACACATGAAGACAACCAACCACAAAAGATATTAGGTTTATATGTAGTCTTTTTTTGTGGATTAAATTGCATAGGTTGATATATTATTAATTTTCTTGATGAAGGATGTTGCTAGTAAATATATGTACCGGCGATTAAATTTTTCGGCAAAAAGCCAATAATGAACCTCAAGCAAGTACCTTTCAATTTGATTCACAACCAACTTCACCAATACAAGTTGATTTTGCCATAATGATCAAAACATTGATCTGTTGTTGAGGTTGAAGATCAGATCCATGACCGAAGAGGTATATCTAATATATTATGAATAATAGTGTTTATAGTTCATTATATATTATAAAAATTATATATCTCATACATATTTTTCTTGAATATAATTAAATGTATCATTAACATATTTGTAAACAATTATTTACTCTAAAACTATAAATATAGATTGATGATACTATCAAGAATCAGAAATAACGAATATTTCAGAAATCTAACTGAAAGATAGAGAATATTCATGATACTACCAAAAATCAAAAATACCTTTTTAAGGACCAAAATATAGGGACGGGTACAATAAATTTTTCATCCCTCAAAACTTCTCTTCAGCGACACATATCATCTTCTCTCAAACCTAATTTACAAGCTTAGCTTTCTCTGTACCAATGATTCACCTCTTCAAATCTCGATTAATTGGGCGATATTTGTAGTTCGATCTATTCCAGAGAAGGGTCGAAGCTTTTATATTTGTAGCGGTTGACGCTAAATGGAGATGCAAAACATTGCATCTGCGATTTCGCAAACTAGAAGAAACCTTCATGTTTCTTCTATTTGAAATTCTTCCGTTCACTGTGGTAAGAACTTACTTATATTAGGGTTTTTGATTAAATGCTTCTAAGAAATGGATTGTCATATTTAGTGACTTCAATGGTATGCATTAGTGTTTTTCCAAAAGCTTTGTAGTATAAATTATTCTATTTCCCTTTTATTGTTATATATGTTAATTTTGTGGTTATGATTATGGGTCTAGATAGTAGTTGATCGGGGAAACAATTTGACTGGTTAAGTATACGTGTAGAAGTATTTAGGAAGACAGAATATATATGGTCAACATTTTCTGCCATAAAAATTTTGTTACAGAGAGGTGTCAAAGTCATATCTTTGAAGGTTGTTGCATTTATAGAGGAATTTTGAATTTTTCTGAAAGACGTTGGTAAGAATTTATTGATTTAGGTTAATTTCTAATTGATAATTCTAAATTGTGAAATAGTATAAAAATAGTGGCTGAAATGAATAATCTTCAACTAAATAAGGGATTTGGCAATAATCATCTGTATAGTGTTTGCATATTTGGATGTTCATATTGCTTAAAATCATTGAGATTATAGAATTGTTCTACAAACAAATATTTTGGCATGGTTGATTTAGGCCTATGGCCCTTTATATATATGAGCTAGTTTGGCTAATCTTATATGAGCTTAACAAATGTGAACTGACGAAAAGAACTCTTAAATGATTAAAACATGTAAAAAAATGTACATCAAGTTTATCATTGAATATATTGTAGCAGTTATTGTGATTAGCCAATGTAAACTTTTATGAAAATAACTCTTCATAGGATTGAAATATATTAAAAGAGTACACAAGTGTTGTTCTTATTCGTGTTGTGTCTTCCATCATGGATGTGAAAGTGTATGATAGGAAGTAATGGATAACACAAATTTGTAAACTTTGGGACTTATGGATAAGAGAAGAGTATATTATGGAGAACGCTTTGTGATATATGAATTCTTGATAAGTTGAGGTTGATATTTCAAAGGAATGATAACTTATATAAGAACCACTATAAGGAGGGGACTGTAAATATTTTTTTTCTCTATTAGCTGCACAGTGCATTTCTATTATTGGTGAGATGCATAGTTTAATGAGGAAAACAAAATCTACAGTCGTTATGCTGGAATTCCTCTTCATTTGTGATACAACGAAGGTTTTTCGAGAAATTGAGCTCATAATGCCTTTCAAGTTTTTAATCAAAAAAATAGGACAAGTGGGACCCTTTTATTTTTCTTTACTTTTTTTATTTTTAATATTAATAAAAGGACTAAACTAAGTAACATTTTCGTAGTTGTCTGGACAACCACTGAAGTTGTTTGGACAACTGTTGAAGTTGTCGAACGACTAAAGAAGTTGGTCCGACAACTATGACAGTTGTCCGACGATTAAAGAAGTTGTCCCGACAACTACAACAGCTGTTGGACTAATTTTTTTTTATTTGTCACTTCTACCTAATTTTTAAAACTTGAAGGACTTTTACCTAATTGACAAACTACTTTGTCCCTTTTAATAGACCTTCCCAGGTTTTTCAGAATCTACAAATTTGTGGATATGGAATTGAACTTAGCCAATTTAGAGGACATGTTAACATTCAAATAGTTATGTTTTTAGTGGGAAAGTATTTTGAAGCTATGTAATTGAAGAAGTGTTTTATTTTTGCACCTGATTCGTAGGAAACAGAACACAAACACGGCTAGAAAAGTTCTTCAACTGTTATTTGGTTAGCTCTTATTGATTGAAAGCAAACACAACAGAAATTAGGAGAGTTTGAATGCGAAAGCATTGTACTCAGACCGCAGGAATAAGGTATACTTTTAGTGCGTTATCTAAATGCATTTTAATTTTTTATACGACATATGAACCTATTCTTATATTTGCCAATTCCAAACTCTATTGGAAACCTTTCCCAAGTTGTTCTAATGTATCTGAACGAAATCCAAATGAGGAAAATTCCATCATAAATGTTTGGTTTTGGTGTGCTGCAATTTTTCGCAAAACCAGCTGAGTTGAAGTATGCCACCTTCTATTGGAAATCTCCCAAAGGCTAATATTTGAGAACATCTTTACCATCTTGCAACTTATCGAGATATACTTTTCTTATAATCTTTTTACAGGAAAATCCCATCTTATTTTGGTAATTTACTGTTCCTACAGATACTAGATTAGTCAAAAAATAAACTCAGTGGATAATTATCTTAAAATTTACCTCATATTTGTTGGAAAAGAATTGAGCTTCTCAATCTCTAAGGATAGTTATCTTAAAAATTTTAAGTAAAGCAGAACTCTTGTATTTATCTCTAAATGTGGCTCAAATAGTCTAAATTTATTTTCCTACAGGAAGAAAAACCTTATATTTTACAGATTATTGTGAAGAAACTTAAAAGGTCATATTTGTTTTACAGAAAACTTGTATTAGATCATGAGTACATATTTATCATTCATCTACTCTTAACTTTTTTATTTTTCTAAAGCTAGTAGTCCATTATTTCATTTATACAATATCATTAAAAAATGTTTGTGTTTAAGTTTAAAACGAATTGCCATTTTGCAGCTTTAAAGTATATGAAGATTCCCGTAACTTTCGGCAGTAACTTGTATTGGGTCTATTCCAGGTCATAGAAATGAGTCTTATTTTTATCTTTTAGCAGTTTTATAGGAACTTCTTAACAACTTCAGTTATTTGATTTATTTATATTTTTGGTAGATTAATTTTTTTCTTAGTTGCGTTGTTTCTTTCAAGAATCAGCTAAGAAATACTAGCTGAAAGTTGCCATTAGTTCTGAAATGATTTTTCATTAAGTTTAAGTTGTTAGAGATGACACCACTTGTATTTGTTTAATCGTATCTTCAACATACCTCCTGGATGCAAGTTTAGAATTTTTGAATTGAATTTGCATGTCCAGCATCAATCGATTATAAACTGGTACAAATGTACATCGATCGGTCCTCTTTTAATGAAATCTATAAATTAGTTTTGCTTTCATAGTTGATGACTAAGCAGGTGACCTGACGACAATTAACTGCATGCTTGGAACTGTCTGATTAAGTTACCAATAGATCAGTCATATATGATGCTACTTTTATATATTGTTTTCTATGACTACAAATGTATTTTGCTAAGGTGAGCAACTCCCTAGTTTCAAGAGTTAGCTGCTTCATTCCATATTGTTTTTGCTCAGGTTTGCTTGATATCTTTTTTCCTCTACATCTACATCTTCTAGGTTTACTGATAGAAGTGCTAATGGTTTGATCTGGAATTCTATTTCTGTGCTTGATCTTACCTCTTAGTTTGATTTTTTCACTAATTTGCAATTTGGCACGTTGAGATATATGTATGTTTCTATTTGAGGTTTGTTTTACCTAAGTAGGACATAGTTTTGTATGTGTGAACTGAGTTTGGGACTTTTTTGTTCCTTATGCACTGCAGAAATTTGCGGTAGTTAGGTTTTCTGTGTGAACATCAGCTCTCCTCCATGGGCTTGACACTAACTAGATTTGAATTTGCTCGAAATGGTAGCTGGACCTGATTCTTAAAATATGAGAACTGCTAACTGCTGGTTTTGGAATTCAAAGAGCCTAAGCAGATACCAATAGGACATCATTTACATCAATATTATTTGATAGAGGATGCTAATTTTTTCTTCTTTGTTTTCATGAAATTGATGTGCAAATAATGACGTGATTGATGTATTATGGTATATATATATATATATATATATATATATATATATATATATATATATATATATATATATATATATATATACACACACACACACACGAAAGCAGATTATTGGTAAAGTATTTGATTATTACCTAATTAATTGTATTGTAACTTCAAATATAGAAAATTAAGAAGCATATCTATATAATATAAATAGACATTAAAGACCAGTAAACTAGTCCTTGAAACCTTTAAGCACCTATTGGTCTTATATGTAAGGACCAGTGAATCCAGTCCCTGAAAATATATTTAAATCAGATTCTTAATGGTCGCAAAATCTCTTAAATCAGGGACAAAAAATTATGGTCCCTAAAAGCATTTCGATAACCAGTTCAAGGCTGGTCGCAAAATAAAGTTAAGGACCAGCTATTCCAGGTCGTCCTAAATGACTTCTAGCGACGACAATTATAGGAACGGAGTGGTGACCAGATTTTCCGATCGCTAATGACTTTTAAGGACCAAAATCATAGTTTTAAGGATCAGTTTTCCCTTCTTTATTGACATTTTTATTGTAGTGCAACAAGAAATAGAGAATTTTTCAGAATTCCAACTCACATATGAAAATATTCATGTTACTGCAAAAGCACATAAGAATGTATTAGTATGATCAGAAAATTTAATATTATGATACATTATAAGATGTTTGATACATCAAAATTTGTTTGTACATGATGCATTATCAATTTAATGTATCCTGACTTATACTACATGCTGCTTCTTTAGGATGATGAACCAGATCAAGGCCCTCAAGATCTTAATGAAGCAACAACGAATGAAGACACATAAATAGTAATATATCATGCACTAATTTATATGCATGCTATATATATTCGAATTTATACTAAATATATCTCATATTCACATTTTTTTGTATATGGTACATAGTTATGTCGAAATATACGGACATGATTCATAAATACTAATTTATACTACATGTATCGATCTTAAGTCAAACAACTTATGAGCAACAATTAACTGTTTAATGTATCCCGTAATAACACAATACTTATCAGTTGAAACGAGATACATAAATAGTAATGTATCATGCACTAATTTTTTAGATATGATAAGTAAAATTGAATTTATACTAAATGTATCAATTACATAACAACTACCACATAATAATGTCTCAATCTCAAATCTAACATCTTATGACTTATAAGCAACAATTGCTTATTTAATGTATCTAGTATAAATACAATATTTATCAAGAAAACTATATTATTATTAGTACTAAGATTTATTGTATGAATTGTCGTACATATTTGTCTATATAAACTAGTATAAAATTTGAATAAAATTAAGTATCAGATTCATCAATGCATAGGCACATAATATTATTTCTTCTCATTAGTTTTAGTTAATTGTTGAATCATTTTGACACAACCAATGTGATGTAATTTATAACGTGATTGCTGATTTAATTATGTATTTACTTGATAATTGTGTTCTAGTTAGCGGTGTATTGATTTATGTTGATACATTGAATAATTAGTTGTGTTTAGTCTTGATTCATTCGTTTATCTAATTGATAAATTGAAATCTTACTTATACATTTATAGATTCACTTGAATTTATTTTACATACTATTTTTCGCAACCTTACTGTATCAGATACATTTTCAACTCTATCATGATACATTATATTAAAATGTATCAAATGGTACCATCTCCACAGACACGTTCTTTGGTACCTTATTATCAAATAGCTAATGATACATTATTTTTTTTTAAAAAAAGGTATAAGAAACATAATGTGTTACAAAAAATGAATACAACGTTGAAAATCTTAACATTTCAATTTATTGTATCAAAATTTCACCAGCTATTAGTAAATTGTAATGTTTTATCAAAGTAAAAGTTGGAAAGCAATAACTAAAAATCGATAATCTCAAATAATGTATCTGAAACATAACAGTAGTCCCAAAAAAAGACTTTGTCAATCTCCTTTCGGAAAGAAAGTACAATTCATCAATTATGACCTTCAACATCCACAACAGTTTGTGTTTGTGCTTATCTTTTCATCTAGATTTTTTCCTTCTTTTTCTTGGTCGTCCAGACATCTTTTTTACCTAGGTGGTAATGTTGGGATTGAATCCACACACACACACTTGATGAATAAAGAACACAAGAACTTTCGACAGAAAGAGAGAAAGAGAGAGAAACAATATTTCGTGGTAACACCCCGTGAGTAAACTTCCACGGCGGTGGGATATATATATATATTAATAAATCAGAGTATTTTTAGTTACAGAGAATATATGACAGTACATCAAATATTAATTAGGCTCCACAACCTAACAATTCTCCCACTTGGAGACTGATTCAGTCATCCAAAAATACATTCTCAAAAAAAAAATTTCTTCATCATCAACATCTTTACCGCACCGCAACATCTGTAGCAACAACTACAGAAGACCAACCGAGGTTTTGCATAACCCCAGTTTCCCAACATCAACACATTTCGTCAACATGTCTGTCGGGTTCTTTGCACCCTCTATCTTCTCCAAACACATATCACCATCCTCTACTGCCCTGCGAGTGAAATGGTACCGCCTTCTGATGTGTTTTGTCTTCGAATGATAGACCGGATTTTTCACCAATTGTATGACACTCTGGCTATCTGAGTAAACATTAATATATGACAGTACATCAAATATTAACCAGGCTCCACAACCTAACAGGTAAGACAATTTCTTTCAAAACAAACTCTGGTACTGATCAATCGTCCTTATCCAGCATTGAGACCATTGAAACTTCATACGTGTTTGTTAATGCAACTGATTTGTAGTAATCAGAGCAGTATGGATATATCTTTGTAATTTTTTGCTCTTCACAACAATAATTGTATGTGCACAAGGAATCTCGTCATACTGAAATCTCCTATAGTTACATATTTTCCTCTCACAGGCAAATGATGTATCATCGTCCACCTATATACATTGAATAAATAAATTTAGAAGATGGAACAACTTGTACACATTTAAAAGTGAGAGATACATCACATATCAATTAACTCAATTCAAGATACACAAAAGCCTAATGATAATTAACTTCAGATACACGATAGTTTATATACTGTTACATATAAAGAAATTTATATACTGATAAATAAAAATTCACATGTATCTGATACTTTATAGTAATGACATACTAATTCACATTTGTAGAAATTCATTGCATATACAACTAAAATTAAATCAAGTCTTAATCAACAAATGTATCATTATTTATATGTGCATATACAAATTCAAAAATTAAAAAAGAAATTCACGTGTATCTGATACTTTATATTAAAAGTACAGTAACTCACAGATCTTCAAATCAATGACGTCTACTTCAAAGTTTTAAATGTATCATGACTTATCAATCATATACAAATTCATGAATGAAAAAACAATGATTAAAACACATAAATATGTGTTACATACCTTTTGTTATCAGATCTTTAACTCGAAAATTGAAGTTATGGCAAATAGTAACTATTTTTGCCCAAGCTAAGTGTAAAATAACAACTTTCAATTGATTTTATATTTGGGATCTGCCATTACACAATGGTAAGCAACCACCAGTATAAAAACAAAGATACAAAAAAAGTTGGCAAAGAAACCCAACATGATCGTCCATAGTGAGAATCGTGTAGAATTCAAAGAATCCAAAAGCTACGATCTTCGATTTTTCTTCCTTCGAGAGTGTTAGTCAAAAACCAAAAAATTCATTATGCATCTTATCAAATTTTCAACAAAAAATTTGAATCCTACTCGAAAGTTTCTTCGTTGAAATATGGACAAAGATGAACATGGATTTTGAATTTTAAATTGATTTGTTATTTTAGGATATACAGTAAAAAGTAACTGAATAACATAAATTATGAGATTGAAATTTGATTCTATTTTGTTTTCCTTTTTATGTGCAACAACCATATATATAATGTATCATAATTAATGTATCCGAACAACCAATTATGTATCCGGATAACTAATATTTAAGGAATTTTTGTAAAATAGAAAAGAGTAGGGATAAGATGTAATATAAGTTTTACACCATGTGATTTATGTAAGTTATACTTAAGAATTTCCCAAAAAAATATAGTATTATTTTATATTGATATTTTAAAAATATTTATTGACAAAATCTTAACAAGTAAAACATTAATTAAAAAATATATAATAAATATTTTTAAAATACACAGTCCGCGGGATGACCTCTGAGGCTTGCGAATTGGGCCTATGAGGCCAGTAGACTAAATGAGTCTGAGCTAAAGAGTCTCGTTTCTAAATGGGCTTAAAAAATTGAGTCAAACCCCATTCAAAGAGCATCTTTTTTTCTGTTAGCTAGGTTCCAAATATTTTTGGCTTAATATGCATGTACAATGCCACTAGGCCTATTGCTCCAAAGACCAACAACGTAACGCTTGACCAAAAAAAACTAGTGAAAGAGCATCGTTTCTTCCGAAAAACTTGATCAATAAAGCCCCATCTCATCCAACAGCCAAGTTAATGGCTCTAATAGTTACTTCTTCTCCTTTTGCTACTAGCAATACTATGGAAATTGATTACAAAAAAGGTGTAAAGTACTTAGTTGAAAATTCAAAGAAGATGAAAATGGTGCCTTCCCAGTTTGTTTTGCCAATTCCAGAAGATGAAAGGCCATCATTGGCCATTGAAGGTTCCACTCCAGTTATAGATTTGAGTGGACTCAATGGATCTGATGAACAAAGACTATCAACTATACATGCCATCTCTTCTGCTTGTGCTCAATGGGGATTCTTTATGGTACGATAATTTCCCAACTCTTTCTCTTTTATAAAAACAATAATAGTTTTTAGCGATAATAAATATGCACATTAAATTATCTACAGGTGAGTAATCATGGTATAAAGACCTCTATCATGGATGGAATGTTAAAAGTGATACAAGAGTTTTTCAATCTTCCATTAGAAGAGAAAATGAGATATTGTTCAGAAAATGTGATGGATCCAGTTATATATGGAACAAGCTTCAACACTACTGGAAAACATGCCCTTCATTGGAGGGACTTTTTCAGGCACTTTGGTGGTGTAGTTCCACAAAGCTATCACTTTTGGCCAGATAATCCTCCCACATACAAGTAAGTTATATTTGATATGATCAGATAGAGTACTTATGAAATTGATTGATATTGGATACACAAATACATGCAATTTTTTCTTAATCAATTTGTACATGTATATGTGTGAAGGCAAGTTGCAAAGGAGTACTTAAAGGAAGTTTGGCAACTTAAGATAAAAATATTTGGTGCAATATCAGAAGGATTAGGGCTTGATCAAAATTACATAGAGAGTTCACTTGGGGTTGAAGGGACTCAAATGATAGCTTCAAATTATTATCCAACATGTCCTGAGCCAAACAAGACATTGGGACTTGCTCCACATTCAGATCAGAGTGGTCTCACTATTTTAATGGACAATGGCGTTCCTGGCTTGCAAATTAAACACAATCAAACATGGTACTCTGTCCCTAGTATCCCTGGCACTTTTGTTGTCAATCTAGGAGATTATTTGGAGGTTAGTCTCACATCATTATTTTTCCTTTCACTTTAACTTATTGATCCTTTCAAAATTAGACAAACTGAGTGAATTATATTCTCAGATATTGAGTAATGGCAAGTACAAGAGCGTAGAGCATCGAGCAGTAGTCAATGCGGAGGCGGCTCGGATCTCTATAGCAGTGGGTCATGGCCCAGAAATGGACACAATAGTTCAGCCTGCAAGCCCACTTATCAAAGAGAAGAGTGAAAGCAAGTATCGACCCATTGTTTACAAAGACTATGTTAGAGCCCAACAAAGCACTACTAAGAGAGGGAAGGTTACCTTGGATGAGATTATGAACAACAATATATAGACCATTAATTTTGAGGATATGTCAATCCTTGTAGAGAGATAATGTCGTTTAAGACTTTAGCACTGTTTGTTAATGTGCATGTCATATTTGTATCCTCTTCCCATTGATGAGATCTAATCAAAATGAACTAAAAAATCCAGTAATTTCAGGAAATATCAAATTGAAAGGTCAAGACCTGTGACATCATGTCCTGAAGATCTTATAATCTTTTACCAGGACCAGGCTCCATGGCCTAGCACATGAACAAGCACAAAGTGCTTCTTTCTTAGCTTTAGACTCGCTAATTTTCTCCATATCTTTTTGCTAAGGGTATATATAATAACAACAATTATTATTGAGTCATACTACACACTGTCTTAAGAAACTACTTTAACAATGTAAAATGTTTCCTCGGAACTAAACAAGTCTGCTCTACAAAAGTAACACAGACAACAAAATATAATTGCTACAAGACACAAAGACAAACTATATATTTAGCTGCTGAGTAAAATTATATTATCTCTTCCTTTTATAGTACTCCGCAAATACTGAAATTTTTGAATTGACAAAGGAAAACATTTGTGAGAATACATGTGCTAACCACTTTATCTGGTGAAATCGTGTGCAAACTTTTTCTTAATCCATAAGAATATGTTGGTGATTGTGAGCATCTTAATATTATTAGTAATTTTTATTAAAGTGACTTATCCTAAAAAAATTTTTATGTTACATTCTGCTGCGTTTTTCATTGACATTGATGACCACATAATGCCAATTATTGTGAGGTATAATGTGATGTAAACCCTTATTGCTCTAAACCTTGGATTATAAAAAAAGCTTAATCTATTCTCGATGTACGTTTTCTCTTTGCAAAATAGTAGGAGAAAAAAATGCTTGAATTAGGTTTCAATATCTCCACAAATATAAGAAATCGTGATTTCAATGGCTTCTTCCTACAATAATATAATTTGGTTTTCACTATTTGTACAGGTTAAGGATCGAGGTTCATGGTTTAAATTATTATAGCCTTGAATAGCACAACTTTATGCATCACTACAACAATCAATGTCAATTTTTGTTTGAAATAATTGTTGCCTTTATAATTGTGATTTACAGTACTCAAGTGCGTCGAATTCATTCAATGATTGATAAAATAAAATCAATTGGTGATCAATCATAAATAGAGGAACTTAACAGTAGAAAGCTGTTTGACATATGTGCACGAGGCTGATAGAATTCATGTACAAGCCTCGATTATAGAAGAGAAACAGGTACAAGCTGATCATTTACATTGCTCAGTTTATAGATGAGGAAAATGTGGAATATAATTTTTCTTAAGCTTTGTATTTAACATCTTTACATTATTATCTTTCATGACTGCTTCTCTTTTTTAATTGGATGATTGAAAATTTATCTTTACTTGTCAGTGAGTCACCATCTCTACCAGCACTCCAAGAAGAGAAAAAGCACAGGGCAACAAGGACTAATTTGTCTCGAGTTTTGTTATCAACATATATTTTCATTTGTATAGATATTTGACTATTAAACTTTTAATGAACAGGTGAAAACATGAGGCCAAAAACCCTCCTAGAAGGATTTTTGAGAATCCGACAATGACATGAAGGTATCTTTCATGTTATTCTTAAAATTAATATCGCTATGTCGAATAAGCATTGTATTGTACTTGAATTCTTAGACATGCAATTTCTGCTAAAATATATCTTTAGTGGCAAATATTGTTAATCAGTTGTTATGCAATTGTCTTCATGAGCTGCTTTAGCAATTAAGCCAACTTTAGAAGTTTTAGTCAGTGAAGTCTAGCCATTATTTCAATTTAGCTTGTTTTGAATTTATAATTTACTAGTAGTATGTTATTTTCTCCATTTTAATTTGTTTGACTTATTTTAACATGATATGGCGTTTAAGAAAATAAAAAATTACTTTATGTTAGTAAGGCAGTTGACGGGAACTTAGACAATTGACTGATTTTGATTCCTAAAACGGAATCTCCCTCTAATTTTTCTGAACTTAGATCCATAAGCTTGAACAACTTCACTTGTAAAATTATTTCCGAAATTCTTTCTAATAGGCTTAACCCCTTGTTGGAAAGACTAATATCTAAAAATCGAAGTGAATTTATCAAAGGAAGATTAATCCATGAAAATGTCTTGTTAACTCAAGAAATTGTTCATGGCATCAAACAATATAATAAAGGTGAGAATGTTATCATGAAACTTGATATGACAAAGGCTTATGATAAAATGTCTTGGTATTTATTAATGAGTGTCATGAAACAGTTTTCTCTGGTATATGGTTGGACATGATCTGGAGGATTATTGCTAATGTGTGGTATTCCATTCTTATCAATGGCAACAGAGTAGGTTTTTTCAGCTCCTCACATGGTCTTAAGTAGGGAGATCCTCTATCCCCTTCACTGTTTATAATTGGCTCTGAGTTACTGTCTAGAATGCTAAATAGTCTTAATTCTCATGAGCATTTTACTCCGTTTAGCATGAATATTAATGGACCTGTCATTAATCATCTTGCATATGTGGACGACATAGTAATTTTCAGCGGGGGCAATTGTTGAATCCATCCCATTTTTGGTCAACTTTAGCTATTCAATTGGTACACGTAATTGTTAAAAAAGAATAGTGATAAGAGTTGAAAATTAAGACTTGGTAGTTGGCAAATTGGTAAGATTTGCAACCCATTTTTGACTTGCTATATTTACCTATGTCATTAGTGACATAGGCATGGGTTTATCCTTCTATAAATAGAGCATTCTTGCTCATTTGTAGAACACACCAAGTTAGAGAGAAAAACCATTTTGAGAGCAAAGTGAGGTATTCCATAGACTATACAAGAAAATAGTCTATGAAGAAAAATAGAGTGTGAGCGATATTTTAGTAAGACGGAAACCAAAAGAGTGTTGTTCCTTTTGAATGTGTAGTAGTCACTTTGAATATTGTATTCGTGACTATACAGTGTAAAATTCCTTACTATAGTAATATCAGTTGCTCCTCTTGGCCCGTGGTTTTTCCCCTTATTCAGAAGGGTTTCCACGTAAAATTCTTGGTGTCGTTATTTTCCCATTTTATTTCCATTACTTTTACTATACATATTTTTGTGCTTGTCCGCGTTTTTCCCAACAAACTGGTATCAGAGCCAAGGTTTTATCTGAGTATGCTCTGTGGTTGCAGCACAGTCTGAACTTCCACATCAGAAAAGATTTACTTTGATTTGCGATAACTATATTTTTTTGGGAAAACAATGGAAGCCAACACAAGTAGAATGGTTACTTTGAATGGTGTTAATATGCCATTTGGAAGGAAAAAATGGAAGATCTTCTTTATGTTAAGAATTTTTACAAACCAGTATTTACCACTGTAAAGCCTGATAATAAAACAGATGAAGAGTGGAATCTGTTGCACAGACAGGTTTGTGGATTCATTAGGCAATCGATCGACGATAATGTGTTGAACCATATTTCTGGGGAAACACATGCTCGAACCCTATGGGAGCATCTTGAAAGTTTGTATGCTCGGAAGACTGGCAACAACAAAATGTTCTTAATAAAGCAGATGTTGAGTTTGAAGTATCATGATGGTTCTCCGATGACAGACCATCTGAATAATTTTCAGGGGATCATGAACCAATTATCTACTATGGGCATCAAATTTGATGAAGAAATTCAAGGCTTGCTTTTACTTGGTTCCCTACCAGACTCTTGGGAAACATTTAGAACGTCATTGTCAAATTCTGCTCCGGATGGTGTGATCTCTATGGATTCCGCCAATAGTAGTTTCTTGAACGAAGAGATGAGAAGAAAAACACAAGTTTCCTCTTCGTCGGATGTCCTGATAACTGGCCCCAGGGGAAGAAACAAAACTCGTGGTTCTCAGAATAGAGAATAAAATAAGAGCAAATCCAAAGGCAGACTTAAGGATATTGAGTGCTATCATTGTGGTATGAAAGGGCATACGAAGAAGTTCTGCAGGAAGTTGAAGAGGGAGAACAAAAACAAAGAGGAAACTAAAGAAGATGGCAATGAAAATTGCCTAGCCATCGTTACCACCGAAGATCTTGTTACTGTCCTTGATGCGAATATGATAAATATTGCTTGTGATGAGTCAAGCTGGGTTGTGGATACTGGTGCCGCATCTCATGTGACATCAAGAAAGGATTTTTTCTCTTCCTATACTCCTGGTGATTTTGGAACTTTGAGTATGGGTAATGAGACTGTTTCTAGGGTGGTTGGTATTGGTACAATTTGTTTGGAAACTAGTGTTGGAACTAAACTAGTTTTGAACAATGTGAAACATGCTCCTGATGTTCGTCTGCACCTAATTTCTGTTGGTATTTTAGATGATGAAGGATATGTTAGTACCAACGGTGATGGAAAATGGAAGCTCATCAAGGGTTCCTTGGTTGTGGCTCGTGATAACAAACGTCGTGGTCTATACTGGACTAAGGCCTCTGCTTGTGTTGATATGGTGAATGCGGTTGAGAGCGATAGCTCTTCAACTTTATGGCACAAGAGGCTTAGCCACATCAGCGAGAAAGGACTTAATGTTCTAGCCAAGAAGAAATTATTGTCAAATTTCCAAAGTGCTAAATTAGAAAAGTGTGAGCACTGCTTGGCTGGTAAACAAAATAGAGTTTCCTTTAAGTTCTACCCTCATTCGAGAAAGACAGAGTTGCTTGAGTTAGTGCACTCTGATTTATGTGGTCCAATGAAGACAAAGACATTGGGTGGTGCACTTTACTTTGTCACTTTCATTGATGATTGCTCGAGAAAACTTTGGGTCTATGTCTTGAAGACTAAAGACCAAGTGTTAGGTATCTTTAAGCAGTTTCAGGCTTCAGTTGAAAGAGAAACTGGAAAGAAACTGAAATGCATTCGTACTGATAATGGTGGTGAATATTGTGGACCATTTGACGAATACTGCAAGCATCAAGGTATTAGACACCAAAAGACTCCTCCCAAGACTCCTCAGCTTAATGGTTTGGCTGAGAGGATGAACAGGACCTTGATGGAAAGAGTTAGATGTTTGCTTTCTGAAGCACAGTTGCCGAACTCATTTTGGGGTGAGGCTTTATTGACCGCTACACATGTTATTAATCTATCTCCTGCTATTGCTTTGCAAAGTGATGTACCAAATAGTGTTTGGTATGGAAAGGATGTTTCCTATGACCATTTGAGAGTATTTGGTTGCAAAGCTTTTGTACATGTGCCAAAAGATGAGAGGTCAAAGTTAGATGCCAAGACAAGGCAATGCATCTTCATTGGATATGGCCTAGATGAATTTGGTTACAGGCTATATGATCCAATTGAAAAGAAACTTGTGAGAAGCCGTGATATTATTTTCATGGAGAATCAAACAATTGAAGATATTGACAAAGCAGAGAAGGTAGAATCTTCAAGTTTTGATGGTATAATTCATCATGATGACGTTCCTCACACAAGTGTGCATGATATTGTTGGGCTTGATAATCATAGTGACGCCCAGAATCATGTATCAAATCAACATGTTGATGTTGATAATAATAATGATATTGTTATTGATGATCCTGTTGTTCATGAAGTTGTGGACGAATCAAATATTCCGCTTCGGAGGTCCACAAGATAGCGGTTTCCTTCCTCCCGTTATTCATCCAATGAGTATGTGTTACTCACTGACGGGGGAGAACCTGAATGTTATGAGGAGGCCATGGAAGATGAGCACAAGGATCAATGGATTAAAGCCATGCAAGACGAGATGAAGTCTTTGCATGAGAACCACACTTATGAGTTGGTAAAATTGCCCAAGGGCATGAGAGCTTTGAAGAACAAGTGGGTGTTCAAAGTTAAAGTTGAAGAACACAACTTGAAGCCCAGGTACAAAGCTAGATTGGTTGTTAAGGGATTCGGTCAAAGGAAAGGTATTGACTTTGACAAAATATTTTCTCCTGTTGTGAAAATGTCCTCGATTCGCACAGTTCTAGGTTTGGCTGCTAGTCTTAATTTAGAGATTGAGCAGATGGATGTGAAGATGACTTTCCTTCACGGTGACCTAGAAGAAGAGATTTATATGGAACAACCTGAGCGCTTCAAAGTAGATGGTAAAGAAAATTTTGTATGCAAACTCAAAAAGAGTCTCTATGGCCTAAAACAAGCTCCTAGACAGTGGTACAAGAAGTTTGAATCTGTTATGGGGGAGCAAGGTTATAAGAAGACTTCTTCAGATGATTGCGTATTTGTACAAAAATATTTCGACAATGATTTTATCATCCTCCTGTTGTATGTGGATGATACGTTGATTGTGGGCAAGAATACTTCCAAGATTGACGAGTTGAAAAAAGAGTTGTGTAAGTCTTTTTCAATGAAAGACTTGGGTCATGCCAAGCAAATTTTGGGCATGAGAATTACTCGTCTTAGAGATAAAAGGAAGATTTATTTGTCCCAGAAGAAGTACATTGAACGTGTACTGGAGCGCTTCAATATGAAGAATGCTAAGCCTGTTAGTATACCTCTTGCTGGTCATATGAAGTTGAGCAAGAAGATGTGTCCTACAGCTAGGGAGGAAAAAGAGAACATGGCCAAAGTTCCATATTCCTCCGTCGTCGGAAGTCTAATGTATGCAATGGTGTGCACTAGACCTGATATTGCTCACGCAGTTGGTGTTGTGAGCAGATTTCTCGAAAATCCGGGAAAAGAGCATTGGGAAGCTGTGAAGTGGATACTCAGGTATCTTAGAGGAAGCTCAGATGAATGTTTGTGTTTTGGAGCATCAAATCCAATCTTGAAAGGCTATACAGATTCTGATATGGCAGGTGACCTTGATAACAGAAAATCTACTACTGGATATTTGTTTACTTTTTCAGGGGGAGCTATATCATGGCAGTCAAAGTTGCAGAAGTGTGTTGCACTATCTACAACTGAAACTGAGTATATTGCGGCTACTAAAGCCGGCAAGGAGATGATATGGCTAAAGCGATTTCTTCAAGAGCTTGGTTTGAATCAGATGGAGTATATTGTCTATTGTGACAGCCAAAGTGCAATAGACTTGAGCAAGAACTCCATGTGCCATGCAAGAACAAAACACATCGACGTCAGATATCATTGGATTCGTGAGGAAGTGGAGAGTGAATCATTTCACGTCAAAAAGATCCACACAAGTGAAAATCCTGAAGATATGCTGACCAAGACGATACCGAAAGACAAGTTCGATTTATGCAAAGAACTTGTGGGTATAAGCTCTCTCTAAAGAAGATGAAGATACCTTCTTCCAGTAAATGGGACTGGAGGGGGAGATTTGTTGAATCCATCCCATTTTTGGTCAACTTTAGCTATTCAATTGGTACAAGTAATTGTTAAAAAGGTATAGTGATAAGAGTTGAAAATTAAGACTTGGTAGTTGGCAAATTGGTAAGATTTGCAACCCATTTTTGACTTTGCTATATTTACCTATGTCATTAGTGACATAGGCATGGTTTTATCCTTCTATAAATAGAGCATTCTTGCTCATTTGTAGAACACACCAAGTTAGAGAGAAAAACCATTTTGAGAGCAAAGTGAGGTATTCCATAGACTATACAAGAAAATAGTCTGTGAAGAAAAATAGAGTGTGAGCGATATTTTAGTAAGACGGAAACCAAAAGAGTGTTGTTCCTTTTGAGTGTGTAGTAGTCACTTTGAATATTGTATTCGTGACTATACAGTGTAAAATTCCTTACTATAGTAATATCAGTTGCTCCTCTTGGCCCGTGGGTTTTTCCCTTATTCAGAAGGGTTTCCACGTAAAATTCTTGGTGTCGTTATTTTTCCATTTTATTTCCATTACTTTTACTATACATATTTTTGTGCTTGTCCGCGTTTTCCCAACAGCAATAATAAATTTATTAAGCTCATCAAGCATCAAATCAGGAGGTATGAAAAAGCCCCGGGCCAACAGGTTAATGATGCTAAGAGTTTCTTTATAACTGCTCCCAAAACTGCTTCTAACAGGATCAACAGAATGAGAAGAGTGACTGGCTACATGAACAACAATTTCCCTTTCACTTATTTGGGTTGTCCTATCTATAATGGGAAAAAGAATCTTAGCTTTTTGATGGTATGTTAGCCAAAATTGTCAAAAGATTGAATGGTTGGCAATGTAATATGTTATCTCATGGGGGAAGGTTATTCTCATCAAGCATGTATTACAATCTGTGCCTATTTACACATTGTCTGCTATTACTCCTCCCAATGGTACCATTAATCTTATTGAGAAACACTTTGCTAATTTTCTATGGGTAGTAGTGATGGTAAGAATAAGTATCACTGGACTAAGTGGGAAAACTTATGTATTCCAAAAGATGAATGAGGGATTGACATCAGGAGTATGAATGACATTTGTAACTCCTTGGTAATTAAGAGATGGTGGAGGTTTAGAACTCAACCATCTCTTTGGGCTAAGTTTCTTATAAAAAAATACTGCCAAAGCTCACCCTGTTAAAAAAATGGCAACTTCTGTTGACTCTCATACATGGAAAAGTTTAATGCAAATCAAAGAACAAACTGAACCTCATATTATTTGGAAAGTACAAGAAGGAAACTCCAACTTTTGGTGGGACAATTGGACAGGTATAGGAGCCTTGGCTAAGCTATATCAAGGCCTAGGTAAATCTCCAAAATTTCTGATTAATTCTTTTTTGTGAGTAAGTCTTGAAATACTGTTAAGTTAAGCAGTGTTGTTCCCAATTACATTGTGAAGATTATTTCTAGCATTGTGATAGACAATAACACGGAAAAGGATTATCCTATCTGAATGATACTGAAAAAATGGTGTTTTTACTAACTACTCTGCATGGAAAAATAGTTAGAAAACAAAGACCAAAAAATAATTTTCTCACCAACATTTGGCATAGTAAGACATCTTTTAAAATATCTTTCTTAACTTGGAGAATGTTTAAAAGGAGATTGCCCTTTAATGACATAATAACTAGGCTCAATGTTGTTGACACCCAATTTTAACCTTTAAGGACGATTGAGATGATCTGGGGCGTCGATTCTCCCTTCCCCCTTCTGGAATGAGACGAATTCTTCAGAAAAGGTTGTTGATTCAAAATTGGAAAAGAGTTTTTTTTGAATTCGAAAGGAGAATGGACCCAATCTCATCCGTTTTCACCCTTTTTTTCCCCGAATCCGAACCCTAAAAATCTCCTTATATAAGTTTCTTCTTCCTCTTTTTGGTAGGAGTTTTTTTTTTCTTTTGGGGAGAGTTTGAGAAAAAGGGGTCCGAAAAAAGATTGAAAAAAGGGGGAAGAATCAAAAGATTGTTGGAGAAAAGAACAAAAAGAGAGTCGAGAAAGGCGGGGGATTTTTCTTTGGAACAGTCACTTTGGCATTCAAGAAGTCTTGTACGTTTTCCCTAATCCTAAGTCGTGAGAGAACCTTTGTTCGAGTTGGGTTTGGTATTTCGCGGTCAACTGCTGAAATTTGAATTTGTTGTGGAAATTCGCCCTCCCCGCTTCGCTGCTGTCCCATCCGCTGCATCGGAAAAGGTAATGTTCTTTCCCTTTCTCTTTCTGTTGAAGCTCTGCTTCATACGGCATGGACGCCTATCGTGTTTTTCACTGACTGTTCATTAATGCTTTCTTGTGTGCACTTAGCCGCTTATTCTTTTTATCTATGCTTGAGTTCTACACGTCTAATTTTCATTCAACTATGCACAACTTCTAGCCTTTGATTGTTATTTTAGCTTTCACCTGGCTTCAAATAGCGATATCGCTTTGTTTTCTTTGTAAATATCGTTTAAATATGCGTTCTTTTGTTCAAAGCCTAAAGTGATTTATTTCTAACCTAAACGATTCGCTTCGCATTTGACGTTTTCTTTTAGCTTTCTATTTTGTTGTGACATGACTTTTCGTTTTAAAGTTTGGTATAATATGGTTGTAGTTGGGAATTTTGGTTCATGCTAAGTCCATGGCTTCTCTATTTTAATTTTGTCGTTTCAGGCAATGTTACTTCTGTTTTATGCAAATCTTTATGGATGGGTATGAGTATAATCGTTGCATGTCTAGCTGTAAAATTCAATATCGTTTTATCAACGGGTGTCGTTGTTTTGGGCGATAGCGTTTGAATAGCCATTCCATTTCAATTTGTCTCTTGCCTAATGAATACTAGATGAGTCTAAATAACAATTTTTGGCTATTGATTTGTCGCTTTGCTAAGTTTAAATCCATCTCATTTCAATTATTAACATCCTTTATTAGTACGTCCAATTCATATAACACTGGTTTGCTGTGTTTTTAAAAAAATGTCAAAATAGTAGTTTAAATGCCTATCATGGTGGTTTTTTACATGCCTTGGATTTGGTGTCTTTTGAGTTTGCATCCATTTGTCCAGGACCATGTCATTTAAATTTAACTGAGTTATATTTTTGTATATTGATTCAAGGGATTCTTGTGACTGGCTTTAGGCATATAATTACTTTATTATTTTAGGACACTAATCCATACTCTCGTTTTGTTTACATGTAAATCTGTCCGAGTTCGATAGGAAATCCTCTCTTTGCATCTTCGAGAGAGCCATAAAGGCTCAAACCCTTTATCTGAGTCAACCAGCCATATATTCAATGAACAGGTCTCAAGTAGGGGTAGCAGCGGAACCGATAGCTACCGGAATCCGGTCCGGTCCGTCCCGGTTTGTTATCGATCCGATTTCGTTTTGGTTAGTGCCGGTAGGGACCGGTAAGAACAGGGTCCGGGACAGGTAACAGGACGGAAATCGGGTTTTACCGGTTAGTCCCGGTCCGATAAATCCCGGTTCCGATCCCGGTCCGGTTTAAATTTTTTTTTTAAAAAATGTTTTTACCATTGAGAGCCGTTGGGTAACGGCTAGTGGGGGCCCCAACGGCTCTTTGCCCCTTTTTTCAGCCAATTACACCCCCTACCCCCCCAAACTTTTTTAATACCCCAAAGTTTTAACAAATACATTTTAACCATTTTTTTAACCTATAAATACCCCTAAACTTTCATTCTTTTCAATGACAAATTCACAAAAATCATCTTCCATTCTCTCAACTCTCTACTTCTCTAATCTCTAATCTCTTAAAATTGTTGAAATTTCGGTTTTGGTCTTTGGAAATTGAATTTGGAGCTTCAAAATTCAACTTTCCACTTTCCACTTTTGGCTTTCAGCGGTCATAAACGTCTACATTTTTAAGTAGACGTTCGGTACATTCGTTCCAACTTATAATTTACATTTCATTTATATTGAAATAATTATTAATTTATTTTGTGATTAATTATTTGTTTGCATTACATTTTTCGTATTATATATAATCTACTCACGTTTAATATTTGAATATGGATTCCGATAAAATGTTGTTCAAAAAGAAAAAGGTTAAAAAAAGTGCAATTGAGCATGTTCAAAATATATTTAACTTTACATCCTCCGATAATCAAAAAACCAATAGTTCTTCTAGATCTAAAACTAAAAAATCTACTATAGTAAGAATGAATACGAAGATGATACACATGTTAATGATACTGTTTTTAATATTGATAGTAATTCTGGGTTAGATCTTGACCGTGAATATTTACAAAGACGGTTTGGTAATTTTAATGAGGATTTGCCTCAAGAAGATGATAATGATAATGATGATTATATTTACACGCCTACTTTTGATGATGATGATGACTAAACTGAGCCACCTACGGCTACTAGTACTCCAGTCCCGCTCCTAGTCTCGCTCCCTTTCGTTGTCCTTCCCCCGTTCCCCCGTACATCCTTGGCGTAAGGTAGAACGTGCTAAAAAGTCGGTTGTCTGACAATTTATGACACAAAATGAAGATAAAACACAAACTATTTGTAATAAATGTAAACATAGATTAAATCATAAAACTGTTGAAAAACAAGGTGGGACAGGACATTTGAGTAATCATTTAATGTCATGTTGTAAAAATGAATTTTTGCATGCTAAAACGGTAGCCGAAGCTAAAAAGAACGGACCCCCCTTCCTAAAAATGTAGGAGTAGGCAGCTCTAACATGGTACAAACACAATTAAATCCTTCCAATATTTCTGGCTCTAGTTTACCACGGTCATATAGTAGAGAAAAATATCTTGAAGAACTAGCTAAAATGATAGTTGTTATGGGTTTGCCATTTAATTTTGTTGAAATTCCGATTTTATACATTATATTCAACTTGTATATAATCCACATTTTAAAGGTTTTGCTAGAAATACAATAAAAAAGACTATATTTGATTATTAAACACAACATTTTCAATATCTTTGTTGTTTATTTTATTATAATAATTGTAAAATAGCTATTACTTCTGATATGAGTCGTATTATAAACGGTAATGATTATTTGACTGTTACTACACATTAGATTGATGAAAATTGAATTATGCAAAAAAGAATTTTAGGTTATAAATAATGTCAGATGCAAAAAACCGGTTGTTATATAGCTCAAACAATTTTAGATATTTTAGAAAGTTATGGAATATGTGATAAAATAAGTAGTATCACCTTAGATAATGCTTCAAATAATACAGTTGTTGTTAAATTGTTAAAACCTTCTCTTTGCCCTATTTATGGTGATGATTATCATATTAGGTGTCCTGCACATATATAATTTGATTGTTAGAGATGGTATACAAATGTATGATAATGGTTGCACGAAAGTTGAAAATGCATGTCATTTAGTTTTAAATGTCAAGTTAAGTCTAGGCATAGAGATTTTTAAAATCGTTGTTTTGTATATAATCTTCCTCTTAGAAAAATTTCAAAAACAGTGTCTACTAGATGAAATTCTTTATATGAAATGCTTGTAGTCGCTTATGAATATAAAAACCCTTACAAATGGTTTGGAATGCTCATAATTCAGATATGTCATATAGACTCGTGATAGCGATTGACATGACATACATGAACTCATAGATTTTCTAAAAGTTTTTTACTTAACTACCAAAAGAATATCTGCACTTTATTATCCATCAATTTGCATTGTTTTACCTGATATTTGTATGATTTCTTCTAAATTTTATAAATTTAAAAATAAACCAAGATTTGAAGAAATTATTAACAAAATAATTGTAAAATTTAAAAAATATTTTATTCCTATTCCTCAAATATATTTAACCGCTTGTTTGTTAAACCCTGATTACAAAGATGGTGCATCTGATGATTGATAATATATATTTTAACTTGGATATTGATAGTGAAAAAGATGAAATTCCTAGTTGTCAAGAAGTTAAATATAACATATAAATTGAAGCTAGAAAATTGTATGAATTATATAATTCTAATATAAATTTATCAAGAGATCAAGAACCTGAAAGTTCTAGGAGTAGATTTAATGAAGATAACATTGATGATTATTTAGATTCTTATCTTGAACTTTCTCACAATAATACAAATGATTTTGATGCATATGTTAATCAAAATACAGAACCTACTGACGATGTTCTAGCATGATGGAGAAATCCCGGAAAAGATTTTCCAAAACTTCAACCAATGGCTCGAGTGTATTAGCTATTCAAGCATTTTCAGTAGCATCGGAAGGCGTTTTTGGTGCAGCAATGTCTCAAATTGGAGAGCATAGGCATTCACTAGCAGCAGATAACTTGGAGATATCAGTATTATTAGGGATTGGATTAATGCTGAGAGAAGAAATTTGGGTCGTGAACCACTACCGGCCAAATTTCAAAATGACGTTGATGAAATAATGCAAGATTATAGTGACGACGGGATTGAAGCAATGAAAGATTTATCTATTCAACCAATTCCCAGTCATGTTACTATAGAAATGTTAAATGATTTAGGAAAGGATCTCTATCGTAGCATCGACTATTAAATTTAAATTTTAATTGTCTATTAGTATGAGTATGATAATTCGAGATCTAATTCAAACAGAACCCTTCCTAGAAGGTGGCTGTGTAGATTAGATCTTTTAATACTCTACTAATATTTTTGTAGATGAAATGAAATTTAAACTTTTATAGTTTTTAAAGTTTGATATTTAAAATTTTATAACCTCAAGATTTGAATTTTAAATTTTCAAACTTTAAAAGTTTGAATTTTAAATTTTAAAACTTTTAAAGTTTGAATTTTAAATTTTCAATTTTCAATTTTCAAACTTTTAAAGTTTGAATTTTAAATTATTAAACTTTTAAAGTTTGAATTTTAAATTTTCAACTTTTAAAGTTTGAATTTTAAATTTTCAAACTTTTAAAATTTGAATTTTAAATTTTCAAACTTTTAAAGTTATATGATTATTAATTTTAAATTTATAATTATTATATAATTATTATAATATAAATGATATTCAAATTTTAAAACTAATTTTTTAAGTTTTAATTGATGTTATTATTATTATTTTTTTTTTATAGAAAACCCGCCCAGTCCAGGAAACCGGTCCAGTCCAGTCCGGTTTCATACCGGTCCCCTGGCGGATCGGGACGGGAACAGGTAAAAAACGCCGGAACTATCAGTACTGGTTCGTCTCGGTTCCGGGTGGTGGTTCCCGGTTTCGTGCCAGTTCTGTTAACTACCGGTCCGGCAGTTCTGATTTCGGTTCCGCTGCCAGGCTTAGTCTCAAGGGTGAAAGAACTCGTAGTGGAAGGCATTGAAGGGATTGGGTCGTAGAGGCCCAAATTTATTTCCGAAAATGTTATATTTTGTTATCTTTGGGCCTAAGCCCTTGTCGTCTTTTTTTTTTTTAAATTATTATTATATTGCCTAATTAGTCTAGGACAGGTACAAAAGAAAAATGGGTCCAAATACCGGTCCAGGCGAACAGAAACCGGATTTGGACCCAACTCTCTCTCTCTTACTTTATCGTATTTATTTGTTGAATATTATCGCTAGATTTAGCGTTAAAATCTTGAATCCCCGCAAGACGCCATCTCGTTTTAATCATTTAAATCAATTAAGTAAATAAACTAAAAAAATAATTTTGCAAGTTGTTAATTCACTTGGAAAATAGGTTAGTATTTAACTTTTAACAAATTGTAAATAAATTTTCAATTCAAACTAATTTTAAGTTAGATTATTTTAGCCAAACAAAGTTAGTTGCCAAAAAACCACATTAGTGGATATTTTAGGTGCCGTAACAACCTTTCGAAAAGTATAAATATGAATCCCCGAATCTTTTGAGGTTTTTCATTAGATTCCCTGTTTTAAGTCTTTTAAAAACCGAGTTTTTCTTGACTTTTCTCAAAAATCAAAACTTGTAAAAATATATTTTTCAAAATTCAAACAAAATGGCGACTATGTTGGGGAGATGGAGGATTTTAACCTTAAAACTAAATTTGTTTGGCTATGTGAAATAATTGTCTATTTGTTTCTTTACCGTATTATATCAATTGTTGTATTTCATGACATATCATATTTCGTCAAACGACAATTGTTTATTTATCACTTAAAGGACGATTATGCAGGCTCGTAATCATTCGTTAATCAAATCTTTCTCGGTACACTGACGAATGTACTAGGCTACTTGATAGTCAATGGTCGTTAACTGTCCCAGCTCAAGTAGTCCGCTTGGGTAATCTTTTCCACTATAAATAAAGCCCACTTCTAGTCAAACTAAGATAAAGCGAAACCAAATCCAAAAGTAGCGCATTGGCCTAAGATGACCCAATACCTAAGGAGTATTGGGCCCTTTTTAAGGACCGCCCTGAGTCCATTGAGTCCACGACTCAATCGGATGATCATACTTATATGCTATTTGAAGGATGTTTGTGTGTTTGACGAATTGTTGTGTCTTGGGGGGTCATAAATAACTATTTGTATGTTTTTGTAGATGTCATATCAATTCTTAAGTTTCAAAATGGTCACCGAAACACCCGATATTCTTTGTGTGTGGTGGAACAACCTCAAAGACTGTCAGAAGTGAGAAATCTCGATTCACTTGGGCCACTTACATTCGATAATGGACTTCAAGATTTGGCCCGAGTTTATTGAGGTAATTACTCAGTTTTGGGACGACAAAAGAATAGTTTTTGATTTGGGGATGTCGAAATAACACCAACATAGATGAGATAAATAATGGTTTAGACTCTAACGGAACGTGTGGCAAGAGGAAAAAACATCCAGATCATCACATTCTGATACCTAATAGGCCGACTAGTCTACTGAAGAACATGTTACTTCTAGTCGATGCGGACTGGTTGGATACTCTAAGTATACCGTTGATGAAATTCTTTGAACGGTCGGGACATGACAACTATTTCAGAAAATTTTCGATCGAGTTCCATAATCATAGTACTTGGATACAGACTCAGACTATCGCATTCTCCGCATGCCTCTTAGGAACAATGGTATTCCCTCAAGATGAAGGAAATGAGATCGATATCCGAATCGTGATTGTTGTAGACGGCATTTTCAGAGGAATTGATAAAGAAGAATAAGTAAAGAAGCACTATAATCTGGCCCCAATTATCTTGGCCGACATTTATCGATCGCTAAGTTTGTGTAAGAACGAATTCCCATTTTTTCAAGGGTGCAACATTTTGCTTCATTGGTGGATGACTGAACAACTGTGCAAAAAAGACGGCACTCAACAATAGGACTTGTCCAAGCTGAACCAGACAAGTCCCCTTGACAATTACGAGTTTTATCTAAGCATCCGCAAGTTCCCAATTCACACCATGAGGGATGCATGGGCAAAAGTATTCTACGACCTGAGAGAAGGAGACATACAATAGATGTTCCAAAACTTTATGTTAGAGAAGATAGCGGTTCAAGGGGCCAAACGTTCATTTTTGGTCCTTCCCAGCATAAGAGGAATGCGACCATACAATCCAAGTAGGGTGATGCGACAATTCGGCAGAAGATAAATCACACTTGTCCAAGGGAATAGTAGCTGCTTCGTCATTGATTACAACGGGTGTGTTAAGATGCCCTTCGCCAAAACCATCCTCCAGGAATGGTTCGGGCGAAGGTAAGCAATTTGACCGGTTTTTATCGGGTCCGGTTCCCGTATCGGTCCGTCCTGTATCGGTTCAGGAATCGGTCTCCTATGATACCAGATCGGGTATCAAATCGGGTCCCGGTTTTTAATTCGAATGGATCGGTTTGGTTCGGTCCGATCCGATAACAACCGGTTCACCCAATTTTTTATTTTATTTTATTTTATAAAAAATAACCGTTATTCAACCATTGGGCCCTTGTAGCCGTTGGGCTGGGGCCCAAAACGGCTAAACAATCCCCCACCCATTTCTAACCCCTTTACACTATAAATATACCCCATTTTGTTCATTTTAAATCACAAATTCACAAACTACTTACTTATACATCTTATACAATCTCTCAATTTTAAATCTCTCATAAATTGTTAATTATTATTTTGTGATATTGACTTGGAATTTGGATTTCGGAAATTTATTTGAAGTAAATTGGAATTTGGAAGCTACAATAGGCATCTCTCAATTCCGACTTTGGTTATACGTCTACTTTTACGTAGACGTTTGGTACATTCGTTCCAACTTTAATTTTTCATTTATTTATTAATTAAGTTGTTTTATTTCTTTTATTATATTATCTTGCTTGTTTTTCATAATATTTAATTATTTTAAATTTAAACATGAATTTGGAAAGAAATAGTGGTAAAAGACCAATGCCGGAAAGAAAAATAATAGTGGAGGAGTAAGTAGTTCTAGTTCTAAAAATGTGCCACCTAGATTTGAAGTTAATACTAATGATTATACTTATGTTAATGAAACTTTTTTTATGTCACCAGGACCTATTGAATTTAATTCCGAAAATAAAGTAGATCATGAGACTTTTAATAGACTTTTACTAATTTCGAGGAAGAATTAAATGAAGAAGTAGAAATAAATAAGGAAGATTAAGAGACCCCTACCCCTACTAGTCCGGTTACTAAATTACCGGAACAAAATGAAGTCCCCCCTTTACCTACTTTTTCAAATGTCGCCGCCGTACGTGTTAAAAGATCTTTAGTATGGAAATTTTTGATACAAAATGAGGCAAAAACTACTGTTACTTGCACTAAATGTAAATTGGTTATGAAACATGTAACTACGGGTACACAAGGGGGAACGGGACGACTAAGAATACATTTAGGAAAGTGTAATAAAGAATTTGCTCGCCTAGATGATATAGAAAGAGCTAATAGAAATGAAACACCCATACCCGAAAGTTCTATGGGAGTTGGAGATTCTAATATGGTTCAAGGTGTATTAAATATGTCTAATCTGGCTAGTCGAAGCACACACCACAAGTATAGTAAAGAAAAAGATCATCGAAAATTAGCTAAAAGGGTTGCTGTTTGTGGTTTGCCTTTTTCATTCCCTTCACATCTTGGTTTTGTTTATTATATTCAAGAATTATATAATCCAGATTATAAAGGTATTCCAAGAAATACAATTAAAAGTGATCTTTTTAAATATCAAAAAGAATATTGTAATTTTCTTTGTTGTTTATTTGCTTATTATGATGATAGATTATCTATTATTTCTGATATGAGACGTAGTCCTAATGGTAACGATTATTTTACACTTCCTGTCCATTGGATTGACCATGAATGGAACATGCAAAAATGAATATTAGCGTATAAATATGTTGAAGAAACTAAAACCGGTTCTTATATAGCATCAAAAGTAGGCTCTATTTTACAATATTATGGAATATGTGATAAAATAATGAGTGTCGCATTAACTAATGCTTCTAATAATGTCACGACCCAAAATTCACAAGTCGTGATGGCACCTATGTTCCCAACCAATAGGTAAGCCAACCCAACATATTAACCAAACTTAACCAACAAATGAGTAAAAAAAAGACAAACACTTAGCAAGAATCCCCAACATTGAGTTCCTTATAAGTACGAATTTGCGGAAGCTAAAAAAAATATACCACCCCAAGAATTGGTGTCTTAAGTACAAGAGCTTCTAAAATACGATGCAAGTCTGAAACTAAAATGACAAGTCTAACATAAGGGATATCCTGTCTGAATACCAATTAACAGAATAAATAAAAGATAGAGGGAGGTGTGGGCCACGGAACAGCCAAGCAGCTCACCACAACTCCAAGACACTCCAAACTCGGACTCAATTTGCTCCACGAGATGTGCTCCTACTCGGAAATGAATCTGCACCACAAAGAGTGCAACAAGTGTAGTATGAGTACGAAACCACGTGTACTCAGTATATCTCATTGACCGACAACGAAGAAGTAGTGACGGGAGTTTATATAAGAAAAAAAATTAATTCTTTAATTATACAAGTCTATAACCAGTCAAGTTTCATCAAATAGAGGTAATCAAACATTAAGTAATTACCAACCATCAAATAAAACACATAATCATCAAGAATGAATGATGTGATGAAATGCAATGCAATATGATATCATGAAATGATATGTCTCGGAATACCCAGTACTCTCTCAGACGCATATACATGATACTCCTCGGAAATACATCGAGAGTTCATGACCCATGGGGGACTCGCGAGGTCCATATACCGACACGGACGATCTCCACGTGTCTGTGCGGACGATCTCAACGCACTATCATAATATCAAACAATTTCAGCACGGACGGTCTTCACGTGCCCAAATTACAATCTTAACATCTCACCCTCCCCAGCACGGACGATCTCCACGTGCCCAACTTATATTCAATCTCATGTCAATGCATGTACACAATATTATTTCAATAAGGGGATGATGATGCATCTCAATCAATCAATATAAGCATAATACATAACCACCTCAATTTCACAACTATACGGTGAAGTAAAGAAAACACAATCACACAAGATTTCAAGTCAATAATATATCAGCTAATGCCCATATGCTTTGGCATTCTCAAATTACAATCCACATTTTATAGTAGTAACTTTCCCTTTTATAACACCGGTACTCGTACCAATGCCCGTCACACCATTAATACGAGCCCCCCATCTTTCGCCCTTACCCATTGTCTATTTCATTTTTTTTAATCTTTAATTAGGAAAACGTCCTTCAACAAGTCTAAAAAAGTCTTAACATACCTTAAATGCCGAACTCGTGTCACCAATCTTCAAGATTTTTCCTTTCCTTTTCGCAATGTTTCGGAACGTTCCCAATCTACCAATTGTGCAATATTCGTAAGTAAGAGAGTTCATAGCACTCATATTACTACACTTCTAACCTAAACCAAAAACTCATCAACTTTAATATAATTCAAGCTCGTAATTATGGTACCAATTACTAATATGTCACGACACATATTTACTAAATTTCAAGCCTAGAGTTAAGCCCCATTTTCCCTCATTATTGTGAATCTAATAATATTCATGTTCTATAATACGATACCAGTAAAACACCTTGCTAACTATACCGATATATTAACTGTATGAGTAATACTATAAGAAAACTTAAAACTAAAGTTTTAAGCGAATAATTATTTATCATATGCAGCTTTACCCATAAAAATAATAAAATAATAATCAAATGGAATTATGCAGATTCCACTCGCGCAGACATTTGCTGTCAATGATCTCTCAATTCCCTATGACTACACTTTATCATTATTTAATGATTTTCCTTAGTTAACATAGACATTATTTTCCTACTCTAGCCCAACAAATATGGGCGGGTTGAAAATGGGTAAACATAAAATAGGTAATCATTCAACCCGTCCATATTTGATATGGGTAAAAATGGATTGGGTAAAATACTAGTTTATCCATATTTTACCCATATTTCATGAATAAATAATTCTTTACTTAAAAATTCAATATGGAGAAAATATTTTAGTCCTTTTTTTAGATGAAATCTGTTGAAAATACTTTATTTAGTTTTATTTTATTATAAAAGTAAAAAAAAAATTAAAAAAATTTCGGGGTTTGGGGGGGGGGGTCCAGGGTAGGTTGAAATTTTTTTGAAGTTACAAAAATTGTTTAAATAAACTTAATATTTTTGAAGGGTGGGGTTGGTTGGGGTAGGGGGGGGTGGGGGTACGATGTCTGGGGTGGGGTGGGTCCAGGGTAGGGTGAAAAAATAAATATTTGAAGTTGAAAATTTTAAAACAAACTTGATTTTATTTTGGGTGGGGGTGGGGATGGGGGTGATGGGGGGACGATGGTAGGAATGAAAAAATGAAATTTGAAGTTGAAAACATTTTTTAAAAATAAACTTAAATTTTTATTTTTTTGGGGGGTGGGGGTGAGGGGGCTGGTGTGGGGGTGGGTTGGGAGGGGTCGAGGGTAGGGGTGAAAAAATGAAATTTTGAAGTTTAAAATATTTTAAAAAAAATATACTTTAATTTTTTTTTTGGAAGCGTGGGGTGGAGGTCGAGAGTTGAAATATTAATAGGGACCCATATATGAAAGTTTTGAAAAATCGCTCCAAAAACTTGGTAACAGAAGGTTTTTTGAAAATTTGAAGAAAACTTGCAATACCCATATTTGACCCGTATTTTACCCATAATATACCCATATTTTAATGGGTAAAGTATGGGTATAATCCCAAATATTACCCATATTCAAAATCACTCTTTCAACCATATTTGAAGGACTATTTGGGCGGGTAATTGAAAAATGGGCTTAAATTGCAAGCACTAATCAAAACTAACAGAATGTCCACAAATACAAAAGAAAAAAATTAAGGAATACAATATCTATATTAACAAATCCACAATATCCATAGGCAGTGACAATAGTATTTTATATCAATATGCATACTTAATGAATTATGAATACTATTCTATTTCAACACGCCCACTATTTTATATCGCTAAATGATTATTCATTTAGTTGGATACCTCTTGTAATCCTCTTAGATGCGACCACTAGAGAGCGATTTATCGGTTTTCAAACCTTAAAGGAAATTGGTCAAACAAAAATTCTGAATGATTTAAACAAATATAAAATCAGTAACCAAACCTAAAAATAGGATAAAAATGCATACCTTAATCCAATGAATGTTTGTGAATATCTTTAAAGATATATTTTTCAATTTCTGAAGAAAACAAAATTCGAAAAGAACGGAAGAGAGAAATGGGAGTTGAAAGGTGAAAAAGAATTGGAAGAGGGAAATTAGTGAGAGAGAAAATACTTTTTTTTTTTAAAAAAAAAGAAAAAGAAAACACGAGTGAGAATGAGTTGGAAAACTTTAATTAAGGTGAGGTAAAATAGGAACTAAATTAGAATACACAATATATTTTCTAAAATATTGACATTTTGACAATTTTACTAATATTTTTAAACTATATATGTTTTAATAATTATGTTAGAATTGTTGATCACTTTACTAATATTTCCATAAAAGAATTTAGTGGACTAATGATCCTAACATATAAAGATATGTAAAAAATATTGTATTGATATTTTAGAAATATTTATTAACAAAATCTTATCAAGTAAAACACTATTTATATAATAAATATTTTTAAAATACACAGCCCGCGGGGTGACCTTTGAGTATTGCGGATTGGGCCTACGAGGCCAGCGGACTAAATGAGGCTAGGCTAAAAAGTTTCATTTCAAAAAATTGAGCCCAAAGCCCATTTAAAGAGCATCTTTTTTTCCGTTAGCTAGGTTCCAAATATTTTTGGCTTAATCT
Source organism: Solanum sitiens (assembly GCA_016801875.1). NCBI lineage: Eukaryota > Viridiplantae > Streptophyta > Magnoliopsida > Solanales > Solanaceae > Solanum > Solanum sitiens. The sequence continues at coordinate 124,031 of JABWTJ010000080.1, forward strand.
GCATGTACAATGCCACTAGGCCTATTGCTCCAAAGACCAACAACGTAACGCTTGGCAAAGAAACACTAGTGAAAGAGCATCGTTTCTTCCGAAAAACTTGATCAATAAAGCCCCATCTCATCCAACAGCCAAGTTAATGGCTCTAATAGTTACTTCTTCTCCTTTTCCCTCAGTTACTATGGAAATTGATTACAAAAAAGGTGTAAAGTACTTAGTTGACAATTCAAAGAACATGCAAATGGTGCCTTCCCAGCTTGTTTTGCCAATTCCAGAAGATGAAAGGCCATCGATGGCGATTGATGGTTCAATTCCAGTTATAGATTTGAGTGGACTCAATGGATCTGATGAACAAAGACTATCAACTATACATGCCATCTCTTCTGCTTGTGCTCAATGGGGATTCTTTAGGGTACGTAATTAATTTCCCAACTCTAGCTTTCTCTTTTATAAAAATAATAATACACTATAGTTTTTAGCGATAGTAAATATGCACATTAAATTCTACAGGTGACTAATCATGGTATAAAAACCTCCATCATGGATGAAATGCTAAAAGTGATACAAGAGTTTTTCAATCTTCCATTAGAAGAGAAAATGAGATATTGTTCAGAAAATGTGATGGATCCAGTTATTTATGGAACAAGCTTCAACACTATCGGAAAGTATGCCCTTCATTGGAGGGACTTTTTCAGGCACTATGGTGGTGTAGTTCCACAAAGCTATCACTTTTGGCCAGATAATCCTCCCACATACAAGTAAGTTATATTTGATATGATGAGATACAGTATTTATGAAATTGATTGATATTGGATACACAAATACATGCAATTTTTTCTTAATCAATTTGTACATGTGTGAAGGCACGTTACAAAGGAGTACTTAAAGGAAGTTTGGCAACTTAAGATAAAAATATTTGGTGCAATATCAGAAGGATTAGGGCTTGATCCAGATTACATAGAGAAATCACTTGGAGATGAAGGGACTCAAATGATGGTTGCAAATTATTATCCAACATGTCCTGACCCAAACAAGACATTGGGACTTGCTCCACATTCAGATCTGGGTGCTCTCACTATTTTAATGGACAATGGCATTCCTGGCTTGCAAATTAAACACAATCAAACATGGTGCTCTGTCTCCCATGTCCCTGGCACTTTTGTTGTCAATCTAGGAGATTATTTGGAGGTTAGTCTCATTATTTTTCCTTCCTTTCACTTTAACTTATAATATACTTTGACATTAAAGGATTGTTAGCTAGCTAAGACGGTTTAAAAATATATACACCCGATCGATGAACTTTAGAAATGAATGATCTTGAGCTCTTGACCCCGCTTGTCTCATTGAGCATAAGGCAAGTAGGGTCAAAAGGTCAAGTTCACTCACCTCCAAAGTCATTTTGTAGGTTACTTGAACTAATTAAGATCATGAGCTGAGTCAAAATTAGACAAACTGAGTGAATTATATTCTCAGATATTGAGTAATGGCAAGTACCAGAGCGCAGAGCATCGAGTAGTAGTCAATGCGGAGGCGGCTCGGATCTCTATAGCAGTGGGTCATGGCCCAGAAATGGACACAATAGTTCAGCCTGCAAGCCCACTTATCAAAGAGAAGAGTGAAAGCAAGTATCGACCCATTGTTTACAAAGACTATGTTAGAGCCCAACAAAGCACTACTAAGAGAGGGAAGGTTACCTTGGATGAGATTCTGAACAACAATATATAGACCATTAATTTTGAGGATATGTCAATCTTTGTAGAGAGATAATGTCGGTAAAGACTTTAGCACTGTTTGTTAATGTGCATAGTTAAACTTTGTGATTATTTCATCTAGAAGTTTAAGTTATCAGTATTAACATATGTATCCTCTTCCCATTGATGAGATTTAATCAAATTGAACTAAAAAATCAAGTAATTTCAGGAAATAGAGGTTGTCTTTTATGCTAATTCCAAACACTGAAATTACAATCGAAAGAAAATGATTGAAATATCAAATTGAAAGGTCAGAGGTGTACTTGTTGGCAATGCTAAGAAGAGTAGTATAAAGCTGTTGGGGCTTAGACATCATGGTCGCCTCGATCACTTCCATTTCATCTGGTGGATTCTTTTCAATCATCATTTGGAAAGATTCCTTCTTCAGAGCTTGCAACAATGAACACTCGCTTAACTAATCCATATCTTTTGCTTGAAAGTACTATCTCCGCACTGTATGAATAAAATGGCCTTACTAGTGTAGTGGCCAGCACCAAATCCTAGGGAAAACCCCAATTTAAATCAGTTCCAAATTGGTTTTCACTATCTGTACAGGTTAAGGAGGTTCATGGTTTAAATTATTATAGCCTTGAATAGCACAACTTTATGCATCAGTACAACAATCAATGTCAATTTTTGTTTGAACTAATTGTTTTCCGAGCTAGCCTAGAAGAAAATAATTGTTATTGGTATAAGAGTGTGTATAGCAACTTGTGGCTTATATTGACATTACAATGTAAATATTGATTTACTTGTGTTCTTTCACCAACTATGTATTTTTTTTAATAACAAATTTAATGAGTGTTTTTCATCCTGCTTATTTTTGTGTGGTTTCTCCTTCGTCCCCTATAATATGTTACAACATTTCATCTATATTTTAAACATTTTATTGTGATTTGCTTGAATAATGAAATTGCCATAGCTTTAATAAATGGAATTGTTAACTGGTTGCTGGAGTAATCTTGAATGTAGGTAGGAAATAGTCGATACGTTCTATAATATGCAAAGAGAAAAGTGTTTATAAGCTCTCACACCAAGTTAAACTTTATTGGTGAATCATTCTTATGATATTCACAATATTGTTGATGAGTTGTTATGCAATTGTTTTCATGAGGTGCTTTAGCAATTAAGCCAACTTTAGAAGTTTTAGTCGCTGAAGTCTAGCCATTATTTTAGTTTAGTTTGTTTTGAATTTTAAATTTACTAGTAGTATGTTATTTTCTCCATTTTAATTATTTGTTTGACATATTTTGACATGATATGGAGTTTAATAAAGTAAAGAATTAATTTATGTTAGTAAGGTAATTGACATTTATGTTAGTAAGGTAGTTGACTGTAAATCACTTTTCTTTGCAGCAATCTTGTCTTGCCATAAATTATGAGAATTTATCTAGTTTTGGATCCAGCAACGATTACAAGCTCACACTTATAGCCATAGCTTTAGTTGCATTTAAAACAAACTCACATTTAAAACGTTGGTTTCCGTGTTACTTCAGTTGTTAATTTTGGTACTCTTGTTCATGTAGTATTTGTGATTTATTTTGATTCTCCTATTCAGAATTATTAAGCAAATATACTCTTCTATAATTTTGATAAAATCATACTATTGTCGATTGCATCCTCTTGTCCTAACACATTATCTATTTTATAATAGATTTTTTTTTTTGTAAATATATGTAGGCATGTCGTAACTCGTAATAGCCAAGAGTAAGCTAAGAAACTAAAATTTATCATTTTTGAAAAGAATAGGAAAAATCTAGTAAAAAGTGTAAAAAGTGAGTTTTAGTCATTTTGAAACGGTCATAATTCTAGCTCAGGATGAGTTAGAGTCAGTTATTTATATAGTTGGAAAACCCTTGGAGATATCTTTCTAGTGCCGTCGAGTTTGCGCATTTCCAATATGAGGGACATATGTCTATCGGAAGTTGAGCTATTGGATTGAGGAAGGTCCCAATCCGAATTTTAGTAAGGGTAAACTTGTCATTTCACCCAACTATTTCCTAATTCATTTTAAATGTTTATTAGGGGTAAATCTAAGTCTTAAGTCATTATTAGAAAAGTATTCACGCTTAGGGTAGGGCTTGGGAGAAAAGAGAAGAGAAGAAGATAAAGGGAGAAAAGTTCAAGAATTCATCAAGAACGCCAAGATGGTCGAGTGAAATTCGTCGGGGGTGATCCCTACTAAGGTTTGTGAGATCTTTCGTGCTGGATTAATTCATCCACACATCAATCTTGCTTCAGTTTTGTAGTTTTGGAGTTGTTCATATGATTTGAAATGAGCTCCTGATAAATTATGTCGAATCCCTTTTCGATTGAGTTGATTGAATACCCATTTATGTTGATAAGTAGTTTGAATGTCGTTTTTGAGTTAGATTTGTTGGGTATTGATAGTATTGATGATCTTAAGGGTTTGGGGATAGAACTATGGTGGTTTAGGCATTTTGAGATTTGAAAACGAGTTGATAAATCCGTCAGACGCACTTGGTTAAGCTAGGCGCGTCGCGCCTGCAGTGTGCCAGAAGTTGGCCTCGGTAAATTGGTGTTTGGCGCAGCGCGCCACCAGTGCGCCAGAACCAAGCCTCAGTCAACTGAGGCTGGCGCGGCGCGCCACGAGTACGCCCAACCCGGCGTTTTTCGTCCAGTTTTCATAGTTTAGTCCTTTTAAGTCCTTCCAAGGTACATTAACATCTTCCAATGATTCTAATTATTTCAAATGATTTGTAAACACCTAAAAATCATCAAAGAACTCAAATCATAACCTTGAATCCATAATTCAATTCAAGGAAAGTTAAGATCATAGTTTAGGAAGTTAAGAAGTCAAGTCTAAAGCTAAGAAGTAAGTTAAAGTAAGTTCTTTTCTTCAAAGGTATATGGGACTAAGTATTCCCAAAGAGACTTAAATGTTTAACATTTAACTAGTAAGGAAACTTTGATTTCCAAGGAGCCTTAGGGCAAGTTTTCAGAAAATAACTACAGCTTTCTAAAAAAAGCAAGTAGGGAAACTATGATTTCCAAGATAGCTTTGAGCTAAGTATTTTGAGCACTAATCTAAAAACAACAGAATCAATATGTTTTTAAAACATAAGAGCCAACATATTTTTGGGAGTAGTATTGAGCACAGATATGGGATACATTCTCCTCACAAAAAAATGCGAACGTTGATGTCCCATGAACACGACATCAATACATACATAAATTCATTCACAAATTACACATGCTTCAGTAAAGATTTACAAAACAAATACATAATAGCCAAGTGCGACATTCATAAGATTCATCCGAGCAAAAAAAATTACATGATAACTATTTTCATAAACAAGACAATAAAGGAGAAGTGAAAAGTTATGCGTATAAACAAAAGTAAAAAAATTCAATGATTCATAGTTATAATGGAACAATGAACTTGGGCAAATAAAAAAAGGGAGAATTATCAAAATGTCAATATTTTAGCATTTAATAGGACCCCTAAGCAATACTTTCAATATTTATTTAAAATGTCAATATTTTAGTTTGTTATATTGTTAATTTATGCATTTTTTTATTCTTTGATTTAACGTAATAAAATACAACTAAGCAAATAACAAATAAGAGAAAATTAGGTAGAGTATCTTTCAATTAAGTAAATAGTGCTGAAACTATATTATTACTAACCTTACCAATTATGAGACTAAAATAGACAAATTCTCTCATCTTCCTCATCATCCATTAACGACTTTCAATTTTTCATTGAGTTGTGTATGTATTTTACTTTCATAGCAAAACTAAAAAAAATGATCAAAATTGTATTACATGATTATCAAATATATTTTTTTTTTATCATTTGTATTATAAAATATTATTGATTGCATCCCAATATGGTCTATTCATTATATATGAATAAGATTTAAGAAAGAATACAAGATTCTAGAAGAAAATAGCATACATAGAGGAAACAATACAATCTTTTGAGAAAGAATACAATATTCAAAAAAATATACAAATTAACTGTGAAATAAATAGGATACATCAATGCTTAAGAAAATACAAATTCATTTGACATACCTATTGGTTTGACTACAAACTAAAAATAAATACAATGTTCTTAATAAGAAAAACGAATGTTGAGTAAAAGAAAAATAATTGACAAACAAAAATCATTACGAATACACAATATATGCAACCTTCTTCTCTCACGCTCTCTTTCTTCTTCTCCTTCTTCTCCGTTTGCTATGTTTCGTTTTCTGATTTTTTATCCACCAAACCCAAAGCTGAATCTGTATTCACTTGTGCAATAGTAAGCTCTGTCTCGTCATCCAAAAAATTATAATTACTCGGGAAATTTTATAAAAATTCATGTCAAAACATCCAAACAAATTAATGATTTAAAAGTTAACTAATACTTAATTCTCATATAATGATCGAAACATATTTAATCACAGAACAAACTATAATGCACACAAAATACATACAAACATATATAACATAATGAATACAAAACTATCAAATAATGAAACATGAATACAATCTGAAATAACATCACTATTTCTTAAAAAATGAATACAACTATATATATGAAGTAAATATGTATCTTGAATTGACTGGATACAAACAATACTTTTACAATGTCCACAAGTAGAAAAAGGATGCACAGATATGATGAGTCCAAGTATGTGGGTATATTATCAAAACTAGAGGTGGCAAATGGGCGGGTTGGGTCAAATATGGGCGGGTTGAAAATGGGTAAACATAAAATGGGTAATCATTCAACCCGCCCATTTGATATGGGTAAAAATGGGTTGGGTAAAATACTAGTTTATCCATATTTTACCCATATTTCATGAATAAATAATTCTTTACTTAAAAATTCAATATGGAGAAAATATTTTAGTCCTTTTTTTAGATGAAATCTGTTGAAAATGCTTCATTTAGTTTTATTTTATTCTAAAAGTAAAAAAAAATTAAAAAAATTTCGGGGTTTGGGGGGGGGGGGGTTCAGGGTAGGTTGAAATTTTTTTGAAGTTACAAAAATTGTTTAAATAAACTTAATATTTTTGAAGGGTGGGGGTTGGTTGGGGTACGGGGTGGTGGGGGTACGATGTCTGGGGTGGGGTGGGTCCAGGGTAGGGTGAAAAAATAAATATTTGAAGTTGAAAATTTTAAAAAAAACTTGATTTTATTTTGGGTGGGGGTGGGGGTGGGGGTGATGGGGGGACGATGGTAGGAATGAAAAAATGAAATTTGAAGTTGAAAACATTTTTTAAAAATAAACTTAAATTTTTATTTTTTTGGGGGGTGGGGGTGAGGGGGCTGGTGTGGGGGTGGGTTGGGAGGGGTCGAGGGTAGGGGTGAAAAAATGAAATTTTGAAGTTTAAAATATTTTAAAAAAAATATACTTTAATTTTTTTTTTGGAAGCGTGGGGTGGAGGTCGAGAGTTGAAATATTAATAGGGACCCATATATGAAAGTTTTGAAAAATCGCGCCTAAAACTTAGTAACAGAAGGTTTTTTGAAAATTTGAAGAAAACTTGCAATACCCATATTTGACCCGTATTTTACCCATAATATACCCATATTTTAATGGGTAAAGTATGGGTATAATCCCAAATATTACCCATATTCAAAATCACTCTTTCAACCATATTTGAAGGACTATTTGGGCGGGTAATTGAAAAATGGGCTTAAATTGCAAGCACTAATCAAAACTAACAGAATGTCCACAAATACAAAAGAAAAAAATTAAGGAATACAATATCTATATTAACAAATCCACAATATCCATAGGCAGTGACAATAGTATTTTATATCAATATGCATACTTAATGAATTATGAATACTATTCTATTTCAACACGCCCACTATTTTATATCGCTAAATGATTATTCATTTAGTTGGATACCTCTTGTAATCCTCTTAGATGCGACCACTAGAGAGCGATTTATCGGTTTTCAAACCTTAAAGGAAATTGGTCAAACAAAAATTCTGAATGATTTAAACAAATATAAAATCAGTAACCAAACCTAAAAATCGGATAAAAATGCATACCTTAATCCAATGAATGTTTGTGAATATCTTTAAAGATATATTTTTCAATTTCTGAAGAAAACAAAATTCGAAAAGAACGGAAGAGAGAAATGGGAGTTGAAAGGTGAAAAAGAATTGGAAGAGGGAAATTAGTGAGAGAGAAAATACTTTTTTTTAAAAAAAAAAAGAAAAAGAAAACACGAGTGAGAATGAGTTGGAAAACTTTAATTAAGGTGAGGTAAAATAGGAACTAAATTAGAATACACAATATATTTTCTAAAATATTGACATTTTGACAATTTTACTAATATTTTAAAACTATATATGTTTTAATAATTATGTTAGAATTGTTGATCACTTTACTAATATTTCCATACAAGAATTTAGTGGACTAATGATCCTAACATATAAAGATATGTAAAAAATATTGTATTGATATTTTAGAAATATTTATTAACAAAATCTTATCAAGTAAAACACTATTTATATAATAAATATTTTTAAAATACACAGCCCGCGGGGTGACCTTTGAGTATTGCGGATTGGGCCTACGAGGCCAGCGGACTAAATGAGGCTAGGCTAAAAAGTTTCATTTCAAAAAATTGAGCCCAAAGCCCATTTAAAGAGCATCTTTTTTTCCGTTAGCTAGGTTCCAAATATTTTTGGCTTAATCTGCATGTACAATGCCACTAGGCCTATTGCTCCAAAGACCAACAACGTAACGCTTGGCAAAGAAACACTAGTGAAAGAGCATCGTTTCTTCCGAAAAACTTGATCAATAAAGCCCCATCTCATCCAACAGCCAAGTTAATGGCTCTAATAGTTACTTCTTCTCCTTTTCCCTCAGTTACTATGGAAATTGATTACAAAAAAGGTGTAAAGTACTTAGTTGACAATTCAAAGAACATGCAAATGGTGCCTTCCCAGCTTGTTTTGCCAATTCCAGAAGATGAAAGGCCATCGATGGCGATTGATGGTTCAATTCCAGTTATAGATTTGAGTGGACTCAATGGATCTGATGAACAAAGACTATCAACTATACATGCCATCTCTTCTGCTTGTGCTCAATGGGGATTCTTTAGGGTACGTAATTAATTTCCCAACTCTAGCTTTCTCTTTTATAAAAATAATAATACACTATAGTTTTTAGCGATAGTAAATATGCACATTAAATTCTACAGGTGACTAATCATGGTATAAAAACCTCCATCATGGATGAAATGCTAAAAGTGATACAAGAGTTTTTCAATCTTCCATTAGAAGAGAAAATGAGATATTGTTCAGAAAATGTGATGGATCCAGTTATATATGGAACAAGCTTCAACACTATCGGAAAGTATGCCCTTCATTGGAGGGACTTTTTCAGGCACTATGGTGGTGTAGTTCCACAAAGCTATCACTTTTGGCCAGATAATCCTCCCACATACAAGTAAGTTATATTTGATATGATGAGATACAGTATTTATGAAATTGATTGATATTGGATACACAAATACATGCAAGTTTTTCTTAATCAATTTGTACATGTGTGAAGGCACGTTACAAAGGAGTACTTAAAGGAAGTTTGGCAACTTAAGATAAAAATATTTGGTGCAATATCAGAAGGATTAGGGCTTGATCCAGATTACATAGAGAAATCACTTGGAGATGAAGGGACTCAAATGATGGTTGCAAATTATTATCCAACATGTCCTGACCCAAACAAGACATTGGGACTTGCTCCACATTCAGATCTGGGTGCTCTCACTATTTTAATGGACAATGGCATTCCTGGCTTGCAAATTAAACACAATCAAACATGGTGCTCTGTCTCCCATGTCCCTGGCACTTTTGTTGTCAATCTAGGAGATTATTTGGAGGTTAGTCTCATTATTTTTCCTTCCTTTCACTTTAACTTATAATATACTTTGACATTAAAGGATTGTTAGCTAGCTAAGACGGTTTAAAAATATATACACCCGATCGATGAACTTTAGAAATGAATGATCTTGAGCTCTTGACCCCGCTTGTCTCATTGAGCATAAGGCAAGTAGGGTCAAAAGGTCAAGTTCACTCACCTCCAAAGTCATTTTGTAGGTTACTTGAACTAATTAAGATCATGAGCTGAGTCAAAATTAGACAAACTGAGTGAATTATATTCTCAGATATTGAGTAATGGCAAGTACCAGAGCGCAGAGCATCGAGTAGTAGTCAATGCGGAGGCGGCTCGGATCTCTATAGCAGTGGGTCATGGCCCAGAAATGGACACAATAGTTCAGCCTGCAAGCCCACTTATCAAAGAGAAGAGTGAAAGCAAGTATCGACCCATTGTTTACAAAGACTATGTTAGAGCCCAACAAAGCACTACTAAGAGAGGGAAGGTTACCTTGGATGAGATTCTGAACAACAATATATAGACCATTAATTTTGAGGATATGTCAATCTTTGTAGAGAGATAATGTCGGTAAAGACTTTAGCACTGTTTGTTAATGTGCATAGTTAAACTTTGTGATTATTCTATCTAGAAGTTTAAGTTATCAGTATTAACATATGTATCCTCTTCCCATTGATGAGATTTAATCAAATTGAACTAAAAAATCAAGTAATTTCAGGAAATAGAGGTTGTCTTTTATGCTAATTCCAAACACTGAAATTACAATCGAAAGAAAATGATTGAAATATCAAATTGAAAGGTCAGAGGTGTACTTGTTGGCAATGCTAAGAAGAGTAGTATAAAGCTGTTGGGGCTTAGACATCATGGTCGCCTCGATCACTTCCATTTCATCTGGTGGATTCTTTTCAATCATCATTTGGAAAGATTCCTTCTTCAGAGCTTGCAACAATGAACACTCGCTTAACTAATCCATATCTTTTGCTTGAAAGTACTATCTCCGCACTGTATGAATAAAATGGCCTTACTAGTGTAGTGGCCAGCACCAAATCCTAGGGAAAACCCCAATTTAAATCAGTTCCAAATTGGTTTTCACTATCTGTACAGGTTAAGGAGGTTCATGGTTTAAATTATTATAGCCTTGAATAGCACAACTTTATGCATCAGTACAACAATCAATGTCAATTTTTGTTTGAACTAATTGTTTTCCGGGCTAGCCTAGAAGAAAATAATTGTTATTGGTATAAGAGTGTGTATAGCAACTTGTGGCTTATATTGACATTACAATGTAAATATTGATTTACTTGTGTTCTTTCACCAACTATGTATTTTTTTTAATAACAAATTTAATGAGTGTTTTTCATCCTGCTTATTTTTGTGTGGTTTCTCCTTCGTCCCCTATAATATGTTACAACATTTCATCTATATTTTAAACATTTTATTGTGATTTGCTTGAATAATGAAATTGCCATAGCTTTAATAAATGGAATTGTTAACTGGTTGCTGGAGTAATCTTGAATGTAGGTAGGAAATAGTCGATACGTTCTATAATATGCAAAGTGAAAAGTGTTTATAAGCTCTCACACCAAGTTAAACTTTATTGGTGAATCATTCTTATGATATTCACAATATTGTTGATGAGTTGTTATGCAATTGTTTTCATGAGGTGCTTTAGCAATTAAGCCAACTTTAGAAGTTTTAGTCGCTGAAGTCTAGCCATTATTTTAGTTTAGTTTGTTTTGAATTTTAAATTTACTAGTAGTATGTTATTTTCTCCATTTTAATTATTTGTTTGACATATTTTGACATGATATGGAGTTTAATAAAGTAAAGAATTAATTTATGTTAGTAAGGTAATTGACATTTATGTTAGTAAGGTAGTTGACTGTAAATCACTTTTCTTTGCAGCAATCTTGTCTTGCCATAAATTATGAGAATTTATCTAGTTTTGGATCCAGCAACGATTACAAGCTCACACTTATAGCCATAGCTTTAGTTGCATTTAAAACAAACTCACATTTAAAACGTTGGTTTCCGTGTTACTTCAGTTGTTAATTTTGGTACTCTTGTTCATGTAGTATTTGTGATTTATTTTGATTCTCCTATTCAGAATTATTAAGCAAATATACTCTTCTATAATTTTGATAAAATCATACTATTGTCGATTGCATCCTCTTGTCCTAACACATTATCTATTTTATAATAGATTTTTTTTTGTAAATATATGTAGGCATGTCGTAACTCGTAATAGCCAAGAGTAAGCTAAGAAACTAAAATTTATCATTTTTGAAAAGATTAGGAAAAATCTAGTAAAAAGTGTAAAAAGTGAGTTTTAGTCATTTTGAAACGGTCATAATTCTAGCTCAGGATGAGTTAGAGTCAGTTATTTATATAGTTGGAAAACCCTTGGAGATATCTTTCTAGTGCCGTCGAGTTTGCGCATTTCCAATATGAGGGACATATGTCTATCGGAAGTTGAGCTATTGGATTGAGGAAGGTCCCAATCCGAATTTTAGTAAGGGTAAACTTGTCATTTCACCCAACTATTTCCTAATTCATTTTAAATGTTTATTAGGGGTAAATCTAAGTCTTAAGTCATTATTAGAAAAGTATTCACGCTTAGGGTAGGGCTTGGGAGAAAAGAGAAGAGAAGAAGATAAAGGGAGAAAAGTTCAAGAATTCATCAAGAACGCCAAGATGGTCGAGTGAAATTCGTCGGGGGTGATCCCTACTAAGGTTTGTGAGATCTTTCGTGCTGGATTAATTCATCCACACATCAATCTTGCTTCAGTTTTGTAGTTTTGGAGTTGTTCATATGATTTGAAATGAGCTCCTGATAAATTATGTCGAATCCCTTTTCGATTGAGTTGATTGAATACCCATTTATGTTGATAAGTAGTTTGAATGTCGTTTTTGAGTTAGATTTGTTGGGTATTGATAGTATTGATGATCTTAAGGGTTTGGGGATAGAACTATGGTGGTTTAGGCATTTTGAGATTTGAAAACGAGTTGATAAATCAGTCAGACGCACTTGGTTAAGCTAGGCGCGTCGCGCCTGCAGTGCGCCAGAAGTTGGCCTCGGTAAATTGGTGTTAGGCGCAGCGCGCCACCAGTGCGCCAGAACCAAGCCTCAGTCAACTGAGGCTGGCGCGGCGCGCCACGAGTACGCCCAACCCGGCGTTTTTCGTCCAGTTTTCATAGTTTAGTCCTTTTAAGTCCTTCCAAGGTACATTAACATCTTCCAATGATTCTAATTATTTCAAATGATTTGTAAACACCTAAAAATCATCAAAGAACTCAAATCATAACCTTGAATCCATAATTCAATTCAAGGAAAGTTAAGATCATAGGTTAGGAAGTTAAGAAGTCAAGTCTAAAGCTAAGAAGTAAGTTAAAGTAAGTTCTTTTCTTCAAAGGTATATGGGACTAAGTATTCCCAAAGAGACTTAAATGTTTAACATTTAACTAGTAAGGAAACTTTGATTTCCAAGGAGCCTTAGGGCAAGTTTTCAGAAAATAACTACAGCTTTCTAACAAAAGTAAGTAGGGAAACTATGATTTCCAAGATAGCTTTGAGCTAAGTATTTTGAGCACTAATCTAAAAACAACAGAATCAATATGTTTTTAAAACATAAGACCCAACATATTTTTGGGAGTAGTATTGAGCACAGATATGGGATACATTCTCCTCACAAAAAAATGCGAACGTTGATGTCCCATTAACACGACATCAATACATACATAAATTCATTCACAAATTACACATGCTTGAGTAAAGATTTACAAAACAAATACATAATAGCCAAGTGCAACATTCATAAGATTCATCCGAGCAAAAAAAATTACATGATAACTATTTTCATAAACAAGACAATAAAGGAGAAGTGAAAAGTTATGCGTATAAACAAAAGTAAAAAAATTCAATGATTCATAGTTATAATGGAACAATGAACTTGGGCAAATAAAAAAAGGGAGAATTATCAAAATGTCAATATTTTAGCATTTAATAGGACCCCTAAGCAATACTTTCAATATTTATTTAAAATGTCAATATTTTAGTTTGTTATATTGTTAATTTATGCATTTTTGTATTCTTTGATTTAACGTAATAAAATACAACTAAGCAAATAACAAATAAGAGAAAATTAGGTAGAGTATCTTTCAATTAAGTAAATAGTGCTGAAACTATATTATTACTAACCTTACCAATTATGAGACTAAAATAGACAAATTCTCTCATCTTCCTCATCATCCATTAACGACTTTCAATTTTTCATTGAGTTGTGTATGTATTTTACTTTCATAGTGAAAACTAAAAAAAAATGATCAAAATTGTATTACATGATTATCAAATATATATTTTTTTATCATTTGTATTATAAAATATTATTGATTGCATCCCAATATGGTCTATTCATTATATATGAATAAGATTTATGAAAGAATACAAGATTCTAGAAGAAAATAGCATACATAGAGGAAACAATACAATCTTTTGAGAAAGAATACAATATTCAAAAAAATATACAAATTAACTGTGAAATAAATAGGATACATCAATGCTTAAGAAAATACAAATTCATTTGACATACCTATTGGTTTGACTACAAACTAAAAATAAATACAATGTTCTTAATAAGAAAAACTAATGTTGAGTAAAAGAAAAATAATTGACAAACAAAAATCAATACGAATACACAATATATGCAACCTTCTTCTCTCACGCTCTCTTTCTTCTTCTCCTTCTTCTCCGTTTGCTATGTTTCGTTTTCTGATTTTTTATCCACCAAACCCAAAGCTGAATCTGTATTCACTTGTGCAATAGTAAGCTCTGTCTCGTCATCCAAAAAATTATAATTACTCGGGAAATTTTAAATAAATTCATGTCAAAACATCCAAACAAATTAATGATATAAAAGTTAACTAATACTTAATTCTCATATAATGATCGAAACATATTTAATCACAGAACAAACTATAATGCACACAAAATACATACAAACATATATAACATAATGAATACAAAACTATCAAATAATGAAACATGAATACAATCTGAAATAACATCACTATTTCTTAAAAATGAATACAACTATATATATGAAGTAAATATGTATCTTGAATTGACTGGATACAAACAATACTTTTACAATGTCCACAAGTAGAAAAAGGATGCACAGATATGATGAGTCCAAGTATGTGGGTATATTATCAAAACTAGAGGTGGCAAATGGGCGGGTTGGGTCAAATATGGGCGGGTTGAAAATGGGTAAACATAAAATGGGTAATCATTCAACCCGCCCATATTTGATATGGGTAAAAATGGGTTGGGTAAAATACTAGTTTATCCATATTTTATGAATAAATAATTCTTTACTTAAAAATTCAATATGGAGAAAATATTTTAGTCCTTTTTTTAGATGAAATCTGTTGAAAATGCTTCATTTAGTTTTATTTTATTATAAAAGTAAAAAAAAAATTAAAAAAATTTCGGGGTTTGGGGGGGGGGGGTCCAGGGTAGGTTGAAATTTTTTTTAAGTTACAAAAATTGTTTAAACAAACTTAATATTTTTGAAGGGTGGGGGTTGGTTGGGGTACGGGGTGGTGGGGGTACAATGTCTGGGGTGGGGTGGGTCCAGGGTAGGGTGAAAAAATAAATATTTAAAGTTGAAAATTTTAAAACAAACTTGATTTTATTTTGGGTGGGGGTGGGGGTGGGGGTGATGGGGGGACGATGGTAGGAATGAAAAAATGAAATTTGAAGTTGAAAACATTTTTTAAAAATAAACTTAAATTTTTATTTTTTTGGGGGGTGGGGGTGAGGGGGCTGGTGTGGGGGTGGGTTGGGAGGGGTCGAGGGTAGGGGTGAAAAAATGAAATTTTGAAGTTTAAAATATTTTAAAAAAAATATACTTTAATTTTTTTTTTGGAAGCGTGGGGTGGAGGTCGAGAGTTGAAATATTAATAGGGACCCATATATGAAAGTTTTGAAAAATCGCTCCTAAAACTTGGTAACAGAAGGTTTTTTGAAAATTTGAAGAAAACTTGCAATACCCATATTTGACCCGTATTTTACCCATAATATACCCATATTTTAATGGGTAAAGTATGGGTATAATCCCAAATATTACCCATATTCAAAATCACTCTTTCAACCATATTTGAAGGACTATTTGAGCGGGTAATTGAAAAATGGGCTTAAATTGCAAGCACTAATCAAAACTAACAGAATGTCCACAAATACAAAAGAAAAAAATTAAGGAATACAATATCTATATTAACAAATCCACAATATCCATAGGCAGTGACAATAGTATTTTATATCAATATGCATACTTAATGAATTATGAATACTATTCTATTTCAACACGCCCACTATTTTATATCGCTAAATGATTATTCATTTAGTTGGATACCTCTTGTAATCCTCTTAGATGCGACCACTAGAGAGTGATTTAACGATTTTCAAACCTTAAAGGAAATTGGTCAAACAAAAATTCTGAATGATTTAAACAAATATAAAATCAGTAAACAAACCTAAAAATCGGATAAAAATGCATACTTAATCCAATGAATGTTTGTGAATATCTTTAAAGATATATTTTCAATTTCTGAAGAAAACAAAATTCGAAGAACGGAAGAGAGAAGTGGGAGTTGAAATGTGAAAAAGAATTGGAAGAGGGAAATTAGTGAAAGAGAAAATACTTTTTTTTAAAAAAAAAAAAGAAAACACGAGTGAGAATGAGTTGGAAAACTTTAATTAAGGTGAAGTAAAATAGGAACTAAATTAGAATACACAATATATTTTCTAAAATATTGACATTTTAATAATTTTACTTATATTTTTAAACTATAGATGTTTTAATAATTATGTTAGAATTGTTGTTGATCACTTTACTAATATTTCCATAAAAGAATTTAGTGGACTAATGATCCTAACATATAAAGATATGTAAAAAATATTGTATTGATATTTTAGAAATATTTATTAACAAAATCTTATCAAGTAAAACACTATTAATATAATAAATATTTTAAAATACACAGCCCGCGGGGTGACCTTTGAGTCTTGCGGATTGGGCCTACGAGGCCAGCGGACTAAATGAGGCTGGGCTAAAAAGTTTCATTTAAAAAAATTGAGCCCAAGCCCATTTAAAGAGCATCTTTTTTTCCGTTAGCTAGGTTCCAAATATTTTTGGCTTAATCTGCATGTACAATGCCACTAGGCCTATTGCTCCAAAGACCAACAACGTAACGCTTGGCAAAGAAACACTAGTGAAAGATCATCGTTTCTTCCGAAAAACTTGATCAATAAAGCCCCATTTCATCCAACAGCCAAGTTAATGGCTCTAATAGTTAATTCTTCTCCTTTTCCCTCAGTTACTATGGAAATTGATTACAAAAAAGGTGTTAAGTACTTAGTTGACAATTCAAAGAACATGCAAATGGTGCCTTCCCAGCTTGTTTTGCCAATTCCAGAAGATGAAAGGCCATCGATGGCGATTGATGGTTCAATTCCAGTTATAGATTTGAGTTGACTCAATGGATCTGATGAACAAAGACTATCAACTATACATGCCATCTCTTCTGCTTGTGCTCAATGGGGATTCTTTAGGGTACGTAATTAATTTCCCAACTCTAGCTTTCTCTTTTATAAAAATAATAATACACTATAGTTTTTAGCGATAGTAAATATGCACATTAAATTCTACAGGTGACTAATCATGGTATAAAAACCTCCATCATGGATGAAATGCTAAAAGTGATACAAGAGTTTTGTGAGGTCCATCCCCATGTACCAAACTTTGAAGTGTTTTCTGCCAATTTCAAAGTTTGGCAGAGTTGGTAAAGAAAAAAAGATTGTTTTTTCTTCAATCTCAAAGTTTGGCAAAGTTGGTAAAGAAAAAATTGTTTTCTACCAATTTCAAAGTTTGGTAGAGTAGGTAAGCTAAGAAGAAGAAAAAATTGTTTTTCTTCTGTAGCACATTTGAAGAGTAGTGTATTTGTTCTCTATAAAAGGGAGGACAATTCTTCATTCTAAATACACCAAAAGGAAATTACAAAGGAGAGAAAAAAAGAGTGAGGTATCACAGAGGAAAATAATCTGTGAGAAAAAATAGAGAGTGTGAGCGATATTATAGTGAGGTGGAAAAATCAAAAGAGGGTTATTTCTTTTGAGTGTGTAGTGATCTTTGGAGTTTTGCTCGGATCTACAAGTGTAAAATCCTTACTATAGTGATATTCGTTGCTCCTCTCGGGTCGTGGTTTTTCCCCTTATTTAGGAGGGTTTCCACGTAAAATCTTGGTGTCATTATTTCTCTTTTATTCTCGTTGATTAACCGTATTGTTGTGTTCCACATTTATTGCCTTTATTACCGCAAATATTATTTCTGTTACGGATTTATTCCCAACAATTGGTATCAAAGCACAGGTTCTGCTCATTTACAGAAATATTTTTTGCACCTTATTGTACTATACTCAGTGAAAATAAATGTCTGGAGTAAAGTACGAGGTAGAAAAATTCAACGGTGATAGCGGTTTCTCAATGTGGCAGAGAAGGATGAGAGACTTGTTCATCCAACAGGGTTTGCACAAGGCACCAGGCGGCAAATCCAAAATGCCCAAATCCATGAAACTTGAGGATTGGGAAGAAATGGATGAAAAGGCTGCCAGTGCAATCAGATTGCACTTAACAGATGATGTAGTTAATAACATCATCGATGAAGAGAGTGCATGTGGCATTTGGACAAAATTAGAAAATCTATACATGTCCAAAACGCTGACAAATAAATTGTACCTAAAGAAGCAGTTATATGCGCTACATATGGGTGAAGGTACAAATTTTTTGTCTCATTTAAATGTACTTAATGGACTAATCACGCAGCTAGCAAACCTCGGAGTAAAGATCGAGGATGAAGATAAAGCCATAGTGCTCCTAAACTCGTTGCCATCTTCCTACGATACTTTAGCAACAACCATTTTACATGGTAAGGACTCTATTGAGTTGAAGGATGTCACATCAGCCCTTTTGCTTAATGAAAAGATGAGAAAAAGGCCTGAAAATCACGGACAGCCTCTCATCACGAAAAGTAGAGGCAGAAGTTACCAAAGGAGCTCAAGTAACTACGGTAGATCCGGAGTTCGTGGAAAGTCCAAAGTCCGATCAAAATCAAAGGCCAGAAATTGCTACAATTGCGATCAACCAGGACACTTCAAAAGAGATTGTCCAAATCTAAAAAGGGGCAAAGGGGAAAGCAGCGGCCAGAAGAATGATGACAACACAGCTGCCATGGTGCAAAATAATGACAATGTTGTTCTCTTCATAAATGAGGAAGAAGAATGCATGCACTTGGCAGGTGTAGAGTCAGAATGGGTGGTCGACACAGCAGCATCTTACCATGCCACACCGGTAAGAGATCTTTTTTGCAGATATGTAGCTGGTGATTTTGGTAATGTGAAAATGGGTAACACAAGTTACTCAAAGATTGCGGGGATCGGAGACATTTGCTTAAAAACAAATGTTGGATGCACATTAGTGTTGAAAGATGTGCGCCACTTACCTGATTTGCGGATGAACTTAATCTCGGGAGTTGCTTTGGACCGAGATGGATATGAGAACTACTTTGCAAATCAAAAATGGAGACTCACCAAAGGGGCATTGGTGATTGTAAAAGGAGTTGCTCGTGGCACGTTGTACAGGACAAATGCAGAAATATGCCAAGGTGAATTAAATGCGGCTCAGGAAGAGAATTCTGCAGATTTATGGCATAAAAGAATTGGTCATATGAGCAAGAAAGGATTGCAAATTCTTTCCAAAAAATCACTCATCTCTTTTGCCAAAGGTACAATGATAAAACCTTGTAACTACTATTTATTTGGTAAACAACATAGAGTTTCATTTCAGACATCATCTGAAAGAAAGTCGAATATACTTGATTTGGTATAGTCTGATGTTTGTGGTCCAATGGAGATAGAATCGATAGGAGGTAATAAATACTTTGTTACCTTTATTGATGACGCTTCTCGAAAATTGTGGGTTTATATCTTGAGAACCAAAGATCAGGTGTTTCAAGTATTTCAAAAGTTTCATGCTCTGATAGAAAGAGAGACAGGTCGAAAGCTAAAACGTCTCCGAACCGACAATGGAGGTGAGTACACTTCAAGGGAATTTGAAGAGTACTGTTCAAACCATGGAATCAGACATGAAAAGACAGTTCCTGGAACCCCACAACACAATGGTGTAGCTGAAAGAATGAATCGCACCATTGTTGAGAAAGTGAGAAATATGCTCAGAATGGCTAAATTACCTAAGACATTTTGGGGTGAAGCAGTTCGGACAGCGTGTTATCTTATCAATCGTAGTCCATCAGTTCCGTTGGAGTTTGACATTCTGGAGAGAGTTTGGACCAACAAAAAGATGTCTTACTCGCACCTAAAGGTGTTCGGTTGCAAAGCTTTTGCACAACTACCGAAGGAGCAGAGAACCAAGCTAGATGATAAATCAGTTCCCTGCATATTCATCGGATATGGAGATGACGAGTTCGGGTACAGACTATGGGATCTTGTAAAGAAGAAGGTCATCAGAAGCAGAGACGTAATCTTTCGAGAAAGTGAAGTTGGAACTGCCGATGATCTATCCGAGAAGGCCAAGAAAAAGAATGGTATAGTCCCTAATCTTGTTACCATTCCTTCTTCTTCTAACCATCCCATAAGTGCAGAAAGTACGATTGATGAAGTTGCTGAGCATGAAGAGCAACCTGATGAGATTGTTGAGCAGGGGGAGCAACTCGGTGATAATACCGAGCAAATGGAGTACCCAGAAGAAGAAGAACAATCTCAAGCTCTGAGGAGATCAGAAAGACAAAGGGTAGAGTCATCCAAATACCCTACCTCAGAGTATGTCCTCATCAATGATGAAGGGGAGCCAGAAAATCTTAAGGAGGTGTTGTCTCATCCAGAAAAGAGCCAATGGATGAAAGCCATGCACGAAGAGATGGGATCTCTACAGAAAAATGGCACATACCAGCTAGTTGAACTTCCAAAAGGCAAAAGACCGCTTAAGTGCAAGTGGGTCTTTAAACTCAAGAAAGATGAAAATGGCAAGTTGGTCAGGTACAAAGCTCGATTGGTTGTAAAAGGCTTCGAACAAAAGAAAGGTATTGATTTTGATGAAATTTTTTCACCTGTTGTCAAAATGACTTCTATTCGAACTATTTTGAGCATAGCAGCTAGTCTAGATCTTGAAGTGGAGCAATTGGACGTGAAAACTGCATTTCTTCATGGAGATTTGGAAGAAGAGATTTATATGGAGCAACCAGAGGGATTTGAAGTATCTGGAAAGAAACACATGGTGTGCAAATTGAATAAGAGTCTTTATGGGTTGAAACAGGCCCCAAGGCAATGGTACAAAAAGTTGGACTCTTTCATGAAAAGTCAAACGTACACAAAGACCTATTCTGATCCATGTGTATACTTCAAAAAAATTTTTGACAACAATTTTATTATTTTGTTATTGTATGTGGATGACATGTTAATTGTAGGACAAGACAAAGAGCTGATTGCAAAGTTGAAGAAAGATTTGTCCAAGTCATTTGACATGAAAGACTTGGGCCCAACACAACAAATTCAAGGGATGAAGATTGTTCGAGAACGAACAAAAAGAAAGTTGTGGCTATCTCAAGAGAAGTACATTGAACGTGTACTAGAACGCTTCAACATGAAGAGTGCTAAACCTGTTAGCACACCTCTTACGAGTCATCTGAAGTTGAGCAAACAGATGTGTCCTACAACAAAAGAGGAGAAAGAGGGAATGACTAAAGTTCCTTATTCTTCAGCAGTGGGGAGTTTGATGTATGCAATGGTGTGTACAAGACCTGATATTGCTCATGCAGTTGGTGTTGTTAGCAGATTCTTGAAAATCCTGGAAAAGAACACTGGGAGGCAGTTAAGTGGATACTCAGGTACCTAATAGGTACCACAAAAGATTGCTTGTGTTTTGAAGGATCTGATCCAATCTTGAAGGGCTATACTGATGCTGATATGGCAGGTGACCTCGATAATAGAAAATCCACTACTGGATATTTGTTTACATTTTCAGGGGGAGCTATATCATGGCAGTCAAAGTTGCAGAAGTGTGTCACACTCTCTACAACTGAGGCAGAATACATTGCAGCTACTGAAGCTGGCAAAGATTTGGTATGGCTGAAACGATTTCTTCAAGAACTTGGATTGTATCAGAAGAAGTATGTCGTCTATTGTGACAGTCAGAGTGCAATAGACTTGAGCAAGAACACCATGTATCATGCAAGGACGAAGCATATCGACGTGAGATATCACTGGATTCGTGAAAAGATAGAGGACGGATCTATACAGGTCATGAAGATCCCTACTAGTGAAAACCCTTCAGATATGCTGACCAAGGTGGTATCAAAAGACAAGTTCGAGCTATGCAAAGAACTTGTCGGCATGCACTCAAGCTAGAAACCTAGAGCTACCTCCTTCAGGTGAATGGGTCTGGAGGGGGAGATTGTAGGGTCCATCCCCATGTACCAAACTTTGAATTATTTTCTGCCAATTTCAAAGTTTGGCAGAGTTGGTAAAGAAAAAAATATTGTTTTTCTTCAATTTCAAAGTTTGGCAAAGTTGGTAAAGAAAAAAATTATTTTCTACCAATTTCAAAGTTTGGTAGAGTAGGTAAGCTAAGAAGAAGAAAAAAATGTTTTGTTCTGTAGCACATTTGGAGGGTAGTGTATTTGTTCTCTATAAAAGGGAGGACAATTCTTCATTCTAAATACACCAAAAGGAAATTACAAAGGAGAGAAAAAAAGAGTGAGGTATCACAGAGGAAATAATCTGTGAGGAAAAATAGAGAGTGTGAGCGATATTATAGTGAGGTGGAAAAATCAAAAGAGGGTTATTTCTTTTGAGTGTGTAGTGATCTTTGGAGTTTTGCTCGGATCTACAAGTGTAAAATCCTTACTATAGTGATATTCGTTGCTCCTCTCGGGTCGTGGTTTTTTCCCTTATTTAGGAGTGTTTCCACGTAAAATCTTGGTGTCATTATTTCTCTTTTATTCTCGTTGATTAACCGTATTGTTGTGTTCCGCATTTATTGCCTTTATTACCGCAAATATCAACAAGTTTTTCAATCTTCCATTAGAAGAGAAAATGAGATATTATTCAGAAAATGTGATGGATCCAGTTATATATGGAACAAGCTTCAACACTACCGGAAAGTATGCCCTTCATTGGAGGGACTTTTTCAGGCACTATGGTGGTGTAGTTCCACAAAGCTATCACTTTTGGCCAGATAATCCTCCCACATACAAGTAAGTTATATTTGATATGATGAGATACAGTACTTATGAAATTGATTGATATTGGATACACAAATACATGCAATTTTTTCTTAATCAATTTGTACATGTATATGTGTGAAGGCAAGTTGCAAAGGAGTACTTAAAGGAAGTTTGGCAACTTAAGATAAAAATATTTGGTGCAATATCAGAAGGATTAGGGCTTGATCAAAATTACATAGAGAGTTCACTTGGGGTTGAAGGGACTCAAATGATAGCTTCAAATTATTATCCAACATGTCCTGAGCCAAACAAGACATTGGGACTTGCTCCACATTCAGATCAGAGTGGTCTCACTATTTTAATGGACAATGGCGTTCCTGGCTTGCAAATTAAACACAATCAAACATGGTATTCTGTCCCTAGTATCCCTGGCACTTTTGTTGTCAATCTAGGAGATTATTTGGAGGTTAGTCTCACATCATTATTTTTCCTTTCACTTTAACTTATTGATCCTTTCAAAATTAGACAAACTGAGTGAATTATATTCTCAGATATTGAGTAATGGCAAGTACAAGAGCGTAGAGCATCGAGCAGTAGTCAATGCGGAGGCGGCTCGGATCTCTATAGCAGTGGGTCATGGCCCAGAAATGGACACAATAGTTCAGCCTGCAAGCCCACTTATCAAAGAGAAGAGTGAAAGCAAGTATCGACCCATTGTTTACAAAGACTATGTTAGAGCCCAACAAAGCACTACTAAGAGAGGGAAGGTTACCTTGGATGAGATTATGAACAACAATATATAGACCATTAATTTTGAGGATATGTCAATCTTTGTAGAGAGATAATGTCGGTAAAGACTTTAGCACTGTTTGTTAATGTGCATAGTTAAACTTTGTGATTATTTCATCTAGAAGTTTAAGTTATCAGTATTAACATATGTATCCTCTTCCCATTGATGAGATTTAATCAAATTGAACTAAAAAATCCAGTAATTTCAGGAAATAGAGGTTGTCTTCTATGCTAATTCCAAACACTGAAATTACAATCGAAAGAAAATGATTGAAATATCAAATTGAAAGGTCAGAGGTGTACTTGTTGGCAATGCTAAGAAGAGTAGTATAAAGCTGTTGGGGCTTAGACATCATGGTCGCCTCGATCACATCCATTTCATCTGGTGGATTCTTTTCAATCATCATTTGGAAAGATTCCTTCTTCAGAGCTTGCAACAATGAACACTCGCTTAACTAATCCATATCTTTTGCTTGAAAGTACTATCTCCGCACTGTATGAATAAAATGGCCTTAGTAGTGTAGTGGCCAGCACCAAATCCTAGGGAAAACCCCAATTTAAATCAGTTCCAAATTGGTTTTCACTATCTGTACAGGTTAAGGAGGTTCATGGTTTAAATTATTATAGCCTTGAATAGCACAACTTTATGCATCACTACAACAATCAATGTCAATTTTTGTTTGAACTAATTGTTTTCCGAGCTAGCCTAGAAGAAAATAATTGTTATTGGTATAAGAGTGTGTATAGCAACTTGTGGCTTATATTGACATTACAATGTAAATATTGATTTACTTGTGTTCTTACACCAACTATGTATTTTTTTTAATAACAAATTTAATGAGTGTTTTTCATCCTGCTTATTTTTGTGTGGTTTCTCCTTCGTCCCCTATAATATGTTACAACATTTCATCTATATTTTAAACATTTTATTGTGATTTGCTTGAATAATGAAATTGCCATAGCTTTAATAAATGGAATTGTTAACTGGTTGCTGGAGTAATCTTGAATGTAGGTAGGAAATAGTCGATACGTTCTATAATATGCAAAGAGAAAAGTGTTTATAAGCTCTCACACCAAGTTAAACTTTATTGGTGAACCATTCTTATGATATTCACAATATTGTTGATGAGTTGTTATGCAATTGTTTTCATGAGGTGCTTTAGCAATTAAGCCAACTTTAGAAGTTTTAGTCGCTGAAGTCTAGCCATTATTTTAGTTTAGTTTGTTTTGAATTTTAAATTTACTAGTAGTATGTTATTTTCTCCATTTTAATTATTTGTTTGACATATTTTGACATGATATGGAGTATTATAAAGTAAAGAATTAATTTATGTTAGTAAGGTAATTGGCATTTATGTTAGTAAGGTAGTTGACTGTAAATCACTTTTCTTTGCAGCAATCTTGTCTTGCCATAAATTATGAGAATTTATCTAGTTTTGGATCCAGCAACGATTACAAGCTCACACTTATAGTCATAGCTTTAGTTGCATTTAAAACAAACTCACATTTAAAACGTTGGTTTCTGTGTAGCTTCAGCTGTTAAATTTGGTACTCTTGTTCATGTAGTATTTGTGATTTATTTTGATTCTCCTATTAAGAATTGTTAAGCAAATATACTCTGCTATAATTTTGATAAAATCATACTATTGTCCATTGCATCCTCTTGTCCTAACACATTATCTGTGTTATAATAGATTTTTTTTAAAAATATATGTAGGCATGTCGTAACTCGTAATAGCCAAGAGTAAGCTAAGAAACTAAAATTTATCATTTTTGTGAAGAATAGGAAAAATACAGTAAAAAGTGAAAAAATTGAGTTTTGGTCATTTTGAAATGGTCATAATTTCTAGCTCAGGATGAGTTAGGGTCAGTTCTTTATATGTTTGGAAAGCCCTTGGAGATATCTTTCAAGTATCGTCAAGGTTGCGCATTTTCGATATGAGGGATATATGTCTATCGAAACTTGAGCTATTGGATTGAGGAAGGTCCCAATTCGGATTTTAGTAAGGGAAAACTTGTCATTTCAGCCAACTATTTCTCAATTCGTTTTAAAGGTTTATTAGGGGTAAAACTAAGTCTTAAGTCAGTTTTAGAAAAGTATTCACGCTTAGGATAGTGCTTGGGAGAAAAGAGAAGAGAAGAAGATAAAGGGAAAAAAGTTAAAGAATTCATCAAGAACACCAAGATCGTCGAGTGAAATTCGTCGGGGGTGATCCCTACTAAGGTATGTGAGATCTTTCATGTTGGATTAATTCGTCCACACATCAATCTTGCTTCAGTTTTGTAGTTTTGGAGTTGTTCATATGATTTGAAATGAGCTCCTGATAAATCTTGTCGAATCTTTTTTCGGTTGAGTTGATTGAATACCCATTGATGTTGCTAAGTAGTTTGAATGTCGTTTTTGAGTTAGATATGTTGGGTATTGATAGTATTGATGATCTTAAGGGTTTGGGGATAGAACTATGAAGGTTTAGGCATTTTGAGATTTGAAAATGAGTTAAAAAATCTGTCAGATGCACCTGGGTAAGCTAGGCGCGTCGCGCCTGCAGTGCGCCAGAAGTTGGCCTCGGTAAATTGGAGTCTGGCGCAGCACGCCACCAGTGTGCCAGAACCAAGCCTCAGTCAACTGAGGCTGGCGCGGCGCGCCACGAGTACGCTCAACTGGCGTTTTTCGTCCAGTTTTTATAGTTTAGTCCTTTTAAGTCCTTCCAAGGTACATTAACATCTTCCAATGATTCTAATTACTTCAAATTATTTCTAAACACCTAGAATGTATCAAAGAACTCAAATCATAACCTTGAATCCATAATTCAATTCAAGGAAAGTTAAGATCATAGTTAAGGAAGTTAAGAAGTCAAGTCTAAAGCTAAGAAGCAAGTTAAAGTAAGTTCTTTTCTTCAAAGGTATATGGGGACTAAGTATTCCCAAAGAGACTTAAATTTGTTTTAACATTTAACTAGTAAGGAAACTTTGATTTTCAAGGAGCCTTAGGGCAAGTTTTCAGAAAATAACTGCAGTTTTCTAAAAAAAGCAATTAGGGAAACTATGATTTCCAAGATAGCTTTGAGCTAAGTATTTTGAGCAATAATCTCAAAATCACAGAATCAATATGTTTTTAAAACATAAGAGCCAATATATTTTTGGGAGTTGTATTGAGCACCGATATGAGATATATTCTCCTCACAAAAAAATGCGAACATTGATGTCCCATGAACACGACATCAATATATACATAAATTCATTCACAAATTACACATGCTTCAGTGAAAATTTGCAAAACAAATACATAATAGCCAAGTGCAACATTCATAAGATTCATCCGAGCAAAAAATATTACATGATAACTATTTTCATAAACAAGATAATAAAGGAGAAGTGAAAAGTTATGCATAAAAACAAAAGTAAAAAAATTCAATAATGGAACAATGAACTTGGGCAAATAAAAAAAGGGAGAATTATCAAAATGTCAATATTTTAGCATTTAATAGGATCCCTAAGCCATACTTTCAATATTTATTTAAAATGTCAATATTTTAGTTTGTTATATTGTTAATTTATGCATTTTTTTACTCTTTGATTTAACGTAATAAAATACAACTAAGCAAATAACAAATAAAAGAAAATTAGGTAGAGTATCTTTCAATTAAGTAAATAGTGCTGCAACTATATTATTACTAACCTTACCAATTATGAGACTAAAATAGACAAATTCTCTCATCTTCCTCATCATCCATTAACGACTTTTAATTTTTCATTGAGTTGTGTATGTATTTTACTTTCATAGTGAAAACTAAAAAAAATGATCAAAATTGTATTACATGATTATCAAATATAATTTTTTTTTTATCATTTGTATTATAAAATATTATTGATTGCATCCCAATATGGTCTAATCATTATATATGAATAAGATTTAAGAAAGAATACAAGATTCTAGAAGAAAAAAACATACATAGTGGAAACAAGACAATCTTTTGAGAAATAATACAATATTTAAAAAAACATACAAATTAACTGTGAAATAAATAGTATACATCAACGCTTAAGAAAATACAAATTCATTTGACATACCTATTGGTTTGACTACAAACTAAAAATAAATACAATGTTCTTAATAAAAAAACTAATGTTGAGTAAAAGAAAAATAATTGACAAACAAAAATCAATACGAATACACAATATTTGCAACCTTCTTCTCTCACGCTCTCTTTCTTCTTCTCCTTCTTGTCCGTTTGCTATGTTTCATTTTCTGATTTTTTATCCACCAAACCCAAATCTGAATCTGTGATCACTTGTGCAATAGTAAAGCTCTGTCTCGTCATCCAAAAAATTATAATTACTCGGGAAATTTAAAAAAATTCATTTCAAAACATCCAAACAAATTAATGATTTAACAGTTAACTAAAATTCTCATATAATGACCGAAACATGTTTTATCACAGAACAAATTAATGCACACAAAATACATACAAACATATATAACATGATGAATACAAAACTATCAAATAATGAAACGTGAATACAATTTGAAATAACATCACTATTCCTTAAAAAATGAATACAACTATATATATGAAGTAAATATGTATCTTGAATTCACTGGATAAAAACAATACTTTTACAATGTCCACAAGTAGAAAAAGGATGCACGGATATGATGAGTCCAAGTATGTGGGTATATTATCAAAACTAACAGAATGTCCACAAATACAAAAGAAAAAAAATTAAGGAATACAATATCTGTACTAACAAATCCACAATATCCATAGGCAGTGACAATAGTATTTTATATCAATATGCATACTTAATGAATTATGAATACTATTCTATTTCAACACGCCTACTATTTTATATGGCTAAATAATTATTGATTTAGTTGTATACCTCTTGCAATCCTCTTAGATGCGACCACTAGAGAGTGATTTAACGGTTTTCAAACCTTAAACGAAATTGGTCAAACAAAAATTCTGAATGATTTAAACAAATATAAAATCAGTAAACAAACCTAAAAATCGGATAAAAATAAATACCTTAATCCAATGAATGTTTGTGAATATCTTTAAAGATATATTTTTCAATTTCTGAAGAAAATAAAATTCGAAAAGAACGGAAGAGAGAAGTGGGAGTTGAAGGTGAACAAGAATTGGAAGAGGGAAATTAGTGAGAGAGAAAATACTTCTTTTTTTAAAAAGGCTAAATACATAAAAAAAGACCCTGAACTTGGCACGAAAAACTCGCTTTAGTACTTAAACTACACGGGTGTTTATATACCCCCCTTAACATGTTTGACGTGAATTATTTTCAACCTCCCGAGATCCAGCCCAGTTGAAGGCTGGGCATTGTTACACACGCGCATTTTTAGTGGTCCACGTCGCCTAAGGATTTAAAAAGTATCTTACCCATTCCCAAAATACAACCCGACCCACTTATAAACAAATATCCCTAAATCTTTAAGATCCGTTCCCAAATACAACCCGACCCACTTATAAACAAATATCCCTAAATCCCCTAAGCCCGCGATTCTCATTATTTCTCTTCTCTCAAACCTAGAAGATCGAATCTGGAGATTTCTCTTCCATTAGCGTGAATGAGTTGTTGATTTTAAGGTTTTCGTGAAAGATACAAAGGATCGCGTGAAGAACAGAGTTACCAGGTTAGCAATCTTCGTTTAGCATTTGACCTATTTTAGGGTTTTGGGAAGCTTAGTTTTTTTATCTTTT
Source organism: Solanum sitiens (assembly GCA_016801875.1). NCBI lineage: Eukaryota > Viridiplantae > Streptophyta > Magnoliopsida > Solanales > Solanaceae > Solanum > Solanum sitiens. The sequence goes on from JABWTJ010000080.1 coordinate 153,456, forward strand.
CAGTTTGACGATGGATATGTACATTACCTTAAGGTTTCACTATGGTGGAAAACTTTAACAAAAACCTCGTATTAAGTATGAAGGAGGTATGGTCACTGATTGTTTTGACGTAGATATTGATAAATTGTCCTACTTAGAATTTGTTGATATTGTTAAAGAAATTGGGTATAACTGTCTGCTAGTGTTGTTTATATTAAACCACCTAAATGTTGACATGTTGTTGAAGTTAAATGTGATAGAGATATTATGGGTATTGTACCTAAATTAAAAAATGGAGATATTGTTGAACTTTATGTGACTCATTTAGTTGAAGAAGCTGTTGTGGCCCCACCAGCAATTGAATATCTAAATGATGTGGGTGGGGTGGGTGGGGTGGATGGAGAATCTAATGCTACTTTTGATAAGGAATCTAGTCAGACTTTTGAGGATAGTGAAGGTTTGGGGTTTGAAGAACCTGCACAACCTATTGTGGGTGAAGAGTTGAGTGAAGTGTTTGGTAGGACTTCTACTAGTGCTGGAGAGAAATTGGGTAGTGTTGGTGAGGAACTGGGTAGGACTTCTACTAGTGCTGGAGAGGAATTGGGTAGGGCTTCTGCTAGTGTTGGAGAAGACTTGAGTGGTACTTCTTTTGCTGCTGCTGCATCTGATATTCCATAAGTTGGGTCTGATTGGAAAAGTGAAATAGAAGAAAGTGATGATTCAGACAATGAAGATTTGTCTGATGATGGAGAAGATGAGTATGGTAGTGATGTTCATGAGGAAGTTATAAATCTTAGGAAAGAAAAAAGGGCTGCTAAAATAAAAAAGAGAAAAGAAAAGGGCCCTAGAAGATCTGAAGGAGTTGATTTAGGAAAAAAAGGAGTTGATTTGGGATATGATGAATATTTGTCCAAGAAACAAACTAGTTTAGAGGGTAAGATAACTGGTGATGAGCCCTACTTTGATTCAGATGAAGCTGTTAGTTTTGAAATAGATACTGATGATGATGTTAATGAGGAAGATGAGGTTGAACTGCCTATAAAAAGGCAAAGAAAAGCAAGAAGAGCAAAAAGAAATAAAAAGAAAATTGTATTTGATCCTACCTGTCAGTTAATAGTTTGGGAGACTGGTCTTGCTTTTGAAAGTGTTAAGCAGTTTAGAGAAGCTATTACTAGATATGAAGTTCAAAAACATGTTGAATTAGATAAATATGTTAATGATGCAACTAGGGTGAGGGTTAAGTGTACAACTGGTTGTCCATGGTTGTTGTTTGGAAGTATTGATTCAAGAACATGAGATTTTGTGGTGAAGAATTACAATCCAGTACATAAGTACAATGGCACAACCAGAAATAAATTGGTGAATTCAAAGTACTTAGCAGAAAGGTACAAGGACAGAATTATTTCTGAGCCTGGCATTAGAGTTTTTCAGTTTCAAATTTTAATGAAGAAAGAGTTGAATGTGTATGTAGGGAGGACTGTAGCAAGGAAAGCAAGAAACATTGTGTTGCAACAAATTATGGGTGAACATGTGGAGGAGTTTAAAACAATTTTAGATTATAGAGATGAGCTCTTAAGGACTAATCCAGACAGCACATGTGTGGTGAGACTTAGTGAAGAAACTTTTGAAGGTGGCAGAAAAATATTTCAATCATTTTACATATGTTTTGATTCTTTAAAGAAAGCATTCAAAGCTGGAGCTAGGAGATGTATATGATTTGATGGTTGCTTCTTGAAAGGTGTTTCTAGAGGTCAATTACTTGTGGCTTTTTGTAAGGATGGGAACAACCAAATGCTACCACTAGCATGGGCAGTTGTTGAGGTGGAAAACACATTCACTTGGAAATGGTTTATCAAGATTGTAAGACATAATCTTGAGCTAGGAGATGGGACAGAATTGACAACCATTACTAATATGCAGAAGGTATTTTTATTTTCCTTCTCATTATTCATTTATTTTCTTTTCCATTTATTTATCTATTTTCTTTTTCATTTATTCATTAAGTTAGATCTCATGATATTCTAAATGTTGTTAAAGGGTCTTGACAAAGCTATTCAAGAACTTCTGCCAATGTAGAACAAAGAATGTGTGCAAGACATGTTCTAGCCAACTGGTCTATCAATTGAAAAGGCATTGAAAGAAGAAACTATTTTTGGAGATGTGCCAAATCTACATATGAACAAGAATTAAAAAGAAATTTGGATCATATGGAGAAGTTAGGTACTGGAATAGTTGATAACTTATTGTACTACAATATAGAAAGGTGGTCTAAATTATACTTTAAGTTTTTTAGGTGTTGTGATAGTGTTGACAACAACATGGCTGAAAGCTTTAATTCATGGATTTTGGGGGCAAGACACAAAACTATCATCACAATGCTTGAAGAAATAAGGGTCAAAGTGATGAGAAGAATAGGACAATTGAGGGAGTTCAGTGATACTTGGATAACAGACATATCTCCAATGGCCTTAAAGGTATTAACAGAGAACACAACAAAGTCGATGCAATGTAACCTTGAATGGAATGGTGAATATGGTTTTGAGGTTAAAGACAGATGGGGTAACACATTTATTGTGAATCTAGGCACACAAACATGTACTTGTAGATCTTGGATGCTAAGAGGAATACCTTGTTGTCATGCTATAGCTGCACTTCATTTTAGAAAATTGGAGCCCATTAACTATGTTGCACATTGGTATAGCAAAGAGACTTATCTCAAGGTATATAGTCATTACATTCAACCAGTTACTAACATGGAAATGTGGCAGCAATTGACCAACCCTTCTGTATTACCACCTCTTATCAAAACACTACCAGGAAGGCCTAGAAAGTGTAGGAGAAAGGAGCAGAATGAAAATAAAACAGGAAAATTGTCCAAGAGAGGTGTTGAGATGACCTGCAGTCTTTGTCATACAATTTTGAATAATCAAGCTAATGCAGGCAGAGGAAGAGGAAATGGGAGAGGAACAAATACTAGTTCAACTAGGTCAAGTTTTGGCTCTTCTACAGCACCAACTGAATCACAATCAAACACAAAGAGAGGAAGAGGTCGACCAAGAGGTTCTACAAAACAGGTAATGTTTCTAGTAATTTATGTAGTTGTTATTTTACATCTTTATCAGTCTAATATTTTTGTTAATCAACTTATGTTATAGGCTAGTGCTACTGGAAGGGGAAGAGGAACTGAAACTGGTTTAGGTGGAACTGGAAGGGGAAGAGGAACTATAATTGGATCTGTTAATGAAACAGGGATTGGTGGTGCTGTCAATGGTTTTGGTCCTACTGAAAGGGGTAGAGGAACTGGAATTGGTCTAGCTGGAAGGGGAAGAGGAACTGCAACTAGTGTAGCTCAAAGGGGAAGATGAAGAGGAATTGGTGTATCTGATACTGCTACAGATGTTCCTGGTGCTACTGGAGGAGTGAAGAAGCCAAGAATGGTTGGAATGGGGATTTTACATACACAGAGTGGTTTTACGATCCACAATGTAAGTTGTCTTAAATATATATTTACATCTTTTTCAATTGTAAATTATGAAGCATCTAAGAAAATGTCTATGTTGTGAATGTAGCCTGGAATGCCTATGAACTCTTCAATAGTGACTGAAAATCTTGGGCATCATAAACTAAGATCAGCCTTAAAATGGAAAGGAAAGGATGTTGTAACTCAACAAGGTCTTCAAGAGATGAGACAAAACAAAAGAAGGAGAACAAGGTCTAATGCAGATGATGTTTGATATGGAGACTGCTTTAGTTTGATATTTGAGCTGTTTTTGAAACAATTATGCAGTTGTGACTGCTTTAATTGATATTTTATCTGTTTTTAGAACAATTATGCAGCTGTGACTGCATTAGTTTGATCTATGTTTGTTTTTGAAACAATTATGTTGCAGTTGTGACTGCTTTAGTTTAATATATGTTTGAAACAATTATGCAGCTGTGACTGCTACATTAGTTTGTTATTTTAGTTGTCTCTTTTTAAACAATTGTGCAACCAGTTTTGCATTACTTTTACGTATACAATTATGCAGTTGTGACTGCAATAATGTCAATACAATTGTAAATAAAACACAAACGAAATACATAAAACAACAAATTGCATTAACAGAATAAGAAGAACACACAATTCATTACAAAAGAGTCTTGCACCTAATTGATTACAACATAAATAGTACTACACTACTCCAACATTGATCTCACTACATCAAGAGCTTAAGGTAACTTCATTGAACCTTTCTTCTTATACATCACCTAGAAACAATAGCTTACCATAACACAACAACAAGCTACAATAAAAAAGAGTACATTTTGCCATGTTCTTCTCCATCTATTCTGCATTACTTTCATCTTCTCAACCTCTTCTTGCAACATTTTTAATTTCATACCTAGACAATCATCATCTTGTTTGAAATCTCCTGGCTTGTCAACTTCTTCATTATCCTCAACCAATTCAAATACAGTGGCTAAGGTTGAGATGATTCTACTATATTCTCAAGCTCACCCAATTTCTGTATAGTTTAGGAATCACAAATTTCGACCTCGAATCAATATTCTCTTTATCCTTCCAACACCAAAAGTTGCAAGATCTAGGACTCTTCAATAATGAAAAAGGATGAAGGAATTAGTAATCAAATTCTTAATAAAATAAAATAAACAAAAATTATGTTTACCCCATAATAAGGACATGACCAATATCTTCTTCCGGGGTTATTGGAAGACCAAGATGTTTTCAAATGCACCACAAGTCCATGATTACAATAAACTTTTTTCTTCGTAGTATAATCATCTTCTTCCATACAAAGATTTGTCAAATTAATTGATCGCATTGTGTGCTACAATTTTGTGCAAGAAGTAACAAGAATCTGAAAAAAAAACAGATAATAAGAAAAATGAACGGATAAAAATCAAAATAATAGATAAACAAGAATAGGTTTGAAGCTTACATTTTGAAGAACAATTATTCCTTCAAAGATTCAACTTTTAGGTTTGAAGAGCTAAGATTTGAGAAAAAAAAGAAAAAAAAGCATGAATTAGCTCACCATTTTTGGATGATTGGGTTGGTGAGGAGAAGAGGAAATTAGGGTTCTACAAGAGAGAAGATTTACATTCAAATATGTAATGGGTCGGATATTACCGTTGGAGGGTCAAATTTTATTTTTAAAAAATGCTAAAAGATGAATTACGTGCCCCACAAAGCTGTATCAACACGCGCAGGAAGCTGGAGCTCGGGAGGTTGAAAATAATTCACATCAAACATGTTAAGGGGGGTATATAAACACTCGTATAGTTAAAGTACTAAAGCGAGTTTTCGTGCCAAGTTCAGGGGATATTTGATGTATTTTCTCTTTTAAAAAAAGAAGAAAGAAAACACGAGTGAGAATGAGTAGGAAAACTTTAATTAAGGTGAGGTAAAATAGGAACTAAATTAGAATACATAATATATTTTCTAAAATATTGACAATTTTACTAATATTTTTAAACTATAGATGTTTTAATAATTATGTTAAAATTGTTGATCACTTTACTAATATTTCCATAAAAGAATTTAGTGGACTAATGATCCTAACATATAAAGATATGTAAAAAATATTGTATTGATATTTTAGAAATATTTATTAACAAAATCTTATCAAGTAAAACACTATTTATATAATAAATATTTTTAAAATACACAGCCCGCGGGGTGACCTTTGAGTCTTGCGGATTGGGCTACGAGGCCAGCGGACTAAATGAGGCTGGACTAAAAAGTTTCATTTCAAAAAATTGAGCCCAAGCCCATTTAAAGAGCATCTTTTTTTCCGTTAGCTAGGTTCCAAATATTTTTGGCTTAATCTGCATGTACAATGCCACTAGGCCTATTGCTCCAAACACCAACAACGTAACGCTTGGCAAAGAAAAACTAGTGAAAGAGCATCGTTTCTTCAGAAAAACTTGATCAATAAAGCTCCATCTCATCCAATAGCCAAGTTAATGGCTCTAATAGTTACTTCTTCTCCTTTTCCCTCAGTTACTATGGAAATTAATTACAAAAAAGGTGTAAAGTACTTAGTTGACAATTCAAAGAACATGCAAATGGTGCCTTCCCAGCTTGTTTTGCCAATTCCAGAAGATGAAAGGCCATCGATGGCGATTGATGGTTCAATTCCAGTTATAGATTTGAGTGGACTCAATGGATCTGATGAACAAAGACTATCAACTATACATTCCATCTCTTCTGCTTGTGCTCAATGGGGATTCTTTAGGGTACGTAATTAATTTCCCAACTCTAGCTTTCTCTTTTATAAAAATGAAAATACACTATAGTTTTTAGCTATAGTAAATATGCACATTAAATTCTACAGGTGACTAATCATGGTATAAAAACCTCCAGCATGGATGAAATGCTAAAAGTGATACAAGAGTTTTTTAATCTTCCATTAGAAGAGAAAATGAGATATTGTTCAGAAAATGTGATGGATCCAGTTATATATGGAACAAGCTTCAACACTACCGGAAAGTATGCCCTTCATTGGAGGGACTTTTTCAGGCACTATGGTGGTGTAGTTCCACAAAGCTATCACTTTTGGCCAGATAATCCTCCCACATACAAGTAAGTTATATTTGATATGATCAGATACAGTACTTATGAAATTGATTGATATTGGATACACAAATACATGCAATGTTTTCTAAATCAATTTGTACATGTGTGAAGGCACGTTACAAAGGAGTACTTAAAGGAAGTTTGGCAACTTAAGATAAAAATATTTGGTGCAATATCAGAAGGATTAGGGCTTGATCCAGATTACATAGAAAAATCACTTGGAGATGAAGGGATTCAAATAATGGTTGCAAATTATTATCCAACATGTCCTGAGCCAAACAAGACATTGGGACTCGCTCCACATTCAGATCTGGGTGCTCTCACTATTTTAATGGACAATGGCGATCCGGGCTTGCAAATTAAACACAATCAAACATGGTGCTCTGTCTCCCATGTCCCTGGCACTTTTGTTGTCAATCTAGGAGATTATTTGGAGGTTAGTCTCATTATTTTTCCTTCCTTTCACTTTAACTTATAATATACTTTGACATTAAAGGATTATTAGCTAGCTAAGACGGTATAAAAATATATACACCATCGATGAAATTTAGAAATGAATGAATGATCTTGAGCTCTTGACCCCGCTTGTCTCATTGAGCATAAGGCAAGTAGGGTCAAAAGGTCAAGTTCACTCACCTCCAAAGTCATTTTGTAGGTTACTTGAACTAATTAAGATCATGAGCTATGTCAAAATTAGACAAACTGAGTGAATTAAATTCTCAGATATTGAGTAATGGCAAGTACCAGAGTGTAGAGCATCGAGTAGTAGTCAATGCGGAGGCGGCTCTGATCTCTATAGCAGTGGGTGATGGCCCAGAAATGGACACAATAGTTCAGCCTGCAAGCCCACTTATCAAAGAGAAGAGTGAAAGCAAGTATCGACCCATTGTTTACAAAGACTATGTTAGAGCCCAACAAAGCACTACTAAGAGAGGGAAGGTTACCTTGGACGAGATTATGAACAACAATATATAGACCATTAATTTTGAGGATATGTCAATCTTTGTAGAGAGATAATGTTGGTAAAGACTTTAGCACTGTTTGTTAATGTGCATAGTTAAGCTTTGTGATTATTTCATCTGGAAGTTTAAGTTATCAGTATTAACATATGTGTCCTCTTCCCATTGATGAGATTTAATCAAATTGAACTAAACAATCCAGTAATTTCAGGAAATAGAGGTTGTTTTTTATGCTAATACCAAACACTGAAATTACAATCGAAAGAAAATGATTTGAAATATCAAATTGAAAGGTCTGAGGTGTACTTGTTGGCAATGCTAAGAAGAGTAGTATAAAGCTGTTGGGGCTTAGACATCATGGTCGCCTCGATCACTTCCATTTCATCTGGTGGATTCTTTTCAATCATCATTTGGAAAGATTCCTTCAGCTTTCAACAATGAACACTCGCTTAACTAATCCATATCTTTTGCTTGAAAGTACTATCTCCGCACTGTATAAATAAAATGGCCTTACTAGTGTAGTGGCCAGCACCAAATCCTAGGGAAAACCCCAATTTAAATCAGTTCCAAATTGGTTTTCACTATCTGTACAGGTTAAGGAGGTTCATGGTTTAAATTATTATAGCCTTGAATAGCACAACTTTATGCATCACTACAACAATCAATGTCAATTTTTGTTTGAACTAATTGTTTTCCGAGCTAGCCTAGAAGAAAATAATTGTTATTGGTATAAGAGAGTGTATAGCAACTTGTGGCTTATATTGAGATTATAATGTAAATATTGATTTACTTGTGTTCTTACACCAACTATGTATTTTTTTTTATAACAAATTTGATGAGTGTTTTTCATCCTGCTTATTTTTGTGTGGTTTCTCCTTCGTCCCCTATAATATGTTACAACATTTCATCTATATTTTAAACATTTTATTGTGATTTGCTTGAATAATGAAATTGCATAACTTTAATTAATGGAATAGTTAACTGGTTACTGGAGTAATCTTGAATGTAGGTAGGAAATAGTCGATTCGTTCTATAATATGCAATGAGAAAAGTGTTTATAAGCTCTCACACCAAGTTAAACTTTATTGGTGAACCATTCTTATGATATTCACAATATTGTTGATGAGTTGTTATGCAATTGTTTTCATGAGGTGCTTTAGCAATTAAGCCAACTTTAGAAGTTTTAGTCACTGAAGTCTAGCCATTATTTTAATTTAGTTTGTTTTGAATTTTTAATTTACTAGTAGTATGTTATTTTCTCCATTTTAATTATTTGTTTGACATATTTTGACATGATATGGAGTTTAATAAAATAAAGAATTTCTTTATGTTAGTAAGGTAATTGACATTTATGTTAGTAAGGTAGTTGACTGTTAGTAAGGTAGTTGACTGTGAATCACTTTTCTTTGCAGCAATCTTGTCTTGCCATAAGTTATGAGAATTTATCCAGTTTTGGATCCAACAACGATTACAAGCTCACACTTATAGTCATAGTTTTAGTTGCATTTAAAACAAACTCACATTTAAAACGTTGGTTTCTCTGTAGCTTCAGCTGTTAAATTTGGTACTCTTGTTCATGTAGTATTTGTGATTTATTTTGATTCTCCTATTAAGAATTATTAAGCAAATATACTCTGCTATAATTTTGATAAAATCATACTATTGTCCATTGCATCCTCTTGTCCTAACACATTATCTGTGTTATAATAGATTTTTTTTTAAAATATATGTAGGCATGTCGTAACTCGTAATAGCCAAGAGTAAGCTAAGAAACTAAAATTTATCATTTTTGTAAAGAATAGGAAAAATCTAGTAAAAAGTGAAAAAAATGAGTTTTGGTCATTTTGAAACGGTCATAATTTCTAGCTCAGGATGAGTTAGGGTCAGTTCTTTATATGTTTGGAAAGCCCTTGGAGATATCTTTCAAGTGTCGTCAAGGTTGCGCATTTTCGATATGAGGGATATATGTCTATCGAAACTTGAGCTATTGGATTGAGGAAGGTCCCAATCCGGATTTTATTAAGGGAAAACTTGTCATTTCACCCAACTATTTCTCAATTCGTTTTAAAGGTTTATTAGGGGTAAAACTAAGTCTTAAGTCAGTTTTATAAAAGTATTCACGCTTAGGATAGTGCTTGGGAGAAAAGAGAAGAGAAGAAGATAAAGGGAGAAAAGTTAAAGAATTCATCAAGAACGCCAAGATCGTCGAGTGAAATTCGTCGGGGGTGATCCCTACTAAGGTATGTGAGATCTTTCGTGTTGGATTAATTCGTCCACACATCAATCTTGCTTCAGTTTTGGAGTTTTGGAGTTGTTCATATGATTTGAAATGAGCTCCTGATAAATCTTGTCGAATCCCTTTTCGGTTGAGTTGATTGAATACCCATTGATGTTGCTAAGTAGTTTGAATGTCGTTTTTGAGTTAGATCTATTGGGTATTGATAGTATTGATGATCTTAAGGGTTTGGAAATAGAACTATGGAGGTTTAGGCATTTTGAGATTTGAAAACGAGTTAAAAAATCCGTCAGACGCACCTGGGTAAGCTAGGCGCGTCTCGCCTGCAGTGCGCCAGAAGTTGGCCTCGGTAAATTGGAGTCTGGCGCAGCGCGCCACCAGTGCGCCAGAACCAAGCCTCAGTCAACTGAGGCTGGCGCGGTGCGCCACGAGTACGCCCAACCGGCTTTTTTCGCCCAGTTTTGATAGTTTAGTCCTTTTAAGTCCTTCAAAGGTACATTAACATCTTCCAATGATTCTACTTACTTCAAATGATTTCTAAACACCTAGAAATAATCAAAGAACTCAAATCATAACCTTGAATCCATAATTCAATTCAAGGAAAGTTAAGATCATAGTTAAGGAAGTTAAGAAGTCAAGTCTAAAGCTAAGAAGCAAGTTAAAGTAAGTTCTTTTCTTCAAAGGTATATGGGGACTAAGTATTTCCAAAGAGACTTAAATTTGTTTTAACATTTAACTAGTAAGGAAACTTTGATTTTCAAGGAGCCTTAGGGCAAGTTTTCAGAAAATAACTGCAGTTTTCTAAAAAAAGCAATTAGAGAAACTATGATTTCCATGATAGCTTTGAGATAAGTATTTTGAGCAATAATCTCAAAACCACACAATCAATATGTTTTTAAGATATAAGAGCCAACATATTTTTGGGAGTAGTATTGAGCACCGATATGAGATAGATTCTCCTCACAAAAAAATGCGAACGTTGATGTCCCATGAACACGACATCAATACATACATAAATTCATTCACAAATTACACATGCTTCAGTGAATATTTGCAAAACAAATACATAATAGCCAAGTGCAACATTCATAAGATTCATCCGAGCAAAAAAAATTACATGATAACTATTTTCATAAACAAGATAATAAAGGAGAAGTGAAAAGTTATGCATAAAAACAAAAGTAAAAAAATTCAATAATGGAACAATGAACTTGGGCAAATAAAAAAAGGGAGAATTATCAAAATGTCAATATTTTAGCATTTAATAGGATCCCTAAGCCATACTTTCAATATTTATTTAAAATGTCAATATTTTAGTTTGTTATATTGTTAATTTATGCATTTTTTTACACTTTGATTTAACGTAATAAAATATAATTAAGCAAATAACAAATAAGAGAAAATTAGGTAGAGTATCTTTCAATTAAGTAAATAGTGCTGAAACTATATTATTACTAACCTTACCAATTATGAGACTAAAATAGACAAATTCTCTCATCTTCTTCATCATCCATTAACGACTTTCAATTTTTCATTGAGTTGTGTATGTATTTTACTTTCATAGTGAAAACTAAAAAAATTGATCAAAATTGTATTACATGATTATCAAATATAATTTCTTTTTATCATTTGTATTATAAAATATTATTGATTGCATCCCAATATGGTCTAATCATTATATATGAATAAGATTTAAGAAAGAATACAAGATTCTAGAAGAAAAAAAACATACATAGTGGAAACAAGACAATCTTTTGAGAAATAATACAATATTCAAAAAAACATACAAATTAACTGTGAAATAAATAGTATACATCAACGCTTAAGAAAATACAAATTCATTTGACATACCTATTGGTTTGACTACAAACTAAAAATAAGTACAATGTTCTTAATAAAAAAAACTAATGTTGAGTAAAAGAAAAATAATTGACAAACAAAAATCAATACGAATACACAATATTTGCAACCTTCGTCTCTCACGCTCTCTTTCTTCTTCTCCTTCTTCTCCGTTTGCTATGTTTCATTTTCTGATTTTTTATTCACGAAACCCAAATCTGAATCTGTGATCACTTGTGCAATAGTAAAGCTCGGTCTCGTCATCCAAAAAATTTTAATTACTCGGGAAATTTAAAAAAATTCATTTCAAAACATCCAAACAAATTAATGATTTAACAGTTAACTAAAATTCTCATATAATGACCGAAACATGTTTTATCACAGAACAAACTATAATGCACACCAAATACATACAAACATATATAACATGATGAATACAAAACTATCAAATAATGAAACATGAATACAATCTGAAATAACATCACTATTCCTTAAAAAATGAATACAACTTATATATGAAGTAAATATGTATCTTGAATTGACTGGATACAAACAATACTTTTACAAGGTCCACAAGTAGAAAAAGGATGCACATATATGACGAGTCCAAGTATGTGGGTATATTATCAAAACTAACAGAATGTCCACAAATACAAAAGAAAAACAATTAAGGAATACAATATCTATACTAACAAATCCACAATATCCATAGGCAGTGACAATAATATTTTATATCAATATGCATACTTAATGAATTATGAATACTATTCTATTTCAACACGCCCACTATTTTATATTGCTAAATAATTATTGATTTAGTTGAATACCTCTTGCAATCCTCTTAGATGCAACCACTAGAGAGTGATTTAACGGTTTTCAAACCTTAAACGAAATTGGTCAAACAAAAATTCTGAATGATTCAAACAAATATAAAATCAGTAAACAAACCTAAAAATCGGATAAAAATACATACCTTAATCCAATGAATGTTTGTGAATATCTTTGAAGATATATTTTTCAATTTCTGAAGAAAACAAAATTCAAAAAGAATGGAAGAGAGAAGTAGGAGTTGAAAGGTGAAAAAGAATTGGAAGAGGGAAATTAGTGAGAGAGAAAATACTTCTTTTTTTAAAAAAAAGAAAAGAAAAAGAAAACACGAGTGACAATGAGTTGGAAAACTTTAATTAAGGTGAGGTAAAATAGGAACTAAATTAGAATACATAATATATTTTCTAAAATATTGAAATTTTGACAATTTTACTAATATTTTTAAACTATAGATGTTTTAATAATTATGTTAGTATTGTTGATCACTTTACTAATATTTCCATAAAAGAATTTAGTGGACTAATGATCCTAACATATAAAGATACGTAAAAAATATTGTATTGATATTTCAGAAATATTTATTAACAAAATCTTATCAAGTAAAACACTATTTATATAATAAATATTTTTAAAATACACAGCCCGCGGGGTGACCTTTGAGTCTTGCGGATTGGGCCTACGAGGCCAGCGGACTAAATGAGATTGGGCTAAAAAGTTTCATTTCAAAAAATTGAGCCCAAGCCCATTTAAAGAGCATCTTTTTTTCCGTTAGCTAGGTTCCAAATATTTTTGGCTTAATCTGCATGTACAATGCCACTAGGCCTATTGCTCCAAAGACCAACAACGTAACGCTTGGCAAAGAAAAACTAGTGAAAGAGCATCGTTTCTTCCGAAAAACTTGATCAATAAAGCTCCATCTTATCCAACAGCCAAGTTAATGGCTCTAATAGTTACTTCTTCTCCTTTTCCCTCAGTTACTATGGAAATTGATTACAAAAAAGGTGTAAAGTACTTAGTTGACAATTCAAAGAACATGCAAATGGTGCCTTCCCAGCTTGTTTTGCCAATTCCAGAAGATGAAAGGCCATCGATGGCGATTGATGGTTCAATTCCAGTTATAGATTTGAGTGGACTCAATGGATTTGATGAACAAAGACTATCAACTATACATGCCATCTCTTCTGCTTGTGCTCAATGGGGATTCTTTAGGGTACGTAATTAATTTCCCAACTCTAGCTTTCTCTTTTATAAAAATGATAATACACTATAGTTTTTAGCTATAGTAAATATGCACATTAAATTCTACAGGTGACTAATCATGGTATAAAAACCTCCATCATGGATGAAATGCTAAAAGTGATACAAGAGTTTTTTAATCTTCCATTAGAAGAGAAAATGAGATATTGTTCAGAAAATGTGATGGATCCAGTTATATATGGAACAAGCTTCAACACTACCGGAAAGTATGCCCTTCATTGGAGGGACTTTTTCAGGCACTATGGTGGTGTAGTTCCACAAAGCTATCACTTTTGGCCAGATAATCCTCCCACATAAGTAAGTTATATTTGATATGATCAGATACAGTACTTATGAAATTGATTGATATTGGATACACAAATACATGCAATGTTTTCTAAATCAATTTGTACATGTGTGAAGGCACGTTACAAAGGAGTACTTAAAGGAAGTTTGGCAACTTAAGATAAAAATATTTGGTGCAATATCAGAAGGATTAGGGCTTGATCCAGATTACATAGAAATATCACTTGGAGATGAAGGGACTCAAATGATGGTTGCAAATTATTATCCAACATGTCCTGAGCCAAACAAGACATTGGGACTCGCTCCACATTCAGATCTGGGTGCTCTCACTATTTTAATGGACAATGGCATTCCTGGCTTGCAAATTAAACACAATCAAACATGGTGCTCTGTCTCCCATGTCCCTGGCACTTTTGTTGTCAATCTAGGAGATTATTTGGAGGTTAGTCTCATTATTTTTCCTTCCTTTCACTTTAACTTATAATATACTTTGACATTAAAGGATTATTAGCTAGCTAAGACGGTTTAAAAATATATACACCCGATCGATGAAATTTAGAAATGATTGAATGATCTTGAGCTCTTGACCCCGCTTGTCTCATTGAGCATAAGGCAAGTAGGGTCAAAAGGTCAAGTTCACTCACCTCCAAAGTCATTTTGTAGGTTACTTGAACTAATTAGGATCATGAGCTGAGTCAAAATTAGACAAACTGAGTGAATTATATTCTCAGATATTGAGTAATGGCAAGTACCACAGCGCAGAGCATCGAGTAGTAGTCAATGCGGAGGCGGCTCAGATCTCTATAGCAGTGGGTCATGGCCCAGAAATGGACACAATAGTTCAGCCTGCAAGCCCACTTATCAAAGAGAAGAGTGAAAGCAAGTATCGACCCATTGTTTACAAAGACTATGTTAGAGCCCAACAAAGCACTACTAAGAGAGGGGGACGAGATTATGAACAACAATATATAGACCATTAATTTTGAGGATATGTCAATCTTTGTAGAGAGATAATGTTGGTAAAGACTTTAGCACTGTTTGTTAATGTGCATAGTTAAACTTTGTGATTATTTCATCTAGAAGTTTAAGTTATCAGTATTAACATATGTGTCCTCTTCCCATTGATGAGATTTAATCAAATTGAACTAAAAAATACAGTAATTTCAGGAAATAGAGGTTATTTTTTATGCTAATTCCAAACACTGAAATTACAATCGAAAGAAAATGATTTGAAATATCAATTTGAAAGGTCTGAGGTGTACTTGTTGGCAATGCTAAGAAGAGTAGTATAAAGTTGTTGGGGCTTAGACATCATGGTCGCCTCGATCACTTCCATTTCATCTGGTGGATTCTTTTCAATCATCATTTGGAAAGATTCCTTCAGCTTTCAACAATGAACACTCGCTTAACTAATCCATATCTTTTGCTTGAAAGTACTATCTCCGCACTGTATAAATAAAATGGCCTTACTAGTGTAGTGGCCAGCACCAAATCCTAGGGAAAACCCCAATTTAAATCAGTTCCAAATTGGTTTTCACTATCTGTACAGGTTAAGGAGGTTCATGGTTTAAATTATTATAGCCTTGAATAGCACAACTTTATACATCACTACAACAATCAATGTCAATTTTTGTTTGAACTAATTGTTTTCCGAGCTAGCCTAGAAGAAAATAATTGTTATTGGTATAAGAGTGTGTATAGCAACTTGTGGCTTATATTGACATTACACCAACTATGTATTTTTTTTAATAACAAATTTAATGAGTGTTTTTCATCCTGCTTATTTTGTGTGGTTTCTCCTTCGTCCCCTATAATATGTTACAACATTTCATCTATATTTTAAACATTTTATTGTGATTTGCTTGAATAATGAAATTGCCATAGCTTTAATAAATGGAATTGTTAACTGGTTGCTGGAGTAATCTTGAATGTAGGTAGGAAATAGTCGATACGTTCTATAATATGCAAAGAGAAAAGTGTTTATAAGCTCTCACACCAAGTTAAACTTTATTGGTGAACCATTCTTATGATATTCACAATATTGTTGATGAGTTGTTATGCAATTGTTTTCATGAGGTGCTTTAGCAATTAAGCCAACTTTAGAAGTTTTAGTCGCTGAAGTCTAGCCATTATATTAGTTTAGTTTGTTTTGAATTTTAAATTTTACTAGTAGTATGTTATTTTCTCCATTTTAATTATTTGTTTGACATATTTTGACATGATATGGAGTTTAATAAAGTAAAGAATTAATTTATGTTAGTAAGGTAATTGACATTTATGTTAGTAAGGTAGTTGACTGTAAATCACTTTTCTTTGCAGCAATCTTGTCTTGCCATAAATTATGAGAATTTATCTAGTTTTG
Source organism: Solanum sitiens (assembly GCA_016801875.1). Classification (NCBI taxonomy): domain Eukaryota; kingdom Viridiplantae; phylum Streptophyta; class Magnoliopsida; order Solanales; family Solanaceae; genus Solanum; species Solanum sitiens. The sequence goes on from JABWTJ010000080.1 coordinate 169,781, forward strand.
GATCCAGCAACGATTACAAGCTCACACTTATAGTCATAGCTTTAGTTGCATTTAAAACAAACTCACATTTAAAACGTTGGTTTCCGTGTAGCTTCAGTTGTTAATTTTGGTACTCTTGTTCATGTGGTATTTGTGATTTATTTTGATTCTCCTATTCAGAATTGTTAAGCAAATATACTCTTCTATAATTTTGATAAAATCATACTATTGTCGATTGCATCCTCTTGTCCTAACACATTATCTATGTTATAATAGATTATTTTTTTTGTAAATATATGTAGGCATGTCGTAACTCGTAATAGCCAAGAGTAAGCTAAGAAACTAAAATTTATCATTTTTGAAAAGAATAGGAAAAATCTAGTAAAAAGTGAGTTTTAGTCATTTTGAAACGGTCATAATTTCTAGCTCAGGATGAGTTAGAGTCAGTTATTTATATAGTTGGATAACCCTTGGAGATATCTTTCTAGTGCCGTCGAGTTTGCGCATTTCCAATATGAGGGACATATGTCTATCGGAAGTTGACCTATTGGATTGAGGAAGGTCCCAATCCGAATATTAGTAAGGGTAAACTTGTCATTTCACCCAACTATTTCCTAATTTGTTTTAAATGTTTATTAGGGGTAAATCTAAGTCTTAAGTCAGTATTAGAAAAGTATTCACGCTTAGGGTAGGGCTTGGGAGAAAAGAGAAGAGAAGAAGATAAAGGGAGAAAAGTTCAAGAATTCATCAAGAACGCCAAGATGGTCGAGTGAAATTCGTCGGGGTGATCCCTACTAAGGTATGTGAGATCTTTCGTGCTGGATTAATTCATCCACACATCAATCTTGCTTCAGTTTTGTAGTTTTGGAGTTGTTCATATGATTTGAAATGAGCTCCTGATAAATTATGTCGAATCCCTTTTCGATTGAGTTGATTGAATACCCATTGATGTTGATAAGTAGTTTGAATGTCGTTTTTGAGTTAGATTTGTTGGGTATTGATAGTATTGATGATCTTAAGGGTTTGGGGATAGAACTATGGTGGTTTAGGCATTTTTGAGATTTGAAAACGAGTTGAAAAATCCGTCAGACGCACTTGGGTAAGCTAGGCGCGTCGCGCCTGCAGTGCGCCAGATGTTGGCCTCGGTAAATTGGTGTTTGGCGCAGCGCGCCACCAGTGCGCCAGAACCAAGCCTTAGTCAACTGAGGCTGGCGCGGCGCGCCACGAGTACGCCCAACCCGGCGTTTTTCGTCCAGTTTTCATAGTTTAGTCCTTTTAAGTCCTTCCAAGGTACATTAACATCTTCCAATGATTCTAATTATTTCAAATGATTTCTAAACACCTAAAAATCATCAAAGAGCTCAAATCATAACCTTGAATCCATAATTCAATTTAAGGAAAGTTAAGATCATAGTTCAGGAAGTTAAGAAGTCAAGTCTAAAGCTAAGAAGTAAGTTAAAGTAAGTTCTTTTCTTCAAAGGTATATGGGGACTAAGTATTCCCAAAGAGACTTAAATGTTTAACATTTAACTAGTAAGGAAATTTTGATTTCCAAAGAGCCTTAGGGCAATTTCATAAAATAACTATAGCTTTCTAAAAAAAGCAAGTAGGGAAACTATGATTTCCAAGATAGCTTTGAGCTAAGTATTTTGAGCAATAATCTCAAAACAACAGAATCAATATGTTTTTAAAAATAAGAGCCAACATATTTTTGGGAGTAGTATTGAGCATAGATATGGGATACATTCTCCTCACAAAAAAATGCAAACGTTGATGTCCCATTAACACGACATCAATACATACATAAATTCATTCACAAATTACACATGCTTCAGTAAAAATTTACAAAACAAATTCATAATAGCCAAGTGCAACATTCATAAGATTCATCCGAGCAAAAAATATTACATGATAACTATTTTCATAAACAAGACAATAAAGGAGAAGTGAAAAGTTATGCGTATAAACAAAAGTAAAAAAATTCAATGATTCATAGTTATAATGGAACAATGAACTTGGGCAAATAAAAAAAGGGAGAATTATCAAAATGTCAATATTTTAGCATTTAATAGGACCCCTAAGCAATACTTTCAATATTTATTTAAAATGTCAATATTTTAGTTAGTTATATTGTTAATTTATGCATTTTTGTATTCTTTGATTTAACGTAATAAAATACAACTAAGCAAATAACAAATAAGAGAAAATTTGGTAGAGTATCTTTCAATTAAGTAAATAGTGCAGAAACTATATTATTACTAACCTTACCAATTATGAGACTAAAATAGACAAATTCTCTCATCTTCCTCATCATCCATTAACGACTTTCAATTTTTCATTGAGTTGTGTATGTATTTTACTTTCATAGTGAAAACTAAAAAAAATGATCAAAATTGTATTACATGATTATCAAATATATTTTTTTTTATCATTTGTATTATAAAATATTATTGATTGCATCCCAATATGGTCTAATCATTATATATGAATAAGATTTAAGAAAGAATACAAGATTCTAGAAGAAAATAGCTTACATAGAGGAAACAATACAATCTTTTGAGAAAGAATACAATATTCAAAAAAATATACAAATTAAATGTGAAATAAATAGGATACATCTGTTGACTCTTTGGCCTAATTATTTAGTCCCACATCGGAGCTTTATGTATTGTGAAGGAGAATTTGGGTTATAAAAGAAACCCTCCTCCTTCATTGTAAGATGCACCATTTGTAATCTCTTCTCTCTATCTAATAAAAGTAGGCTGCTTTGAGCGGTGCTTGGAGATTAAGCTTTCGCGGCTGAACTCCATTATTAAAATTGTTCGGTCTCTTTTCTCTTCTTTTCAGTTAATATTCGATATTATTTGTCGGGTATCTTTGTTAGTGTTCTGTCCTCAGTTCATTTGAACCGGTTCATTTCACTAAAGTTGTTCCGTTTTGTAGGGAAATTACCCGAATTTCCCAACAAATGGTATCAGAGCCAAGGTTCTGTCTGAGTATGCTCTGTGGTTGCAGCTGGGTCTGATCTTCCACATCAGAAAAGAATTATTTTGGTCCTTTTGCGTCGAAAGTTTTTTTCTAAGTCAGAGTTCTGTCTGAGTATGCTCTATGGTTGCAGTTTCGCCTGATCTTCCACACCAGAAAGGAATTACTTTGTCTCTGTAGAAGCCTTTGATTATTTGAATTCTGTTGTAATATCCAATATATATTTTTTTTGAGTCTGTAATGGCAAATAAAGATCAAGAAATAGAGTCTGTTGCAAATATGCCACCGAAGACATCGGGTGCCTCGTCATCATGGTCAAGATTCCCGATGTCTACTTTGAAGTTGGCGGTTGAAATATTCGATGGTACGGGCCATTTCGGTATGTGGCAAGGGGAGGTTTTGGACTCCCTTTTCCAGCAGGGTCTTGATATTGCTATTGAAGAAGTTAAACTAGAAGGAGTTGAAGATAAAGATTGGAAAATCATTAATCGGTTGGCATGCGGAACAATTCGATCGTGTCTATCCAGGGAGCAAAAGTATGCCTTCAAGAATGAGACTTCTGCATACAAATTGTGGAAGGCATTGGAGGACAAGTTTCTGAAAAAGAGTGGTCAGAACAAGCTCATAATGAAGAAAAGGTTGTTCCGATTTGATTACAAACAAGGTACTACTATGAATGAACATATCACTATGTTTAATCAATTAGTAGCAGACTTGCTTAATTTAGATGTCATATTCGATGATGAAGATCTGGCTTTGATGTTGTTATCATCTCTTCCGGATGAATTTTAACATTTGGAGACAACGTTACTTCACGGGAAGGAGAATGTGTCGTTAGATGCTGTTTGTTCTGCTTTATATAGTCATGAACTGAGAAAGCAGGATAAGATGAAAACAAAGGCAACAACATGAGAAGAAGTATTGGTGGCAAGAGGTCATCATCAAAACCAGACAAAAGGGAGAAGAGGAAGGTCCAAATCAAAAGGTCGAGCCATTGCCAAAGATGAGTGTGCTTTCTGTCATGAGAAAGGACACTGGAGGAAAGACTGTCCAAAGTTGAAGAAGAAAGGGAAGGCTCCGCAAGACGCCAATGTTGCAGAATGCAAAAGCGATGCGGAATCAGATATCTCTTTAGTGGTCGCTCCTACAACATCACATGCAGATGAGTGGATATTGGATTCAGGTTGTACCTATCATATGTGTCCCATTCGGGAGTGGTTCTTTGAATTTCAGGATCTCGATGGCGGAGTTGTTTACATGGGTAATGATAATTCATGTAAAATAACCGGAATAGGTTCAATCAAACTGCAGAATCATGATGGATCCACCAGAATCTTGCGAGATGTGCGGTACGTGCCAAAGTTAAAGAAGAATCTCATCTCATTGGGGGATTTAGAATCTAAAGGCCTAGTTATAACGATGCGAGATGGAGTTCTTAAAGCAACTTTTGGAGCGTTAGTGATGTTGAAGGGTGTGAAAAAGAACAATCTGTATTACTATCAAGGTAGTACAGTGGTCGGGACAGTAACAACAGTAACTTCTTGCACCAAGAAAGATACTGAGGCAACGAAGCTGTGGCATATGCGGTTGGGACATGCTGGTGAAAAATCTTTGCAAATTCTTGCCAAGCAAGGATTGTTGAAAGGTACGAAGACTTGCAAACTTGAGTTTTGTGAACATTGTGTTCTTGGAAAACAACGAAGAGTGAAGTTTGGCACTGCAATTCATAATACCAAGGGTATTCTGGATTATGTGCATTCAGATGTATGGGGACCTGCCAAGACTCTGTCTCTTGGAGGAAGGCATTATTTTGTCACTTTTGTTGATGATTTTTCCAGGAGAGTTTGGGTGTTTTCTATGAAGAACAAAGATGATGTACTTGGAATTTTCCTTAAGTGGAAAGTTCAAGTTGAAAACCGGACGGGAAGGAAGATCAAGGTTCTCCGAACAGACAATGGTGGAGAATACAAGAGTGATCCGTTTCTTAAGGTATGCCAAGACTGTGGCATAGTTCGGCACTTCACCGTCAGGAAAACACCGCAACAGAATGGGGTGTCAGAGCGTATGAACAGGACACTTGTGGAGAAAGTTCGCTGTATGTTGTCTAATGCTGGGTTAGGCAGAAAATTTTGGGCTGAGGCGATAACATATGCTCAACATCTCGTCAATCGTTTGCCATCATCTGCTATTGATGGCAAAACGCCATTAGAGGTATGGTCTGGAAAACCTGCAACTGATTATGATACTTTGCACGTTTTTGGTTCTGTTGCATATTATCATGTGATTGAATCAAAGTTGGATCCACGGGCAAAGAAGTCTTTGTTCATGGGATTCAATGCTGGAGTGAAGGGATACCGTCTGTGGTGTCTCGAGGCAAAGAAAACAATTATAAGCAGAGATGTTACCTTCGATGAATCTGCCATGTTAAAGAAGGTAAATCCAGAAGATGCTGAGAGTACTCCTGAACAGGTGGCGTGCACTCCGAAGCAGGTGGAGTTTGAGGAGACAGTGGTGATCCCAGCACGGAGCACCACAAGTGACTCTCCTACGGCAGAAGAAGAGTCAGATGAGGAAGAGGTTCCTACCCAAGAACCTCTACAGCAATCGGAGCCAATTGCAGTTAGAAGACAGAGACGAGGGATCCAAAAGCCCGCTCGTTTCACTGACATGGTAGCTTATGCACTTCCAGTTTCAGATGAAAATGTTCCATCCACCTACCCAGAGGCCATACGAAGTTCAGAAAGTGGCAATTGGGCAGGTGCAATGGAAGAGGAAATGCAATCCCTCAAGAAGAACATGACGTGGAAGTTGACACAACTACCGATAGGCAAGAAGGCAATTGGATGCAAATGGGTATTTGCAAAGAAAGAAGGATTTCCCGATAAAGACGATGTTCGCTACAAGGCAAGGTTGGTAGCTAAAGGCTACACTCAAAGGGAGGGAATTGATTATAATGAGGTATTTTCTCCAGTTGTTAAACATTCCTCCATTAGAATTATGTTGGCCTTGGTAGCGCAGTTGAATTTGGAGCTAGCTCATCTTGATGTGAAGACCGCATTCCTACACGGTGATTTGAAGGAGGATCTATATGACTCAGCCAGAAGGAAATAAGGTTGCTGATAAAGAGAATTGGGTTTGCAAACTTGTCAAATCATTGTACGGACTGAAACAATCTCCGAGACAGTGGTACAAATGATTTGATAGTTTCATGAAGGGTCAGAAGTACAAGAGAAGCAAATACGATCATTGTGTGTATTTGCGCAGGCTTCAAGACGGTTCCTACATCTACTTACTCTTATATGTTGATGATATGCTGATTGCAGCAAAGAGCCAAGCTGAGATTGACAAACTGAAGGCTCAGTTGAGTAAAGAGTTTGAGATGAAGGATTTGGGGGAAGACAAGAAGATTCTCGGCATGGAGATAAACAGGGACAGAGAGAGAGGCATGCTTTGGCTGTCACAGAAGCAATATTTGAAGAAGGTACTAAGACGTTTTGGTATGCACGAAGATACAAAACACGTGAGTACCCCACTTGCTCCTCATTTGAAACTGAGTAGTCGGTTATCTCCGACGACTGATGAAGAGCGAGAATACATGGCGAAAGTCCCGTATGCAAATGCAGTTGGAAGCTTGATGTATGCAATGGTGTGTACGAGACCAGATATTTCACAGGCTGTTAGTGTTGTTAGCAGGTACATGCATGATCCAGGCCAGGGTCATTGGCAAGCTGTGAAATGGATTCTACGGTATCTGCAAAATACCGTAGATATTGGATTGGCATTCGAGCAGGATAAATCACTTGGTCAATGCATAGTTGGATACTGTGATTCTGACTATGCAGGTGATTTGGATAAGCGATGATCTACAACTGGCTATTTGTTCCCTTTAGCAAAAGCGCCAGTTAGTTGGAAGTTTACTTTACAGTCAACGGTGGCTTTGTCTACGACAGAGGCAGAGTATATGGCGATTACAGAGGCTGTAAAGGAGGCGATTTGGCTTCATGGGTTGCTTAAAGACTTGGGAGTTGGTCAGAAACAACTTGAGGTTTATTCTGACAGTCAGAGTGCTATTCATTTAGCAAAGAATCAAGTCTTTCATGCACGGACGAAGCACATTGATGTTCGCTATCACTTTGTGAGGGAAATTCTCGAAGAAGAGGAGATACTTCTGTTGAAGATTCATACTACGGAGAATCCCGCAGATATGCTGACCAAGGTGGTTACAAAGGCCAAGTTTGAACACTGTTTAGACTTGGTCAATGTCCTGCACATTTGAATTTGGCGCCTCACGGTGCAAATTTGGAAGCAACGTGAAAACTGCTTTTATTATTTGTTTGTTTGAGAAGATTTGTATTTGGTGGGACTGGATATTAAGCCAAGGTGGAGATTTGTTGACTCTTTGGCCTAATTATTTAGTCCCACATCGGAGGTTTATGTATTGTGAAGGAGAATTTGGGTTATAAAAGAACCCCTCCTCCTTCATTGTAAGATGCACCATTTGTAATCTCTTCTCTCTATCTAATAAAAGTAGGCTGCTTTGAGCGGTGCTTGCAAATTAAGCTTTCGCGGCTGAACTCCATTATTAAAATTGTTCGGTCTCTTTTCTCTTCTTTTCAGTTAATATTCGATATTATTTGTCGGGTATCTTTGTTAGTGTTCTGTCCGGTTCAGTTCATTTGAAACGGTTCATTTCACTAAAGTTGTTCCGTTTTGTAGGGAAATTACCCGAATTTCCCAACAACATCAATGCTTAAGAAAATACAAATTCATTTGACATACCTATTGGTTTGACTACAAACTAAAAATAAATACAATGTTCTTAATAAGAAAAACTAATGTTGAGTAAAAGAAAAATAATTGACAAACAAAAATCAATACGAATACACAATATATGCAACCTTCTTCTCTCACGCTCTCTTTCTTCTTCTCCTTCTTCTTCGTTTGCTATGTTTCATTTTCTGATTTTTTATCCACCAAACCCAAATCTGAATCTGTATTCACTTGTGCAATAGTAAGCTCTGTCTCGTCATCCAAGAAATTATAATTACTCGGGAAATTTTTAAAAAATTCATGTCAAAACATCCAAACAAATTAATGATTTAAAAGTTAACTAATACTTAATTCTCATATAATGATCGAAACATATTTAATCACAGAACAAACTATAATGCACACAAAATACATACAAACATATATAACATAATGAATACAAAACTATCAAATAATGAAACATGAATACAATCTGAAATAACATCACTATTTCTTAAAAAATGAATACAACTATATATATGAAGTAAATATGTATCTTGAATTGACTGGATACAAACAATACTTTTACAATGTCCACAAGTAGAAAAGGGATGCACAGATATGATGAGTCCAAGTATGTGGGTATATTATCAAAACTAGAGGTGGCAAATGGGTGGGTTGGGTCAAATATGGGCGGGTTGTAAATGGGTAAACATAAAATGGGTAATCATTCAACCCGCCCATATTTGATATGGGTAAAAATGGGTTGGATAAAATACTAGTTTATCCATATTTTACCCATATTTCATGAATAAATAATTCTTTACTTAAAAATTCAATATGGAGAAAAAATTTTAGTCCTTTTTTTAGATGAAATCTGTTGAAAATATTTTATTTAGTTTTATTTTATTATAAAAGTAAAAAAAAATTAAAAAAATTTCGGGGTTTGGGGGGGGGGGGGGGTCCAGGGTAGGTTGAAAATTTTTTGAAGTTAAAAATATTGTTTAAACAAACTTAATATTTTTGAAGGGTGGGGGTTGGTTGGGGTAGGGGGACGATGTCTGGGGTGGGGTGGGTCCAGGGTAGGGTGAAAAAATAAATATTTGAAGTTGAAAATTTTAAAACAAACTTAATTTTATTTTGGGTCGGGGTGGGGGTGGGGGTGATGGGGGGACGATGGTAGGAATGAAAAAATGAAATTTGAAGTTGAAAACATTTTTTAAAAATAAACTTAAATTTTTATTTTTTGGGGGGGTGGGGGTGAGGGGGCTGGTGTGGGGGTGGGTTGGGAGGGGGTCGAGGGTAGGGTTGAAAAAATGAAATTTTGAAGTTTAAAATATTTTTAAAAAAATAAACTTTAATTTTTTTTTTTGGAAGCGTGGGGTGGAGGTCGAGAGTTGAAATATTAATAGGGACCCATATATGAAAGTTTTGAAAAATCGCTTCTAAAACTTGGTAACAGAAGGTTTTTTGAAAATTTGAAGAAAACTTGCAATACCCATATTTGACCCGTATTTTACCCATAATATACCCATATTTTAATGGGTAAAATATGGGTATAATCCCAAATATTACCCATATTTAAAATCACTCTTTCAACCATATTTGAAGGACTCTTTGGGCGGGTAATTGAAAATGGGCTTAAATTGCCAGCACTAATCAAAACTAACAGAATGTCCACAAATACAAAAGAAAAAAATTAAGGAATACAATATCTATATTAACAAATCCACAATATCCATAGGCAGTGACAATAGTATTTTATATCAATATGCATACTTAATGAATTATGAATACTATTCTAGAACCAAACCTCAGTCAACTGAGGCCGGCGCGGCGCGCCACCAATACGCTCAACCCAACGTTTTTCGTCCAGTTTTCATAGTTTATTTCTTTTAAGTCCTTTAAAGGTATATTAACATCTTCCAATGATTCTAATTACTTCAAATGATTTCTAAACACCTAGAAATTATCAAAGAACTCAAATCATAACCTTGAATCCATAATTCAATTCAAGGAAAATTAAGATCAAAGTTAAGAAAGTTAAGAAGTCAAGTTTAAAGCTAAGAAGTAATTTAAAGTGAAGTTCTTAAAGGTTTTCAAGAGTCTTATCTAAACATTTTAACTTTATTTTAAGACTCAAGTTTCAAGATAAGTAAGAGTAAGTTGAAGTTCTTTTTTTCAAAGGTATATGGGGACTAAGTATTCCCAAAGAGACTTAAATGTTTTAACATTTAACTAGTAAGAAAACTTTGAGATTATGAACAACAATATACAGACCATTAATTTTGAGGATACATCAATCCTTGTTGAGAAATAATGTTTGTAAAGACTTTAGCACTGTTTATTAATTAATGTGCATAAATTTTTTTTTGCTATAGTAATTGAGAAGACCAGGCTTGTGCCTTAGCTTCTTGGTTTGCCAAAGTACATCCTTACCCATATGCATTCAAGCATTCAACTAAGTGCTACTATCGTCTTGTGTAAGTAGTGTTAAACTTTGTGATTATTTCATCTAGAAGTTTAAGTTATCAATATTAACATATGTATCCTCTTTCCATTGATGAGATTTAATCAAATTGAACTAAAAATTCAGTATTTTTACGAAATAGAGGTTGTTTATGTCATGCCCCGAGCCTACACCCTGGGCGGGACTGGCACTCGGTGACCATTGTTGGTCTCGAGCAAACCCTTAGCCTGGTTTACTTAACTCAGCGGAAGACAACAATCATACTCATAAGAATGAAAGAACTTTACTGCACTGAACAATAATATTATCTGGAATGTTTTAAAAGTTTAAACATTCAAACTGGCCAAAATGGTAACCAAGTCTTTAACATAGGAATGAAAAGTAAAGACTACTGGACTACTAAATGTATGTGAAGCTTCTAAACTGACTAAGATGAATGTTGGGACAAATTCCACAACATTCTATTGAACTAATCTAGAAAGCAATAAAAAGATATCCTCCGAAATGCAAGGAGGTTCACCAATTGACTCTGGAGTGCTCAACTGGATCAACGGTGCGTTGGATGTCAATCCTCGTTACCTGCGTCTGCATCATGATACGATGCAGGCCAACTGGCATCAATACATTGAATGTACGAGTATGCATGTTGGAAAGCTAAATAACACTTGAGCTTGAAAAGGAGTAAGAATGAATACTTACCTTGACTCTGCTCAACTCATGATCTACTAACTCTTATTCAATATACGCAGTTTAAAAGTAATTGCAATATAAAGAAATGTTGACTGAAAACATGTTGTAAACTCTGAATGTATACAAGTATACAGATAATATCTGAGATGTATATAGAAATACAAATAACTGATGTATATGAAAATACAATACTTATATGGGAGCCTCTCTAACTGACAACCATCACTTAAGAGCTATAATGATGATACAACGTCACTCGGCCCACGCTGTCCGGCCATCCTAACCTTGCCAGAGTATAGGACCTGAACTGCCTAATGGATCCACTAGTAAACTATGAAGAAGGTTCATCTAAAAAGTATGACCCTTTTCTACCCATGATGGCTACATGGTGTTGACACCCAATTTTGACCCTCCCAGTAGGAATTAATTCATGAGCTTCTTAAATTCTCAAACAATTTAAAATAATTAGTTTTATAAATTTAAGAAAAAATATAAAGTTTGCGTTATTTTGAATAATTTTTGTCATTTGTTATAGTTTTTAGATAATATATATATCTTACATAATTAGTATATTTTATAATTATTCAAAAACCATCTAAAAAATATTTTAAATTTAGTAAGTAGTCTTTTAAATTAGTTTAGTTTAAATCATGGTTATATTTTTGAATCACTAAGTTTACGATTAAATTAATTATTTTTTTGTTAAGATTAAGAAGCTCGTTGATTAATTAATATTAATTTGTCTTATTTAAGGTTTAGCCAAATTTATTAATGTAACACAATTTGGCTATTTCTTAAATTTAACCCATCTTAGACTTCCAACTTAACTCAATTTTGAGAAAATTTGGGTCAAGATTCAATTTTCAGCCAAGCCCAATACAATTCCCAACCCACTAATTTTTCAACATCCACTTTTGAGAGATTTGAATTTGAATTTTGAATTTGAAATTCAAATTCATCCCCAAATCCATTCCATTTTTTTCCCTAAAAAAAAAAGAATTTTAAAATTTGAATTTTGAAATTCAAATTCATCCCAACATTCCTTTTTCCTCCCTAAAAAAAAGTAATTTTTGAATTTGAATTTTGAATTTTGAAATTCAAATTCATCCCAATCCATTCCATTTTCCCCCTAAATCTAACATAAAAATCTCTTATAAATACCTTCTCTTTTCTTCTTCTTTCTATATAATTCATGATTTAAAAAAAAAATAGAAGAATTAAAAGAATTCAAGGAAGAGGGAAGAATTCATAATTCAATTCAAGAATTCAAGAATTCAATTCAATTCATGATTTGAAGAATTCAAAAATTCAAAAATTCAAAAAGGGGAAAGAATTCAAGAATTCAAGAATTCAAAAATTCAATTCAATTCATTTCAATTCATGATTCAATTCATAATTCAATTCAAGAATTCAAGAATTCAATTCAATTAATTTTTCAATTCCACATTCAATATTCAATATTCAATACTAAATATTCAATATTCAATATTCATTATTCATGATATATTTTTCTTTGATATAAAAAATAAAATAAAAATTGAACATTCATAGTAGTTCAAGCAAAAAAAAAAAAAGAATACATAGATTAAACACATTCAAGTCGTATTCGGGTCGAAGATATCACTTGAAATTCTCGATCGTCGTTCGAATCCAAATTGTGAGGTGAAGTCGCTGCATCCCCTGTTCGTACTATCCCGGAATCGCTGCACTCAGAAAGGTAAATATCACTTCTTCTTGCATCATTTACTTTTCAAGATATAGATCTTTATTATCTAAAGGTTGTAAGATCTTTAATTTTTTTTATTTTTTTTTGAGTTATATATTTCGGCTTAACTCGAATCTCTTAAAATATTTTTTTTACTCATAAATTATGTTGTGTTTAAAATGTGCCTTATTTCATCACTTTATGGCTATTTCATTTCTATTTTATTGCATGTGAAACTCTCCTCGAGTCCTCACGGACTTTAATCCATCTCTTTGCGGTTTCTCATCGAGCCATAAAGGCTTCGAAATATCTTCCTTGAGTCGGCCAGCCCCTACAATTGGTGTACAGATCGAAAGCAGTAAAGTCATTGCTGGAAATTAATTTTCCAGTCCTCAAAAGTTGAAGAAGAGGTCGATATACCGGTTGTATACACTGATATACAGTCGAAATATATGTCGTACAAGTCTTGGAAATTGCAGGAGTGCATATTTTGGATAAAGATACAGGTCAAAATTGATATACAGGGACAATGCAGGAAACAACGTTCGAAATGCTGCTCGTATACAGCGATATACATAAAATGTATACGCTGGTTTTTTCAAAGGAAAATAGGCCCAAAGCCTTAACAATTTCCAGCAGGTCCATTAGCAGGAATTTGGGCCAAAGGCCCAAAAATGACATCTCCCTTTTTCCTCCCAATTTATTATTATATTGACTAACATTACTTGATTGATTTTGGTTAATTTAATTATATTCCCAAGATAACCATCTCTTTTTATATTCAAAAAAATAAAAAATAATAATAATAATAAAAAAAAATACAAATATTTATTTATATATGTTTATTACTTAGATTTTATTTTAATATTGGTCTTGTTAACACATATTCACCTTTTTTTTTTACAATTTTCCCTACTTCATTTTCCCCTCAATATAATATAATAATTAAATTAAGAACAAAAAAAAAGTTCTTTTATAGTTTAAAATTTGAAAAATTATTTTAAAAGGTCTTTTAGTCAAATCGCCGTCAACCGCAAGTTAGCGGGCATTCCGAGGGCCTAACACTTTCTCGGAATGTACATTGAACTTCGAACCCTTTTCAACTGATTTTATCTGTTTTAAATCTTTTGAAAAACAATTTTAAGTTTTCTTGATTTTTTTAAAAAATCAAGTGGCGACTCTGTTAATTTGGAAAGTCGATTTCTCTTAAATAATAAGATTAATTGATTTTCCGAAACTTAGTCATTTTTTCAGAAATATATATATATTTATTTATTTTTAATAAAACAGAAATAGCGACTCTGATGGGGATTAATTAAGTTCTAACCAAAAGGATTTGACTATTTTGACTAATTGTTATTATTAAATTGCTTATATGCGATTAATTTGTTTAAATTATAAACTGGCATTGCATATCATGGCATATTTCTGATGTATGTATAGTATATTAAAGGACGGTTTGCGGAACCGCAGCCGGACTTTTTTATACTCACCTTCTTTCGGAATTAATGGCAATTTATTGGTTCGTCATGCGTCCAATGATTGTCGCGAGTTCCAGCCCAAATTGTCCGTTTGGGTTCCCGGTCTTTTCAAAAGCCACTCCTAGTCAACTAGCGTAGAGCCGAGCCAAAATCCCAAATTTAGGAGCATTTGAACTAAGACGACCCAACACCCAAGGAGTGTTAGGCCCATTAGATAGACCACCTTGAGTCCAAAAGGGCTTACAGCCTGAACGGGCGGTCATATTTATTTGTTTAAATTTGAAAGATGTATACATCATCTGAAGAAATCATTGTCCTCGGGATTGGAAGTATATTGTAGCTTATTCTAGTCAAAGAAAGAGCTCACAAGTTACTAGTCTAAGACGTGGGAACCCGAAGAGGAGAAGAAATGAAGAGGAAAGGACCTTCTGTGGAAGCATAGTTTAGAATTGTACCCCTGCGTGGGACTGATTATTTTGTATCCCGTTTTCCCCAATTATGTATCCCCATTTAAGTTTTATTCATAAATTTGTATAAATTTGGGTTTTGGGACAATGGGATATTTCAAATGACATATACATCCTTCAAATCGTTAGGCCTACCCTTGGCATAAAAGGGTCACATATCTGTTTAGAACGCGCAATAACTGTTTATGTGTTATAATTGTTTGTATGATTATGTTGCTTCATTTGGAGATATTCTAGCCTACTAATTCTCGAAAATATTTTCTAGAACTCCTTAAGCATAAATATCAAATCACTATCGAAAGTACATCCAAATACTCTTCGAGTCTTTAGTCTCCCAATAAATTCGAACTTTATTTTTCAAAAAGTACTCTCTCATATCAAAAAAAAAAAAAGATTCAAGAATGGGTCGAACTACGTAGGACCTGAATTCTCTTTTATGAGATACGTAGGCAGCCTTCCAAGGTTCGGTACCCATTTTGAGAAAATTTTATCTTTCCCAATTCTTATAAAGAAAGCATAGTTACATTTCAATAAAAAAAATCAGAAGTACGACAATTTACTCAAGTCGACATTTCTGACTCATTTCTCCTAAAATAATATACACAAATTTCTGTCTGTTTGGTCATCTTTACGTGGGCTAATTTATCTTCAAATGAAGCGACTCTTATGTGTTTACAATAATGTGTGTGATATTTTGTACTAACTATCATCGACACAGACTAACACATTTTGCCTTTGAGTTATTTTTCTTTGTCAGGTATCTTGAACTGATCTGTGTTGATTAAGCTGGCAGATCATCCTTACTTCACCAGATCAAAAGGTCCCGCAGATTTCTTCCCTGGGCAAAATTCTGACAAAGAAAAGATGATTATGGGAGATAATGGCGAGGAAGTAGGTCTTACTGATGTTGTGGTGGCTCAACCCACCATAGCGGACCAGAACGAATTGATTTTGCAATTGATGCAGCAAATTGCAGAAATGAGAATGGAAATGCAAAGGAGACAGGATCTGCCTCCTCCGGGTTTTGCTGCTAATGTTACATAGGGAAGGCCTCCTATCTACTTCCCGTCCTCTAACATGGATCCAGCTCAAGGCGTGCCGCTCGCTCAGAATTCCCCCGCTATAGACCTAACTATCCAAAATCCGCAATATGCTTCAGCCTCTTACCAAACTCCACCACCTCCTCAGAACCATCATTCTCAAATGCCCTCTCATCCTCAAAATACCCAACCTCAATCCGCTCCACCACCGCAAAACCAAAGTCAAAATCCAAATCAAAATGCGTTTAATCCCCAAATATCCCATCACCACTTAAATCAAAATACTAATCCTCAGACTTATCCATAAAATTACCAAACCGCTCAAAATGCTCAGAGTCCTTCCATAGCTCCACCCTTACCCAAAAGAAACACTTTCCAAATCCCCGTCCCTGCTGAGCACGACGTGCACGGTTTTGAGTTGGACCACTATGAGGAACAGGAAAGAGAGTGAAGGGCGAAGGAAGAAGCAAAAGTAGACATAAAAGAGGAGATCAAGAAGGCTATGAAAGAGCTTCAATGCGTCCCCGATACCGCCGGACTTAACTATGAAGATTTGTGCATTCACCCGAGTTTGGACCTTCCAGAAGGGTTCAAGATCCCGAAGTTTGACACCTTCGGAGGAGTAGGCAACCCTATGGCTCATCTTAGAGCTTACTGTGACCAGCTCGTGGGAGTTGGAAGGGACGAGGCTCTGCTGATGCGGCTTTTCAGCCGAAGTTTGTGCGGGGAGGCTCTAGAGTGGTTCACCTCCTATGAAACCCGACAATGGCCTAGTTGGAACACTCTGGCAAAGGATTTTATCGATCGGTTTGCATATAACATCGAAATCATTCCCGACCGTTGTTTTTTGGAGAAAATAAAGCCGAAAGCCACCGAGAGTTATAGAGAGTTTGCTTATCGATGGAGAAAAGAAGCTGCAAGGGTCCGACCGCCCATGTCTGAAAAAGAAATTGTTGAAGTATTTGTGCGGGTGCAAGAGCCCGAATATTATGATCGAATCATGTTGCTCGTAGGAGCAAAATTTGCTGAGATAGTCAAAGTTGGTGAGACTATCGAAGATGGTTTGAAAACGGGAAAGATAACCCGTGTTGCTGCATCGCCCGGATCAATGGGCACATTGAAGAAGAAAAGAGAAGAAATAGTTGTCGTATCATATGGGGGAAAGAAAAACCCCAGAAACTCGTCATATTCCCAAGGTCGTTCTCGACCCTCTCAAACCTCCTACCAAGCTTTCTACACGCAAGCTAGTCATCCAAATGATCCTCCAGTTTATCAAAATGTTGCTCCCTCTTATCCGAATATCCAAGCTCCAGTATACCAAAGTTCATCCCCAATTTACCAAAATCTATCTCCTGTTTATCCAAATCATCCTCCACCTTACCAAATGTCATCTCCTTACCAAGGCATTGCTCCCAACTGTCCCAATGTGCAGTCGAGCTACCAAGCACCCCCTCTTACATATCAAGTCCAAGCTCCACCATATAAAAATCCCCACCCGAATTGCCAAGCTCCATTGCCAAACTACCAAGCCAATTCATATCCCAGAGGTCAAACTCCACGTCCGAACAATCGAGGTTATCAACAGATGCCTCCCCCACAAGGAAGCTATGATCCACCTCAACCTCGGTTCGAGAAGAAACCTGCAAGAAATTTCACCGCGCTCGCGGAAAGTCGAACAAAGTTGTACGAGCGACTAGCTGCGGCCGGATATATCCATCCTGTGGGGCCTAAGCCCGTGGATATCAATTCAAAATTCTATAGGCCAGATCAGAGATGTGCTTATCATTCCAACAACGTTGGGCATGATACTGAGGACTGTATCAACCTCAAGCACAAAATTCAGGATCTAATCGACCAAGAGGTGGTCTCTCTACAACCAGCTGCACCAAATGTCAACACCAACCCTTTGCCAAATCACGGAGGCGGCAATGTGAATATGATAGAGACGGACGACGATTGGTGTGTGACAAAGGTGATAACTCCAATCATCCTTGACGACGTTGAGGAAGGAATCTGCGGCCTTTTCGAGGGGATTGATGTTGTTATCGATAAGGAGGTCGAGCTAGCTGGTATCCGTGATGCTGAATGAGGAGAGATGCTGCAGAATTGGACCTCCACGCCGATCCTGATTCCCCGAAATCCTTGGTAAAAGGGCATCGTTTAATGCATGTTTAAATCGGTGGTAGTCTGGAAGAGGCCCGAAACCCACCATTTTGCATTTTATTAATTGCTGGCATTTTAAATTTCCCTCGTGATGTTTGAAAAAAGGCAATATGGTCTTTTGCCAAAGCCAAAGTTTGCGTTATTTCCTATTTTTAATGAAACCCTCTTTTATCTAATTTATTTACTTATTCGCTATATTTTTACTTGTCTAAATTTGTCTATTTATGGTTTGAGTAATATATGTTTTAAACCTGCCAATGTCGTGTCATGTCACAAGCTGAATGAACAAAGTGAGGCAGGTGACGACGAGGTGGATGATTACGAAGAGGAAAATGAAGTACCTGAATTTGTTGCTGAAGAATTTCTGCAGCTTGAAAATCAGCACAAACCGAATCTAGAGGAAACTGAAACTATAAATTTGGGAGACCAAGAGTGCGTCAAAGAGGCCAAAATCAGCGTTCACTTGAATGAAACTCAGAAAAAGGATCTAATACACTTACTCACTGAATACATTTATGTGTTCGTCTGGGAAGTCGGCGACATGCAAGGGTTTGAATACCAATGTTGTGTCTCACAAATTACCGATTAATCCAGGGTTCATTCCGGTGAAGCAGAAAACTCAGAAATTCAAGCCCGAGTTGAGTCTAAAGATTAAAGAGAAGATTACCAAACAGATTGAGTCTTGATTAGTGGAGGTGACACAATACCCGACTTGGTTGGCAAATGTTGTTTCGGTCACCCCTTATCCCCTTTAAATATTTCTTTGTATTTGAACTACGTTCGACCTGAATTGTCAAGAATGAGATACGTAGGCGGCCTATGCCAGCTTCGGTCATCCTATTTATCCCTTTAATATTTCTGTATATTTGAACTACGTTCGACCTGAATTCTCAAGAATGAGATATGTAGGCGGCCTATGTCGGCTTCGGTCATCCTATTTATCCCTTTAATATTTCTGTATATTTGAACTACGTTCGACCTGAATTCTCAAGAATGAGATACGTAGGCGGCCTATGTCGGCTTCGGTCATCCTATTTGTAAATTTCTTATTTTGTTAACCTTTGAGGGGATACTACGTTTGACCTGATTTCTGCCTCAATGGGATACGTAGGCGCCACAAGGATTCGGTCATATTTCCCGTAAGATTTCTATTTTACAGTAGAAACTGGGACAAAATTTTTGAGAGGGTCTCAAAAATTACTGAGAAGAAGATTTTTCCCCAGCTAGTCAAGGTGGAGATACTTCAAGATTTGCAACTGGGACAGAGATCTCGAAAATTCCTTGATTTACTTACCGACAGTTGAAGATAAGTCATAACTTGTAACTGAGACAAAAATTTTGAGAATAGCCTCAAAATTTCAACATGGTTTATCGACGGTCTGGAGTGACTTTGAATACTCCCCAGCAAACAATCATATAGACCTCCGAACATTAGACTCAAAGAAGTTCGCTAATCCTGACGTGACATGACACTTGGCAGTGACTCTTTCTTCTCAAAAATACTATTTCTCAAAATTTATTTTCTCTTAAAGTTTTCCCTTTGTGTTTCATTTGTTTTGGCATAAAATATTTTGTCTTATCTATCAAGAGTCGGGAGATCAGGAAATCAACCAGAGATAGCAGGACATGAAGCAGACAACTGAACAAATCGACACAGATCAGTTTGTTTTAAAAACTAACAATTTTTCTGTGGACGCAGGTTTATAGCTTTGCTCTGAAATCAGCAAATTCCTCCGATGGTGAATATGGAGAAGTCAAGGAAGGAGAAAAGCACTCCAGAATTTAGCGATGTTTCTGTAGATGCAAGAATTATTTTATATTGCTTATACCGGAGACGTGGGAATATGAATGGTTTATTTCAGTCAATTTCCAACAACATAAAGTCTATAAGGAACGTCCGGCTAGATTCGAAGGTGAATCAAGCAAAAATCTCAAAAATCTCAAAAAAAAAGAAGGGAGTTTACGTTTTCCGTAAAGGACGTCATCTGCATCCTAATGTCAGATATGATATAATACACTATCCGGAGGGGTCATTTTATTTTATTGCCGATCGGGACGATACACTACCTGGAGGGTCATTTTACTGTATTGTCGGTCTAGACGATATGATTATCCAAAGGGCACCCTGAAGATTACTATGTTGCTCGATTGAAGCACTGTCTTCACTTGGTACCAAATATGACATCAAAAGCCAATATTTATACATCGCAAGAAGATTTCATACCTTGCTGAATTTATGCATCACGAGAAGATTTCATGCCTCGCAGATATTTATACATCGCAAGAAGATTTCATACCTTGCGGAATTTATGCATCGCGAGAAGATTTCATCCCTCGCAAAAAGTTTATACATCACAAGAAGATTTCATACCTTGCGGAATTCATGCATCGCGAGAAGATTTCATGCCTCGCAAAAGTTTATACATTGCAAGAAGATTTCATACCTTGCAGAATTTATGCATCGCGAGAAGACTTCATCCCTCGCAGAAAATTATACATCGCGAGAAGATTTCATACCTCGCAGAAATTTATACATCGCAAGAAGATTTCATACCTTGCGGAATTTATGCATTGCGGGAAGATATTCATGCCCCGCAGAAGATCATGCATCGAGAGTCAATATTCATGCATCGCGGAAGATCATGCATCGCGAGTCAATATTCATGCATCGCGGAAGATCATGCATCGCGAGTTAATATTTATGCATCACAAGTTAATCGCGAGAAGATATTCATGCCTCGCAGAAAATTATACATCGCGAGAATATTTCATACCTCGCTGAAATTTATGCATCGCAAGAAAATTTCATACCTTGCGGAATTTATGCATTGCGGGAAGATATTCATGCCCCGCAGAAGATCATGCATCGAGAGTCAATATTCATGCATCGCAGAAGATCATGCATCGCGAGTCAATATTCATGCATCGCGGAAGATCATGCATCGCGAGTTAATATTTATGCATCACAAGTTAATCGCGAGAAGATATTCATGCCTCGTAGAAAATTATACATCGCGAGAATATTTCATACCTCGCTGAAATTTATGCATCGCAAGAAGATTTCATACCTTGCGGAATTTATGCATTGCGGGAAGATATTCATGCCCCGCAGAAGATCATGCATCGAGAGTCAATATTCATGCATCGCGGAAGATCATGCATCGCGAGTCAATATTCATGCATCGCGAGTTAATATTTATGCATCATAAGTTAATCGCGAGAAGATAGTCATGCCTCGCAGAATACATCACGAGAAGATTTCATACCTCGCTGAAATTTATGTATCGCAAGAAGACTTCATACCTTGTGGAATTTATGCATTGCGGGAAGATATTCATGCCCCGCAGAAGATCATGCATCGAGAGTCAATATTCATGCATCGCGGAAGATCATGCATCGCGAGTCAATATTCATGCATTGCGGAAGATCATGCATCGCGAGTTAATATTCATACATCGCGAGAAGATATTCATGCCTCGCAGAAAATTTATGCATCGCGGGAAGATACCCATGCCCCGCAAGGAATCCAGAAAGGGAATCGTGCATCTGAAGAAAATATTCACTCATGGGCATCAACTGCATCATATTTTTGATAAAATTAAACATCAAGAAGAACATCAAAGACGACATCAAGATAAATATCAGCACTGCATCTGTTTTTATTTATTTCAACATCAAATGAAGAATACATTGAAGATTGCATTACATACATAAGACATAAGCTCTATTTGCTTTACGTCAAATCGATCGAGTTGACGTCAAATGTCGAGGAGAACAATTAAGTGTCGACATGGTAAAAGACACTGTCTCCCTTTTTAATTGAGTTTTTATGCTGACGAGTTTTATCTCACTCTTTGTCGAGAGCATTCGAAAGGATGAATTCTCCAAAAACAAACCACAGGTGCGGACGACATCAAAAAGGATGCAGCACAACGTGGAACTTTTTCTTAGCAGCGGACTGGGATATAGTCCAAAGAGGAGTGTCAAACTCTTAGGACGCGAGCAGAGGAGCGACTTCCACCACAATCAAACCACACCCCTATCAGAAGGCATGTGGGTTTTTCTTTAGGTTTTGTCAGTTTCGGTCTCGCATCCGGAAATTTTGGTCTACCGGAAGCAAGTTTCCAATCTGAGTGACAATGCACCGAGAGCTTTGAAAATTATGTCCATGTGAGTTCTTAATATTGGGTGTGAAGTGCACCACATTAATGGCTAAGAGGTTACAAGCCTCCTTTTCATACTCGTTTAATTTTGTCACTTGTTCAGAACCAAAGGTTATCTAACATAATAGATTCCCTTTTCAATCGATTGAGTCGAACTACAAACAGCCTGATTCATATGGTTTAAGGATATGTAGGCGGGCTCGATGTTGAAAACTCGGCTGTATTCTAACATTCCCTCTCAAATCTTATTCCCAAGCATTTCGATACCTTCATAATTCGGTATCGAGGTGGCTTTTGATTACTTCCAAAATCGTGTGTTAAATCTAGCGTATCGAAGTACAAGTGGCCTGAATTCTCATATAGCCTGAGATATGTAGGAAACTCATTTTCAGGGCTCGGTCATAATTCCTAAAGTCCGTACCAAATCCCTTGCCTGAAAGATGGATATGTGGTCGGTCAATATTGGATTGGTCAATTTCATTTTCCTCAAATTTCTTGCATCAATCCAAGTAAAATGAGGGACAGTTGTTGACACCCAATTTTGACCCTCCCATTAGGAATTAATTCATGAGCTTCTTAAATTCTCAAACAATTTAAAATAATTAGTTTTATAAATTTAAGAAAAAATATAAAGTTTGCGTTATTTTGAATAATTTTTGTCATTTCTTATAGTTTTTAGATAATATATATATCTTACATAATTAGTATATTTTATGATTATTCAAAAACCATCTCAAAAATATTTTAAATTTAGTAAGTAGTCTTTTAAATTAGTTTAGTTTAAATCATGGTTATATTTTTGAATCACTAAGTTTACGATTAAATTAATTATTTTTTTTTAAGATTAAGAAGCTTGTTGATTAATTAATATTAATTTGTCTTATTTAAGGTTTAGCCAAATTTATTAATGTAACACAATTTGGCTATTTCTTAAATTTAACCCATCTTAGACTTCCAACTTAACTCAATTTTGAGAAAATTTGGGTCAAGATTCAATTTTCAGCCAAGCCCAATACAATTCCCAACCCACTAATTTTTCAACATCCACTTTTGAGAGATTTGAATTTGAATTTTGAATTTGAAATTCAAATTCATCCCCAAATCCATTCCATTTTTTTCCCTAAAAAAAAAAGAATTTTAAAATTTGAATTTTGAAATTCAAATTCATCCCAACATTCCTTTTTCCTCCCTAAAAAAAAGTAATTTTTGAATTTGAATTTTGAATTTTGAAATTCAAATTCATCCCAATCCATTCCATTTTCCCCCTAAATCTAACATAAAAATCTCTTATAAATACCTTCTCTTTTCTTCTTCTTTCTATATAATTCATGATTTAAAAAAAAATAGAAGAATTAAAAGAATTCAAGGAAGAGGGAAGAATTCATGATTCAATTCAAGAATTCAAGAATTCAATTCAATTCATGATTTGAAGAATTCAAAAATTCAAAAATTCAAAAATTCAAAAAGGGGAAAGAATTCAAGAATTCAAAAATTCAATTCAATTCATTTCAATTCATAATTCAATTCAAGAATTCAAGAATTCAAGAATTCAATTCAATTAATTTTTCAATTCCACATTCAATATTCAATATTCAATACAAAATATTCAATATTCATTATTCATGATATATTTTTCTTTGATATAAAAAATAAAAAAAAAATTGAACATTCATAGTAGTTCAAGCAAAAAAAAAAAAAGAATACATAGATTAAACACATTCAAGTCGTATTCGGGTCGAAGATATCACTTGAAATTCTCGATCGTCGTTCGAATCCAAATTGTGAGGTGAAGTCGCTGCATCCCCTGTTCGTACTATCCCGGAATCGCTGCACTCAGAAAGGTAAATATCACTTCTTCTTGCATCATTTACTTTTCAAGATATAGATCTTTATTATCTAAAGGTTGTAAGATCTTTAATTTTTTTTTATTTTTTTTTTGAGTTATATATTTCGGCTTAACTCGAATCTCTTAAAATATTTTTTTTACTCATAAATTATGTTGTGTTTAAAATGTGCCTTATTTCATCACTTTATGGCTATTTCATTTCTATTTTATTGCATGTGAAACTCTCCTCGAGTCCTCACGGACTTTAATCCATCTCTTTGCGGTTTCTCATCGAGCCATAAAGGCTCCGAAATATCTTCCTTGAGTCGGCCAGCCCCTACAATTGGTGTACAGATCGAAAGCAGTAAAGTCATTGCTGGAAATTAATTTTCCAGTCCTCAAAAGTTGAAGAAGAGGTCGATATACCGGTTGTATACACTGATATACAGTCGAAATATATGTCGTACAAGTCTTGGAAATTGCAGGAGTGCATATTTTGGATAAAGATACAGGTCAAAATTGATATACAGGGACAATGCAGGAAACAACGTTCGAAATGCTGCTCGTATACAGCGATATACATAAAATGTATACGCTGGTTTTTTCAAAGGAAAATAGGCCCAAAGCCTTAACAATTTCCAGCAGGTCCATTAGCAGGAATTTGGGCCAAAGGCCCAAAAATGACATCTCCCTTTTTCCTCCCAATTTATTATTATATTGACTAACATTACTTGATTGATTTTGGTTAATTTAATTATATTCCCAAGATAGCCATCTCTTTTTATATTCAAAAAAAAATAAATAATAATAATAATAATAAAAAATACAAATATTTATTTTATATATGTTTATTACTTAGATTTTATTTTAATATTGGTCTTGTTAACACATATTCACCTTTTTTTATATAATTTTCCCTACTTCATTTTCCCCTCAATATAATATAATAATTAAATTAAGAACAAAAAAAAAATTCTTTTATAGTTTAAAATTTGAAAAATTATTTTAAAAGGTCTTTTAGTCAAATCGCCGGTCAATCGCAAGTTAGCGGGCATTCCGAGGGCCTAACACTTTCTCGGAATGTACATTGAACTTCGAACCCTTTTCAACTGATTTTATTTGTTTTAAATCTTTTGAAAAACAATTTTAAGTTTTCTTGATTTTTTTAAAAAATCAAGTGGCAACTCTGTTAATTTGGAAAGTCGATTTCTCTTAAATCATAAGATTAATTGATTTTCCAAAACATAGTCATTTTTTCAGAAATATATATATATATATATATATATATATATATATATATATATATATATATATATATATATATATATATATATATATATATATATATATATTTTAATAAAACACATGGTTTACATGGAGACTTGAGTTAATTTGAACTCGCATCCCCACATCGATGCTCAATACTACTCCCAAAATATATATATATATATATACTGGCTCTTATGTTTTTTTAAAAACATTTGGATTCTGTGATTTGAGTTTAGTGCTCAAAACTTAGCTTTTAAAAAGTTCTCTTGGAAATCATAGTTTCCTCTTTCTTCTATAAATACTAGCCATAGGCTCTGTGGAAGTCTAGCTTCTTTTCTTTTTCAAAAGTTTGAAAACATTTTAGTTTAAGCTCTGAGGGACTAATTAGTGCCATCATAACTCTTGAGAAATGAACTCAACTTTATGCTCTTTGCTTAATCGAAACTTAACTCTTAGGGAATACTTAGTTCCTTTATAGAGTTGACACTCAATTTTTGACCTCCATATTATAGATCAATTGTTGAGCTTCTTCAATTCCAAATGATTTGAAATAATTAGTTTCATAAATTCAAGAAATAAAATAAAAATATTTTGCAACTTTTTAAATAGTATATCACCTTTCATAATTTTTAATAATACATTTGTGTTCTAATAATTATATAATTATCATATATTATGAATATTCAAAAATCATCTCAAAAAAATTTTAGATTTTAAATATTTTATTAGTGACGGTTATGATTTTGAAGCAATGAGTTTTATGAAATTCAAAATACTTACTAGTTATTGTTAAAGTAACTTTGTCATTTTAAATAATTTCAATAATTTGAAATAATAAATATGTATATTTATATAATCATGTTATTTTATAAATATTTAAAAATCATCCCAAATTTTTTTACGTTTTAGTTAAATACTTTTTTATTTCACTTTAGTTTAAGTTGTAGTTATAATTTCGAGTTAATTAGTTTGTAATTAAATTAATTATTTTTTAATTAATTTAAAATTATTTTATTTCGTTAAAAATAAAGAAACTCATTAATTAATTAAATATTAATTCAACTTAGCCGAACTTACCAATTATTCAATTTGGCTATATTTCTAAGCCGATCTTGACCACAATTACAACTCAAGTGGTCAAATCCTAAAGGAAATTGATTAATTTGTAAATTTCCAAGCCCTTTCTTCAAACTCAATTCAAGAGCAATTTTGGACCCTTTTGTTTCACTCAAACAGGCCCAATTCCGGCGCAACACCAAAAGCCTACCCCTGCGCGTCTTTCTTCTTCCTCGCTGCAAATCCAACAATAGCAATAGGTTCAACGTAAAATAGCCATACCCTACGACCCCTGTTGGGTTTTATTTGCCCTGATTTCTTAATATAAATAGGTTTTTCTTTTAGGAAAAGGTTTTGGATTGACTAATTCTTTATCTTATAGAAAAAAGTTTAGGATTCTATAAATAGAGACATGTTCATTGTAACTTAATCAGCATTCACAATGTAGTCTTAAGGGCTTTGAGAGTTTTGGTTAGGGGGAGAATTTGTGGGTCACAAGTTTGATACGTTATCACTTGTGTGAACCTCCCATGTATTCCGAATGAATTGGTTGAGGTTGTTTCTCTCTGCATTTTGTACTCTCATATTTATAGTGGATTGCTCATCTTCTCTGTGGACGTAGTTCGATTGACCGAACCATGTTAAATCTTTGTGTCTTTTGATATATTTCTCGTTTGTCTTCTTACTCATGGTCTTTCGAGGTTTGCTTTGCTAGCTTCCGCTTTACACCTGCTTATTTCGGTCCAAACAACCCCTACACCCAGCTACTTCACGCAATTAGGACGAAACACAGACGCATCAGTCCAGCAAAACCGGAAAAGCTGCGACTCTAACCCGTCAGTTCGACAGCGACTCCAAACGTCGCTACAGTGTGTCTTCTCCGTCCTCCTCGCCTGGAGACCCATCATTCTCACGTCTTCTTTCCCTCATTTTTTCGCGGAGCTTCAGAGCTTTTTGCTGTTGCCTCGAAAAGGAACACATTGATTCAAAAATCCAACGGATTTTGCCCCTTAGTCACCCGTAAATTTTCAGTATAAATATTCCTCTGCACTCAGTGATGAAGGACAGGGATTTTGGAGTGTAAGTTTCTGGCAATAGTCATAATATACTTAAAAAAGATTTTTTTGGTTCTCTGATTTTAAGATTTAGAAGAAAAGGGATTAAAATTGTGCCATAAGTCTCTTATTTTGTAGTTAGTATTTGGATTTCGTGGTGGAAGAATCATTGTTTTTCCCTGCTCGTTGTTGAACTGGTCAACAAAAGGTGAAAATCTAAACCTATTCTAGTTTATACATGTTTTTTGTTGTTAGAAGTTAGATATGAATCAAGGTCATAAAAATGGTGTTTCTTTTTCAAGTTGAATTGTTTACTGTTTGCTTTCTTATGCTAACCGGGATGTAAGCAGTAGTATTTAAGTGATAAGTCATATTTTGTTTAGCTTTAAGTTATGGTTTAAAGTTTAGTCGTAGCAATGTTTTGTTGCCAGTTTTATTTCATGTATAGCATTGATTCATAAAAGTTTAGTTTATATCAGTAAAATATAGTCCTGCTAAGTTAAAAACAAGATAACTACAAGAATAATGCGGGTAAGGAAATATTATTATTTGCACTTAAATATGATCATCTGCACCAAAAAATGAATTTGAATTGTATGCAAAATACATGTTATGCTAATTTTTATTCCCCTTTTCTTTGTTTGCATGAACACCGGAGCTGTGAGTTCCGCAAGTTCTACTTAAGACTCTATGTTGTCACTAGATCAGTGAACCCATGTTCCTCTCGCTCTCTCAAAATACATCTAAACAGAGGAGCGAGGAAAAATTCCGAGAATGCAAGCTGTCCATTATAGCTTTCTCTCGTGTGCAAGTTGCTCAAGAGTTTGTCGAGAAACTCGGCAAAATGTTTTCATTGTTTTGATGCATTTTCATGACTTGTCTATCTACATTTGTTTGCTTGTCTGATTTGAAACTAACCCTTAATTATTTGCTAACTACTAAGACATGTGTTTAGTATAGAATTATAGCAATTTAGGTGCTTCCCCCTAACTATAGCAGTAACTACTTTCTCACATATAATATGGTACTTCAATTTAGTGTTCACCTGGAAATATATATATATATATATATATATATATATATATATATATATATATATATATATATATATATATATATATATATATATATATATATATATATATATATATATATATATATATATATATATATAATGTACTCAAATGTTGTCAACCTTTAGAACAATTTGAAAACACCTTGGGTCAATAATGTTATTTTCATAATTTGAAATTACTATTTTTTATACTCAAGTCTACTCCAAGCGCTTTTTAATCTCCAACTTTCTAAAACATAGGTTATTAATCTATATTGTTGAGTAAAAAAAATGATTTTATTTTATTATCTTTTGTTTCAAACTTTCAAGTTTTCTTGGTAATAACTTTGTTTCCATGGATTTGAAAAAATAAGTAATGATTTATTTCAAAGTAATAAAAGTGATCGAGATGAGATACTTAACATGTTACAACAAATTAACTAAAGTTACCATGTATTAAGACTTGTTAACTTGACAAGAATATAGTTAAAAGAAAAGGTAACTTTACTTGGTAGCATTAGTATAAAATAATGAATTTAAATTTATAGAATGTAAGTCTACCTACTATATGGTATATTGATCTAATAACATAAAAAATTATTTATATTAAGACTAATATACTTCTAGTGCAACGTAGCAAAACAAAAAATAAAAATAAAAAATTAAATTGGTGTGGAAAAAAGTGAAATCCTATATAGGGAAATGTAGAAAATAATTACATACTTTTTTTAAAAAAATGTTTTTTTGTGGGAATCGTTTCGTTTTCTTCGTTGGGAATAGCAGAAAATTCAAATATTTTAATTAATTTTTGTTTTCTCATTTGCCATAAACTTAGAGGAAAGAACTTTGTTATAATGACAAATTAAAAAGCTATTCAATGTAAGCTTTTTGGACATACAATTTTATACTTTTCTTTTGAACTATTTTTATCTAAAACACTCAATTTTAATGTTAGTATCTTTCTTACATTTAGCCTAATTAATTAATTAGGGTCGGTTATCTTTTTTAATGGATCTTCAAGGATGCCTAACCCCTTCCCTTTAGATTAGTTGAGCTCTTACCTAGAATCTCATGTTTAGTAGACCTTAAAATGAAGTTTAACTTTAGACATGACTTTAATCAATTTAGGTGCCCTAATTCACCGTAATAATTAGGTGGCAACTTCTTGACTTAGTTGTACACTATTTTGACCTGGTTAAATGGGGTATAACATATAACATTTGAGAATTTAACTCAACTCTTTACTTGAACTTTAAAACAAAGTTAAACGTATGTAAGACTCTTGAATACTTTAGAAACTTATTTTGACTTGTTTCTTAACTTTTAGACTTGACTCTTAACTTCCTTGATTTTGATCTTAACTTTTCTTGAATTGGATTATGAATTCAAGGATCCTGATCTCATGTTTATGGATGATTTCATGATGTTTAGATGTACTTTAGAGTGTTGGAATCAACTAGGAATGATAGGTAAATCACTTAGGAACTAGTATGAAGAGATAGGAAAATAACAGGGTTTCCAGGGATCGTAGTCTGAGAGGCGCAGGGCGCTAGGGCTGTCGGACAGACCAGGACGCTCTGGCTGGCGCGCCGCGCCAGGGCCTGTCAGACAAAGCCTGCCCTGAGGCGCTCTAGCAGGCGTGGCGCCCGGCCTCAAGGGTTGTCTGACGGGAACTTCGACTTTTCTTCTCCGTTTTTCATCTCTAAACCTCCCAAACTCCCATGGATCCCACCCCAAACACTTAGGATCCCTAAATAACTCATTACCCAATAGTTTAGACCTGAAAACAGTCTGGAACATGAATCAAAACTATTAGAGATCAACTACAATTCAACCAACAAGAAATTCACAATTTTTCATCAAGAACTTCACGATTTTCATTCAAATAAACTCTAATTTGCTGTATTGAATCAAGTTTGAGTGTGGGTGAAAGGACCCAACACCGAACGATCTCATATACCTTGATAGTGATCACCCCGACGAAATTCACGCAACGATCTTGGCGTTCTTGGACGATTCTTGGTCTTTCTTTTCTTTTCTCTTTTCTCTCAAGCCCTAATCGTTCTAAATTTTTGTGAAACTGGTTCGGGACTTGGTCTTTACCCCTAAATAACCCTTAAAACGAATAATCCAATACTAGGTGAAAAGACAACTTTGTCCTTACTAAAATCCGGATTGGACTTTCCTTAGTCCAACAACCCAACTTACGAAAGACATTTCTACCTCATAGACATCGTATTTGTGCAACTCGGCGGCATCGAAAAGATCTTCCCAAGGGCTTTCCAACCATATAAAGATCTCATCCAACTATTTCTGAGCTGGAAGTTATAGCCGTTTGAAAATGACCAAAAGTCATTTTTGAAAGCTAGAAATTTTCCAAATTTCCCTACTTATTTCCAAAAATTATTATTCTTTGTTTCTTAGTTTATTCTTTGTTAATTCAAGTTACGAGATATTACAATTTATTCATGCTAATTCCAAACGTTGAACTCACAATCCAAGAAAATGATTAAAATATCAAATTGAAAGGTCTCAGGTATACTTGTTGGCAACGTTGAGAAGAGTAGTATAAAGTTGTTGGGGCTTAGACATCATGGTAGCGTGGTCAGACCCCTCGATCACTTCCATTTCATCTGGTGGATTCTTTTCAATCTATCATTTGGAAAAATTCCTTCTTCGGAGCTTCATTTTCAGCAGCAACAATGACACTCGCTTAACTAATCCTACTCTCCTTAGAAACATCTTCCGCACTATATAAATAAAATGGCCTTACTGTGGAAATAAATCTTGGCAGCAATTAATTTTGCAGCCATACTTGTTGAAATTACTAGCCACAAATGTGAAAATTGGTAGCCACCAATGTGAAAGTTGGTAGCCACATTTGTGGAAGTAGGTAGTCAAAGTTTGGTATAAGTTTGGTATTAGTTTGGTAGAGTTAGGCAGCCAATTTTTTTGTTGAAATTGGCTATCACATTATGTCATTAATGATGTAAACAAGTGTTCAAAAACTCTACAAATAGAGTAGTAATTGAACACTTGAAGACACACCAAAATAGAGAAGCAATAGAGAGTAATCCACAAACTACTTCTTAGTTTGTGAGAAAATAGTGTGCAAATAATATTATTGTGAGTTGCAAGAAATAAAAGAGTGTTGAGTAGTAGTCTTTTGACACTACCAAGTTTTTCATCAATATTATTGTATTACTTATTCGGGTATCATATTTACCCATTTTAAAATTTGGTGTCGTTGTTACTCTCTTCCTATTGCTATTTAGTTTGGACATTATCCTGGGTGTGATTATCATTTTGTCCAACAACGTGGTATCAGAGCCATGACAAATAATAGTCCGTTGTCCTTTCAATACCCCCGTCTCACAAGAGAAAATTATGAAAAATGGTGTCTACGAATGAAAGTTATTCTTGGCTCTCAAGATGTTTGGGATATTGTAGACAAAGGGTATACAAAACCCGCAAATGAAGTGGAAGATCCATCAACTAGATGTCAAATCGGCATTCTTGAATGGATAGCTTGAAGAAGAAGTCTATGTTGAGCAACCATTGGGTTTTGTGGTTAAAAATCATGAAGATAAGGTGTTGAGGTTGAAGAAAGCCTTATATGGGTTGAAGCAAGCTCCACGAGCTTGGAATAGTCGCATTGACAAATACTTTCAAGACAATGGGTTTACTCGTTGTCTCCATGAATATGCTCTTTATATTAAAGTTCATACTAATGGAGATATTCTGCTTGTTTTTCTTTATGTTGATGATCTCATTCTAACGGGTAACAACCCAGTTTTATTTGAAACTTTCAAAAAAGCTATGTCCCTTGAGTTTGACATGACAGACATAGGGCTCATGTCATATTACTTGAGCCTAGAAGTCAAGCAAATGGAGGAAGGCATCTTCATATCTCAAGAAAGCTATACAAAGGAGATTTTGAAGAAGTTCAACATGTTTGATTGCAACCCTGTGAACACCCCAATGGAAAGTGGAACAAAATTGTCAAAATTTGATGATGGAGAAGAAGTGGATTCCACTTTGTTCAAAAGTCTCGTAGGAAGTCTGAGGTACTTGACATGTACGAGACCAGATATAGTCTTTGCAGTTGGAGTAGTAAGTCGATTCATGGAAGCTCCTACCTCCACTCACTTGAAGGTCGCTAAAAGAATTCTTCGCTATCTAAAAGGTACAATTGACCTTGGGCTATTTTATTCTTCTTCCGATAATTTTAATCTTGTGGGATATTGTGATAGTGATTATGCGGGAGATGTTGATGATAGAAAAAGCACATCTGGTTTTGTGTTTTTCTTGGGTGATTGTGTTATTTCTTGGAGTTCAAAGAAACAATCAATTGTTACTCTCTCGACTTGTGAAGCTGAATATGTGGCAGCGACATCATGTACATGTCATGCTATTTGGTTGAGACGGTTATTGAAGGAACTCAATTTGTCACAAATTGAAGCCACAATGATTTGTGTTGATAACAAATCTGCGCAAGCACTAGCAAAGAATCCAGGGTATCATGATCGAAGCAAGCACATAGACACAAGGTATCACTTTATCCGAGAATGCATTACCAAGAAAGAGGTAGAGCTCAAGTATGTGAAATCTCATGATCAAGTTGCGGATATTTTTACAAAGCCTCTCAAGTTTGAAGATTTTCAGAGATTGAGATCAAGCCTTGGAGTAAAGAAGAAAAATCAAAATTAAGGGAGAGATTTGTGGAAATAAATCTTGGCAGCAATTAATTTTGCAGCCATACTTGTTGAAATTACTAGCCACAAATGTGAAAATTGGTAGCCACCAATGTGAAAGTTGGTAACCACATTTGTGGAAGTAGGTAGTCAAAGTTTGGTATAAGTTTGGTATTAGTTTGGTAGAGTTAGGCAGCCAATTTTTTTGTTGAAATTGGCTATCACATTATGTCATTAATGATGTAAACAAGTGTTCAAAAAACTCTATAAATAGAGTAGTAATTGAACACTTGAAGACACACCAAAATAGAGAAGCAATAGAGAGTAGAGAGAGTAATCCACAAACTACTTCTTAGTTTGTGAGAAAATATTGTGCAAATAATATTATTGTGAGTTGTAAGAAATAAAAGAGTGTTGAGTAGTAGTCTTTTGACACTACCAAGTTTTTCATCAATATTATTGTATTACTTATTCGGGTATCATATTTACCCATTTTAAAATTTGGTGTCGTTGTTACTCTCTTTCTATTGCTATTTAGTTTGGACATTATCCTGGGTGTGATTATCATTTTGTCCAACACTTACTAGTGTAGTAGCCAGCGCCAAATCCTAAAACCCAACAAGGGAAAACCCCAATGTAAATCAGTTCCAAATTAGTTATTAATTTTAGTAACAGTACTATTATGATTTGCTCATTAGTTTCCAAGAACTGAGGACCTAGGATGAAGGTGGTTGGAGGATTCTCAGGTCCCTTGTGGTATGTAACCCCATTATCAAGTTCACGTATTATTGCATTAATTGTCTATAATGAAGTATCTATAAATTTAGTTTCAAATATGTAAAAAATTTAAACAAATATGGAAAATCGATGTTTACCTCAGCAACAGAAATCTTTTTAGGGAAGGTTTCCATGGCTTTAGAAATGGCGAGTGGGGACAACGCTATGGCCAACAAGAACTATCTTTTCATTGAACACGATAACTTTTTTTATATATATTTCCGACATATGAATAATATTCTCTTTATTATCTACAAACAAATGTTGTTAAGCTTAATTTTGAATCTCAATTATATATAATCGTAATTAGAACATTGGACCACCTAAATGACAGTGTCACCATGCATATATACTTCTACGTGATAAAAATAAGGCCTAACCCATCGGTGACCTCTTAAACTTGGCACAAACTTTCACTTAGACATCTTAATTGAGCGATGTTTATTTTAGACACCTCATGTAAGACTTCGTTGTGTCATTTTGGCACCTTTTTTATTATCAGCAACAACATATAATGTATGAGAATCACACTCGCCGATGACGTGTAAAGTGACCAATTAAATGACAACATTTGTCATTTGTGTCCGATGACGTATAAAGTGCCCAATTAAATATTTGTCATTCCTGTCAAAAATAATTCTAAAATAATTGATATTGAGTAAAAATAAAAACTGACCAATAAATTAATGACACATGATATTTTCTCCAAATAAAATTAAAATAAAATTAAGCCAACTAAAAGAAGCCTCCCACCCCACCCATGACCGTCTTCTCCAAAGCCCCCACCCCCGATCATCTTCTCCAAAGCTCCCCCCACCCCCACCCCCCAGCCGATAGTGTTCTCCAAATCACCCCAGCCCACAAACCCCGATCGCCTTCTTCAAATACACTTCCATCCTACCCGTGATAATCTTCTTCAAAATCCAAAAAACAAAAATATTCCTTTTCTCATTTAAATTCTGTTTTGGGGTCATTAAAATAGTCTTTGGCTTCATTGCTTTGCTTTCTCCAAATTCTTTTCCATTTAATTATCCCCACCCATGCAGGCATATTGTGTTTCTTTGGATTTACTCCCTTTAAATTATTGAAATAAGTTTTTATTAATCTTTCTTAAATTTCACTTTGTCCTAAATATTAATTTTTTCATGAAAGAATTTTACGAATGAGTTTATTCTTAAATTTTAAAAATATTTTTCGTCATTTTTGTTGGAAAATCTTCATTCACAATGAGGGAAATTTACTTTGGTCAAAATGTTGGCTGAAAATGGCATAGAAGATGAAAAAAATAACTAAAAATTGACTAAATAACCTTTTCACGCGCCTATCAATGAGTGTGCCACACTCATCATGCCATATAAGCAAAAGGTGTTAAAATGACACAACGAGATTCTATATTAGGTGTCTATAATGAACACCGCTCAGTTAAGATGTCTAAGTGAAAGTTTGTGCCAAGTTTAAGGGGTTACCGATGAGTTATGTCTAAAAATAAATAAAGTTACTACAGAAAAATAGTTTTTGCCTTAGCAAAACTTATATAAATTTTCAGAGACGAATGATGCATGAAATACATTATTCCCGTAGATCATAAAAATTAAGTATTTTTTTTGAATAATTTTTTATTTTATTTGAAAATTCCAATTACAACTTTTCAGCTTAAAGTTGTATTTCAAATTTAAAAGTATTTTTTTAAATCATATTTATCACTTTAGAAGGTGTATTAAATTAAGTATGCTCAAGCATGCGCTGATGCACATTAATATTCCAAAAAGTATAACAAACCATATCTTTGGAGAGTTGAGCCAGTCATTATAATAATACTATAGTCATTTTCTCCTCCCTAGACAAATATATAAAATAGTTGTTCTTTATGTTATACACATTCGATAATTTGCTTTGAGGAAATCTGATTTAAGTTTTATATCGCTTTTGTACATCACATGAGGGTTGATATGTTGTCAGTTCTTTATCGGTTATATATGCAATTATACCAACCTATAAATATTCATCAAAAAGACAATGCAAATATAAACATATGCTCATAATATACAGCCAATATATAGGATACTGCAACACGTGGAAAAAGAAAAGAAAAACTAGCTAGTGAAAGAGCATCATTACTTCCGTTAGCTAGGTTCCAAATACTTTTGGCTTAATCTGCATGTACAATGCCACAAGGCCTATTGACCCAAAGACCAACAACGCGTGGCAAAGAAAAAATTCATCAAAAACACAAAAAATAAAGCCCCATCTCATGCAACAGCCAAGTTAATGGATCTAATTACTTCTTCTCCTTCTCTTTCAATCTCCACTAACATTTTAACTAATAATATTACTATGGAAATTGATTACAAAAAAGGTGTAAAGTACTTAGTTGACAATTCAAAGAACATGAAAATGGTGCCTTCCCAGTTTGTTTTGCCAATTCCAGAAGGTGAAAGGCCATCGATGGCGATTGATGGTTCAATTCCAGTTATAGATATGAGTGGACTCAACGGACCTGACAAACAAAGACTATCAACTATACATGCCATTACTTCTGCTTGTGCTCATTGGGGATTCTTTAGGGTAACTTTAACTTTCCCAACTCTTTCTTGCATTATATTTTCAATTTTAAGCTAAATGTACTTGTGGATTAATATGAGGGGAGGATAGTCCGAGATCATATAAGGAGTTCGAGCAATCATCCACAACCAATGTGGGAGAATAAACATCCATGCATCTCAGAACTATACATCTAAAGCGTGGACAATATAACATAGAGCAGTCAGGATGGACCTGACTTTAATACTTATGGTTTAAAAAATGTATCTTGGGTCCAAACATGTATATGAAATAATATATAGTGCAAATCTTTTACCTATGATTAAAATTATTTAATCGAATCTTTTTAAAAGATAAATATTTACTAGTTGCAAATTTTACAGGTGACTAATCATGGTATAAAGACCTCTATCATGGATGAAATGCTTAAAGTGATAGAAGAGTTTTTCAATCTTCCATTAGAAGAGAAACTGAGATATTCTTCAGAAAATGTGATGGATCCAGTAAGATATGGAACAAGTTTGAACACTACCAGAAAGCATACCCTTCATTGGAGGGACTTTTTGAGGCACTATGGTGGTCTAGTTCCACAAAGCTATCACCTTTGGCCAGATAATCCTCCTATCTACAAGTAAGTAATTATATATCAGCATGCTTAATTATAGATATTTGATATCAGATACACTTTGAAATTGATGTGGAATACACACGATGAAATAAATGTCAAATACATGAAATTGGAATTTTTGACCAAATTAAGTCATTATATAAAGCAATTTACCAAAATAATACATTTTTCTAAAATTTTACAAAATTAATATAAACGTATTTCACAGTAATGTTTTAGGATATATTTCATTTTTTAAAAAGGTTGATATATATGTTACTGTAAGTAACGTTTAACTCCTAAAACGTTATTTTGAGTAACGTTTTACTCCTAAAACGTTACTGAAAGTTATTGTGAGTAACGTATATCAATCTAGCATCGTCCGCTTTTAAAAAATAAAATATATCCTAAAACGTTACTATGAAATACGTTTATACTCCCTTCGTTTCAAAAAGAATGTCTCTATTTCCTTTTTAGTCTGTTTCAAAAAGAATTACCCCTTTCCTTTTTTGGCAACACTTTAACTTTAACTTTCCACGTGGCATGTTTAAGACCACAAGATTAAAGGGCATTTTGGTACATTTGACATAACTTTAATTTAGAACTATAAGATTAAAAAGTCTTTTTTTTTTTCTTAAACTCCGTTCCAAGTCAAAGTAGGTCATTCTTTTTTAAACGGAGGGAGTACTAGTTTTGTAAAAATTTAAAAAAAACGTATTATTTTGGTTAATTGCTTTATATAATGGCTAAGTTTGATCAAAACCTCCATGAAATTAGAATTGTTTACACAGATACGCGAAATTGATATATATTGGATACACAAATACATGCAATGTTTTTTCTTAATCGATCTGTACATGTATCTGTGTGAAGGCAAGTTGCAAAGAAGTACTTGAAGGAAGTTTGGCAACTTGCGATAAAAATATTTGGTGCAATATCAGAAGGATTAGGGCTTGATCCAAATTACATAGAGAGTTCACTTGGGGTTGAAGGGACTCAAATAATAGCTGCAAATTATTATCCAACATGTCCAGAGCCAAACAAGACACTGGGACTTGCTCCACATTCAGATCATGGTGGTCTCACTATTTTGATGGACAATGGCATTCCCGGCTTGCAAATTAAACACAATCATTCATGGTACTCTGTCCCACATGTCCCTGGCACTTTTGTTGTCAATGTTGGAGATTATTTGGAGGTTAGTGTCATTATTTTTGCTTTCAATTTAACTTATATACTTTGACGGTGAGATAAAAAGGATTGGCCCCGCTTGTCTAATAGGAAATGAATACACGAGATACACGAAATTACACCTAATGAACTTAGAAATGAACGATTTTGAGCTCTTGACCCCGCTTGTCTAATAGGACAAATAGGATCAAAAGTTTTAAGACCATTCACCTTCAAAGTCATTTTGTAGGTTACTTGAACTTGAGATGAGCTGAGTCAAAATGGCTATAACTCAACCTGTCCACTTTTACTAAGTTTCAATTTCTTTACTTTCTTATAATTTTATTTAATTTAAAAAGTTTTTTTAAAAAAAAATTTCTACGGGTCAGTTGGGTCATATAATTTGCATAAATCAGCCTGCAAGCCCACTTATCAATTTAGACAAATTGAGTGAATTATATTCTCAGGTATTGAGCAATGGGAAATACAAGAGCGTAGAACATCGAGCAGTAGTCAATGCAGAGGCGGCAAGGATATCTATAGCAGTTGGTCACGGCCCAAAAATGGACGCAATAGTTCATCCTGCAAGCCCACTTATCAAAGAGAAGAGTGAAAGCAAGTATCGACCCATTGTTTACAAAGACTATATTAGAGCCCAACAAAGCACTACTAAGAGAGGGAAGACTGCCCTGCATGAGATTATGAACAACAATATGTAGATCATTAATTTTGAGGGTACGTCAATCCTTGTAGAGAGATAATGTAAAAACTTTAGCACTCTTTGTTAATGTGCATATTTATTGCCGTTAAAAAAATTGTTTTTATTGTAATGATTGAGAAGACTAGGTTTGTGCCTTAGCTTCTTGGTTTGCCAAATTAAATCAGTTCCAAATTAGTTATTAATTTCAGTAACAGTACTATTATGATTTGCTCATTAGTTTCCAAGAACTGAGGACCTAGGATGAAGGTGGTTGGAGGATTCTCAGGTCCATTGTGGTATGTAACCCGATTATCAAGTTCACTTATTATTGCATTGATTGTCTATAATGACGTATCTATAAAGTTGTTTCAAATATGTAAAAAGTTTAAACAGACCTAACAGATTAAAGTTGAGAATATGGAAACTCCATCGTACCTCAGTGTAGACGATTGATGCACTGATATTTGGACCAGGCATTACACCACTAAGAAATACGGCAACAGAAATATTTTCAGGGAAGGTTCCATGGCTTTAGAAATGGCGAGTCCACCAATGCTATGGCCTACAACAACTACTTTTTCATCAGTAGGAAGTGAAGTCATGAACTCCATTAGCGGACTCAAGCAATCAGAAAATTTTGGGATTTCGAGGGCTTGTTTCGGGTTGATTCCTGAACCACCCATGTCTAGAGCTGTGACATTATGTCCTGAAGATCTTATAAGTGCTACAATTTTTTAAATAATTTTCCACCCCTTTTCGGCCTACGTGACACTATCTTGTGGGCCCAACGCATGTTGACATTTTTTTTAAGCTAGTGTTGTCGGGTTTTNGCTCATCTTCTCTGTGGACGTAGTTCGATTGACCGAACCATGTTAAATCTTTGTGTCTTTTGATATATTTCTCGTTTGTCTTCTTACTCATGGTCTTTCGAGGTTTGCTTTGCTAGCTTCCGCTTTACACCTGCTTATTTCGGTCCAAACAACCCCTACACCCAGCTACTTCACGCAATTAGGACGAAACACAGACGCATCAGTCCAGCAAAACCGGAAAAGCTGCGACTCTAACCCGTCAGTTCGACAGCGACTCCAAACGTCGCTACAGTGTGTCTTCTCCGTCCTCCTCGCCTGGAGACCCATCATTCTCACGTCTTCTTTCCCTCATTTTTTCGCGGAGCTTCAGAGCTTTTTGCTGTTGCCTCGAAAAGGAACACATTGATTCAAAAATCCAACGGATTTTGCCCCTTAGTCACCCGTAAATTTTCAGTATAAATATTCCTCTGCACTCAGTGATGAAGGACAGGGATTTTGGAGTGTAAGTTTCTGGCAATAGTCATAATATACTTAAAAAAGATTTTTTTGGTTCTCTGATTTTAAGATTTAGAAGAAAAGGGATTAAAATTGTGCCATAAGTCTCTTATTTTGTAGTTAGTATTTGGATTTCGTGGTGGAAGAATCATTGTTTTTCCCTGCTCGTTGTTGAACTGGTCAACAAAAGGTGAAAATCTAAACCTATTCTAGTTTATACATGTTTTTTGTTGTTAGAAGTTAGATATGAATCAAGGTCATAAAAATGGTGTTTCTTTTTCAAGTTGAATTGTTTACTGTTTGCTTTCTTATGCTAACCGGGATGTAAGCAGTAGTATTTAAGTGATAAGTCATATTTTGTTTAGCTTTAAGTTATGGTTTAAAGTTTAGTCGTAGCAATGTTTTGTTGCCAGTTTTATTTCATGTATAGCATTGATTCATAAAAGTTTAGTTTATATCAGTAAAATATAGTCCTGCTAAGTTAAAAACAAGATAACTACAAGAATAATGCGGGTAAGGAAATATTATTATTTGCACTTAAATATGATCATCTGCACCAAAAAATGAATTTGAATTGTATGCAAAATACATGTTATGCTAATTTTTATTCCCCTTTTCTTTGTTTGCATGAACACCGGAGCTGTGAGTTCCGCAAGTTCTACTTAAGACTCTATGTTGTCACTAGATCAGTGAACCCATGTTCCTCTCGCTCTCTCAAAATACATCTAAACAGAGGAGCGAGGAAAAATTCCGAGAATGCAAGCTGTCCATTATAGCTTTCTCTCGTGTGCAAGTTGCTCAAGAGTTTGTCGAGAAACTCGGCAAAATGTTTTCATTGTTTTGATGCATTTTCATGACTTGTCTATCTACATTTGTTTGCTTGTCTGATTTGAAACTAACCCTTAATTATTTGCTAACTACTAAGACATGTGTTTAGTATAGAATTATAGCAATTTAGGTGCTTCCCCCTAACTATAGCAGTAACTACTTTCTCACATATAATATGGTACTTCAATTTAGTGTTCACCTGGAAATATATATATATATATATATATATATATATATATATATATATATATATATATATATATATATATATATATATATATATATATATATATATATA
Organism: Solanum sitiens; assembly: GCA_016801875.1. Lineage (NCBI taxonomy): Eukaryota > Viridiplantae > Streptophyta > Magnoliopsida > Solanales > Solanaceae > Solanum > Solanum sitiens. The sequence continues at coordinate 210,851 of JABWTJ010000080.1, forward strand.
TATATATATATATATATATATATATATATAATGTACTCAAATGTTGTCAACCTTTAGAACAATTTGAAAACACCTTGGGTCAATAATGTTATTTTCATAATTTGAAATTACTATTTTTTATACTCAAGTCTACTCCAAGCGCTTTTTAATCTCCAACTTTCTAAAACATAGGTTATTAATCTATATTGTTGAGTAAAAAAAATGATTTTATTTTATTATCTTTTGTTTCAAACTTTCAAGTTTTCTTGGTAATAACTTTGTTTCCATGGATTTGAAAAAATAAGTAATGATTTATTTCAAAGTAATAAAAGTGATCGAGATGAGATACTTAACATGTTACAACAAATTAACTAAAGTTACCATGTATTAAGACTTGTTAACTTGACAAGAATATAGTTAAAAGAAAAGGTAACTTTACTTGGTAGCATTAGTATAAAATAATGAATTTAAATTTATAGAATGTAAGTCTACCTACTATATGGTATATTGATCTAATAACATAAAAAATTATTTATATTAAGACTAATATACTTCTAGTGCAACGTAGCAAAACAAAAAATAAAAATAAAAAATTAAATTGGTGTGGAAAAAAGTGAAATCCTATATAGGGAAATGTAGAAAATAATTACATACTTTTTTTAAAAAAATGTTTTTTTGTGGGAATCGTTTCGTTTTCTTCGTTGGGAATAGCAGAAAATTCAAATATTTTAATTAATTTTTGTTTTCTCATTTGCCATAAACTTAGAGGAAAGAACTTTGTTATAATGACAAATTAAAAAGCTATTCAATGTAAGCTTTTTGGACATACAATTTTATACTTTTCTTTTGAACTATTTTTATCTAAAACACTCAATTTTAATGTTAGTATCTTTCTTACATTTAGCCTAATTAATTAATTAGGGTCGGTTATCTTTTTTAATGGATCTTCAAGGATGCCTAACCCCTTCCCTTTAGATTAGTTGAGCTCTTACCTAGAATCTCATGTTTAGTAGACCTTAAAATGAAGTTTAACTTTAGACATGACTTTAATCAATTTAGGTGCCCTAATTCACCGTAATAATTAGGTGGCAACTTCTTGACTTAGTTGTACACTATTTTGACCTGGTTAAATGGGGTATAACATATAACATTTGAGAATTTAACTCAACTCTTTACTTGAACTTTAAAACAAAGTTAAACGTATGTAAGACTCTTGAATACTTTAGAAACTTATTTTGACTTGTTTCTTAACTTTTAGACTTGACTCTTAACTTCCTTGATTTTGATCTTAACTTTTCTTGAATTGGATTATGAATTCAAGGATCCTGATCTCATGTTTATGGATGATTTCATGATGTTTAGATGTACTTTAGAGTGTTGGAATCAACTAGGAATGATAGGTAAATCACTTAGGAACTAGTATGAAGAGATAGGAAAATAACAGGGTTTCCAGGGATCGTAGTCTGAGAGGCGCAGGGCGCTAGGGCTGTCGGACAGACCAGGACGCTCTGGCTGGCGCGCCGCGCCAGGGCCTGTCAGACAAAGCCTGCCCTGAGGCGCTCTAGCAGGCGTGGCGCCCGGCCTCAAGGGTTGTCTGACGGGAACTTCGACTTTTCTTCTCCGTTTTTCATCTCTAAACCTCCCAAACTCCCATGGATCCCACCCCAAACACTTAGGATCCCTAAATAACTCATTACCCAATAGTTTAGACCTGAAAACAGTCTGGAACATGAATCAAAACTATTAGAGATCAACTACAATTCAACCAACAAGAAATTCACAATTTTTCATCAAGAACTTCACGATTTTCATTCAAATAAACTCTAATTTGCTGTATTGAATCAAGTTTGAGTGTGGGTGAAAGGACCCAACACCGAACGATCTCATATACCTTGATAGTGATCACCCCGACGAAATTCACGCAACGATCTTGGCGTTCTTGGACGATTCTTGGTCTTTCTTTTCTTTTCTCTTTTCTCTCAAGCCCTAATCGTTCTAAATTTTTGTGAAACTGGTTCGGGACTTGGTCTTTACCCCTAAATAACCCTTAAAACGAATAATCCAATACTAGGTGAAAAGACAACTTTGTCCTTACTAAAATCCGGATTGGACTTTCCTTAGTCCAACAACCCAACTTACGAAAGACATTTCTACCTCATAGACATCGTATTTGTGCAACTCGGCGGCATCGAAAAGATCTTCCCAAGGGCTTTCCAACCATATAAAGATCTCATCCAACTATTTCTGAGCTGGAAGTTATAGCCGTTTGAAAATGACCAAAAGTCATTTTTGAAAGCTAGAAATTTTCCAAATTTCCCTACTTATTTCCAAAAATTATTATTCTTTGTTTCTTAGTTTATTCTTTGTTAATTCAAGTTACGAGATATTACAATTTATTCATGCTAATTCCAAACGTTGAACTCACAATCCAAGAAAATGATTAAAATATCAAATTGAAAGGTCTCAGGTATACTTGTTGGCAACGTTGAGAAGAGTAGTATAAAGTTGTTGGGGCTTAGACATCATGGTAGCGTGGTCAGACCCCTCGATCACTTCCATTTCATCTGGTGGATTCTTTTCAATCTATCATTTGGAAAAATTCCTTCTTCGGAGCTTCATTTTCAGCAGCAACAATGACACTCGCTTAACTAATCCTACTCTCCTTAGAAACATCTTCCGCACTATATAAATAAAATGGCCTTACTGTGGAAATAAATCTTGGCAGCAATTAATTTTGCAGCCATACTTGTTGAAATTACTAGCCACAAATGTGAAAATTGGTAGCCACCAATGTGAAAGTTGGTAGCCACATTTGTGGAAGTAGGTAGTCAAAGTTTGGTATAAGTTTGGTATTAGTTTGGTAGAGTTAGGCAGCCAATTTTTTTGTTGAAATTGGCTATCACATTATGTCATTAATGATGTAAACAAGTGTTCAAAAACTCTACAAATAGAGTAGTAATTGAACACTTGAAGACACACCAAAATAGAGAAGCAATAGAGAGTAATCCACAAACTACTTCTTAGTTTGTGAGAAAATAGTGTGCAAATAATATTATTGTGAGTTGCAAGAAATAAAAGAGTGTTGAGTAGTAGTCTTTTGACACTACCAAGTTTTTCATCAATATTATTGTATTACTTATTCGGGTATCATATTTACCCATTTTAAAATTTGGTGTCGTTGTTACTCTCTTCCTATTGCTATTTAGTTTGGACATTATCCTGGGTGTGATTATCATTTTGTCCAACAACGTGGTATCAGAGCCATGACAAATAATAGTCCGTTGTCCTTTCAATACCCCCGTCTCACAAGAGAAAATTATGAAAAATGGTGTCTACGAATGAAAGTTATTCTTGGCTCTCAAGATGTTTGGGATATTGTAGACAAAGGGTATACAAAACCCGCAAATGAAGTGGAAGATCCATCAACTAGATGTCAAATCGGCATTCTTGAATGGATAGCTTGAAGAAGAAGTCTATGTTGAGCAACCATTGGGTTTTGTGGTTAAAAATCATGAAGATAAGGTGTTGAGGTTGAAGAAAGCCTTATATGGGTTGAAGCAAGCTCCACGAGCTTGGAATAGTCGCATTGACAAATACTTTCAAGACAATGGGTTTACTCGTTGTCTCCATGAATATGCTCTTTATATTAAAGTTCATACTAATGGAGATATTCTGCTTGTTTTTCTTTATGTTGATGATCTCATTCTAACGGGTAACAACCCAGTTTTATTTGAAACTTTCAAAAAAGCTATGTCCCTTGAGTTTGACATGACAGACATAGGGCTCATGTCATATTACTTGAGCCTAGAAGTCAAGCAAATGGAGGAAGGCATCTTCATATCTCAAGAAAGCTATACAAAGGAGATTTTGAAGAAGTTCAACATGTTTGATTGCAACCCTGTGAACACCCCAATGGAAAGTGGAACAAAATTGTCAAAATTTGATGATGGAGAAGAAGTGGATTCCACTTTGTTCAAAAGTCTCGTAGGAAGTCTGAGGTACTTGACATGTACGAGACCAGATATAGTCTTTGCAGTTGGAGTAGTAAGTCGATTCATGGAAGCTCCTACCTCCACTCACTTGAAGGTCGCTAAAAGAATTCTTCGCTACCTAAAAGGTACAATCGACCTTGGGCTATTTTATTCTTCTTCCGATAATTTTAATCTTGTGGGATATTGTGATAGTGATTATGCGGGAGATGTTGATGATAGAAAAAGCACATCTGGTTTTGTGTTTTTCTTGGGTGATTGTGTTATTTCTTGGAGTTCAAAGAAACAATCAATTGTTACTCTCTCGACTTGTGAAGCTGAATATGTGGCAGCGACATCATGTACATGTCATGCTATTTGGTTGAGACGGTTATTGAAGGAACTCAATTTGTCACAAATTGAAGCCACAATGATTTGTGTTGATAACAAATCTGCGCAAGCACTAGCAAAGAATCCAGTGTATCATGATCGAAGCAAGCACATAGACACAAGGTATCACTTTATCCGAGAATGCATTACCAAGAAAGAGGTAGAGCTCAAGTATGTGAAATCTCATGATCAAGTTGCGGATATTTTTACAAAGCCTCTCAAGTTTGAAGATTTTCAGAGATTGAGATCAAGCCTTGGAGTAAAGAAGAAAAATCAAAATTAAGGGAGAGATTTGTGGAAATAAATCTTGGCAGCAATTAATTTTGCAGCCATACTTGTTGAAATTACTAGCCACAAATGTGAAAATTGGTAGCCACCAATGTGAAAGTTGGTAGCCACATTTGTGGAAGTAGGTAGTCAAAGTTTGGTATAAGTTTGGTATTAGTTTGGTAGAGTTAGGCAGCCAATTTTTTTGTTGAAATTGGCTATCACATTATGTCATTAATGATGTAAACAAGTGTTCAAAAAACTCTATAAATAGAGTAGTAATTGAACACTTGAAGACACACCAAAATAGAGAAGCAATAGAGAGTAGAGAGAGTAATCCACAAACTACTTCTTAGTTTGTGAGAAAATATTGTGCAAATAATATTATTGTGAGTTGTAAGAAATAAAAGAGTGTTGAGTAGTAGTCTTTTGACACTACCAAGTTTTTCATCAATATTATTGTATTACTTATTCGGGTATCATATTTACCCATTTTAAAATTTGGTGTCGTTGTTACTCTCTTTCTATTGCTATTTAGTTTGGACATTATCCTGGGTGTGATTATCATTTTGTCCAACACTTACTAGTGTAGTAGCCAGCGCCAAATCCTAAAACCCAACAAGGGAAAACCCCAATGTAAATCAGTTCCAAATTAGTTATTAATTTTAGTAACAGTACTATTATGATTTGCTCATTAGTTTCCAAGAACTGAGGACCTAGGATGAAGGTGGTTGGAGGATTCTCAGGTCCCTTGTGGTATGTAACCCCATTATCAAGTTCACGTATTATTGCATTAATTGTCTATAATGAAGTATCTATAAATTTAGTTTCAAATATGTAAAAAATTTAAACAAATATGGAAAATCGATGTTTACCTCAGCAACAGAAATCTTTTTAGGGAAGGTTTCCATGGCTTTAGAAATGGCGAGTGGGGACAACGCTATGGCCAACAAGAACTATCTTTTCATTGAACACGATAACTTTTTTTATATATATTTCCGACATATGAATAATATTCTCTTTATTATCTACAAACAAATGTTGTTAAGCTTAATTTTGAATCTCAATTATATATAATCGTAATTAGAACATTGGACCACCTAAATGACAGTGTCACCATGCATATATACTTCTACGTGATAAAAATAAGGCCTAACCCATCGGTGACCTCTTAAACTTGGCACAAACTTTCACTTAGACATCTTAATTGAGCGATGTTTATTTTAGACACCTCATGTAAGACTTCGTTGTGTCATTTTGGCACCTTTTTTATTATCAGCAACAACATATAATGTATGAGAATCACACTCGCCGATGACGTGTAAAGTGACCAATTAAATGACAACATTTGTCATTTGTGTCCGATGACGTATAAAGTGCCCAATTAAATATTTGTCATTCCTGTCAAAAATAATTCTAAAATAATTGATATTGAGTAAAAATAAAAACTGACCAATAAATTAATGACACATGATATTTTCTCCAAATAAAATTAAAATAAAATTAAGCCAACTAAAAGAAGCCTCCCACCCCACCCATGACCGTCTTCTCCAAAGCCCCCACCCCCGATCATCTTCTCCAAAGCTCCCCCCACCCCCACCCCCCAGCCGATAGTGTTCTCCAAATCACCCCAGCCCACAAACCCCGATCGCCTTCTTCAAATACACTTCCATCCTACCCGTGATAATCTTCTTCAAAATCCAAAAAACAAAAATATTCCTTTTCTCATTTAAATTCTGTTTTGGGGTCATTAAAATAGTCTTTGGCTTCATTGCTTTGCTTTCTCCAAATTCTTTTCCATTTAATTATCCCCACCCATGCAGGCATATTGTGTTTCTTTGGATTTACTCCCTTTAAATTATTGAAATAAGTTTTTATTAATCTTTCTTAAATTTCACTTTGTCCTAAATATTAATTTTTTCATGAAAGAATTTTACGAATGAGTTTATTCTTAAATTTTAAAAATATTTTTCGTCATTTTTGTTGGAAAATCTTCATTCACAATGAGGGAAATTTACTTTGGTCAAAATGTTGGCTGAAAATGGCATAGAAGATGAAAAAAATAACTAAAAATTGACTAAATAACCTTTTCACGCGCCTATCAATGAGTGTGCCACACTCATCATGCCATATAAGCAAAAGGTGTTAAAATGACACAACGAGATTCTATATTAGGTGTCTATAATGAACACCGCTCAGTTAAGATGTCTAAGTGAAAGTTTGTGCCAAGTTTAAGGGGTTACCGATGAGTTATGTCTAAAAATAAATAAAGTTACTACAGAAAAATAGTTTTTGCCTTAGCAAAACTTATATAAATTTTCAGAGACGAATGATGCATGAAATACATTATTCCCGTAGATCATAAAAATTAAGTATTTTTTTTGAATAATTTTTTATTTTATTTGAAAATTCCAATTACAACTTTTCAGCTTAAAGTTGTATTTCAAATTTAAAAGTATTTTTTTAAATCATATTTATCACTTTAGAAGGTGTATTAAATTAAGTATGCTCAAGCATGCGCTGATGCACATTAATATTCCAAAAAGTATAACAAACCATATCTTTGGAGAGTTGAGCCAGTCATTATAATAATACTATAGTCATTTTCTCCTCCCTAGACAAATATATAAAATAGTTGTTCTTTATGTTATACACATTCGATAATTTGCTTTGAGGAAATCTGATTTAAGTTTTATATCGCTTTTGTACATCACATGAGGGTTGATATGTTGTCAGTTCTTTATCGGTTATATATGCAATTATACCAACCTATAAATATTCATCAAAAAGACAATGCAAATATAAACATATGCTCATAATATACAGCCAATATATAGGATACTGCAACACGTGGAAAAAGAAAAGAAAAACTAGCTAGTGAAAGAGCATCATTACTTCCGTTAGCTAGGTTCCAAATACTTTTGGCTTAATCTGCATGTACAATGCCACAAGGCCTATTGACCCAAAGACCAACAACGCGTGGCAAAGAAAAAATTCATCAAAAACACAAAAAATAAAGCCCCATCTCATGCAACAGCCAAGTTAATGGATCTAATTACTTCTTCTCCTTCTCTTTCAATCTCCACTAACATTTTAACTAATAATATTACTATGGAAATTGATTACAAAAAAGGTGTAAAGTACTTAGTTGACAATTCAAAGAACATGAAAATGGTGCCTTCCCAGTTTGTTTTGCCAATTCCAGAAGGTGAAAGGCCATCGATGGCGATTGATGGTTCAATTCCAGTTATAGATATGAGTGGACTCAACGGACCTGACAAACAAAGACTATCAACTATACATGCCATTACTTCTGCTTGTGCTCATTGGGGATTCTTTAGGGTAACTTTAACTTTCCCAACTCTTTCTTGCATTATATTTTCAATTTTAAGCTAAATGTACTTGTGGATTAATATGAGGGGAGGATAGTCCGAGATCATATAAGGAGTTCGAGCAATCATCCACAACCAATGTGGGAGAATAAACATCCATGCATCTCAGAACTATACATCTAAAGCGTGGACAATATAACATAGAGCAGTCAGGATGGACCTGACTTTAATACTTATGGTTTAAAAAATGTATCTTGGGTCCAAACATGTATATGAAATAATATATAGTGCAAATCTTTTACCTATGATTAAAATTATTTAATCGAATCTTTTTAAAAGATAAATATTTACTAGTTGCAAATTTTACAGGTGACTAATCATGGTATAAAGACCTCTATCATGGATGAAATGCTTAAAGTGATAGAAGAGTTTTTCAATCTTCCATTAGAAGAGAAACTGAGATATTCTTCAGAAAATGTGATGGATCCAGTAAGATATGGAACAAGTTTGAACACTACCAGAAAGCATACCCTTCATTGGAGGGACTTTTTGAGGCACTATGGTGGTCTAGTTCCACAAAGCTATCACCTTTGGCCAGATAATCCTCCTATCTACAAGTAAGTAATTATATATCAGCATGCTTAATTATAGATATTTGATATCAGATACACTTTGAAATTGATGTGGAATACACACGATGAAATAAATGTCAAATACATGAAATTGGAATTTTTGACCAAATTAAGTCATTATATAAAGCAATTTACCAAAATAATACATTTTTCTAAAATTTTACAAAATTAATATAAACGTATTTCACAGTAATGTTTTAGGATATATTTCATTTTTTAAAAAGGTTGATATATATGTTACTGTAAGTAACGTTTAACTCCTAAAACGTTATTTTGAGTAACGTTTTACTCCTAAAACGTTACTGAAAGTTATTGTGAGTAACGTATATCAATCTAGCATCGTCCGCTTTTAAAAAATAAAATATATCCTAAAACGTTACTATGAAATACGTTTATACTCCCTTCGTTTCAAAAAGAATGTCTCTATTTCCTTTTTAGTCTGTTTCAAAAAGAATTACCCCTTTCCTTTTTTGGCAACACTTTAACTTTAACTTTCCACGTGGCATGTTTAAGACCACAAGATTAAAGGGCATTTTGGTACATTTGACATAACTTTAATTTAGAACTATAAGATTAAAAAGTCTTTTTTTTTTTCTTAAACTCCGTTCCAAGTCAAAGTAGGTCATTCTTTTTTAAACGGAGGGAGTACTAGTTTTGTAAAAATTTAAAAAAAACGTATTATTTTGGTTAATTGCTTTATATAATGGCTAAGTTTGATCAAAACCTCCATGAAATTAGAATTGTTTACACAGATACGCGAAATTGATATATATTGGATACACAAATACATGCAATGTTTTTTCTTAATCGATCTGTACATGTATCTGTGTGAAGGCAAGTTGCAAAGAAGTACTTGAAGGAAGTTTGGCAACTTGCGATAAAAATATTTGGTGCAATATCAGAAGGATTAGGGCTTGATCCAAATTACATAGAGAGTTCACTTGGGGTTGAAGGGACTCAAATAATAGCTGCAAATTATTATCCAACATGTCCAGAGCCAAACAAGACACTGGGACTTGCTCCACATTCAGATCATGGTGGTCTCACTATTTTGATGGACAATGGCATTCCCGGCTTGCAAATTAAACACAATCATTCATGGTACTCTGTCCCACATGTCCCTGGCACTTTTGTTGTCAATGTTGGAGATTATTTGGAGGTTAGTGTCATTATTTTTGCTTTCAATTTAACTTATATACTTTGACGGTGAGATAAAAAGGATTGGCCCCGCTTGTCTAATAGGAAATGAATACACGAGATACACGAAATTACACCTAATGAACTTAGAAATGAACGATTTTGAGCTCTTGACCCCGCTTGTCTAATAGGACAAATAGGATCAAAAGTTTTAAGACCATTCACCTTCAAAGTCATTTTGTAGGTTACTTGAACTTGAGATGAGCTGAGTCAAAATGGCTATAACTCAACCTGTCCACTTTTACTAAGTTTCAATTTCTTTACTTTCTTATAATTTTATTTAATTTAAAAAGTTTTTTTAAAAAAAAATTTCTACGGGTCAGTTGGGTCATATAATTTGCATAAATCAGCCTGCAAGCCCACTTATCAATTTAGACAAATTGAGTGAATTATATTCTCAGGTATTGAGCAATGGGAAATACAAGAGCGTAGAACATCGAGCAGTAGTCAATGCAGAGGCGGCAAGGATATCTATAGCAGTTGGTCACGGCCCAAAAATGGACGCAATAGTTCATCCTGCAAGCCCACTTATCAAAGAGAAGAGTGAAAGCAAGTATCGACCCATTGTTTACAAAGACTATATTAGAGCCCAACAAAGCACTACTAAGAGAGGGAAGACTGCCCTGCATGAGATTATGAACAACAATATGTAGATCATTAATTTTGAGGGTACGTCAATCCTTGTAGAGAGATAATGTAAAAACTTTAGCACTCTTTGTTAATGTGCATATTTATTGCCGTTAAAAAAATTGTTTTTATTGTAATGATTGAGAAGACTAGGTTTGTGCCTTAGCTTCTTGGTTTGCCAAATTAAATCAGTTCCAAATTAGTTATTAATTTCAGTAACAGTACTATTATGATTTGCTCATTAGTTTCCAAGAACTGAGGACCTAGGATGAAGGTGGTTGGAGGATTCTCAGGTCCATTGTGGTATGTAACCCGATTATCAAGTTCACTTATTATTGCATTGATTGTCTATAATGACGTATCTATAAAGTTGTTTCAAATATGTAAAAAGTTTAAACAGACCTAACAGATTAAAGTTGAGAATATGGAAACTCCATCGTACCTCAGTGTAGACGATTGATGCACTGATATTTGGACCAGGCATTACACCACTAAGAAATACGGCAACAGAAATATTTTCAGGGAAGGTTCCATGGCTTTAGAAATGGCGAGTCCACCAATGCTATGGCCTACAACAACTACTTTTTCATCAGTAGGAAGTGAAGTCATGAACTCCATTAGCGGACTCAAGCAATCAGAAAATTTTGGGATTTCGAGGGCTTGTTTCGGGTTGATTCCTGAACCACCCATGTCTAGAGCTGTGACATTATGTCCTGAAGATCTTATAAGTGCTACAATTTTTTAAATAATTTTCCACCCCTTTTCGGCCTACGTGACACTATCTTGTGGGCCCAACGCATGTTGACATTTTTTTTAAGCTAGTGTTGTCGGGTTTTATTTGCCCTGATTTCTTACCATAGATAGGTTTTCCTTTTAGGAAAAGGTTTTGGATTGGCTAGTCCTTTTTCTGGTAGGAAAAGGTTTAGGACTCTATAAATAGAGGCATGTTCCTTCTAACTTAATCAGCATTCACAATGTAGTCTTAAGGGCTTTGAGAGTTTTGGTTAGGGGGAGAATTTATGGGTCACAAGCTTGATACGTTATCACTTGTGTGAACCTCCCATGTATTCCGAGTGAATTGGTTGAGGTTGTTTCTCTCTGTATTTTGTACTCTCATATTTATAGTGGATTGCTCATTTTCTTTGTGGACGTAGGTTTTCTTGATCGAACCACGTTAAATCTTTGTGTCTTTTGGTGTATTTCTCGTTGTCTTCTTGCTTGTGGTCTTTCGAGGCTTGCTTTGCTGGCTTCCGCGTTTGCACCTGCTTATTTCGGTCCTAACAAGTTTAGGACTCTATAAATAGAGGCATGTTCCTTCCAACTTAATCAGCATTCACAATGTAGTCTTAAGGGCTTTGAGAGTTTTGGTTAGGGGGAGAATTTATGGGTCACAAGTTTGATACGTTATCACTTGTGTGAACCTCCCATGTATTCTGAGTGAATTGGTTGAGGTTGTTTCCCTATGTATTTTGTACTCTCATATTTATAGTGGATTGCTCATCTCCTTTGTGGACGTAGGTCGATTGATCGAACCACGTTAAATCTTTGTGTATTTTGGTGTATTTCTCGTTGTCTTCTTGCTCGTGGTCTTTCGAGGTTTGCATTGCTAGCTTCCGCGTTAGACCTGCTTATTTACGATCCTAACTCTTCAAATCGAAGGTAACCACCACGGGATCGACAAGATCCGAATTGCTTCATTATACAAATAAGAGGGTTACAAATATTCTTCTAATGGCTACACAAGCCAAAAGAGAACAAACAATAGCTACACCAACAAAAGATAAATAGAAAGAAACACCACCCAAACCCAGCTTCTATTCAGGACCTAAAACAGGATCTTTCTGACCGCCAAATCCGATCTTCACCGTTCAAAGGAACCACCAAGATGTCAGAAACACTCAGTCCAAATTTCAGCCCGATCCAACGGTTAGTTAATCGGCAAACACGATCTGAACGTTGCTGGTCGGAGAAAATAAGACTGCAGCAAAAGAACCCTTTTTCTTCTCTCTTTTCTCTTGTTGAAAGCTCTTTCGAAAAACCTCTCTTATGTCCTAATGTCTTTCAAAGACAATACCAATGAGCAATTGAATTATTCTCTCAAGACCATCCTCTATTTATAGAGTTGTGCTTTTCCTTACAAAGTCAAACCAACTACAAATAGGATTACAATTCCAATCCTTTTCCTAATAGAATTGGAAACCAAATAGAGAATAATTCCAATCCTTTTTCAAGTAGGATTAGGCCATGGGCCTTTGGCTGGAACATGGGCAATAGCCCAACAAGTGTCACGTCGAAAAGGGGTAAAAAATTATTTATTAAATATGATCAGGGGGTAATAGGACCTTAGTATAATATAAGTGTGTCTGAGATTTTGGGCATAGGTTGGGGGTACTTATGTATTTCCCTTATTAATTTGGGGAACTTTCACATATAGCCACTAAAAAATAGTCTAATTACTCTCTATAGCTATAGTTTGATGATTATAATTCGTAGCTACATTTATAGGTAGGAGAGAAGTGAGCGAGACTGGGAGAGTGATGAGAGATGAGAGAGGAGAGAGAGAGCAAAAAGTGGGAGAGAGGTGAATTATATATATATATATATATATTGATTAGATAATTGTATATTATACATATGTATTTGTATATATGGCAAGCGAAATTGGGAGAGAGAGGAGAGAGGCGAGCGAGATTGGGAGAGGGAGGAGAGAGGCGAGTGAGATTGGGAGAGGGAGGAGAGAGGCGAGCGAGAGAGGGCAAAGAGTGGGCGAGAGGTGAATTGAATATATATATATATTGGTTAGATAATTATATATTATACGTATGCATTTGTATGAAAAGTAGGCGAGATTGGGAGAGAGAGAGGAGAGAGGCTAGTGAGAGAGGGCAAAGAGTGGGAAAGAGGTTAATTGTATATGTATATTGATTAGATAATAGTATATTATACATATGTATTTGTATATTCTGGCGAATTATACATATACAAATGTAGTTAATCATACAAATCCAAAGTCAGTCCACATAATTAATGTATAATATTAGTCGTGAGTGGTAATTACAGCATACTATAGCTACGATGAGTAATTAAGTAGTATAAATTTGTTTAACCAAGTAATTTTCCCTATTAAGTTTTATTAAAGTGACTTATCTTAAGTGTTTTTGAATGTTACATTGTGCTGCATTTTTCATCGACGTTGACGACCACACAATGCCTATTATTGTGAGGTATAAAGTGGTCTTTTATTTTCCTTACAACTCCTCTGGCCTCTGATTTTTCATTTCGTTTATTAATCTACCTCATTATATCTTGTAATTAACGAACATTTAGGTTATTCATTTATCTAATTTACTATCTCTTTATCTTCATATTCATTGCGAGGAAGAATTTATACCTATATAAATAGTATGGTCTTACTCTATATTAGACATAACAAAAAGTGTGTAAGAAAAGATGAGAAGTGTTATATTGTGGATAAACTATTAAAGTCACATTAGAGCTATTATTATACGTGTACGTGAAGCCCCAAGCTCAAAATTGAAATGATGATGTATCAAAATGTCTTTATATTAATGATAGACTTTTATTTCTTTTACAAACTACCAATTCATCACTATGGTCAAAATGCAAAATGACAAGTTGCAAAAATTGATTCATTACAAGACCGTTCATGTGATTCCGTGTTTATTACATTAAGCATGAAGTGAACAGTGTGAATTGGAAGTGAAGCAATATAATATTACTGTTTCCAACAAATTTTAAACCTATGAAAAATAATTTGTAATCACAAATAAAATATGAAGAATACATAATTTTATTGATCATGATTGTGAGTACAAATCTGTTCCTTCATTGATTTTCCTCTCATAAGACATGATTCAAGGGCCGTTAGTAGCATATTTCTTGAACTAAAATTATTTAAATTTGACCTCTATTGAATATTCCATGATTTTACGGCATCTCTGAGATGCCTTTTAAGGGAATTTAGATACCTTTATATAGACATTCCAAGAATCCTAATTGAAAATCAACACACCTTCTAGAGTCCCAATTCGAATTGAACGGGTATTGTAGAGTCCCATAAAATTTAAATGTCTACAAATGCCTCCTGCTTCAAGACTTGTCGGAGTGTAGACTCGATGAAACTCAAAGACAAGGCTTGAAGTACTCACTTTTCCACCTTTGCAGCTTCATATTTTCAGATTTGATTTATAAAAGAAGAGATGAAGGGTAGATTTTGAAAATAAATTATAAACATATGCAAAATAAATTGCAATCACAAATAAAATATGAAGAAAATATAATTTTATTGATCAAGATTGTGAGTATAAATTTGTTCCTTCATTGATTCTCCTCTCATAAGATTTATCTGTAAAACTTTGCTTTTAGAAAGAGCTAATTTTATAAAGAACTAAATCGAAAAGAGCTAAATTGAGATTTTGCGCAAGTTAGACTTAAATTGTGAGTTTTTGGTCAACTTCGAACAATCATGACTTTTATCACATAATGAATTAGGAGGCCCATAAGATATCAAATGAAAGATCTTTGAGTCTTCTTTTCAACACCACCAAGTTTACTAAATTCCTAGTTCGGGTGAGGAAGATAGGCTTGTTTGAATTTAGCCTATTCGATTAACGGAAGTTCATCCAAACTAAAAAGGGGTATTTTGGTCTTTTCCTTACCCCATTAGCTTTAAACGTTTTTAGCAATAATTTAGGGGTCTAAACTGACTTTGATCGATTTTCACAATTGTAAAAAACACTTATGGTTTTAGAAAGAAGTTCAAGAAGAGAAGAGACGAAGGAGAAAAGAGTTAAAACATTCAAGGTTTTCTTGCAATTGTTGAGGAATTTCGCCAAGGATTTGATCCTAATAAGATATTAAGTTCTCATAGTTTAGGGTTCATTCACCCACACTCCAATCATGTGATTTCTATCCGTAATTTCATTCTTATGGTTGAATGATGAATTCTTGAAGAGTTGTTGATGTTTTGTGCTTTGTTCTTTGATAACGAAGTCCTTGTTGAGTTCTTGAGGTGAGAGTTATGAATGAGTGTTCATCTTGGTGGGTTTTGGTGTGGTTTTTGTTGTATTTTTGTTGGGTTTAAGAATCTAAAAGTGTTTGAGGGAAATCGTTTGTGTAACATTAGGTGTTAGAACAAGCTTGAATTAGAAAGCGCCAAATTTGGAAAGAACCAAAAATCTGAAATTTTGCAAGTTATGAATTTTGGGTCATCCTCAAATGACCATAATTTTCAGTACATGATGAGTTATGTGGCCCATAAGATATCAAATGAAAGGTCTTGAAATCCTCTTTCCAACTTCACCAAGTTTTATAAATTTCAAACTCGTATGAGGGAGATATGCTTGTTTGAAGTCGAGATGTCCAGCTAAGGAAAATTACCAGAATTAGTTAAAGGTATTTTGTTTTTTTCTTTACCCAATCAGATTAATTCAAAAATAGTATTATTTCTAGGGTCAAATCTGTTTTAGATCAGTTTGCATAATCAAAACACGCTTAGGGTTTTGAGAAGAGTTCAAGAAGAGGAAAAAGGGAGAAAAGTCAAGGCGTTTTTAAGTTTTTTTGTGAATCAAAGGTTATTTTCGCCAAAGATTCGATTCTAAGAGGTATGTGAGTTCTCATAGTGTTGGGTTCGTTCACCCACACATCAATCATGTTATTTTCAGCACAATTCGTTCTCAAAGTTAAAGAAGGGTTCTTGAAGTATTGTTTTCGTTCTTGAATTAGGATGATTTTGATGAGTTCTTGAGATAATCGTATTGAGTTTAAGGGTTGTTTTCGATTTGATTCTTGTGTACTTGTATTGGGTAATTTAATCTAAGAAAATTTGAGAAAAACAATTGACTAAAAGTATTTTAGGAGCAGAAAAAAAGGTGAAAAATTTATCGAAATAGCCGGGGAGAGGGTTGGGGTGGTGCCCCAACAGTGCAGAAGATTTGTGTCCAGAATTTAGGGGTTGGTGGACAACGCCAGAAATGCGCTAAGATCATATGCCCCCATCATTTCTCCTTCGTTTAGTCAATCTGAGTTCTTTCAAAAAGTACATTTACTCATTTTTTATTCTAACTACTCTAAACTAATTCTAAACATCTAGAAATCATTCATAACATGCAGAGGCGAACCCAGGATTTGAAGGTTTTGGGTGCACCAATATAAACATAGCTCAAATATAAGGTCTAAGCTAAACTTAAAATAAAAATAGGCTTAAGTGGGATTCGAACCCTAGTCTAGAGGGTGGTATCTCTACCTTCTACCAATTGCACAAGAGCACTTCTATGTTTTTTATGGGTGCACATTTAGATATATCTTAATTTCTACTAGTTTTTCAAAATAGATATACATATATACGTATGATTTTTTTGAAAGTTATCGAGTGCACGTACACCCCCACGGTATAGTGTGGGTCTGCCCCTAATAACATGAATCGTAACCTTGAATTCATAATTTAAATTCAAGGTAGAGCCAAGAGTTAAGTCTTGAGATTACTTTCGAGTCATTTTAATAAGTCTTTTACAAACATTTTAAACTTGTTCTAAGACTTGAGCTCTTGAGTTTGAGAAAGAGTAGAGTTGAGTTCATTTTCTTTAAAATGATATATGGAAACTAAGTATTCCGAAGAGTAAATGTTTACATTCAAGATGAGTGGAAACATCGATTTCCAAAAGAGTTTTTGAGCAATTTTGAGTACCATCTCTTTTAAGAGAAAGATTTTGAGTAATAATCTCAAACCACATAAAGAGTTATGTTTTTAAACATATGAGATAGTTATATTTTTGGAGTAGTATTGAGCATCGATATGTGAACGGGTTATGATAACTCAAAGTCATCATAAACCGTATAGTCAACGTGGGTAGAAAGAGTCATACTTTTTAGATGATTCTTTAATACTTTTTAGCGTAGACTAGTGGATCCACTTAGTAGTAAGTTCCATACCCCGGTAAAATATATGATAATTCTAGCAGCGTGGGCTAGACATTATATTCATCACATAGCTCATAGTTATGATTGTCGGTTAGAGAAACTCCATAGAGATATTTTATATTCTTATATACACAATTATTTGTACTTTTGCATACAAACTGAGTTACATTATTTTTTTAAATACATGAAGTTGTTATGTATTGTTTTAAAGTTTTTTTTTATAATGCATCTTTACTACTGTTTTATACTGAATTGAGTTGAGTAAGTTGAGTTGAGACGAGGTAAGTTGTTTCTTCATTTTCTGTTCAAGCTTATATCTTGTTAGATTTACCCTCACACACTCGTACATTCCATGTACTGACATCATTTGGACTGCATCTTTTATGATGCAAATGCTTCGTTGATCCAGTTGAGTTACAGAGTTTTTTAGTGAGCCTCCTTGCTTTCGTAGGATCCGTTTATTATGTTTTGTCATTTCATTGTGTTAGGATGAACGGGGTCTTGTCTCGATATTCCTCATAGTATTAGAGGCTTTATAAATAGATAGATAGATAGTATTTCACAAGTCTTGTTCATTTCAGTTGTTTTGTTCTAAGACTTGAGAGTTGTCTCTTTTGCCAGTTGATTTTTCCTTTAAAAACATTCTCAATTTATTATTTAAATTTAGCTTTTGATCGAGGTTATTCTATGTAAAGTAAGTCTTCCACTAGTATTTAAGAGAGATCAAGGATTTGTTTGGGGTCAACAGTGATTCTCGAGTGCCAGTCGCATCTAGAATGTAGGCTCGGGGTGTGAGAGTCTGATTCTAGTGAGTTAGGGCATGAACGAACAAGAAAATTCGTCAAACTCTGGACAAGGGCCTGTGGTGGTGCACCACCATAGCGCCAGAACTACTACAAGGTAGTGTAGGGCCTGGCGCGACGCGTCACTCCGTGCACCTCAAAAACTTGTCAGTAGTTTTTGGGATGGTGACCTACGTCACTCAGTGTGCCAGGTCCCTAACCTTCCGACCTTCTATCCTTATGAGTTCTATCGAATCGTACCTATCTTCTCTACTTGATATCTACATTTAAAATCTTTATTAATACTTGAGAGATCATGTATATCCATGTCATAACTCTTAAAATTCATAATTCAAATTTAAGATAAGAGTTAAGAGTAAAGTTTGAGGAAGTTCTTTCGAATAATTTGAGAAGTCTTTTGTAAACTTTTAAAACTTTTTTTAAGACTTGAGTACTTGAGTATGAGGATGAATCGAGTTGAGTTTTATTTTTCAAAAAACATATATATGGGAACTAAGTTTTTGCAAGAGTAAATACTTTTACATTTAAAACTAGAGGAAATCTTGATTTCCAAAAGAGTTCATAAAGAGTTTTTGAGCACAGTCTCTTTAAAAATAACCTTTTGTATAATAATATCAAAGTTGAGGATGAGAAAATGTTTTTAAACATATAAGAATGAGTTATATTATTGGGAGTAGTATCAGGAATCAATATGGGGACGAGATCAGGTTTACTGGGCT
The DNA here is from genome assembly GCA_016801875.1 of Solanum sitiens. Lineage (NCBI taxonomy): Eukaryota > Viridiplantae > Streptophyta > Magnoliopsida > Solanales > Solanaceae > Solanum > Solanum sitiens. The sequence goes on from JABWTJ010000080.1 coordinate 229,704, forward strand.
TCTGCAGATGAGATCACTAACACTGATTGGTCACCTGATGCTACTAGGAGGATCCACCCATCGGACAACCGCAACGACGTGACCATTGCCCGGGCATTGGTGGTGGCAAGCGCCATACAGCGCATACAACTGAACGTGGAGGCACAAATTATCTTAGAGTGGAAGATGTTCTACCCGGCAATAAGAAGTCTTTCTTCCTAACGGGACTTATCATTGCTCTATGCAAGTGGGCATAAGTGCCATTATTCGATACTGACGAGATACTTCTTATGGATCCCTATCTTCACCCTCTTTTGGTCAGGTCTATTCTACTTCAAGGGGCAAGAGCAACAAAATGGGCAGGGCTAGCAGCAGTAGGGCACTCACGGGTTTGGACGGCGAGGACCCACTCTCAGGGGAACGATTCGAGGAGGACTTGGAGATTGTTTAGAAGAAAATGGGCAACACCTATGCCAACTTCACTCCAGTTCCACCCTACACCTCTTTAGAGGTTGAGATGCTCCATCGCTATCTGTGCCAAGACATGAGGAAGGGTGTAGATAGGGGTCACTTGATGGCTTGGATGTGGAAGACTATTAAGGCCATTTTCACTTGCATTGCCCTCGGCAAGGAAATCCCTTAGCTTGATCCAAAGGACTACACCCAATTCCACATGCTGAATGAGGCCTCGGCTGGTATGATACTCCCAGAAGATCTTGACTCTGACGTGACACCAACTGGTCTGAGATTTCCTAATATGGATTGTTACTTTGCATCATATGGCTTGTAAATTTAAGACAAATTGTGTTTATCTTTTGATTTTCTTAAGTTTTTGGTAGAACATGGATGTTTGTTTTCGCTGTCTGATGCAACTTATATTTTAATTTTAAGGTGTTTATAATTATTGCCTATGTTGTTGAACACTGTTAGACTGACAGGGGTGAGTTTGGACACAAATGAAGGTCCAAAGTTGTGGTTAGGAAGACAGGGGAGACAGGTTGAGGTTTTTCCTCGCCTAATTCCGTTCTGGTTGGCCTTTCTTTACAGGAATAATCCTGTCCCAATGGCCAAAACTGAGACAGATTCTCTACTATGATTTTTCTATGGTTTTTCGCCTTTCATAAAAATTCCCAAAGGTCCCTAGCTTAACCAAACCATCTAAGATAATTCTCCAAGCTGGGAAAATCATTAACTAGTCCAAATCAAACTTAATGACACGACCTCCCTCTAGTTCTCATTAATTTACGTTACGCTCACTCATCTCTATGATACACCCAGACATTTACAACTCGCATATGTTAAATCAATTGACCCATATATTGCACATAATAAAGTTCTGACACACATTTATAGTACATGCAAATGCATCATCCCATTCAACAAGCTCAACTTTACATTCACAATTTATTCAATTAACAAAATGCACACAATGCATGGATAATTTTAATTTATTAGCTAGTTCGTTCTATAGATAACCATTGTTGGTCATCCATCCCCTTTTCAGCCCCTAAGGCTAGATACCAATTGGAACTTTCCAGATCAATTTACCTTGCTTCTGTTCCGATGGTTGTGACCACGACTTTCGATTTACCTGGTTGAGATATCAATTTGCATCGGGAGATACCAATTAGACTCAACTCATACCACAAATGACAATTCACATTAAAAGAGAGAATAAGGTGAAACAACTTCCTAAAATGCTTTCTACCTCTTCCAAATTAGATGTGGACGTCAACACACTAATCCACAAGAGTCTAATCCACATTTTGCTCTAGTACGGGGAGACCGATAACCTAGACTCTAATACCAATTTTTCACGTCCCAACTCACCGGGTCGTGCAGACACTCACTTTAACACATAAATAAGAGAACTCTCATATCCCAATAGTTAAACATGCGGAAAAATTTAAAGAAAAATGTGATAATTAAAATAATATTCTTTTATAAATAATGTCTTTAGACACACTTTTAGCTTAAACTTGTAAAGTAATTTAAACAACTCCCATGGATCTAGTCTAAAAAGGTACAAGAGCTACTAAGAGTACAACTGGACGAAATAAATAACAGACACAACTCCCACAATGCAGAAGGAAGAAAGAAAGCTGCAAGAGAATTTCTTTGTCGTCACCTAATGAAACGTCACTAATCCTGCATCCAGAGTATGTCCAGAAGACATAGCAAGAGTAGTATCAGTACAAACACACGTATTGATAGGCATCATCAGTCAACCCGACACCCACCACATAACATAAGAAACTAATTAGTAAGAATATGTCCTAGACCCCTCGCTTCTCCACCTTTAGTCTCTTGAAATACCCCATATCACACTAGCACTTTAACTATCAATCCCCTTCCAGTCAACCTACTTACTAATCTCATGATGTCATCCTAATAATTCTAAGCCCATAGAAAAATCCTCAAGTACAAACACCATCCTTTTCTACTAACCGATCACGTCACACCTTACTTCCTCGTCACATTACCCAACCATGGTCACTTATTAAATTACATCAAGCTCCTACCACCAACCCCAATCTCTTTCCCCAAGGTGAACCCACCTAAGCACATTTCATCACATATGTTATCTCTATTCTTATTTTGCAATTTACAACACTCTAACAATCTTCTCTACCCATTACTCGCCACTTGAACCCACCTAAGCACATTTCATTCCTCTATCTCATATTCATCAAGTATAATTAACATTACAACATTCATACGTATACAAGTAATATAATGAAGCAAGAACAAGTCAACATTACACAATCATAGAATCACAACCATCACTTACCAAGGAGTTTCTCATCACGCAACTCATTCAAATCCTAATTTGATTATACTCAGCCCTAATTTATCGTCTAAGGCTTCTTTCTGAGGTATAAATCATAAATCAATCTGTGCACAGAGGCCTACACATAAATCCTACCATCGATTTACATATATTACATAGTGAGCATAGATTTAAACTACTCAATTCATAAAATCTAGTCTACCTGGGCGCCAAACAGTTGCATTGAATTTTTGACTTTGATTCGAGCTTTCCGGGCTTCGTGATAGTGAATTTAGCCAAGAATTCATAAGATTTTTCCATTCCCACGCTAAAAATCTTCTTCTCCTTTATTCCCAAGCTTAGAGAAGCTTATTTAGGTTTTTAGGGTATTTTACGACTTATTTAGGTATTTTAGAAAGATGGAGAAAATAGAATTTCTCGTAATTTATGTTCTGTCTCGCTTATCCCACTATGACACTCACTTATACCGCCTTGGCGACGCTGCCCTAGAGGCAACAGGCCAGCTGTGGCGGGACAATGGCCTAGAATTTTCACGGATTTTTGTTACTCTTAAATAACGACGGTTCGGGTCGTTACAAAAGTCTTTTTCAAAAATTTTTAAACTTGTTTCAAGACTTGAGCAGTTGAGTTTGAAAAAGAGTAGAGTTGAGTTCATTTTTCAAAATGAATATATGGAAACAAAGTATTCCCAAGAGTAAATCTTTTCACATATAAGAAAGGAGGAAATTGAGATTTCCAAAAGAGTTTTGAGTAGTTTGAGTATCATCTCTTTTAAGAGAAAAAATATTTGAGTAATAATCTCAAACCACAGAAAGAGAAAATGTTTCTTAAAAAAAATAACGAGTTAAGTATATTTTGGGAGTGTTATTGAGTATCAATATGAGGGAGTGTTCATACAACTCACTGCCTCCATAAACCATGTAGCCAACGTTTGTAGAAAGGGTCATACTTTTTTTTATGATCCCTTAATATTTTTAGCATAGACTAGTGCATCCATTTAATTGAGGAATACTATACCCGGCAAGGTATATACAATTCTAGAAGCGTGGACGAGATGTTGTATTATCACATAGCTCACAGTGATGATTGTTGGTAAGAGAAACTCTCGCAGAGATATTTTGTATTCTTATATACACAATGTTGTATTGTATTTTTTTATACAAACTGAGTAATTATTGTATTCTTCAATACATTGAGTTGCTATCTACTATTTTAAAAGTTTTCCATATATTGCATCTTTTATTATTGCTTTATATTGAGTTGAGTATACATAGTTGAGTATTTTATTGTTGAGTTGAGCCCTATTTCATGATTGTGAGTCGAGCCTTACTTCACAGAGTCGAGTATCTCATTATTGAGTTGAGCCTTATTTATGTGAGTTGAATATCTTATCATCGAGTTGACTTGAACTATGTTTCTTTTAGTTGAGTTGCGTTGAATTAAGTTGAGTGAGTTGAGAAGAGGTAAGTATGTTTCTGTTCCATTAGTTAAGCTTATGTATATACTTTAGAATTCCCCTTACATACTCGTACATTTCATTTACCTTTTCATTTGGTCTGCATCATTTCATGATGCAAATATAGGTATTTAGGATCATCAACAGATATTTCATTGAGGTCATGGAATATTCCAGTCAGCTTTGGTGAGCTTTGTTACATTCAGGAGAACTTCATCTTTATCTTAGAGTTAGTAGTTTTGAGATATCGTTGGTCTTGTCCTGATATCCTTCCATAATAGTAGAGGTTTCATGCATATACAAAGTTGAGTAGTCTTCAAAATGTATCTTCCTCCTTCTATGATAGTAGAGGTTTCATACATATACAAAGTTGAGTAGTCTTCAAAATGTATCTTTCTTGAGTTGTTTTTACAAACTCTAAGTTATCTATTGAGTATTGTTCAGATTATTTTAACGTTGAGATTATTGAATTTAATTCAGTCCTTAAGCTTTTGTATGCCTGAGTTAGTCATTCGCTTGTAGTCAATCCAGATGAGGGTTTGCTTGGGGACCAATAATGGTTCACGAGTGCCGATCATGTTCAGGTGTAAACTCAGGTCGTAACAAATAATATTCAAGGGGAAAGTTTTCATCTAAACCCATAAAAAAAGAAATGACTCTGATGAAACAGTTAAATATCACTCTAGCTTTTTTAAATTTAATTTCTCAATTTTTATTTGGTCCCTGATATAAACATTGTATGTTATTGTTAGAAAGTCATCCAGGTAAAGAGGAAGGCATAATAGAGAAGCAGGGATCATGACAAATTTCAATCGAACAAATTAACGCATTTTAAATTACTATCATATAAGCTCATTTGGCCTTAAAAGTAAATATGTGTGTGCGCTCGCTATGTGCATGTGTGCATATGTACATGCGTGCGTGTGTATGTTTGTGGATATGTGTGGTGAAAAGGTTAATTGTATTATAGCCATTGGATGGGTTAGGATGCTTAAATTTAGGGTGAAAAAGCACAATCCATATGTTTCAATTGTATCCAATTTCTTTGGAAAATATCCACCACTAATTATTGTTATAGCCCTCAATAAATTGCCTATTTTCCCACTCTACATAAATTGTTCTTATAGCCCTCAATTAATTAAACCTAAGTCATTAATATCAATATTAGACATGTGACAGTTGTCACTCATTCAAGAAATAATTTGGGGAAATAAAGATGATAGTTAAATTCCTTTTATATAAATATAATTCCCCTAAAACCATAATAATTAATTCCTAAATATTGATAAGGTAAAATAAAGATAAATATGGATAAAATATAAATAGTACAACTCACACAACATATTGTACAATTAAGTACTGCAGTCTTAGTCTTTTTTGTTATTTGCTTATATATACCCTTATTTTGAATTGCAATTGTAGCCAATTTCTTTGAAAAATAGTCACCATTGATTATTGTTATAGCCCTCAATTAATTGTCTATTTCCACACTCTACATGAATTATTATTATAGCCCTCAATTAATTAAACCTAAGTCATTGATATCAATATTAGACATGTGACAGTTGACACTCATTCAAGAAATAATTTGGGGAAATAAAGATGATATATAGTTAAATCATTTTCCTATAAATATGCTTCCCCTAACACTATAAGAATTGATTCATAAATTTAGATAACGTAAAATAAAGTTAAATGTGGATAAAATATAAATAGTACAACTCACATAATTAACATACTGTACAATTAAGTACTACAATGTTAGTCCTTTTTGTTGTTGGCTTACGTATAGCCTAATTTTGAATTGCAATTGTAGCCAATCTGGAAAATAGCCACCATTGATTATTGTTATAGCCCTCAATTAATTGTTTATTTTCCCACTCTACATAAATTATTTTTATAGCCCTTAATTAATTAAACCTAAGTCATTGATATCAATATTAGACATGTGACAGTTGACATTCATTCAAGAAATATGTTACACCCCAAAATTTTCTAAGTTAAGACCCGAACATTTTTTATTTATGTATAAGATTATGTCGGGTGATTATTAAATTATGGTTAGGTGTTAAGGTCAATTTTTTAGTATGAGAATAAATTTAGAGGTGAATTAAGGTCAATAGAATCCCCTAGCACAAAGTTGAGTTGAAAGTTTTCTTACCGATTAATTTTGGACAAAAGATTCTACATAGGTCAACTTAAAAATGAACATATCTCTTATAATATAAAGATTTATGATACGCTCAAATTTACTTCTCGAAAAGAAGTATAAGCGGTCGTATTAAGTAAAGAACCCAACTATGAGGTTGGGGTAGATCCCACGAGGAAAATGATTTAGACTTAAATTTAACCTACGATTACTTCTATTTAGTCAAGTCCTTTCCGAAAACAAGTAACAAAAAGGGGGGTTTTAAGTAACAAATTTAATTAACTATTTCTAAGTAAACAAGTCGCAAGTTCAAAGATTTGATTTTTATCAAGTAATAAGAGTAACTAGGGCATAAGTGTTCCCCACAGGTTCATAACGCGATAATTCTAGCTAATAACAATCCTTTCCTAGTATCTTGCATGCAAAGTGGTAAGCTATATATCCCTAATTCCTTGGTCTAGCAACTAGAAAATTTCACTCCGCACCTTGGTCCAGCTACGTGTGTATGTTTTACTAAATCTTACCTTTACCTCATATTAAGCATCATAATCGATGTTTGGCTTAGTTGTTACTTCGCACCAATCGACACTAGCCTATTAGATAGTGTATACTAAATCTACGTTGATAATTCTTTTCTTATTGTCTACCTCCTTGGTCCGGCAAGTAGCAACAAGGCGAGTTCTAATGCGTGCACTCGTTAAAAAGACTTCTAAACGAAAGAATTATCAATACATGCAAGAAACTATTCGAGAATTGTTATTTTAGCTAGTTTTACTGTGTTAATTACCCATGGTTCCCACAACCCTAGTTATGGATTTAGTTACCCATGTTAATAATCACGAAATTCATGTTAATTAGATAAGAATTCATGTACTTACTTTGATGAGATTGAAGAAAATCCAGAAAATTACTTGAATTAATCAAAAGTCTTGCAACAAACGATTCCGGAAAATAAAATAATTTCCAAAATCACAAGTTCAACAACCAGAACAATAAAACTGAAAAGTACCAAAAAGTCTAACCCCAAAAACGAGGGTTTTACAAGTATTTATAATAAAGAAGTCCTAACATAAAAGGGAAATCTATTTAAGGAAAATCTGCCCAAAAAACGCGTCTGAGTTGACGACCGGGACGACGGACCATCGAGGCCCCCCTGTCGTTCCACACTTAGCTTCTTTTTTAGCTGCTTTCTTCTCTAACTCACTATTACCATTGACGTACAAGGATGACGGTCCGTTGAGTGCACGACGGTCCGTCGATAGCTTCCGTTTCTCCACACTTAGAATCTTTTTAAGACGGGTACTAGGGCTACTTTCTGTTAACGATGACGGATATGCAGGACGGTCTGTCATGGAGATGATAGTCCGTCGAGAGTTTTCGTAGCCTCACACTTAGTTAGAATTCTCCGATCTTTCTTTAGCAGAATTTCCTTCATACGACGGTTGCCACCTACGGACCGTCGAGGGGTCGACGGACCGTCGATAGCTCCGTAGGTCGTCACTTTTGCAATTTCAGCACAATTCTTCCACGTTTTTATTCTGAACAGATTTCCTGCAAACAAAGAGAAAAATAAATTAAAACTAATACAAAAAGGCCTTAGACACACCCTAAACTTAAGGAAAAAACATTGAAAGTACCGTTAAACCACGGTACATCAACACCCTCAACTTAAGTTCGTTGTTTGTCCTCAAGCGACGCACTATGACTCACCACAAAATCTTTGTACAAGAGTATCCTGATTTTAGCTTTTGCAATCATCTGTCTATCAATCCCGATTATTTTTATTATGTTTATGCATGCTATCACTATTAGGCTCGCTCATGTGGATCAGACCATGACACAGACTCACCACACACCGACACCTATCCTCTTTGATCTCTCACCAAGGTACCAATTTTCCGGTATTGCAACTAGTGTCCTCGCTTCAAAACAACATCCTCATTTTTCACACAATGATTTCAGTTTGAGTATAAGGATTATTTTTCAACACTCGCTCTCAGAACAACTTCACACCTCATTTATACTTATTGCCATAGACTTGCCCTTATTTTCACTGCTTTAAGTTCACCATAATAGACTCCTAGGATCACGATAGGACTTTCTTAGCTTGTAACTAAGGCTCGGGGTCAGGTAGGATACATTTAGATGTATTTTAGTGACTTATTGCCCTCCTTGACATAACGGCTAAGCGTCCTACCTTGTCATCGTTTTATTCCGCCCTATTTCTTAATTTTCTTATATTATTTCGCCTTGCTATTCTCCCTTATTTATCTTTTTGTGTAAGTGACTCCTCTCTTTTCTTACTTATTTTCAAATTTTCAAATTTTTCACTTTGCTTTCAACTTTTCTTGAGTCACTTTTCTTTTGTTCTTTCTCTCTTTTTATTCTTTTAACCCCACTTTCCGGAGCATTTCTCATAATATTCACCCTCAACTCATGGCTTTGCTATGAGTCAAGGTACACAATACCCAAGGTTGGGTCAGGAACACGACAAGGTTGTTTTCTGCATTAGCCACCCTCAACTTATGTTTTTGCATAAGCTGAAGTACACATGTCCAAGGAGGGACCAGGGCCAACACATTGTTCCCAGAAAAAATCAGTTGGGGTGAAAAAGAAAGGTCTATTTTAAGCTCAAATCATTTGGATCAAGAAGGGAATAATTTCATTCGATTTTTTCTGTTATATAGGCTAAAGATTGGCTATTTTGAACAAGGGCCTATGATCCTTTCCTAATTGTCTATCACGGCTTACTTTTAGCAGGACTAACTAGGCAAGTTCTAGCTCAGTACCAATGGTGGAATATTCAAATTTTCCTCACACTCACTTGACATCTCATTACTCTACCAAATTATCAGAAACCTAGTTCGAGTTTTAGATTTAGGGCCACACATTTATCAGTTATTGTGCCTAGCCATGCAGCATTTTCTTTAAATCAGGATATCATTTTGTTTAGCCATCATGCTTCAGAGTCCATTTCTATACTATGTACAAAAGATACCAACACGCCGGTTCAACAATAAAATAACCAGTCTCTTGGAAAAAAGAACACAGGCAAGAAAACCCCAAGAGAGGATCGTGAGTTGGGCTACTCCGACTTCACCCTAGCACTCACTTTCCATTTACCCCACCCTCAACAAAAAGACATGCAATTGTCCCCAATGCATAAAAGTATATAAAATAGGGTTGTAGGTGAAGCAAACCTGAGGCGCAAAGTGTCGGAGATCAACAAGCTGGCGGGTCCGATTTCCCAGAACCTGCTTCCTCTGTAGTAAGGACACCCTTAGTGGTGTCCTCAGCAATAACAACACCATCAGTAGTGATCCTCTACGCCTCAACAATTCTGGAGCTAGACGCCCCAGCAACCACCTCTAGAACCCTCAACTGGCGGGCCTTCTCATCAATCAGCGAGGCTCTTCTCGTGGCCTCCAACTCGTGGCGCTCCTTCTTGCGAGCCCGAACTCATCCTCATCTCTAGCTCGGTGCCTCTTGGCACGATCTCGTGGGGGAGGTGGTGGCACATCAGTGGTGGAGAACAGGGCAGCCATCACAGTTTCCTCAGCAGGCTCTGCAGAAGGGGGCTCAGACTCAGGAACCCGAGCCTCCAGTATGGTATCCAAGTCTGCTCTCAGACACTCCACAGCAGCCTGGAGATTCGTCACATCCACTGTAGGGGCTGTCCGAGCGAGAACCCGCAACTCAAATGCATCCAAGCGCTGGTGGACCTCTATGATCTTCTGCTTAGTATGCTGGGCCATCTTCCTCTCTAAACGCTCTTCTGCCTCAGCAATGGACTTCTGCATCCAAGGCTGGATGTGATGCAGAAGTGTGGCCATTTGGGCCTCTATTTTCTGGACCCTAGCAAGCGGGACCAGTGTAGCAGATGGAGTCGAGCGGGAGAAGCTCGGAGCGGTTCTACCACCCAGGATAGACTCGACCGGAGTGGTGTCGGTAGGCTCAGATATAGCCGGATTAGCCGCTTGGGCTTGCTCTACCGTAGCCGTCTGGTTCTCACCAAGCGGCTGCACCTCTGGACGGGGCCCTCTGTGGGGAGCCAACTTATTGGCCTTATCCCGAATGAGGCCAATATCCACTGTGCCAGGCGGGGTCTTGATCGCATCAATGTGCCACACGGGCACTCCTGCAGACCTGCACAATGCAAAATCTATGCACGGGAAGGGGTAAGTAGTAGTGACATTAAAGGCCCTCTAATGCATCACCGCCTGCAACAGCCACGCGAAGTCCACCTCGAACCCCGCAACCATGACAGCCATCAGCACTGCACGATCCCAAGTGATAATGTTATCAGCAGCAGTGGGGGAAAGGCAGTGTCGGACTAATAGCCATAAGAACTTGGCTGTGAAGGTGAGGTTGGCCTTGAAGAGCTGGAAGCGAAGCACCCTTTGAAAAGCTTCTATCTGACAGGAAGTACTCAACTAGTGAATGAAATACTCCCCTTGGGCTCTAGCACCCAATCGGCAGCCTCACCATCCACGGAGAGGTTCTGTGCAATCCACCGCCTGGTGGTCTCTCTCATATCTGGCTCACACTGGAACCGGCCATCTTTGATCAACTTCCACTGATATACAAACTCGGCGGTGAGGGGGGTCCGGGTGGCATCAACATCCGCGCCATAGTGAAACCTGCGAATGGCCGACAAGGAAATATCAACCCGCTTGCCGCAGACTCGGACGTACTCCAAAGGTGCATGTTTGGCGGGGGCTGCCCGCCTGTCCAGCTGAGATCGGAGAGTCACCACATAGGAGACATAGAACTCTCGGACCATTTCCTCGCTATAGCGGCCAACATTCAGAGCCGTCCACTCCAGCCGATGTCTGGTGAATATAGCATGGATGGCCGGCATACTAGGAAGACTCCCAGTAAGAACCCGTCTCTAAAGTGTCAAGGTCCGGGTCATGACCCCCTTGTCATTGGGCACCTTGGCATCAGCATATACCTAATATTGACCCTCTACACTCCACCGGTTGGGCTGATCAGCAATCGGAGCGGGGACGACAGTCTGCGGTGCTGGAGTAGAATCAGTACTATCAGCCTCATCAGACGAGGCAGGCTCCTCCTCAGACCTGGAAGCCTCTACAAATCCGGACGCTTCCTCAGAACCGGAAGCCTTCTCGGAGCCAGACGCTCCCTCAGAATGTGCAGTCGACCCAGAAGGTGTGCCGGTCAGTATGCGCTCCTCATCAGACTGGAGGCAGTGACTCAGCCGAGCGCCACCTTCGTGGTCGTGGCTCTGGTGATGCGGGCATCACGGGCAAGAGTGAGGGTGCCTGGTGGCACTTACTACGGGTCACGCTCATTGTCTGAGCCTATGATCATCCGGTTTGACAGGGCGACAGACTTAGAACGCCCTCTCAAGTAGACACGGTCCTGTTTAGGTGCCATTTGTACCTGCAAAGAGAAGTAATTAGTACCAGTAGAGGCCTGCAACACATGCAAAAGCAGAAAACACAAGAGCAGAACACAGAAATGGAATGGCAATGCAGACGTACAGCACTACATGACGGACCCATCGATGGTCCGTCGAAGGCACGACGGTCCGTCATGGGGGTCCATCGAGGGACAATTAGAAAATTTTTTGGAAAACATCAGAAGTATAGGTTCTGAAAATATCGACGGTACTGCAGGCCGGACCGTCGAAGGGACGACGGTCCGTCAAAGGGGTCCGTCGAGGGACACTTAGAATAAAATTTTAAAATATCAGAAATAAAGGTTCTTACAGTGTCGACGGTTATGCAGGACGGACCGTCGAAGGGACGACGGTCCCTCATAGGGGTCCGTCGAGGGACACTTGGAATAAAATTTTAAAACATCAGAAACAAAGGTTCTGACAGTGTCGACGGTTGTGCAGGACGGACCATCGGAGGGACGACGGTCCGTCATATGGGTCCATTGATGGACACTTAGATTATTTTTATAGAAAATCAGAAGCAAAGGTTCTGACAGAGTCGACGGTTGTGCAGGACGGACCATCGGAGGACGACGGTCCGTCAAAGGGTTCCGTTGACGAACACTTAGATTAAGCAAGGGAAGTTGGGGTTGACGGACCCCAACGACGGTCCGTCGAGGGACCGACGGTCCGTCGAGGGACCGACGGTCCGTCGATGGGGTCTCATACTTTTTTTCAGGGATAGAATTTTGCAGCCAATTTGGTTCCCCCATCTTACTAATTCGGAGTATCCTTAGAAGCCTAAGTTTCCCAAACATTTACCCAGCATCCCTTCATTCGTAGGGCATGAATTTTCCTAGTTTTAACATTCATTTTCGACAGCCTATCAAACCCTAGGTCAGGAACACAATCATGCAAACACACGCCATTTTTAACAAGACACCACCATCCCTTTCAATTTCAGTGTACTAAGGGACTTAGGACTTTTGGGTGTAAGTTTTAGCATGCAAAAGGGGTCCAAAATTAAGTACCCAAACAGTTAGATATCAAGGTAATCAGGAAAATTAACAATAGTTAATCTAGGAGATCAGAAAAACATACCTGAAAACTGTAGTAGAGGAAAAGGAGTATGAACACTAGTAGTTGAACAGCAGCAACAACCACCACGAACACCGACCGGCAAAGGGACTGAAGAAAATGGGAGATTTGAGAGAGAAAGGAACTTATGAAATTGTGGGAAGTGTGGGAATCTGATGAGGAATTGGGAGTTAATGGGTGAGGAAGTGGGGGAAAATGAGAGGAAATAGGGAGGGAAAACGGTTATGGGGGTATGTGAAGAGGTGGGTAACTGAAAAGTTTAAAAAAACTTTTAATATATAGCCAGACGGGTCGGGACGGGTTGGTGGGTGAGGGATCGACGATTCCCCGTCGACGGACCGTAAGTGGGTCGACGATCCGTCGAGCCCTCCGTCGTCAGTGCCCTAAATTAGAAAAATTGAAAGAACATACCTGGGCACGATGGATCCTACCAACGGTCCGTCGAAGAGACGACGGTCCGTCGATGGGTGCACCAAACCAGTTTTCTGCAGATTTCTGGTGATATGGTCCCTGCACATTTAACGCCCATTAAGCTAATATTTTTGTATTTTCTGGACACTTTTTAGACACGGACCCTAAACTACGCTCTAGCCAACACTTGTAAAGAAAAATTAAAGAACATTCAAACGGGACATTAAGTAATAAAAGCAAAAATAATGCAACCATTCCTAGAAAATCATGAAAGACCTATAGTTGGCTAGAGGATACATATTGGGTTGCCTCCCAATCAGCGCTTGATTTAACATCGCGACACGACGGAAGACTCTTGATTACTCAGACTTCATCAAGATGGTATGCCTCGATCACTTCATTCGCCGTTTCAGCATGCCCCAGATAGATTTTGATTCGCTGTCCGTTCACCTTGAACCTTACACCCTCCTTGTTTTCCAACTCAACCGCACCATGAGGGAATATTTGGGTGATCAAGTAGGGACCAGTCCATTTGGACTTGAGTTTTTCTGAAAACAAGCGCAACCTAAAATTGAATAAAAGCACCAAATCCCCAACCACAAAATCACGCTTCTCAATCTTTTAGTCATGGTACTTCTTCATCTTTTCTTTGTAGAGGGCTGAACTTTCATATGCTTTTAGGCGAAATTCATCAAGCTTATTCAACCCGTTTAACCTCTGTTTCGCAGCCTCATTCCAATCCATTTTCAACTTCTTCATTGCCCACATGGCTTTATGCTCTAATTCAATCGGTAAGTGACAAGTCTTCCCATATACAAGTTGGTATGGGGACATACCTATGAGAGTCTTGTATGATGTCCGGTAGGCCCAAAGAGCATCATCAAGCCTCCTTGACCAATCTGTTCTACTAGCATTCACTGTTTTCGCCAAAATCTGCTTAATCTCCCCGTTTGACACCTCAACTTGTCCACTAGTTTGAGGATGGTACGGAGTGGCCACATTATGGAGAACCCATTATTTTTCCAATAATCCCTTAAATAGCTTGTTGCAAAAGTGGGATCCCTCATCACTGATAATAGCCTTTGGGGTGTCAAATCTGGAAAATATGTTCTTTTTCAAGAACGCGGTGACACTCTTCCCTTCATTATTCGCAAGTGCGATAGCCTCCACCCATTTAGACACATAATCGACTGCCACCAGAATGTACTTCATCCCATAAGAACTCACAAAAGGGCACATAAAGTCAATGCCCCACACATCAAGCAATTCAATCACAAGAATGGGATTTAAAGGGAGCTCTTGCTTTCTCAAAATGCCACCATCTCTTTGGCATCCATCGCATGCCTTGGAGAACTCATGAGCATCTTGGTGGATGGTTGGCCAATAGTAACCACATTGTAAGATCTTGTGAGCAGTCCGGATACCACTATGAAGCCCACCTACAGGCGAAGAATGGCATGCCTCCAAAACACTCAACATCTCAACTTCCGGCACACAACGCCGAATAAGCCCATCGGCACAACTCCTATATAAGTATGGCTCATCCCAAAAAAAAAAAATTACATCATGCATGAGCTTTTTCCTTTTATGAAAGGACAAGTCCGGTGGGACGATATCACTAGCCAGATAATTCGCAAAATCTGCGAACCATGGAATTAAGTCTTGGGAGGCAGCCAGTACATGCTGATCAGGTAAAGTATCATTAATTTCAGCCTTTTCACCTAACTCCCTCATTGCTTCATCTTCTAATCGGGACAAGTGATCAGCAACTTGATTTTCGGTTCCTTTTATATCTTTTACCTCAAAGTCAAATCCTTGCAATAGTAAAACCCAACGAATCAACCTCGGTTTCACATCCTTCTTTGCCATCAAATATCTCAAAGCAAAATGATCAGTATGCACTATAACCCTCGTGCCAAGCAAATAGGAGCAAAATTTCTCGAAAGCAAAGACTACTGCAAGGAGCTCTTGTTCAGTCACGGTGTAGTTCTTTTGGGCTTCATTCAGGGCTTTACTAGCATAGTAAATGGGATGAAGGATTTTGTCCCTTCTTTGTCCCAATACCACACCAAGAGTAACCCCACTCTCATCACACATCACCTCAAATGGCTTGCTTCAATCCGGAGAAATGATGATAGGTGCAGACACCAACTGTTCCTTCAACTCACCAAATGCCTTAAGACAGGATTCATCAAAATAAAACTTACACTCTTTCTCAAGCAACTTTCACAAAGGATGTACAATCTTTGAAAAATCCTTGATGAACCTCCGGTAAAAGCCTGCATGCCCAATAAAACTTCTCACACCTTTTATAGAGATGGGTGGAGGAAGTCTTTCTATCACCTTAACTTTAGCTCGATCAACCTCTATACCCTTCTCTGAAATGCGATGACCTAATACAATACCTTCTTTCACCATGAAGTGACATTTTCCCAATTTAGCATAAGGTTGCAGTCTTCACACCTCTTAAGAACCTCGGACAAATGACTAAAACACCGCTCAAAGGAGTCACCAACCACTGAAAAATCTTCCATAAACACCTCAATAGTGTCCTCCACCATATCGGAAAATATTGACATCATACATCTCTGAAATGTGGCCGGTGCATTACATAACCCAAACGGCATTCTCTTGAACGCGAAGGTCCCATAAGGACAAGTAAAGGTGGTTTTCTCTTGATATTCTCGTGCAATAGAAATCTGATTATAACCCGAATAACCATCAAGAAAATAGTACCTCCCCTTTCCGGCAAGTCTATCCAACATCTGATCTATGAAGGGCATAGGAAAATGGTCCTTCTCCGTCCATGCATTTAATTTCTGGTAATCCATACACACTCTCCATCCAGTCACCGGCCTCATCGGAACAAGCTTATTTTTTTCATTGGGGACTACAGTCATTCCCCCTTTCTTAGGTACACACTGAATAGGACATACCCAACTACTATCGGCGATTGGATATATCACTCCAAAATCCAACCACTTGATGGTTTCCTTCTTTACCACCTCTTGCATAGGTGGATTTAAACGTCTCTGGTGCTCGATACTTGGCTTATGATCGGGCATGAGTTGGATTTTATGCGAACAAATACCGGGAAGGATCCCAATAATATCCGCAATAGTCCACCCAATAGATCTTTTGAACCTTTTTAACACTTTTACCAAATTCTCAACTTGATGTACATTCAGATCTGATGCAATAATCACCGGCAAAGTGTCACCTTTTCCCAAGAATACATACCTCAGATGAGGTGGTAGAGCCTTAAGTTCTAATTTTGGAGCCTCCTCTATAGATGGTTTCGTGGGTAGAGACTCGCGATGCTTCATATCTAACTCAAACTTCTTTGTTTTAAACCGAACATCACCTTGATCAAGTGCCGCGACCAATGACCCATACTCTTCAATGCAATCACTATCAAAATTCATGATCACTGTCGCTAGTGCTTCTACACCCAGACGCTCTTCTATTTGTACCTCAGATGACTTTTCAACCCTGTAAGAAATGGCAGATATCGATTGGAGCTCACCACTCTGCCTCATGGACCTACAAATGTTGAAAGTCAATTCTTCATTGTTCAACCAAAATTTTATTTGCCCTTTTTCCATATCAACTAAGGCTCTACCCGTAGCAAGGAATGGTCTCCCAAGAATAATAGGCACCTCAAAATCGACCTCACAATCAAGAATCACAAAATCGGCCGGAAATATGAATGACTCCACCTTTACTAATACATCGTGGAGTATCTCAATAGGCCTCTTCACCGTTCGATCGGCCATCAGTAACCGCATCGCAGTGGGCTTTGGTTCACCCAAACCCAACTTCTTGTAAATAGAAAGAGGCATGAGATTTATACTTGCCCCAAGGTCACATAATGCTTTTGCAAAGTGTAACAACCCGATTGTACATGGAATAGTAAAGGCACCCGGATCTTTTTTCTTTTGCACTAGAGACCTTGTAGTAATAGCACTACAATGCTGCATTCTATCATCATCCTCAAAACAGACCGATCTTTTCTTAGTGACCATATCTTTCACTAACCTCTGTGGGAATGGAGGTGGTGGTCTAGGCATGGGAGTCACCTTTTGGGGTACCTCAGCTTCTTTCCCTGTTTTGTCTACTAACTCACCACTAACCTCCACTACCTCATCATCATCTCTTATCACATTTTCTACACCAGACGGCATCGGTGGGTCGATGGTTTGCTTACCACCTCGAGTTGTGACTGTCATACAATGTCCATCATTTTTCGAATTTTGGACAGTATTGCTAGGAAGAGTGCCCGATTGGCGTGGGTTCACATTCGAAGACAATTGGGCCATTTGTATCTTAAGATGCTTGATGGAGACTGCGTGTGCATCCACTTTTTGTCCAATGTTGGCCAAATCGCCTCTCAATTCCTTGGTGTGCTCATCACTTGCGTCAAACCTCCTCATCATCTTTTGCAACATATCTTCAACTCACGCCATACTACCTTCACCATCCCTCGGAGCAACTTCACGATTTTGGGGTGGAACATAGGGCCCACTCCTATCATTTTTGTTACCATAGTTACCCCGGTTGAAGTTGTTGTCGCGGTTGTAATTCTCATCTCGGACATGATGACCCTCTCGGTTGTAATTACCATAGTTCCGACCTTGATTTCCTTGACCTTGGCGCCTATTCTCCTGATTGGAGCCTTGGGCGTTTGGTCGGAAACCCCCCGTCTGCTCATTTACCGCATAAGAATCTTCCTCATAGTAAAACTCATCTATCGGCGGTGGTGGCTTAGTCAAATAATTCACAACATTCACTTTCTCTGCACCCCCAGTGACATGTTTCAACACTAACCCAAGCTCAGTTCTCATTTGAGCCATTTCTTCACGAATATCATCTGTGGCTGGGTTGGGTTGTGTGTGGATTGCACTGCAAAAGTGTTTCTCCCAGTATCCGACTTCCTAGTGCTCCAAGCATTATTATTTCGGGAGATTTTCTCTAACTTATCGGCGATCTCTGCATAAGTACACTCCCCATAAGAACCACCCGCAATCGTATCCAACACCGCTTTATTATTATCATCTTGCCCCCGATAGAAATACTCTTTTGGCGACTCATCATCAATACGGTGATTTGGGACACTTTTGAAGAAAGGGGTGAACCGATCCCAAGAACTGCTTACTGACTCCCCTGGTAGTGCTACAAAGTTGTTCACTATATCTTTGTGGTTGATCTTCTTTGAAATCGGATAGTAACGAGCTAAGAACACATCCCTCAATTGGTTCCATGTATAGATTGAGTTATAGGGAAGCTCAGTAAACCATATAGCAGCCTCTCCTGTTAGTGAGAGAGGAAAAACTCTTAGCCCAATGACGTCCATGTCCAAGTCAGGCCTCCCTACACAACTCTTACACACCGACCTCAGTTTGGCGATGTGAGCATGTGGATCCTCAGATGGTAGCCCAGAAAATAGACCTCTAGCTGTGAGCATCTGCATTAAGCTACTAGTTACCACAAAAGTATGACCATGTGGAAGAGGAGGTAGGACAAGTGGCCCATCAGAGTCAGTGATGTTAACATTTCCCCTATAGTACTCTTGAGGGTGTGGAGCAGGAGGTTGCCTCCTCTGATTACCTTCACCCGGATTATCAATCATCACTTGTTTATGAGCCTCAACTAGCGGGGGAGGTGGAGGATTGATATTTTCCTCGATATAAGCAGGATTGTTTTGAATGTTCAGTCTGCGAAGTGTACGGTTTAGTTCTGGATCAAGCGAAAGTATTGGTCCTCCTTGACTCCGTGTACCTGGCATACACTAAAGCTAGACCTGTGAGAAACAAAAAGAAAAAGAAAAAGCAAAATCAGGAAATTATTGACTAAAACTCGGTAATGAGCTTAAAGTTAATCTAAAAGCCACATTCTCCGACAGCGGCGCCAAAATTTGATACGCTCAAATTTACTTCTCGAAAAGAAGTATAAGCAATCGTATCAAGTAAAGAACGCAACTATGAGGTTGGGGTCGATCCCACGAGGAAAATGATTTAGACTTAAATTTAATCTACGATTACTTCTATTTAGTCAAGTCCTTTCCGAAAACAAGTAACAAAAAAGGGGGTTTTAAGTAACAAATGTAATTAACTATTTCTAAGTAAACAAGTGGCAAGTTCAAAGATTTGATTTTTATCAAGTATTGAGAGTAACTAGGGCATAAGTGTTCCCCACAGGTTCATAACGCAGTAATTCTAGCTAATAACAATCCTTTCCTAGTATCTTGCATGCAAAGTGGTAAGTTATATATTCCTAGTTTCTTGGTCCGGCAACTAGGAAATTTTACTCCGCACCTTGGTCCAGCTACGTGTGTATGCTTTACTAAACCTTACCTTTACCTCATATTAAGCATCATAATCGATGTTTGGCTTAGTTGTTACTTCGCACCAATCGACACTAGCCTATTATATAGTGTATACTAAATATACATTGATAATTCTTTTCTTATTGTCTACCTCTTGGTCCGGCAAGTAGCAACAAGGCGAGTTCTAATGCGTGCACTCGTTAAAAAGACTTCTAAACGAAAGAATTATCAATACATGCAAGAAACTATTCGAGAATTGTTATTTTAGTTAGTTTTACTTTGTTAATTACCCATGGTTCCCACAACCCTAGTTATGGATTTAGTTACCCATGTTAATAATCACGAAATTCATGATAATTAGATAAGAATTCATGTACTTACTTTGATGAGATTGAAGAAAATCCAGAAATTACTTGAATTAATCAAAAGTCTTACAACAAACGATTTCGGAAAATAGAATAATTTCCAAAATCACAAGTTCAACAACAAGAACAATAAAACTGAAAAATACCAAAAAGTCTAACCCCAAAAACGAGGTTTTTACAAGTATTTATAATAAAGAAGTCCTAACATAAAAGGTAAATCTATTTAAGGAAAATCTGTCCAAAAAACGCGTCTGAGTTGACGACCGGGATGACGGACCGTCTAGGCCACGACGGACCGTCGAGGCCACGACGTCGTTCCACACTTAGCTTTTTTTCAGCTGCTTTCTTTTCCAACTCACTGTTATCATCGACGGACAAGGATGACGGTCCGTTGAGTGCACGACGGTCCATCGATGGCTTCCGTTTCTCCACACTTAGAATCTTTTCAAGACGGGTACTGGGGCTACTTTCTGTTAACGATGACGGATGTGCAGGACGGTTCGTCGTGGAGATGACGGTCCGTCGAGAATTTTTGTAGCCCCACACTTAGTCAGAATTCCCCGATCTTCCTTCAGCAGCCTTTCCTTCATACGACGGTTGCCACCTACGGACCGTCGATGGCTCCGTACGTCGTCACTTCTGCAATTTCAGCACAATTCCTCTGCGTTTTCATTCTGGACAGATTTCCTGCAAACAAAAAGAAAAATACATTAAAACTAATACAAAAAGGCCTTAGACATACCCTAAACTTAAGGAAAAAGCATTGAAAGTACCGTGAAACCACGGTACATCAATTTACGTGGACATTATAACCTATAAAATTGAAGGTATTTGATTCTTCTTTCCAACACAACCAACTTCACAATAATTTGAGTTTCGAGTAAAAAGTTATGACGATTTTGCTAACCTGATACAGTGCAATGACAAATTAGTCGATGGAAAAACATTAAAAGGAGTTTTTTTTTTTTAACCTCTAAGAATATCCTAAACGAATTTCTTAACTAAATAAAGATCCAAAACAATCATATTTTCACCTCTTAATCCAACATTCTCTTCTCTCTCAAACCCTAAGAAAAAATCAAAGCATAGGACTTTCATTCAAGATTCTTCCAATCTTTTTCAAGATTCTTCTTTAAGGTAAGTCTTTCTCCAAGAATTTCATTCTTTCCAACTCAAATTACTCTATACAATTATGAATCACTAATGAAAATTATAATTCTTGAACATAGAGATTTCAAGAAACTAATTCAAGAATCTCCAGAAAGGTTTTCTTGATTGTTCTCCTTCAAGTTAAGGTTTAAGACTTAGCTTATAGTTAAGTTCTTCTTCAAGATTTATATATATATATATATATATATATATATATATATATATATATATATATATTATATATATATAAAATTATAATATCTCAAGTTCTTATTAAATATAACCTTTTAATCATTTTCTCAAAACTCAGTTTGAAACACAATGATTGACTTTCAAAGACTCTCAAGACTTATAACTCAACTTGTAGGTTTCATGCGGAATTATGGGTATGAAAAACCCACATGAGACCTCAATAACCATATAGAAACTCATGAATACAACTCTTTCACAAAACTCATCTTTACTTTCTCAAAAAATTCAATTTAAAACTCAAGTATTGGCTTTAAAAAGCTTCTCAAAATTTATAACTCAATTCATAGGATTCATGCAAAATTATGCATATGAATGACTCAACTCAATAATGTTAATGCATAAAATATAGCAATTCAATAATTAGGAGTATAATTTCAAAAAGAAATTAGAACTCGAGAACTCAAAATTAACCCATCTCACGAATACTCAAATCTAGGGATAGAATCCGAAATTACGCTTTTACTGATTTAAAAGTAGATGTAGGGAATGATGAAAAACTAGTCCAATACTATGATAGCCTTACATACCTGAAAGAACAAGGTTCTTGAATAATTTTGAAGAAGAACTTGGTTAGAAACCTTGAAACCCCAGCTTGAAGGTAAACAATCAAGAAAATATTTCTTGACATTCTTGAATTGTTTTCTTTACATCTCTATGGCCAAGAATTATGATTTTCATTAGTAATTCATAATTGTAGGGAGGAATTTGAGTTTGAAAGAATGGAATTCTTGGAAAAAAAACTTACCTTGAAGAAGAATCTTGAAAAAGATGGAAAGAATCTTGAATGAAGTCTTCTACTTTGATTTTTCCTTAGGGTTTGAGATAATAGAGAATGGAGGATTAAGAGATAAAAATCTGATTGTTTTGAATCTTATATTAGTCAAGAAATTCGTTTAGGATTTTCTTAGAGGTAAAAAGACAAAACGACTCTTTTTAATGTTTACCTGTCGGCTAATTCGTCACTACATTGTGTCGGATTACTAAAATGGTCATAACTTTTTACTCAGAAATTGATTTGATGCAAAATTTGTGGATTGGAAAGAGGATTCAGATACCTTTAATTTGATAGGTTATGAGTCACATAACACTTTATATTCAAAGAGATATGGTCGTTTGAAGTTGACCCAAGTAGAATCATACATTAAAATTTAATCGGTAAGAAAACTTTCAACTCAATTTTTTGTTAGGAGATTCTAGTGACCTTAATTGATATCCAAATTCATTCACACACTAAATAATTGACCTTTACACACATATGGAAAATTTAAAAATCACCTGATACGACCTTATTTACAAATGACGAATGATTTGGATCTTAACTTAGAAATTTTGGAGTATTCAAACTCATATCGTTCTTAACTTATGTGCTATAGAAAGTTCCATACTCTTTCTATGATTCAGATCCGCCTATGTTAGTAGGACAATTCAAAAGTCAGAAAGATAGTAAGAGTTATGTCTTTTCCATCCTTGCTCAGTTAACCATCATTTGAGGATGAATGATCCCAAGAGAGAGAGATTGTTACACCCCAAAACTTTCAAAGTTAAGACTGAACATTTTTTATTTATGTATAAGGTTATGTCAGTGATTCTTAAATTATGCTTGGGTGTTAAGGTCAAATTTTTTAGTGTGAGAATAAATTTGGAGGTGAATTAAGGTCACTAGAATCCCCTAGTACAAAGTTGAATTGAAAGTTTTCTTACCGATTTATTTTGAACATAAGATTCCACTCTCTCTTATTTGAAAAAAAATAAATTGTCACATGACATTTTATATGGCTAAAACATTTCACCTTGACAAAAATTAAAGAGATAAGACAAAAGTACCATCAGGACTATGATCGAAATCCCAAAGACATTGTTAAACTTAATCAGGGTCATATTACCCCTAAACTAATTTGGAATGGAATAAATACACCACAAACGTTGACATGGCATTGAAAGTATGCGCACTCTCTTGAAGGCAAGTGATGAGTGCACAAATTGGACACATGTCAATTTTCGATTGGTAACTTTATAATTAGTTATACACATATTAATTGATATTAAAACTTATATATTTAATTATTTTTATTTATTTCTTTGTAAAATATTTATTTTAATTTTTTTTTAAAATTAATCTATTATCTTTTCACTTCTAATTATTTTCAAAAAATTATGTGTATGTTTTTTAATATATAATTTAAAAGTGTCCTTTAATTTTAACGTTTTAAATTTTGTTTATGTTTTATTTGATTTTCTTCATTTATTATGTTATCCGTTCAAAATTAACTTATTTCAGATACAAGACATTTGGAATTAAATTGAAATCAAATAAAAATGAAAGACAAAGAAAATAAAATCAATAGATAAATAAAAGAGAAAAATAATGAATGTAGGTTAAAAAAATTGATACAAGGTAAAACTGTCTATTAACATTTTTTAAATACAAGATAAAGAAAACAAGAATATTTTGTTAAAAAAATATTAAAAAGAATTAAGAAAAAAAATTTAAAATTAATTTTTAAATAAAAAAATAAAAAAATTAAAATAATAATATTTTCACATGTGGTTGTGTACAAGCACAACTAACTTGGATTTTTGAAGGTGTCACGTTAGCACAAAAGGCGCACAAAAATACGAAAAAAATGAGTTCAGGGGATAATAGGACCTTAGTTAAGTTTAGATATGTCTCTCTGATTTCGGTCATAATCTAGAGGTACTTATGTCTTCAAATAATAAACTATTTGAATTAATTAAAGGTTAAAATATTACTATCCCAAAAATTTATTTTTAGAAAATAAAATTTATTTTTCTTAACCAATCTACCACCTCCCCCCAACCAACCACCCACCTCCCCAAATAAAAAAATCTCTCTCTCCTTTTATTTTATTAAATTCTTTTATAAAATATATTTTTTTAAAAATTCATACTTCACACTTTCCCCTCCCAACCCCAAACCACCCACTCGTTCCCAAAAAATAGACATTTCTTTATTCTTTTTTTTTAAAAATATTACATTGCCCTATATAACCTTCCGTTATCTATTTATTAATTTATATTTTTCTCATTTTGTGTTAGATATATATACATATATTTTTAATAAAAAGAAATTATTTTGCGTACCAAATATAACTTTAATAAAAAAAAAATTAAAAAACTTGTAGCAGGTAAAAAATATGTTCCTAAAAATCATCTAACACAAAACGAGAAAAACATTAGAAGTTGATGGTCAGGTGGAGTGGAATTATTTTTTTTAGAAAAATATAAAAATATCTAAATTATTATTTGAAGGGACAGGGGAGATAAAGTAAAAATCAAAACTTTATAATGTTTTTTTTAAAAAATAACTAAAAAAAATTGTGGGTGGGTGGGGGTGTTCATTTAACTTTTATTTATTAAAAAAAATTATTATTTTGATATAATAGTTCTTTAATTTTTAAATTTAACTAATATTAATAATTTATTTAATTTTTGTCAATGTTGAATGTTTTGTCAATATAGAGTGTGATGTGTCCTTTTTTAAAAAAATAAAAGAGAGATTGTTGTACATACACCATGCAAAGAGTGATAAATGAGAGACGTGTGTTTCTCAAACTAATAAGTGATAATTTAGGTATAATATTCTCACTGTCAATAATTTGAATATGAAATAAGAAAAAAGAATCTCTATATATAATAAATAGAAACTAGATATATTCTGTGAATACAGCTCCAATGGAACATACACTTCAACTCAACCACGGGAACAAGAGCAACCAAGGTATTTTAATGAGCATGTACAATGGCACAAGGCCTATTGCTCCGAAGAGCAACAACGCGCGGCAAAGGAAACCTTGTTCAAAAATAGCCCATAAACAAACCTTCATCTCTTTCAACAGCCACAGCCCAGTAATGGCTCTAAATAATAGTAATATTGATTACAAAAAAGGTGTAAAGTACCTAGTTGACAATTCAAAAGACATGAAAATACTGCCTTCCGAGTTTGTTTTGCCAATTCCAGAAAGTGAAAGGCCATCGATGGCGATTGATGGTTCGATTCCAGTTATAGATATGAGTGGACTCAATGGACCTGATGAACAAAGACTATCAACTATACATGACATTACTTCTGCTTGTGTTCAATGGGGATTCTTTAGGGTAACTTACTTTCCCAACTCTTTCTTGCATAATATTTTCATTTTTAAGTTAAGTGTACTTGTCCATTGATAGTTTCACTCCATTAGATAAAATTAATGGTCACTCAATTTTGTTTTATAACTCAAAAATTTCTCTACGGGGAGTTTTGAGTGTGTTTGGAATGAAGAAAAATATTTTTCAATTTTTCATGTTTGGTTACCTTAAAATTTTGAAAATATTTTCCCAATCAACTTATTTTCCTCAAAATAATGAAAAATGACTTTTTTTGCAACTAATTTTAAATATATAAATAGTAAATCAAACACACAAATAAAATCTGAAGAAACATGAATATTTTATTGATAATAGTGCGGGTACAATTCTGTTCCTCCTTTGATTCTTTTTTCATATGATTTATCCATTATTCGAGTCTCATCCATCATTCAAGGGTCGTTAGTGGTGTATTTCTCAAACTAGGATGATTTAGATTTGACCTCTATATAAATATTTCATGACTTTTGCGGAATATTTGACCCTTTATATAGACATGAACCAGGGTTTAAGGTTGAGTAGCCTTTAAAAATCCTAATTGGAATTGAACACGCCTTGTAGAGTCTAACTCAAATTGGACACGTCTTGTAGAGTCCCACAAAATTTCAATGTCTATAGACTTACCACCAAAAAGTAAGAAAAACATTTTTCTAAAGTTCAACCTCACGCCTCAACTTTTCACCTTGACTGATTTTTCTACTAATCCAGAATCTGATTTTTGATTCTCGATTTGAAATCTGACTCTCAACCTTGACTTGAGACCCAACTTTCCAGTCCCTAGTTTGGATCCCGATTTTATTATGAGGAAATTTCATAAATGACAAAGAGATTAAACTTAATAAGTCTCTTTAGCTATAGTTTGTCTAATTACGCGCCACAGTTATAGTTTTGTTTGTTGTGGGTAATTCTGTTTCTATAATTCACTTGCCAATATACAAACAGGGTAAGTATATACAAATTTTGTATTTATACATTTAGAAATTTTTCAGAACTTATACAAATCAAATGTATCAACAAGATAATTATATACAAGCTAAGGTAAGCATATACAAGTTTTAGATTTATACAATTTGAAAAATTCTAGATTTATGCAATTAGAAACCGATTTATACAAATTTTGAAATTTATAGGATTAGGAGTCGAGTATACAAATTTTGGATGTGGGTCACGTAATTATGATTGTAAGTTAGTGGCGAATTACAGTTAATTAAACAGTAGTTATGTTAGCTAGTTAACTAGCATATATTTACTTATCCGCATAATTTCTTCTGGTCAGGATTAAGGTCGGATCCAAGATAAGGTGTCGGGATTGGATCACTAATCAAGTGTCGAGGTGGGGTTTTGAGTTGGGTGTCGGAGTCGAATTTTAGGTTGAGAGTCAAGATCGAATCCCAAGTCTGGTATCGAGTTCATTTCTAGATTAGTCGTCGGAATCAACTGTCATGTCGAATTTTGATTCAGAAGTCAGATTTTTGATTGGAAGTCGAGGTCCGATCTTGAATAGAAAATCAGATCTTGGGTTGGGAGTGGGGTTAGATCACAAAGTAAATGAAGTACTTTTAACCCTCACATCCGAACCATACTGTCATCCCTTTGTTTACAAGTTACTCCCTCTATTCAACAATTATTGTTCAATATATTAAAATCGTTCTCCAACATAACTTGTCCAATTTAAATAATCAATAGATAATTTACCTTTTATATCTATTTTACCATTGCTATTAAATGAGTAATATTTATCATCTTACACATTTTTCAAAGCATGAAATTTAATAAAGTCAAAAGGTAATACAGTAATATATTACGTTATTGGTTATTAATTTCTTAAGAGGTGTGTCAAGTTAATAGTGGATAACTATTTTTAGAGAGGAAATAAGTTTATGATCATAAATACATATACGTACATATATATAGGTTTATTGTGCACGAAAGTAATATATGTGTAATACTCTCTTTGTTTTAATTTATGTGTTACATTTGTATTTTGAGAGTAAAAAATAAAATAAAATAAAATTAACCATATATTTTTTGTATGCCGTTTAATATTTTAAGAAAAATTAAGATTTTATTCACTTTTTACAATAAAGAGTTAGCATTTCCACAGGTGACTAATCATGGCATAAAAGAGTCCCTCATGAATGAAATGGTGCAAGTGAGAAGAATTTTTCAATCTTCCATTAGAAGAGAAAATGAAATATGGTTCAGATGATGTGATGGATCCAGTTAGATATGGAACAAGTTTGACCACTACCAGAAAGCATGCCCTCCATTGGAGGGACTTTCTCAGGCACTATGGTGGTCTAATTCCACATACCTATCATCTTTGGCCAGCTAATCCTCCTACCTACAGGTAATAATCATCATATCTGCAAAATTTTGTTTCATTCGAATCTACTTAGATGTAGTGTATCTAAAATAAATTACACTTAATGTACCTCATATGTATTTAAGATACATATATATAGCGAGAAAATGATCAAAATAATTCTTAATGTATAAGGGTTAAAATATTTTGGTTCTCTATATATATCTTCTTATTTAAATAGTCCTTAATGTATATAAAATGATAATCATTTCAGTCCTTAACCTTAAGTGCCATTTTGATTGACTTATTTTAGGTGTTTTTAAACCAAAATAGTTTATAAGCAGTTTTGAAGTGTTTGAGTAAAGTCAAAAAGTGTCTATAAATGCTTATGTTGAAGCCAAAATAACAAAAATAAAAATCATAAGTTAGAAATCCTAACTTATAGCTTTTGGCTTATAAGTAATAAGCTAAAAGTCAATCCAAACATACCCTAAAACTAACCAAAACGATTTTAAAAAAACGTTAACTTTAACGGCGGATCCCTTAGAATTGAGACCCTCAATCTGCTCTTTCACCATCACCACAAGCACACCCTTTGGAATTGAGGTCATGCTCCTCCATATACACTACACCCATTTCTCATATCACTCTAGAAAATCTATTTTCATACATAATAATAAGAAGAAAATCAAGATTACCAAAACATATGTGAACTAAGTAAATTGGACAAAAGTCTCTATTTTCCTTCCGAGGAGATCGCCATAAATAAATTCTTTTTGAGTTGTAACTAGTTATTCTCTCTTGTTAAAGTGATCTATGGGGATATAGTCATATACCTATCTTTTCGTTTTAACCTTTTCAAAATTAGTAAGATTTTAGAGCATTGTTTTCTCATTCTATTTTTAAAATAAAAGGGTAAAAATTGAACAAACAGAGATAGAAAATAAAAATCTTGAAAATGTTCTTTTGAAATTTAAAGAAACTTTTGTGAGTATGAGAAGATTTTGGCAATGGGACCCACCGTTAAGTTTAACAAGCTTTTTTATTTTTTCAGTTAGTTTTTAGGCCTAAGAATCAACATGATACTCTTTTAGCATACAGGACTATTTGAATAAGATGAAATATATAAAGGACCAAGATAATTCAATCCTTATACTATTTTGATCATGTTCTCTATATCTAGCAAACAAAAAGTGATACAAATGTTAATTTGATAAACTGCTGGACATAATTATGATTTAAACTAGTGGAATATGTATCGTTTGAACAAAAATATACTATAAAAAAGCATTGGGCCATGTAGGCAGGGGCAGAGCCGTGTTGAGTTGAGGGGGTTATCCAAACCCCCTTAGACAGAAAATAATTTTTCATGTATATATAGTGTAGATGTTGAGCCTCTTCAGCTAGTTTATGTTTCTACTCTTGAGATTTTGAATCCCCATTATAATTGTAACCCATACCTTTAGATAATTTAGCTCTTATAAGGGATCATTAAAGTCACATTTTTTGTCATTAAAGTAGTGAATTCTTATAGATCTATCCCCTAAGAAAACTAGACATGATAATTTTTAATTATCTAGTTCGAGCAAAAATAAAAAGAACCATAACAATTTTATATGGTACCTAATTTACACATGTGATTAATTTTTTTTTTAAAAAAAATCTCAGATAAATAATGAATTATTTAGGATATCATTAAGGAACTCGTCAGAAGCTTACAACAGCTAGCCAACAAAGGCTAAGAAAAAAAAATTGTATGTGGAATTTTATGTTATCATATTAAGATAATTTACAACATATGTGGCAACCTAAAATATTGAAGTAATAACCTGCTATAACTGGTTATATTGTGCTAATGAAGGACCAAATTTTTTTTTGGCACTGTCAATATATCACTCTGTTTCGTATTATATGTTCCAAATTATTTGTTTATGTTGAGAAACAATAAAAATTTCACAATAATAATATAACTTATTATTTATCAAGTTAGTAGGCCAGAAAATAAGATAAATATTACTAATATGATATATAAATATTAGTACATAATATTAATATTTGAGTCGTGTTGGGCACTGTCCTAAAAAACTATTTCAACAGTGTGAAATGATTTTCAGAATTAAACAAGTCTTTCCTATCTTAAATAGAGAATATATGAATCAACAAATTGATTATCATCAGCAAGATATTAGAAAATAAAATAAATATCGGACAATATAAATAAAGTAATTAAACTAGAAAGCCATAAGGAATAGAGGAGAGAACGAGAGTGAGAGAGAAACAGCAAAACGAACAAATATGAATTGAGTTTTGCAGAGTGAAAGTTAATGCCTATTTATAGACCAAAATGTGAGTTTCTCTGTCAGTCCATTTTCAAGTGAAACAACCGGCCAAGTTGCCATTTTCCAAATAACAACAAAAATTCTCAATTACACCTTAAAAAAATTTACCTTTAAAATATAATTAATTCTTTTGAGATAACAAAAATACTTACAGTTAATTCATACAATTAAGATAAATTAATTATTTTTTCGTGTTGTAATTCTTGTTTGAAAGTGTAAGCAAACTAGCAAAAGTTTTTAAAAAGTTCCTTAAGGGATAAATTAGTACAATTATTAATTCATTTGTGATTATGTATAAAAAATAAAGTAAACAACTACTATAAGACGGAGAGTAGTATATAACTTATAAACTCTTAAGGTTTGTTCAACTTATTGTATTCCTTGCAACACAAGTTGAAAGTCAACTTTTATTTTGTCGGATCCTTCTATAATTGATGGAATTTGTTCCTTAATTACAATTTTTTGAATCTTTATATATGTTTCACTATTAAAATTGTTTTGAGTTTTATTATAGAGAAGACACTTTTATTAGTTAATTATATTTTCAACATGCTCCCCTTCTCGCGTGGGTAATGAGTCAATTACGTAGAAATTCTTTTTTATATGAGTGGCAGTGAAATTTCATCTCAGAGTAACCATATTAAAGTATGTGACTATCTCGTTTAAAAGCTTACACTTTTATCAATTAATTATATTT
Organism: Solanum sitiens; assembly: GCA_016801875.1. NCBI lineage: Eukaryota > Viridiplantae > Streptophyta > Magnoliopsida > Solanales > Solanaceae > Solanum > Solanum sitiens. Next base: position 260,570 of record JABWTJ010000080.1, read on the forward strand.
TCAACAGTTACTATATATACTTTATTTCAAAATGTCTCACTTCACATTCAAAGAGATAGTGGTAGGTTTGTGCCTCATGGTCGGAGGTAGAGATCAGTAATTACCACCTGAACAACTCCTCTTATCGTAGCATGCATGTTCTAATCAATTCTTACGTGTATATGTGTGAAGGAACGTTGCAAAAGAGTACTTAAAGGAAGTTTGGCAACTTGCAGTAATACTATTTGGTGCAATATCAGAAGGATTAGGGCTTGATCCAGATTACATAGAGAGATCACTTGGAGATGAAGGGACTCAATTGATAATTTCAAATTATTATCCAGCATGTCCTGAACCAAACAAGACATTGGGACTTGCTCCACATTCAGATCATGGTGGTCTCACAATTGTGATGGACAATGGCATTCCTGGTTTGCAAATTAAACACAATCAAACATGGTACTCTGTCCATAGTATCCCTACCACTTTCGTTGTCAATCTAGGAGATTTTTTGGAGGTTAGTCTCATTATTTTGCTTTAAATTTTAACTTATATACTTTGACTGTGAGTGTTAAATAATTACGATACTTTCAAATAAAAAAATTTGCTAGCCCGATTTAAAATATGAGAAATTACACCCAATGAACTTAGAAATGAATGATTTTGAGCTCCTGACCATGCTTGTCCGACTGACCATGGGATAAGTAGGGTCAAAAATTCATATTCACTCATTTCAAAAGACATTTTGGTTAAGTATCAAATAGTTACTGTAACTCAACCTATCCACTTTTACTAAGTTCCAATATCTTTACTTATTTTCTCAATCACTTATTTAATAAAAACTGATCTATTTTATTCTTTCTTTTGCCTATACATATATGTATATATGTCAAATATTTCGACAATGTTTCTATGGGTCAGTTGGGTCATATAGTTAGCATAAATCAGACACTTTCTATAAATTGAATTGAGTCGGTAAAAATAAATTGAATTAATAAATAAATAAATACACTATTGAAAAGAGTTGGTAAAATAAACTGAATTAATAAATAAGTAAATTCTATTCTCAGGTATTGAGCAATGGGAAATACAAGAGCGTAGAGCATCGAGCAGTAGTCGATGCAGAGGCGGCAAGGATATCTATAGCAGTGGGTCATGGCCCAGAAATGAACGCGATAGTTCAGCCTGCAAGCCCACTTATCAAAGAAAATAGTGAAAGCAAGCATCGGCCCATTGTTTACAAGGACTATATCAGAGCCCAACAAAGCACTACTAAGAGAGGGAAGAGTGCCCTGCATGAGATTATGAACAACAATATATAGTCCATTAATTTTGAGGATACATGAATCCTTGTAAAGAGAATATCGGTAAAAACTTTAGCACTGTTGGTTAATGTGCATATTTATAAACGCTTAAAGTTGTTTTTATTGTAGTGATTGAGAAGGCTAGGCTTGTTCTTGGTTTGCCAAAGTACAACCTACCACATGCATTCCACTTTATGCTACTATGTCTTGTGTAAGCAGTGTAAAACTTTGTGATTATTTCATATAAAAGCTTAAGTTATCAGTATTAACATCTGTATCCTCTTCCCATTGATGAGATTTAATCAAATTGAACTGAAAAAAATCAGTAATTTCAGGAAATAAAGGTTGTTTATTGATGCTAATTCCAAACATTGAACTCACAATGTCAAGAAAATAATTGAAATATCAAGTTGAAAAGTCTCGGGTATACTTGTTGGCAATGTTGAGAAGAGTAGTATAAAGCTGTTGGGGCTTAGACATCATGGTAGCGTGGTCAGACCCCTCGATCACTTCTATTTCATCTGGTGGATTCTTTTCAATCATCATTTCGAAAAATTCCTTCTTCAGAGCTTCATTTTCAGCAGCAACGATGAACACTCGCTTAACTAATCCATATTTTTTGCTTGAAAGTACTATCTCCTTAGAAACATCTTCCGCGCTGTATAAATAAAATGGTCTTACTAGTGTAGTAGCCAGTGCCAAATCCTAACACCAACAATAGAAAAACCCCAATTTAAATCAGTTCTAAATTTTGTTATTATTTTCAGTAACAGTACTATTATGATTTGCTTACCTCAATTGGGCTCAGATGGTAAGCATTAGTTTCCAAGAACTTGGGACCTAGGTTGAAGGTCGTTGGTGGATTCTCAGGTCCATTGTGGTATGTAACCCGGTTATCAAGTTCACGTATTATTGCATTGATTGTCTATAATGAAGTATCTATAAAGTTAGTTTCAAATATGTAAAAAAAAATTTAACAAATACGAAAAATCGATGTTTACCTCAGTGTAGACGATTGATGCACTGATGTTTGGACCAGGCATTACACCACTAAGAAATACAGCAACAGAAATCTTTTCAGGGAAGGTTTCCATGGCTTTAGAAATGGCGAGTCCACCAAAGCTATGGCCTACAAGAACTATTTTTTCATCAGTAGGAAGTGAAGTCATGAACTCCATTAGCGGACTCAAATAATCAGAAAAATTTGGGATTTCGTGAGCCTGTTTAGGGTTGATTCCTGAGCCACCCAAGTCAAGAGCTGTGAAACTATGTCCTGAACATCTTATCAATGCAACAATTTTGTACCAGGACCAGGCTCCATGGCCTAGGGTATGAACAAGCACAAAGTGCTTCTTAGCTTTAGACTCGCTTCTCTCCATATCTTTTTGTTATTGAGTCACGCTACACACTATCTTAAGAAACTATTTCAACTATGTGAAGTTTTCTGGGGACGAAACAAGTCTTCTCAACAAAAGTAACACGGACTACAAAACCAGCCAGACAGGAGGACAAACTATTTGGGTGCTGAGTAAATTTCTTCTCTTCCTTTTATAATAGCAAATACTGAATTTTTTGAATTGGAAAAGGAAAACATTCGTGAGAAACTGAGAATACATGCATGTGCTAACCACTTTATCTTGTGAAATCATGCGCAAACTTTATCTTGAGCCATAGGAATATGTTGGTGATTGTGAGCATTTTAATGTTATTAATTTTTATTAAGAGTGATTTATCCTTAGTGTTTTTTAATGTTGCATTGTGCTGCATTTTTCATTGACGTTGATGACGACATAATGCATTTCCCTTTGAACCCTCCTCAACATGGTGGATAGGTTAAAGAGCATTCAACTTAAAGCGGCCTTTCATTACCTCACCGCAGGCGGACGTACGATGGTGTTTGTGGTGCTACTTCAGGATTCTAATGTACAACGTCTAAGATCAGAACAAGCTTATAACTTGAATTTTTCATATGAATAAAATTCTCTTTGTTATCTACAAACAAATGTTGTTAAGCTGAATTTTGAATCTCAATTATTTATAATCTTAATTAGAACATTGGAGCACCTGAATGACAGTGCTGTCAAGCATATATACTTCTATATGATATAAATAAATAAAGTTGCTAAAGAAAAATAGCTTTTTCTTTAGTAAAACTTTTATAAATTTATTTTTTGTAATGATGAATGATGCATGAAATATATTATCCCATTGGATCATAAAAATTATGTATTTTTTTAAATAATTTTTTATTTTATTTGAAAAATCAATATATGAAATGAAAATTCCAAGTATGACTTTTCAACAATTGAAATTGTATTTCAAATTTTAATTTTTTTTAAATCACTTTTAAACTTATATTTAATCAAGTATATTCAAGCATGCACTGATGCACATTAATATTCCAAAAAGTATAACAAAACATATCTTTGGATATTTGAGCCAGAATACTATTCATTTTCTCCTCCCCAGACAAATAAAACAATTGTTTCTTCTTATGCACATTGGATAATTAATTGCTTTGAGGAAATCTAATTTTAAAGTTTTGTATTGCTTTTGTACGTATGTTGTCAGTTCTTTATCGGTTATATATGCAATTGAAAAGATATACCAATCTATCAAAAAGACAATGCAAATATAACATATGCTCTCATCATAATATACAGTAAATAAATAACCAAGGTATGAAAACTGCTCCAATGGCAAATACACTTCAACTCAATCATTGGAACAAGGGAAACCAAGGTATGTTGATGAGCAACAACGTATCACAAAGCAAAATATGGTCAAAAATAGCCCATATACAAACCTCCATCCGTCCGAATTCGTTTTGCCAATTCCAAAAGGTGAAAGGCCATCGTGATGAGTCCGATAGAAGTTGTGTTAAGTACTTTTGCTGATGACAAATCATGATCCTCATGAACCAGGTTCATCCAATTATAAATGAAAGCAGAATTATATAATAAAAGAGGCGCTCATTTATTTATGGAAAGAAGGAAAATAAAAGAGGCGTATTTATGGATATAAATAGAAAAGACAAAACTTTTTCTTAAAAGGCTACTGACTTTACCTGTATATTTCAACGAACAAATAAAACCTTTTCCATATCAAAGAAGATGACAGAAAACAGGTTTGTTATCAACTTTGAAGAAGGCGGTGATAATTGGTGATACAACGCCTATATAAACAGAGACATCAAGCCAAAAAAAATCAGTCTTTGCAATCGAGGAGAAAGAGAAGAAGAGAGAGGCAGCAAAGATCGTTAGTGAGTTCTGTGTGTTTTGTTTTTTTGTGAGTTTTTATGATTTTCTCTGTGAGTTTGTAAGCTTGTGTGATTGTAAACAAGAAGTGGATTTGGCTTCTTGTGGAGAGAGAGTGTTTGTGAGTTAGCTAGCAAGAAGTGGGTATGGCTTCTTGTAAGTTGAAGAGTTCGATTAGAGTTAATCGAAAGTTGTAATTGTGTAAGAAAAGTTATTAAAACGAGGTTGAGTTTTTCCTTTCTTGAGAGAGAAAGGTTTTTAGTTAAATTATATTGTTTTATTCTTTTGTTAGGCAAATAAATCAAGAACCTGGTTCTTGATCTAGGGGTAAAGTTTCTTCAATTGATATCAGAGCAGGATCTTTTCATTAAAAGATTAACATCTTGAAAAGAAAATGGCAGCACCATATGCCCCACAAGAAGGAGCTTCTCAAACACGACCACCACTGTTCAATGAAAAATATTATGGATGGTGGAAGAATCGCATGATGGATCATCTGATAGGAGAAAATCCTGATCTCTGGAGCGTAGTCTTAGATGGTCATACCATACCTATGAAGAAGGGACCTGATGAAGAAACAATGGTACCAAAAGAGAGAAAGGAGTGGATGTTGCAGATAAACTTGCAATTCAAAGTAATGCCAAATCTAAGAAAATTTTAATTTGTGGCATAGCACCAAACGAATACAACAGTCTCTTCCTGTCAAGATGCTAAGTCAATTTGGGAAACTCTGCAGACTGCACATGAAGGAACTACTCAAGTCAAGAAATCAAAGATTGATAACTTAAATAGATAATATGAACTATTCAGGATGATGGAAGGAGAAACTATTCAAGATATGCACACCAGATTCACTGCAATCATTAATGAGATTTATTCCCTAGGTGAAATAATTCCAAACGAAAAGGCTGTTAGAAAACTCCTGAGAGTTTTACCTGAATCATGGGAGAGTAAAGTTGAAGCAATCACTGAAGCACGTGACCTAGATAAACTTGCCATGGATGAGCGCATCGGAAACCTCATAGCATACGAACTAAAGAAAAACCAAGAGAGAGAGATTGGTAGTAAAAGGAAAGAAAAAAATTTGTCTCTTGAAACTATTACTTCTGAAGATTTTGAGGATGAAAACATTGCACTCATGACCAAAAGATTTTTCAAAATGTTAAAAAGGGGACAAACGTTTCAAAAAAGGAGTCCCCAAACTAATGTTGATAATTCTAGATAACAACTGTGTCATAAGTGTGGAAGTCCAGACCACTTTATCAAGTTCTGTCCACTGTGGGCCTTAAAATACAAGAAGAACAATCGAGAAAAGGCAAGGGAAGAAAAAAGTGACAGATATATTCCCAATAACAGGAGAATGACAAATCAAGAGGCTGATCTATCTATGAAGAAGGCATTTGCTGCAATGGGAGGCATATCTGAAGATGAATCTGAGGAAGAGGAAATCGAGAATCAATCTCTACTTGCAATAAAACAAGAAGACAAATACGACTTTCTTGCACTAGTAGCCATGATTGAAGACGCAAACAATGAAAGTATGTGTCAAGTACAAGATAATATTCATGCACTAATGGCTGGATCAGATTCCGAGGATGAAGAAGAAGACCAACACAATCAGGTTAGCTCATATCTTACTAAAGAAAACCGAGAACTATATACTAAAAAGGAGCTAGAGTCATCATGGTGGATATGTTAAAGAGCATTCAACTTAAAGCAGCCTTTCATTACCTCACCGCAGGCGGACGTACGATGGTGTTTGTGGTGCTACTTCAGGATTCTAATGTATAACGTCCAAGATCAGAATAAGCTTATAACTTGAATTTTTCATTTCACTAATTATTCTATCTCATTATCCCTTGAAATTTATGTAATATTTGTGTCATTCCTTTACCTAATTTACTATCCCATTATCTTGCTATTCATTGTAAGCAAAAAATTACAAGGAGATAAAATATATAATTGAATACGATAAATTTTTTTATATTTCCGACATATGAATAATATTCTCTGTGTTATCTACAAACAAATGTTGTTAAGCTTAATTTTGAATCTCAATTATATATAATCTTAATGAGAACATTGGAGCACCTGAATGACAGTGCTACCATGCATATATACTTCTATATGATAAAACTAAATAAAGTTGCAAAATTTATATAAATTTACAGAGATGAATGATGCATGAAATACATTATCCCATTGGATCAAAAAAATTATGTATATTTTTTTTGAATAATTTTTTATTTTATTTGAAAAATCAATATATGATAATGAAATTTCCAAGTATGACTTTTCAACAATTGAAATTGTATTTCAAATTTTAATTTTTTTAAATCACTTTTAAAGTTAATTTAATTAAGTATATTCAAGTGTGCACTGATGCACATTAATATTCCAAAAAGTATAACAAAACATATCTTTGGATATTTGAGCCAGACATTATGATAATACTATAGTCATTTTCTCCTCCCTAGACAAATAAAACAATTGTTTCTTCTTATACACATTGGATAATTAATTGCTTTGAGGAAATCTAATTTTAAAGTTTTGTATTGCTTTTGTACATATGTTGTCAGTTCTTTATCGGTTATATATGCAATTGAAAAGATATACCAATCTATCAAAAAGACAATGCAAATATAACATATGCTCTCATCATAATATACAGTAAATAAATAACCAAGGTATGAAAACTGCTCCAATGGCAAATACACTTCAACTCAATCATTGGAACAAGGGAAACCAAGGTATGTTGATGAGCAACAACGCATCGCAAAGCAAAATATGGTCAAAAATAGCCCATAAACAAACCTCCATCTCTTCCAACAGCCCAGTAATGGCTCTAAATAATAGTAATATTGATTACAAAAAAGGTGTAAAGTACCTAGTTGACAATTCAAAAGACATGTACTGCCTTCCGAGTTCGTTTTGCCAATTCCAGAAGGTGAAAGGCCATCGATGGCGATTAACGGTTTAATTCCAGTGCTAGATATGAGTGAACTCAATGGTCCTGATGAACAAAGACTATCAACTATACATGCCATTAGTTCTGCATGTGCTCAATGGGGATTCTTTAGGGTAATATAACTTTTAACTTTCTCAACTCTTTTTTTCATTATATTTTCAGTTTTTAAGTTAAGTGTACTTATAGATTCATAGTTTCACGCCATTAGATTAAATTAATATATGGTCACTCAACTTTGTTTTTTAACTCAAAGAAGAGTGTGTTTGGCATGAGGAAATTATTTTTTAATTTTTTCATATTTGGTTAAGTTAAATATTTTGAAAACGTTTTCTAAATCAACTTATATTTTTATCAAATTTATGGGAAATGACTTACCTTTAAAAAGTAAGAAAAACATTTTTCAAAACTCTTTTTCAACCTCACACCTCAACTTTCTACCCTAACTCGCCATTTCCATTACTAATTTGGATCCCGGTTTGAGTATGAGGAAATTTCATAAATAACAAAGAGATTGAACTTAATAACTCTCTTTTGCTATAATTTGTCTAACTACGCTCCATAGCTATAGTTACGTTTGTTGTGGGTATTTCTGTTTGTATAATTCACTTGTCAATATACAAACAGGATAAGTATATACAAATATTGTATTTATACATTTAGAAATTTTTCAAAACTTATACAAATCGAATGTATCAACAAGATAATTATATACAAGCAAGGGTATAAGCATATAAACTGTACCGACTTAAATAAATTTGAATTTTTACAATTAGGATTCGAATTATACAAACTTTAGACCAAGATTTTATTCACTTTTAACAATAAAGAGTTAGAATTTCCACAGGTGACTAATCATGGTATAAAAGTGTCCCTCATGGATAAAATGGTGCTAGTGGTAGAAGAATTTTTCAAGCTTTCATTAGAAGAGAAAATGAAATATGGTTCAGATGATGTGATGGATCCAGTTAGATATGGAACAAGTTTGGCCACTACAAGAATGCATGCCCTCCATTGGAGGGACTTTCTCAGGAACTATGGTGGTCTAATTCCACTTACCTATCACCTTTGGCCAGCTAATCCTCCTCCCTACAGGTAATTATCATCATATCTGCTACGTGTGAATCATACTTAGAAGTTAGATATAATGAATTTAAAATAAATTATATTTAATTTAATTTAAATGTATCTGAGATACATATATATCTAAGTAATCAGATACATGTATCTAGCGAACAAAAAGTAATATGAATATTAATTTGTTAAGTATTTTTTGTTATTAAGAAAGGTGATGTTGGACAAAATGATAATCACATCCAGGATAATGTCCAAACTAAATAGCAATAGGAAGAGAGTAACAACGACACCAAATATTAAAATGGGTAAATATGATACCCGAATAAGTAATACAATAATATTGATGAAAAACTTGGTAGTGTCAAAAGACTACTACTCAACACTCTTTTATTTCTTACAACTCACAATAATATTATTTGCACACTATTTTCTCACAAACTAAGAAGTAGTTTGTGGATTACTCTCTCTACTCTCTATTGCTTCTCTATTTTGGTGTGTCTTCAAGTGTTCAATTACTACTCTATTTATAGAGTTTTTTGAACACTTGTTTACATCATTAATGACATAATGTGATAGCCAATTTCAACAAAAAAATTGGCTGCCTAACTCTACCAAACTAATACCAAACTTATACCAAACTTTGACTACCTACTTCCACAAATGTGGCTACCAACTTTCATATTGATGGCTACCAATTTTCACATTTGTGGCTAGTAATTTCAACAAGTATGTCTGCAAAATTAATTGCTGCCAAGATTTATTTCCACAGGTGAATCTCATAGATTTATCCCTTCAGAGAACTGAACATGATAATTTTTAATCATCTAGTTCAAGCAAAAATAAAAAGAACCAAAACGATTTTATATGATATCTATATTTATACACATAGTGTAAAAGTTTAAGTTCGGTCAAAACTTACGTGTGTATATTCGAGATAACTTATCTCGAGATAAGATGGGTAAATGACAAAGATATCCCTTTATACCATTTTTATAGTTTATACATCACTTTTAAAACTCATGAAGGATATATATTTTGAACAAACAATTTCTTTTTAAAATTTATGCAATGCATATTATTTTTAGTACAATAATATAAACACTTAATAAAAAATAACCTCAGCATATATAGCTTAATCAAATATTTTTGTTTTAATTCCTTTTCCCTCATGATCGGATGTGGAGATTAGTAATTACCATCTGAGCAACTCCTCTTATCGTAGCATGCATGTTCTAATCAATTCTTACGTGTATATGTGTAAAGGGACGTTGCAAAAGAGTACTTAAAGGAAGTTTGGCAACTTGCGGTAATACTATTTGGTGCAATATCAGAAGGATTAGGGCTTGATCCAGATTACATAGAGAGATCACTTGGACATGAAGGGACTCAATTGATAATTTCAAATTATTATCCAGCATGTCCTGAACCAAACAAGACATTGGGACTTGCTCCACATTCAGATCATGGTGGTCTAACTATTGTGATGGACAATGGCATTCCTGGCTTGCAAATTAAACACAATCAAACATGGTATTCTGTCCCTAGTATCCCGGGCACTTTTGTTGTCAATCTAGGAGATTTTTTGGAGGTTAGTCTCATTATATTCGCTTCCAATTTAACTTGTATATTTTGATGGTGAGTGTCAAATATTTAAGACGGTTTAAAATACGAGAAATTACACCTAATCAACTTAGAAATGAATGATCTTGAGTTCTTGATCCCGCTTGTCTGATTGACTGAGGGACAAGTAGGGTCAAAAGTTGAAGATGATTCATCTCAGAAATGGCTAAATGAGTTATTTTAACTCAACTTATCCACTTTTACTAAGTTCCAATTTCTTTACTTTTTTTTTTCTTATAAATTATTTAATTGAAGTCAAGATCTTTTTTGACAATATTTCTATGGGTCAGTTGGGTCATATAGTTAGCAAAAATCAACCCAACTTTCTATAAATTGAATTGAGTCGGTAAAACTAGATTGAATTAATAAATTTATATGTTATTGAATCATATTCTCAGGTATTGAGTAATGGAAAGTACAAAAGTGTAGAGCATCGAGCAATAGTCAGTGCGGAGGCGGCTCGGATCTCTATAGCAGTGGGTCACGGCCCAGAAATGGACGCAATAGTTGAGCCTGCAAGCCCACTTATCAAAGTAAAGAGTGAAAGCAAGTATCGGCCCATTGTTTACAAGGACTATATTAGGGCCCAACAAAGCACTATTAAGAGAGGGAAAAGTGCCTTGGATGAGATAATGAACAACAATATGTAGACCACTAAATTTTAGCATACGTCAATCCTCGTACATGATTATGTTTCTAACAATCAAGTTAACTAAAGTGTGATGTGTGCTGTAGTTTGATTTGAATTTAAGTTATGATGAGATAAGTTATATTAAAATTATTTATATATCATCTTTACTAAAAATAGTTGGTGCTTAGTATTTTTTATTTCACAAAATCAATGAATGAAATTTTTCTTTCTATTTTACCCTTGTGAGTTTGTATTAGTTTTGACTTTTGAAAGTGTTAATTTGACCAACATAGAAAAAACAAATGTTTTATTCATGTTCACTAATCAATTTAATTAATAAAAATTAAAAAATAAATTAATTTATGATCAATTATTAAAAAATTTATTTCAGAATATAGTAAATAAGAGTACGACGCTACACTTGCATAGTTTCTTAAGGGGCGTACAAGAACATCGAGCAGTAGACAGTAGTCAATGCGAATTTAGTATTTGGAGATTAAAATTATATTTGAACGTGTATTCCATTTGAAAAGACGTCAAACTTATAACCCAAAAAAATTGAAAAAAAGAGAGTGAACTTTTCATAAGTCCACATTTATTTACCCTTATAAATGAGAAGTGAGATTAATATAGTGAAAAAAAAAGAGGTATTGCATTGAGAAACAAATAAATTTAATATAAATGATTTATTTAAATTACTTTTGAAATTGATGTTTTTTAATTTTATAGGTAAGTAAAACGAATATTGAAGGGGAAATTATTATTCCGATAAGGGAAAAGGGTCAAAAATATCCTTAAACTATCTGAAATAGCTCATATATACCCTTAAACTATATTTTGGCTCAGAACTACCCTTCCCGTCAAACTATTGGGTCAAAAGTGCCCTTCTAATTAACGGAAATGGTTAAATGCCATGTGGATGCCACATGAATGTCACATGGCACCCCAATAGATTTCCACTGCCACATAGACTAAAAGGAAAAGGGTAAAAGTACCCTTAAACTATCCGAAATAGCTCATATTTACCCTTAAACTATATTTTGGCTCAAAACTACCCTTCCCGTCAAACTATTGGGTCAAAAGTGACTTTCTTATTAGCGAAAGTTGTTAAATTCCACATGTGTCACATTGACTAAATTTCTAAATCTTAATTACTCATTTTTCCCTCATTTCATTATTTTCCAGAAACGATTTCACCCCTTCTCCCTCATTTTGCGGCTAAGATTTCACAGTTTTCATCGTCGCAGGGTTTCAAAGTGGATATTCGTGGTTATAGGTTAGTAAACTTTTTTCTTATTTTATTGTGTTTACAACCACGAAAATCCACTTTGAAACTCAGCTCCGAAAAAATTTATGAAACCTTGGCTGCGAAATGACGGGAAAGTTGTGAAATTCTAACTATCATACTTTGAAATCGTAAATGTAATAAAATAAGAAAAAATATTTACTAACCTACAACCATGAATATCCACTTTGAAACTCAACCCCAAAGAAAGCTACGAAACCTTAGCTGCGAAATTAGGGAAAAGTTGTGAAATCCTAACTACCATGCTTTGAAATCGTAAACATAATAAAATAAAATAAAATATTTACTAACCTACAAGCATGAATATCCACTTTGAAACCCAGCCACAAAGAAAAGTATGAAACCCTAGCCGCGAAATGAGGGAGAACGGGTGAATATATCATTTCTGAAATAATGAAATGAGGGGGGAAGTAATTAGGATTTAGGGATTTAGTCTATGTGGCAGTGGAATCTTAATGGCATGCAATGGGCATCCACATGGCATTTAACAACTTCTGTTGATAAGAAGGGTACTTTTGATCCAATAGTTTGACGGGAAGGGTAGTTTTGAGCCGAAATATAGTTTAAGGATAAATATGAGCTATTTCGGATAGTTTAAGGGTATTTTTGACCCTTTCTATTTAGTCTACGTGGCAGTGGAATCCTATTGGCATGCAATGTGGCATCCATATGGCATCCACGTGGCATTTAACAACTTCCGTTAATAAGAAGGGTACTTTTGACCCAATAGTATGACGGGAAGGGTAGTTTTGAGCCAAAATAAAATTTAAGGGTATATACGAGCTATTTCGAATAGTTTAAAGGTATTTTTGAGCCTTTTCCCGATAATAATTGACTACAAACATGAGTATTCAACTGGTTACACACGAAACGAAACTAGCTTCTATTACCACACGCTATTTCAAATCAAACGGCAGATGACAAAAAATAATTCAATAATGTAAATTTTTTAATTTTTTTTTAATGAAATAATTTATAACTATACAAATGTCCATGGTATATTTTAAACCATAAATTTTAAAACTTCTCTTTTTATAAAAGATTTATATTAAATCAAACAGTGTCACATAAATAAAAACTAAATTACAATACAACATTACCATCTTTCATAAGGATCAAACTAAGATATAAGGCAATCTATTGTTGAGTTACAACTTAATTGCTTACATTATGCATGTCTATCTTCTATATATTACATATATCGCTGCTTGATCATCAACGTAAGCCATTTTCCTTGTACAAATTAAGATTTGATTACACGTTATATATGTATATATCCATAAACGTTCAACAACCAACTACCTATCTATCCAGTAATTTATATCTTGCAAAGTTGTTATCTAGTGGTGGTTCTATTGCTACATGTTGTGTACGTTCTCGATCTATATCTGTCTGAAATCAAAGCCTGCATTCATATAGTTATAACGGAATCAAGCTTGCTTTTCACCGAGGGTTCATCATCTATTACATATTAATCTTGTTGTACAATGTGATTTAACTAATAATACAATTCTTTTTTAAACTATTAAGTCAGTCCTATCATAGATAACAAACTACACTTATGAATAATCTTCCATATATAGTAAGGAAGAATATAGTAAATTATAACAAGCTAAACTTCATTGATATGCATGTCAAAAATGTTTTCATTATCAGCTCTATAAGTTACTAAATCCTTTAGTTATATATTGTAGGTATTACATCTGAAATAATACTTTGTAATTCTAAGATTCTAATCTAAAGATTAATTGGAGTACTCAATGGCTGAATAGTTTTGGACTTCTTGGACAAATAAATCAATAAATTTTGAGTTAGGTTTTGTGACTTAGGGTTAAGAAAGTAATCTCAGTTAAACTCGAATCAGTGAAACGCATGAATTAATTAGTGAAGATATAATCAATCAAATAAAACTGATCGAATATTGTGCTTTAATTTCAAACAACAAAACGGGGAACCGATAATTGATGCCTTTTCAGTACTCTCTCCATTTCATATTGCATCACGTTCACCACCCATAAGAGGTGTTAATTAGTCTTTAGTATAAACACTGAGTAAGTTGCTGAAAGAAGATACTTTATTAATGAGTATTAAATAGAATTACAGAAAGAATAAGAAGATTCCTAAACAAACACTAATAACGTAATATAAATAAACAATGACTGCTGCAATATCCTAACTAAACTAAGCTAACAGTAGCTAACAAGGATGAGTCGTTCAGTGCCAGTATTTAGCTTATTAGTTTATCCTTCTTCTTGAACTCTAACCCTTGTAAATAAATACGCCATTATGAGTATAGAAAAAAGAGAGGTTTTCACATTAGATGTCGGATACAATGGATAGGATAATTAGTAAAACGTCTGCATTCCTAAAGGATATCTAAGTGGTGGATAAAAGTGGTTTATTCCCTTTGTGAGAACTTCGATTATTAGTGACGTGAATTATGATTGTTGCACATCTGTAGGATGACAATGGGGCGGGGCGGGGCGGGACGGGATGGGTTTAAGGCTATGTGAGGTGACTGGTATAAAGTTGTGTGGAGTGGGGCAGGTTGCGGGTATATGTGATTTTATGTGGTTCAAACTTAAGTTTTAACTTTTTACATGTTATAAGAGTAAGAGAGCATTATTTATTAAGATAATTTCATTAAAGCTACTAAAATATGCAAGATAATAAATGAAAATGGTTTAATAAAAAAAATACAATCTTTTACATGTTTCTCAATTGGCCTCTAAAAAATAAAATTCGAAGTTACTATCCTATTAAATTAATACAACTTAATGAAAAAATAAATTTATTTTCATTATTTTTATTTTTAGTATAATACATAACTAGAAAAAGGAAATATAAAAGTTATGTGGGGCGAATTGATGCGGGGCGAGGGTTGTAAATGGAAAGAGTTGTTGCGGGGCGGGGCGAGACGGGACGGATTAAAATTTTAACGGATTAAGCTCAACCAGCTTAGCACCGCCCCACACCGCCCCATCGTCATCCCTACATATCTCTGGGAGAAATCTGTAAGTCTCTTGAACTAGCTAGTATGTCGGATTCCAAAATACTACAAGAAATATACTGCTAGAAAGTAAAAATATGTCTACTTACATAAATGCCTTTAATATAAAAGTAACTCTTCCATGATTTCTTAGTTAGGTAAACATTCATTTATTCATAAAAGGATAAAAATTGAATGAAAAATAATAGTAATATTTTATGTGAAACATCATTTATTTTGAAATAGAAAAAATATATAACAAAAACACCACTTATTTTAGATATATATAAAAGAATATAAAAAATATACCTCTTTTTCATTATTTATTCCACCAAGGAGCTGATAGATTAATCTTATTTCAAATATTAAGAGAAATATAGTGTATATATATATTACAACAACTGCAGATTGTTTTGACTTATTTGTCCGACCGAAGTTTACAAAACAATCACAAATGCAAATACATACATACATAAACATGCACAAATCCAAACATTTATTCTTCCTCTTTTATTTTTTTAATTAAAACACACTTCTCAGCAAACCTTCTGCTGACTCCTTAATCAACTTCCAAGCTGAAATTACATGTCTGTCCTCGGTGAGTGTAGCACCTACTGCAAACCTTAACATGTATATTCCACCCACTTTTGTGTGTGTCATGTAAACTAGACCCGTTGAATTAACACTATCAAGCAATTTCTTGTTTAAAAACTCAATATACACCGGTTCATGTTCCTTATTAGGGTTGAATCGGAAGCACACAAGAGAAAAACGTCGTGGCACGACAACTTCAAACCTCGGATCAGACCTAACGAACCCTTCGAACATTTTGGCCATACGAACATCAGACCTAATGTGACTCTGAAGATTGGCTACGCCATAACTACGCATGACGAGCCATAATCTGAGAGACTTGAACTTTCGCCCCGTACCGATTTGCCAATCTTTGTAATCGACAACCGAGTCGTATTCGGATCGTTTATTTCGTAGGTACTCAGGATTCGTGCTCAATGCCTTGACTAATACGTTTGGTTCTCTCACCCACATGCAACAACAATCTAAGTAACTTAGTAGCCACTTATGAGGGCTAAGGCTCAACGAGTTAGCTCGTTCAATTCCATCGAGATATCGTCTAAACTCTGGACATATACAAGCGCTCCCTCCATAAGCAGCATCCACGTGAAGCCAAATGTCGAATTCCTCGGCCAGCTGACCCAGCTGGCTGAGAGGATCGACGGCTGTAGTGGAAGTGGTCCCAATAGTAGCACAGAGGAAAAGCGGGACAAGTCCAGCAGCAATATCAGCCTCAATAATTCCATGTAGGACTACAGGAGATAAAGCGAAATCGCTTTCAATAGAAGTTGGTACCGCACGAATATTGCATGGTAAAATACCAGCTACCTTGCAGGCTTTGGTATACGTAGAATGCGTTTGATCAGAACCATAGACTACGAGCTTTCCCATATTATCAGCGCCTATACTATCGAGTTTACGATCACGCGCAGCGATTAACGTGCATAGGATCGCTTCACTGGTTGTACTTTGAAGTACACCACCACCCGTGCCAGAAAACATGAAGGCTTTTGGTAATTTCAACATATTAGCGAGCCAGTCCATGACTATCATTTCCAACTCCGTCATGGCTGGCGAAGCGAGCCAGTTAAATCCGACGGAGTTGAAACAATTGCAAAGCATTTCACCAATGAACGCAGCAGAACTAACAGTAGCTGGAAAAAATGCGAAGAAATTCGGGCTCAACCAATGGGTCATACCCGGGACAATATGGTTGTGGATATCTTTCATAATTGCCTCAAATGGTTCGGGGCAGTAGGGGGCATTTTCGGGTAATTGAGTACGGAGATAACCCGGTTCGACTTGGCTTAGAACCGGGTAGGTTTCAATGTTCTTGTAGTAATCAGCAATGAAGTCCACCATTTGATGGGCTTGGGTACGGAACTCTTCCGGGTCAAGCGGGTTGAATTTCGGGACATTGGATTGGGTTGGAGAGCTGTTATTGGAATCAAGGCTTCCCATGATAGATGTTTTGGAATAATTTAAGGTACGTTAGTCGTTTAAATAAAGTGAAAAGAATGATATTGATCACAGAAGAACAAGTATATTCTTATATTTGTTACTCTTGTAAGAAAAAGAATAAGTTAGAGAAAATGGGAATTAGATAAGGACATTTTATAGGAGAAATTAAAAGGTGACGAGGATTGAATTAAATGGGGAAAGAGAAATAAAGGAAAAAAGGTAGTTAGGAAGAGAGAAATTAGAGTTGAGACAAAAAGGAGAATTTGGTATTGGTTGTAGTAATCAAAATTCAAAAGCAGCCAATTTTGTTGGGCATGCCGCTAGGTGCTAAATAAGTGGATTGAGTTTGAAATTAAAGATATTAAATGAGTTGGTATAAAAATTGGATTGGATTATGACCCACTTAATTTGATTGGTTTAATATTATTAATTTTAACATATTGTTATTTAATTTTTATAACTATAATTTGAATTTCATATAAAGAAAATATATAACAAAAATGTTACAAATGAATGGATAGATCCTAAGAAATATAAAATAAATACTATTAATATATACTTTTAATATAGGAACATGCCTTATGTCAATGCAAATAAAGAGTATTTAAATGCTTTGAAATTGAAGATTAAATTGATTTCAATTTGAATATTCACTTAAAATGAATTAAGACTTAAATGAGTTGAGATTATACTAAATTCAAATTATCTTCAATATAATCCTTAAAATTATGAAAGAATTAGGCGGAATATCTATGTTTGAGCTCATTCGTGTGTCTTTGATTTCATTTGTGACTAAACTAGTATGGAAGAACCCAATTTTTATTCACAAATTTTGATAATAATTTTAAAATTATCTCATTATGTGTAAAATAAATATCCAAAAAATATTATTAATACTAATTAATTTTAAGTAGCTTTGATTAAATTATTTTTTTTACCGTAACCACACATGAGGTACTTTTTTGTCTGTAATAGTAAATGTTTAACATAACACAACAATGAGTAGAACATATTTATATTATGTTGCAGTTGATAGCTCTAAGTGGGATCCACATGTAAAAAGGCATAAACTACTCTAAATTAGGTACTTTTTGTTTGTAACAGAAAGTGTAGACACAACACAACAATTAGTACAACGTAATTAAAGCTCGGAGGTCTAAAGTGGGAGGCCTTAAATCACTTGAATAACCTTAATTCAAAATACACACATGTTGACGACTTCGTGTGTGCTTTATTTTCAACTACCTCTTATATCGTAAAAAAAAAGAATATTGTCTAACGAGATAATTGACTCCGTATATTAACTAAGAGGTGGTTTTGTTATAAGGTTTAATTATAAAGTCTGTATTATATATACGATTAATTAGTATGAATATAGAATATCAATTAAAAAAAATTAAAAACATATTATCCGTTAGATCGTTAGAAGACTGTTGTCCAAAACATGTTGCACCGTAAGGAGAAATATTACATCAGAGTTTTGGATATGAACAATTAGTTGTTGAAGGTTGAGATTGTTCCTAATAGTCAAAGAACTTGAATATTGACAACTATGACATATTAATATTCCGATTTATTTTTACTTATTTAGTGTTTAAAAAAATTAAATATTTTTTGCTTATTTTATTAAATTTAGAGATAACTATTTATCTTCTTTAATTTAATTATTTGTCATTAAGTTATCATTTCTCAAACTCATAATTAAAGTAGCAATAGTCAAAATTAAAATTTCAAAATACAGCAAATACAAGTAGTATGATAAAATAAAAAATAATATTTTAATCAATTTGAAACAGCATACTTGTATTATGTCTCACTACTCACTGGTATGTCATAAATCATAATTAAACTAATTGTCATGTGTAGTGAAATGAGATGAACAATAAAAGAACAAATTCATAAATATGCAAATAATTTTGCCGCTGAGTACGCATTCATGAGGTCAATACTGATTGGCTGATAAGTGATAAGTGGAAAAATATATAATATGAAACCTTAACGCAGGTCAAAGATCATAGCAAAATATATATATTCTCGATGTTCCTCAGATCCATTTTAATTATCGTATTTATTTTTAGTTTTCATGATTAGTAAAAATATAGTTATATAATTATTTTTTAAAACTAAATATTATTAGTTATTAATTTTTATGATTATTTATATTCAGTAAAGGATAAATAAAAGAAATTGACTTGAATTTATTTCTCTGTTCCCCTCCAACCCACATATTGTGTCACGTTGTTCATCATTATCTTTCTACACAAGCTGTGCCTTTGACTATTCATTACCTATCCATAATGTATTTTTTTAAAAATATAGTTACTATTTTTTTACTTTCTTGTACTTATATTCATGGGGAATCATTTTAGACTAAATGTGTTTCGACTCATATTTATTATTAAAAAATTATGTAATATATAAAAATTGAATATTAGTTATTATAAGTATATGTATATACTAAAATTTCTTTTATTTTTTTTTATATATTCTTCGTCGAATTTTTGACTCTCATACTTGCCTACACTTAAATATGCATGCACAAAAGAATAGGGAAGTCAAAGAAGACATTGCTTCTTTAAAATGGGAAAGGAGCAAAACTTCATGCTTGAAACGGCCAACTGCACAATTTAAATTTGAAACGTTTTAATCTACCCAAAAAAGATGGGAAAATAAATGATCACGTATAAAATTGAGTCATCATGGCGTGTTTTATATTTATCTTTTGCGTTGAATTTTCTTTCTATTCACTTTATAATTAGTGAATTTGTTTGTGATAGGCACGACTCAGAAAAAAACTTTATTTTATAATGGATATATTAGGCTTCAAATTTTAATGTGTTATTATTAACACTTCATTTTACTTTAATATTTTACTATTATCTAATTTGTCATCGGCTGAAGAGTAATCAGTTTTGGAAACACTAAAGTTTTGTATATCGTCCATGCAGGGTTAACTTGTCATCATCTAGAGATTTTAAAAAAAATAAAAATAAATAAGTCTCTGCATATGTATAATAAATTTTAAACTATGATATATGATATAAATAGGTTTGTGCTCTAGTGAATATCTATTTATGGATATATTTTGGAGAAAAGTTAAAAAGTTTAGTTAGAGAGGTCAAGTCAGTTTTTTCTCTATAAATAAAGGGTTTTCTTGTAAGGTATATTTATGAGTATATACCTCAAATCATAATATCATCCAGAGAAATAAAATTCTTCTCTCTTCTTCCTATTACTTTCTTTAAATTGTTCTATATAGTTTCATAACAATATCATCATATATCTATTTTTTATTAGCCCTAGAATTGACAGTGAAGAGTGCTTTGTTTACTCTTGTTCTTTCGATAGAGAATTCAATCATATCATATAATATCTAAAATATATATATCTTTAAAATAATCTAAAGAAAAAATATCTCTGAAATAATTGAGTATGCTAATTAAACATGACATGTTATTTTTAATAAAATAATTGAGCGAGCTAGCCATTAGATGGAGACGAATAACTTTTCTCTTTTCCTTACTTGACCAATTTCATAGATATTCTTTTGGTCCTTAGTTTCATAATTAATGGTATAAAATGAAACCTCTACGTCTCTCTTTGTAAGAGTAATCACTATCCATTAAAGATTTAAAGTAGATGAATAGGAATAAATCAAGAGGAAAAAGCCAGAAAATCTTTAAAATGGATATTCTTGGACCAAAGTATTGACGGTAAGGATATATTTAGATCAAATCATAAACGGAGGACTTTTTTAATTCCATTTCACATAGTTTAAAGACATTTTTGACCTTTTTCCCAGTTTAAATGAAATTGAAAAAGAAAACATAAGTAAAAGAAATTAAGAGGATTGTTAATGAATATAAGAGAAACTTGGGAATGGGATTAAGAATTTAAATGTAGAATTAATTAATTTTGCAAATAAATTTCAATTTTAGCTCATTCCATAATATTAGAAGGTTGTCTTCTGTTTTCAAGATGTAGAACAAAAAAAAATACACTCTTTTAATAGCACAAAACATGCACATTTCCTTTCATTTTCTATCATGTCCACTCGAAACTATATCAATTTTGAAGTAATCCTCATTATAACTCTACGTAATTAATAAGTATCACTAAAATAATGTAAATTTCATATAATAATACACAACACAAGCTGACAAGCATACGTATGAAAAAAAACAGCTTGTACATTGCTTCCTAATTGGTGATTCATTTAGTTCTTTGACAATCGATCTTGCATGTCATTCCTTTATTACATTAAGCACCTTGTGATTAGTTATCAAAATTTAATTTGCATTTCTTGAATTTTGAAGTGACGTTCTCTTGAAAAATACTTCAGAAAAATGATTGATTGTTGGAATGTATGCGTCCACGAAACTAAGCTGGGACCTGGTCCCCGTAACAATATAAAGCAGTAAATAATGAAACAAAGACAGAAGTAAAAGAGACAATCACTTTTACGTGGAAACCTCCTTGCTCAAGGGAGTAAAACCACGACCTGTTCTCAACAGGACTTTTCAACAACCACTTTCAATAATCTTCTCTCAAGCAAAAGTAAAAGTCGATTACACACCAAGAGACTAACCTTTTAGCCTCTTTTCTAAGCAATACTCACTATTGCTCAGCTGAGCACAAGCAGATACAACACTGCTCTGTAAGAGCCTAAGTTAGCCTTAACTAAAATTCCTACAATGAAACACCCAAGTTTGATACGTTTCTAATCACTTCAAAACGAATCTTACAATTTAGAACAATTACAAGTAATTATAAAAACAGCAAATCACTGGAAGAACTGAACGCCCTTTGAATTTGATTTCTTGTGTTTTGATCCTTGCTAGTATGTTTTGTTTTGAATGAATGAAGAATACATGATGTTTTGTTTGTTATATATCATGAAGATATGTTGTCCATCAAACAAAACATCCTAGATGATTCTGATTGGAGCGGTACACTACTCCTCACCAACTTCGCTGACACAGACATCTTTTACAGCTGTCTGTACTTTTTCCTTGGAAAGACCAGTTCTTCAACTCTTCAGAGGACCGGGTCCCTGCACTGGTGAGGAATCATCAAAACACCATTTGGGAAGCCTCCTGTCAATTTCTCCCTTTTTGATGATGACAAACCATCCTGCATTCTGTTCCTCACATAAATTTATTCAAAATAAACTTAAAGCATTATATAAAGTTTATTTCCCTCATTGAGACAATCTTCATTCCCCCTAAAAACAATACCCATGTATCAGATGTGTTTCCCCCTTAAACATATACAATCGTCATTCCCCCTAAAACCATACCCCCATTTATCATCTGCTATCAGATGTGAACATCTACTACCCAGATTTTCCCCCTTTTGACATCATCAAGAAGGAGGGACAGTAAACATACACTAAAATTAAACAACAAGCACAAGAGAATTCAGAGCCATGGCCACACTTAAACGCATGAAAGTTAGCAAAAACAATGATCATCATTAACAAAACAGGGCAAAAGATAATAACAAGTTTTGATCACGATAATATTGTTCAGTGATCAAACAATCAACACCATGCCACAAACTGACCAACCAACAACAAAAAGAACAGGAGGACATAACCCGATGAATGTGCTCAAGCATTAGTGCTGGGAGATTTATTGCATCAAAATCACTTAGTTTCTCCATCAGGAAAAGGTCTGCAGCAGATGCAACTGTGCGTTTCTCAGACCTGGTACCATGACCTTATTGACAAGTTCAAAAAGCAATTGGTACTCGCCTTTGAGATACTTCTTGGGTACCCCTGCCTGCTTGGGTTCGCCTTTATTTGAGGCTTGTTCAGTGAATGCTGTAGAAGTTTTACATCCTTCAATGGTTCTAATCCCGGTAGTTGGTACACTCAGAATGATCCCCAATGTCTCCTCATTCAGACTTATTTTTACTCCTTTGACTGATGTAGCAATACCTCCATCTTCAAGCAAGTTCATGTTGTAATAGAACTCGCGTACTTCTGGTTCATGGAGATAGGGAACAGGAGGTTCAAACAAATGTCCCCATTCCTGTATCGCCATAGCATCAACAAGGGCCCCCATTCCATGCTCCGTCAGAATGTCTTGAGCGAACACACGACCATTCAGCACCTTTTGTAACTTTATCTTTTCCACCCTTTCTTCTTGTGATAAGTTTTATTTTTCAACTTTTACCCTGGGACCAGGTCCCTTTACGGGTGACACTTTAAATTTCCCTTTCTTTTGACTCATCTTCCTTTTGATGTTCGTTACGGGGAAGATCCCTGAATCATTTTTTACTCTCAGCCTTCTTCTTCTCCCTTTTGTTTCCCAACCCTTTCCTTCTCTTTGCTACAAAGTTCGAACCATCCTCTAATTTGGAGTCGCTTTCCTCAATGGGGAGCGGGTCAATAACAGGTTTCTCTAGAGTCACTCCTTGACTACGTTATTGCCTCCTTCTTTGAGTTTGTATGGCATTTGCCACCATAGCACTTCCAAGTACCTTTTGTGTAGCACTTCTAGTACCATATTTTCTTTTACCCTTTTCCTCATCAGACTGAACCAATTTTCCCTTTCCTTTTTGTTTTTGTTCTTCATCACTATCTCCCCTAGTCTGTAGCATATCATCAGGTATTTGACCCACTTCTTCGACAAAGGGAAAATTACTGCCTCGTGTTCCTTGTCTTTTCCATCTGAGAGGTGTTTCTTCCTCCTTTTCCTCCTCGTCAGAATTCATATCAAATGATTCGGGAGTATGATCAAAGATGGGTTGTCCTTTAGATGACAACTGTTCTGGGGACCTGAACTCCTCATTTAATAATGAAGGATGAGACTCGTCTCTAAGTGACGCTAGACTCTGTATAGCAACCAGTTCTGCTCCAGCGGTAAGAATACAAGATTCCGGCCCCTTTCCTTCCGGCAGATCACCTTCAAACAATCTTTCTGACATTGAGGATGACAATGCCATGGATGCATTATCAATCTCTTCAGAACCCAATTTAGAACTCGGCTTGGCCACAGATTGTGTTTCAAATGACTGGGATATTCCCTTAGACAAAACCAATGTAGGAGAACATGGCGCTCCGTCCAGTCTAGGTGGTGCAGATCCTCCTTCGACTAGATTTAAGGGAGAGACAGTTCCAGTTTGTGTTCCATCTCCACACATAGGGGTTATTGATGACTCTTCTTGACAAGGAAATGAGAAATCGAATGAACTAGGTTTTTCGATTTCTGGGGAGATAAGATCATGTGACGAAGAATTTGACTTAGACATTTTAGAGAAAGAAGTTAGATTAATAGTAACATCCCTGACAACCCCCAAATTATTTCCAGAATCTCTTCCTTCACTATAATTATCATCAGAGACCAACTGTTGTTATTCTTCTTTGTTGCTTTTGCTCTGAAATTTAGCATTTATAATCTCTCTTGCATCACCTTGATATGGTTCCACATCCGTACCTTTATCCGTTGCATCATTCTGATTTTTAGCACCGACCTTATTGAGAAACACACGACAACTATTTTTATCATGCCCTTGTCGTTATACTGCATATAATGAGAGATTATTATAAACAAACTCTTGATAATGCTTAATAACTTTGCCCTGAATCTTTGTCCACGAAGAATAATTTTATATTTTTGGATGCTTATCGAGGAGATCTAGAATGACCTTAAGTCTAGCAGTACTTGGCCTGATACGTTCCTGAGTGGCTTTATCTACAATAGCTGGTTTTCCAACGGCTGAAGCAATTGATAAAAGTAATTTTTTGGCAAATAAATTTTGTGGCTGATCTAGAAAATATATCCATGTCAATGATTTCGATGTTCTTGCTTAGGATTGAACCACATAGTCCAAAGAAACGTTCTAAATATAAACTCTTCAGCATTGAATTTGATACAACCAGAATTTCTCGACAAAACTTGAACAAAGTCTTCATATAAATCAAACTTGATCAATATATGACAAAACTCAAGTTGTCCAATGTTACAATGACCTTAATATCGAGTTGCTCTGAAAGAACCTTGCACAATTTATGTAAATCTAGTTTTCCTTAAGAAAATTTGAGAATAACGGCTTGATGTAGTCCTTCCTCTATGTAAATTCATTAACTTTATCCATGTGAATTCGATGGTTGGCTCTCCATGAATGAATTTAATTGGTTTCAACTCAGCTTTGGATATGGTCCTAGTAGAAGAATTGGCTTGAATTGTGCAACGTATGTTGGTTTATGTGTTGAATCATTAGTATTTTGGATATGTTGTGGTGGTGTTTTGTCCACGGTAGGAAGCTGGGACACAACTAAACAACCAATATCTTATCATCGAGTTGAGCCCTATTTTCTCTGAGTTGAGTTGAACTATGTTTCTTTTAGTTGAGTTGAGTTGAATTAAGTTGAGTAAGTTAAGAAGAGGTAAGTATGTTTCTTTTCCATCACTTCAAGCTTATGTTTATACATCAGAATCCCCTTACATGCTCGTACATTTCATGTACCTTGTCATTTGGCCAACATCATTTCATGATACAAATATAGATATTTAGGATCATCAACAGGTATTTCGTTGAGGTCATAGGATATTCTAGTCAGCTTTGGTGAGCTTTCTTACATTCTGGAAAACTTCATCTTTATCTTACAGTTAGTAGTTTTGAGATGTCGTGGGTCTTGTACCGATATCCTTCTGTAATAGTAGAGGATTCATACATATACAAAGTTGACTACTTTTCAAAATGTATCTTCCATGAGTTGTTTTTACAAAATCTGAGTTATCTATTGCGTATTGTTTAGATTATTTTAAACTTGAGATTACTGAATTTAATTCAGTCTTAAAGCTTTTGTATGCTTGAGTTAGTCTTCCACTTGTAGTCAACTCGGATGAGGGTTTGCTTGAGGACCAATAATGGTTCTCGAGTGTCGGTCACGTTCAGGGTGTAGACTCGGATCGTAACAAATTTTTTTTAACGGGAAAGTTTTCGTCTAAACCCATAAAAAAATGACTCTAATGGAACAGTTAAATATCACTCTAGCTTTTTTAATTTGTTTTCTCAATTTGTATTTGGTCCCTGACATAAACATTGTATGTTATTGTAAGAAAGTCATCCACCTAAAGAGGAAGGCATAACAGAAAATCAGGGATCATGATAAATTTCAATCGAACAAATTAACACATTTTTAAATTACTGTCATATAAGCTCATTTGGCCTCAAAAGTAAATATGTGTGCGCGCGCGCGTGATCGTGTATGTGCGTGTGTATGTTTTTATGTGTGTGGTGAAAAGGTTAATTGTATTATAGGCATTGGATGAGTTTGGATGCTTACATTTAGGGTGAAAAAGCACAATCCATATGTTTCAAGTAGCAAATTTCTTTGGAAATATTCACCACTAATTATTGTTATAGCCCTCTATAAATTGCCTATTTTCCCACTCTACATAAATTATTCTTATAGCCTTCAATTAATTAAACCTTAGTCATTAATATTAATATTAGACATGTGACAGTTGCCACTCATTCAAGAAATAATTTGGGGAAATAAAGATGATAGTTAAATTATTTTTCTATAAATATGTTTCCCCTAACACTATAAGAATTGATTCCTAAATATTGATAAGGTAAAATAAAGATAAATACGGATAAAATGTAAATAGAACAACTTACACAACATATTGTACAATTAAGTAGTGCAGTGTTAGTCTTTTTTGTTGTTGGCTTATATATACCCTAATTTTAAATTGCAATTGTAGCCAATTTTTTTTAAAAATAGTCACCATTGATTATTGTCATAGCCCTCAATTAATTGTCTATTTCCGTACTCTACATGAATTACTATTATAGCCCTCAGTTAATTAAACCTAAGTCATTGATATCAATATTAGACATGTGACCGTTGACACTCATTCAAAAAATAGTTTAGGAAAATAAAGATGATAGTTAAATCATATTCCTATAAATATGCTTCCCCTATCACTATAATAATTGATTCATGAATTTTGATAACGTAAAATAAAGATAAATGCAGATAAAATATAAATAGTACAACTCACGTAATTAACATATTGTACAATTAAGTAGTGCAGTGTTAGTCCTTTTTGTTGTTGAATTATGTATAGCCTAATTTTGAATTGCAATTGTAGCCAATTTGGAAAATAGCCACCATTGATTGTTGTTATAGCCCTCAATTAATTGTTTATTTTCCACTCTACATAAATTATTTTTATAGCCCTCAATTAATTAAACCTAAGT
Organism: Solanum sitiens; assembly: GCA_016801875.1. NCBI lineage: Eukaryota > Viridiplantae > Streptophyta > Magnoliopsida > Solanales > Solanaceae > Solanum > Solanum sitiens. The sequence continues at coordinate 287,953 of JABWTJ010000080.1, forward strand.
CATTGATATCAATATTAGACATGTGACAATTGACATTCATTCAAGAAATATGTTACTCCCCGAAATTTTCTAAGTTAAGATCCGAACAATTTTTATTTATGTATAAAATTATGTCGGGTGATTTTTAAATTATGACTAGGTGTTAAGGTCAATCTTTTAGTGTGAGAATAAATTTAGAGGTGGATTAAGGTAGTAGAATCCCCTAGCACAAAGTTGAGTTGAAAGTTTTATTATCGATTAATTTTGGACGGAAGATTCTACATAGGTCAACTTAAAATGACCATATCTCTTAGAATATAAAGATTTACGTAGACCGTAACCTATAAGATTGAAGGTATTTAATTCTTCTTTCCAACGCAACCAATTTCAACATAATTTGAGTTTCGAGCAAAAAGTTATGACGATTTCAGTAGTCTGATACAGTGCAATGACGATTAGTCGATGGAAAAATATTGAAAAGTGTTTTTTTTTCTTTTTACCTCTAAGAAAATCCTAAACAAATTTCTTGACTGATTAAAGACCCAAAACAATCAAATTTTTACCTCTTAATCCAACATTCTCTTCTCTCCCAAATCCTAAGGAAAAATCAAAGCATAAGACTTTCATTCAAGATTCTTCCGATCTTTTCCAACATTCTTCTTCAAGGTAAGTCTTTCTCCAAGAATTTCATTCTTTCCAACTCAAATTCCTCTATACAATCACGAATCACTAATGAAAATTATAATTCTTGGCCATAAAGATTTCAAGAAACTAATTCAAGAATCTCAAGAAAGATTTTCTTGATTGTTTTCCTTCAAGTTAGGGTTTCAAGGCTTAGCTTCTAGTCAAGTTCTTCTTCAAGATTCTTCATATATATATATATATATATATATATATATATGATAAAATTATAAACTCTTTAAGTTCTTATGAACTAGAACCTTTTAAACTATTTCTCAAAACTCAGTTTGGAACACAATGATTGACTTTCAAAGACTCTCAAGACTTATAACTCAATTTGTGGAGTTCATGCGGAATTGTGGGTATGAACAACTCAACACGAGGACCTCAATAACTATATAGAAACTCATGAATACAACTCTTTCACAAAACTCATCTTTACTACCTCAAAAAACTCAATTTAAAACTCAACTGTTGGCTGTTTTATCGGAAAAGGAATTTTTATAAGTTTTTTGACTTTTTGGAGTCGCCACTTAATTTTGAGAAAACTAAGAAAACTTTTGTTTTCAAAAGGCTTTAAACAGAAAAAATCTAATGAAAACATTAAAGGAGGTTCGGAGATTCATATTAATATTCTAGGAAGGTGTTAGGCACCTAAAATATCCGCTTAATTGCGGTTATCCGACAACTAACTTAGTTTGGCTAAATTAGATTTGAAAAAAAAGTTTAGAATGGTAAAGAGTTAAAATACTAACTTTTTAACCAAATGAGTTATTTGCAGAATTATTGGTTTTAAGTTGATAAGACATTTAAGGCGTTTTACGGGGAATTTGGAGTTTTCGACCCTTAAAACTAACTAACAAATAAAACAAGTAAATGAACAAGAAATAAGAGAAAGGGAAAGAGATTTGGGTCCAAATCCGGATTCTGTTCGCCTTGACCGGTTTTTTGGCCCACCTGTTTTGGGGTTTTGACCCATTGATCTTTTTTTGGGGTTTTGACCCATTTTCTTCCTTTCGCACCTGTCCTAAACTAAGCAAATAATAATAAAAAATAAATACAGAAAAGTAAAAAAAAAACAAGGGCTTAGGCCCATTACAAAAAAATACAAAATCGGAAAATAAAGGGTCTTCTAATCCAACTCCTTCGGATTCCTCAATCTCTTAAACTTCGGGACCTGTTCGTCGGTTTCATGGCTTGACTCTAGTAAGTAAATTTGAGCTTTTACAGCTCTCTGAAATGCAAGAGAGGAGTCCTAAAGGACTCGGGTGGATGTCACATATAACACACACAAAAAAAAAAAAGTAAGTGGCGGAACTATCACTTAATGCGAGAAGGAGTCATAAATATTAAGCTCATGTACTAATGCACTTTAATTTGAACAATACAAACAGAAAACAAAACATGTCACACTATTGCTCGGAAATCCATACAAATGACGCTTCAATGTTCTAAGAATATTATATGATATAGCTGATACTTGAGAGATTTTAAAGTTGCGGCAATGCTTAAATCCATATTCTTAGTTTAAAGCTTTCAGACTTCAATGACCAGACAAAAATTCAACTAATGATTTACATGACTTTGGATCATTTGCATACAGGCAGAAATTAAGATTAACCTGTAAGCTTTACTGTAAGCACGACAACTTCCCCCCTTTTAGCCTCTGCCAATTCTAAGCCTTTAGGCGTATAATATTAAATTGGCTTGTAACTGTAACAACCCGAAAATAACTATGCGAAGTAATGCTTAAACGTACCTATAATGCATGGATTAGACCGGGTTCACACGACTTGTTGCGCGTAGCACCAGACCTCAGAACCTATGCACTAGCCAAGCCGACCAACTTGGTGAGTTAGTTGAGCTAGGCAAGGTGAGAACCAACCATGTAGGGCAACCGAATATGAAGATTTACCCGGATGAGTCTTTACCGGACTTAAAAAGGGGAAATCTTAAGTTTGGAAGGTCTAGGGGTAAAATGGTCTTTTTCCAGGATAAGAGTAGTATCGTAATTACCCTAAATATTTAATTAATTATTTAATTAATATGGTGGAGGGGCATTTTGGGGAGAAAGGGCCGAAATTGGCCTTTGAGTGAAATCTTGCTCCACCCGGGTTCGAACCTAGGTGGGAGCAATGATTTAACTTGATTTATTTTATTTGGTGAATTAATTTAATTAATTAATAATTAAAAAGCTGATTTAATTAAGGGAAAAATCAAATTTTTAATTTAAAAAAATAATAAAAAAATTAATAAATAATGAGGAGTCCTAGTTTGACTTAGTCTCCACCTAACTCTCCTAATCATAATCATAATCCTAATCCTCTCATTCTCATGTCTCTCACGTTTTTTATCATTAAAATAACTGAAAATAATAGTTCTTCACTCTTGAAGAACACACACAAAAACTCAAACGAATAACTAAGCTAAAAACGAAAATCAACAACAAGTTCTTGACGGGATTGTGCTTGGGATTTTGGTGGTGAGGCAGTGGTATCGTGGAAATTGGCAGCATTGAAACAAGTGTTGAAAGACATTAAGGTATGGATTTTCTTCTCTCTTGGTCCCTTTCCCTAGAGACCCTTAAAGTTCAGTTTAAATCACGATTGAAAGACTAAGGTTGTCCACGTTGCATGCCTCTGTCATTAGATCCTCTGAACGATTCAAAGCATGCGTTGGTATGTCTTCTGGTAGATAATGTTAGGTCTGGTTGTGATTATGTGTTGAATGTGAGATAAGAAATCATGTAAAGGATGAAAAATATATTTCGGAAAAGTATAAGTGGACTGTTTTGAGCATGTGTGTGCTGAAAATTTGACTATGTTTGTTGCCTGAAATTTGTATGTTAAATGTTGTGTTTTGCGTGTGTAAAAATGCTAAAAACGTGATGTTCATAAAAGGTTAAGGTGGATGACTGAATGTCACTCAAAATGCTACAAAAAAAATCAACAAAAGAATGAGAAAAAAATGGATTGGAAGAGACCAAATTTCCAGCTTGCTGAATATTTGTAGTCTCGGCCAAAATGACTAATTTTTTAAAAAAATTTAAAAATTGTGAGGTCATTGGGAATTGAACCCAAGACCTCACCAAATGTAAATTACATAAAAATTTCATAAAAAAAAATGAAAGGAAAAATAAATGTGGAGAGTGGGGATTGAACCCCCAAACTCTTGAATGGATGAGAGAGTTAGGAGAAAAATAAAGGAAAAAAAATAAATGTGGAGAGTGGGGATTGAACCCCCAACCTCTTGAATGGATGAGAGAGTTAGGAGAAAAATAAAGGTGAAAAATAAATGTGGAGAGTGGGGATTGAACCCCCAACCTCTTGAATGGATGAGAGAGTTAGGAGAAAAATAAAGGAAAAAAAATAAATGTGGAGAGTGGGGATTGAACCCCCAACCTCTTGAATGGATGAGAGAGTTAGAAGAAAAATAAAGGAGAAAAATAAATGTGGAGTGGGGATTGAACCCACAACCTCTTGAATAGATGAGAGAGTTAGGAGAAAAATAAAGGAGAAATATAAAATGAGGTGAATGGGGATTGAACCCACAACCTCTTGGATAGGTGAGAAAGTTAAGAGATAAATAAAAAGAAAAATAATGAGCTTGTGGGGGATTGAACCCACAACCTCCTTGCCTTAAAACGAAAAAGTAGAGGAGAACAAGAAAGAAATATTATGGGGTTGATGGGAATCGAACTAGGGTCTCCCAAATCTGAAAAATGCAATTATCAAGTTTAAAATAAGAATTAAGTGTTGTCCAAGGGATTCGAAATCGGGTGCCCTTGCCCAATTCCGTATTGACACATAAGTCATACGTAAGTAAATATTTAATGAATGATGCCTCTAAAGATCGAAATCAATATCTTGGCATATCTACAAGATGCATAAGTCTTGTACCACATAATCTTGGGTAAACATGAATCACTTAGACAAACTATGAATAAAGCCTCATGGCTTGTATGTGTGGACTCATAAGTCTAGCATACGTTTAAAATTAAGTGAGCCTAAGATGTATGTGATGAAATGATGTAACCCTAGAAGGGTTAAGTAAGAGTGTGAACCACACTAAATGGCCAAGTGCATTGGCATATGATGAAATGAATATTCACGTGAAGAGGTGAGTAATTATGAAAAGCAAATGTGTTAAAGTTAATGAATGAGGTGACAATATGATAAGAGGCTAATGTGAAAGATGAGAGCAATCTCAAATGAGCCTAAGTAAATGTTACCTAAACGTACTCACCTATGAGAGTGTAAAGCTAATGAAGAGACCAGTCTCTATGAACACTCTAATGAAAGTATTGAAGTTAATGCATACTTAATACTAATGATGAGATGAGAAATCATCTAATGAGCTATGATGTCCTCATGCTAGAATCCAGCTTTCATGATGTATGAGTTGAATGTAATTGAACTTTATACTGAGCACCGATAGGCTAGCTATGAGCGGTGATACCTTCCTTCGGAAAGGGCGGAGGTTCATGTAACTCTCATAAGATGAGACTGTCCGGCATGCCGGGTATGGGTCTCCTTATATCTCCTAGTCTTTGAACCTATACTGCCAATATAGGGATCTAGCAGGTTCGACTCCCTATATACGCTAGCATGTTTTGGTTCACTTTGGCCGGTGATTCCACATCTTTTCGGTGTGGGGATTACACACTGGATTTCAAGATGCTCACATGATCTATGTCGGTTAAGGTTAAAGTTCCCAAAGAAAGTATGAGGCCAGCCTCAACGAATGCACATAATGAAATGAATGATACCAAAGGTGTTAGGATAGGATAATCAAGAGGTAAGCTAGACTTAAGTAATGACACTAGGTTATTCTTTGTCATTGCACAGCAAACCCGATGAGAGTCTTAAACTTCATCCTAGGTATGACTGGTGATTGCACTAGTTTATGAATGAATGAAAATAAAGTACGTATGAACGAACGAAGCAGACTCTGTGTTTGCTGAAGAAGGCTCCCTAGTTGAGGTCCCATATGTTGAGCCCTCATTTTGGGAAGTCCTAATGTCAAGTCCATGATTCCAAGGTCTCATGGCATATGAAAGAATAATATGAACTACGTGATATGATATGTGCAATATATTATGTGTTGCTTGCAAAATGATAAGTATGATGATTCATGTTACTCTCATGGCATGACTTTCCTAATCCGAATTTGGCAAGTACACTGACTTGACTTTCCATAATTCATATCGTTAGGAAAGAGCTCTTCTTAATCATGCATGTCCTTGGTGTGTGCTTGCATATACCCATACTTAGTACAAGTGTGTACTAATCCCATACAACTCTATATTTTTAGGTGCAGGCAGAGGTGGACGTTAGAGCTTACAGGTCGACGCTGAAGCTATCCGGACGTGAAGCATTCATTCGGACTTGGTAGGCCCTCATGCTTTCGAGGACGCTTGCCCATTATATTCTAGCTTAAATATAGGTTTTGAGTTAGTGGAGTATGTTCCACTAGCGTTTCTTTCTCATCTTATTTCAGACATTGTATTGGTGCCATTTTGGCAAGTATACACTTAATGCAGTATTGAACTATTTCTTTCATTTGATGATCTTAATATTAGATGGTTGATTGTGAACGTTTATGAGTTTAAGTAGAATGTCTTATAGGAATATTAAGTAACAAAAAGTTCAAATTTTCCGCTAAAATTAAACTAGATGAAGTAATGATGACGTATGTAAGCTTGTCTGCGACCTCTGAGAGGTCAACGATGCCGATCTCGTCTGGGATCTAGATTCCGGTCGTGACAGTAACTAAAGGGACTATTGAGAAAACAGGCAGCAAATAGGGCCACAAGAAGTTAGTTTCAGAAATAAAAAAAAATCGTATAACAATGAAAGATTCATCCTCAAAGAGATCACATTCTATGATGACCTTGCAGGATACACTCCAACATAAGTAAGGTTTGGAAAGCAAGGCAAAGAGAGACAAAATATAAATAAATAAATATATAAAAAAAACGCACTCAAACTCATGGGCAGCGAAATGCTTTAGACAAAAAAAAATGAAGCGAATACTTGCACCAACATCGTTATAATTAGTGAAATCGCAAACCGAAAATAGCATAGAAGAAGGACGAAGTAATCAGTCAGGCATAATAGTTCGAAGGAGACTTACATACACAAAAAAAATCAATTATTATCATTTTTTTTAGCATGCTTCACAGAGAGAAAGATGAATAAAGCAATGGAAAAGAATCAGAAATTGCTAAGAAGAGTAGCACCCAAAGACAGGGACAGAGCAAACCAGCCTGGTAACATGATCGGAAAAAAGAAATAAACATTGCAACAAAAGAACTAGCTAACAGATCGCCGAGCTAATGATGGAACAAATAGGCAATCTTCATGTTAACTCACTTTAAAATCTGGTCCTATTTAGGAACGAAAATAACATTACAGACCAAAAGGGAGGTCAGAATTCCAACCAGACAAGCCACCAAATCGCAAAATAATTAAATGGGAAAACACAAAACAAACTAGAGTTCAAAGGTTCACAAAATTTTCATCCTCTAGTTTGCAAGAAGAAATAAGCAAGAATGAATCATTTTTCTTACTTTTAACAATCGTTTTGTCTTTTTAATTCAAGGATCCGACCTTTCAACATGCATAAGTCATGAAGCAAGAAAAGCATGGTGAAGAGCAAGATAATAGACTCACTAATGGACTCACTGCCCATTTCAGTTCGTACTAGAATAACAAATCGAATGAGAAGTCGAGATTTTAAATTAGCTTACCTTTAATGGTGCAACGAACTGGACAATAGCGAGCTTGTAGCGATGATTTTCCAACCACCAAAAAAAAACTCAATCACCAACGGCAACCAAAGAATTCGAGCGTTATATCGAACTTAAACGCTAAAGAGAAAGGACAAAGAAAATACTTTTCTTTCCCTCTTGAATATATTTTCCTGGATTGTGGCTACTTTTCTTACTCGTTACTCCCTTCTTTTTTGTTTTAGTCTCCTTCTTTAATCTCTTCCCTATTTTTAGGACAAAGAAAATAGAAAGCTCTCCAAAGAAAATGAAAATCTCCTTTCTCACGACTATTGCTCAAACCGAAATCTCACGACTCTTATTCCTTTTTTCCCCACTAAAATCGTTCCAGTATCATTATATATCTTTCTTTTACTCTTAGAAATTTTCAGAATAAGAACAGAATAACATCCCAAAAATCTCTTTCAACTTCCAGAGAGAAGAAAAATCCCAAAAAAAATCCCCCTTCCCACTGTCCAGAAAAGAATATATATAGGCGGAATGCTAGGGTTTTTAGGATGAAGAAGGCGGGAGAAATTCCCCAAAAGATTGGGGCTCCCTATTCAAAATTTAAATCCCATTGCAAGGACGGGAAAGTTGTCCTCCGTACGAGAAATGCGTCCAAATCCCTTAAAAACGGATAAGGCAGAGAGGCGAACAGCTCTAAATCAATTCACGCGTCCTGAGCTTGGCGACGTGTCTCGATCCTGAGGTATCAAGGACGACTTCGTACTGCCATAGCAGCTGCTGAAACTTGTACGAAAAAGGGGGAGAGAGACATTGAGAGAAAACGACAAAGAGTACGCGCGCTGATCTCACGCGTATTGGCATCGCTTCTCTACTGGGTTTCCCCTAGTTGTGCCTCTAACACTCTTACTTGACGATTTGGGTTTCTCTGAAGATGAGAGAAGAACAGGGTGGGATTTGGTATTTGGGTTCCTTTGTGGGCAAAGTTGGGTCGGGTTAGGAAGTTTGGGCTGGGAAAGGGTATTGTTTAATTTGTTGGGCTGGGGCAAAGAGTGGAGTCAGGTGGGCCAAAATTTGGGCTAGGATGATTGGAAATTGGCCAATAAATGGCCCATAAATTTGGTTTCTCTAAATGGGTTTAAGGGACTTGGGATATGTTTTGAAATTTAAAAATAATCAAATTTAATTTAATTTAGGAATTTGACTAAAATTTAATAAGATGAGTTACCATCAATTAATTAATAAGCTTCTTAATTTTAACAAAATAAAATAATCAACGTAATTAAAATAATTAATAAAAAAAATGTAAACTATTACATAGTTAACAAAATAAAATTTTGAGATGATTTTCACCTAAAAATATGCCTACATATACACATATATATATAATTTTGAAAGTATATTTGAATTTCTTAAAATATTAATTACTTAAAATCATTGGAATTTAAGAAGCTTACTAATTAATTTATCGAGGAGGATCAAAATTGGGTGTCAACATTGGCTTTCAAAAGCTTCTCAAAATTTATTACTCAATTCATATGTTGATGCAAAATTATAGACATTAATGTTAATGCATAAAACATAGCAATTCAATAATTAGGAGTATAATTTCAAAAAGAAATTGGAACTAGAGAACACAAAATTAACTCATCTCACGAATACTCAAATATAGGAGTAGAATCCTAAATTACGCTTTTACTGATTTGAAAGTAGATGTAGGGAATGATGACGAACTAGTCCAATACTATGATAGCCTTACATACCTGAAAGAACAAGGTTCTTGAAGAATCTTGAAAAAGAAAAACTTGATTAGAAGCCTTGAAACCCCAGCTTGAAGGTAAACAATCAAGAACATCTTTCTTGACATTCTTCTATTGGTTTCTTGAAATCTCTATTGCAAAGAATTATGATTTTCATTAGTGATTCATAATTTTATGGAGGATTTGAGTTTGAAAGAATGGAATTTTTGGAGAAAAATATACCTTGAAGAAGAATATTGAAAAAGATGGAAAAAATCTTGAATGAAGTCTTCTACTTTGATTTTTCCTTAGGGTTTGAGAGAGTAGAGAATAGAGGATTAAGAGATAAAAATCTGATTGTTTTGATCCTTATATCAGTCAAGAAATTCGTTTAGGATTTTCTTAGAGGTAAAAAGACAAAAACAACCCTTTTTAATATTTTCCTGTCAGCTAATTCGTCACTGCACTGTACCAGATTACTAAAATGGTCATAACGTTTTACTCACAATGTGAATTAATACGAAATTTGTGGGGTTGGAAAGAGGACTCAGATACCTTTAATTTGATAGGTTACGGGTCACATAGCACTTTATATCTAAGAGATATGATCGTTTGACGTTGACCCAAGTAGAATCTTACATTAAAACTTAATCGGTAAGGAAACTTTCAACTCATTTTTTGTTAGGAGATTCTAGTGATCTTAATTGATATCCAAATACATTCACACACTAAATAATCGACCTTACACATATGAGAAATTTAAAAATCACCTGATAGGACATTGCAAATGAAGAATTATTTGGATCTTAACTTAGAAATTTTGGAGTGTTCAAACTCATATCGTTTTTAACTTATGTGCTATAGAGACTTCCAAACTCTTTCTATGATTCAGATCCGCCTATGTTAGTAGGCAAATTCAAAAGTAAAAAAGATAGTAAGAGTTACGTCTTTTCCATTCTTGCTCTGTTAACCGTCATTTGAGGATGAATGATCCCAAGAGAGATATATTGTTACATTCCACAACTTTCAAAGTTAAGACCGAACATTTTTTATTTTTGTATAAGGTTATGTCGGTGATTTTTAAATTATGCTTGGGTGCTAAGGTCAAATTTTTTAGTGTGACTTAGACATTTTAGAGAAAGAAGTTAGAAGAGAGAGATCTTTAGAGAGAAAAATTCAGAGAACAAGATTATAGAAAGAGTTTGATTTGTGTTGAGAGGAAGAAAGAGATTTAAAAGAAAAGATATCCGGTCCTCAACAGTAATGACCCTTCAAATTTAAAAACAAGACGTTTGAAACTGACGCGACAAATCGGACAAGGACACGTGACGATGATGCAGACAGTTGTCAGTGTAGTATTAAATGATACTAACCTTAGGAGGGACCAGGTCCCTCTTATGCTTTGTTTGCTCAAGTTTGTATGATTGAGATCATCTCTTCAGCTATTCATTTTAAAGTGGGTACCTGCAGTAAGGTACAGTGTGTGAATTCTCAAGTAATTGAATTTAATTATAACATAGATACCTGTCCCCCTAAACATAGTCAATTTAGGGTTCTCTGAGCAGCATTGCTCAAGAGCTACGTGAGCTTGATCATTCCAAGTTTCAGTTTGTTCATGAGAAAGACTTCTTTTCCCAATGGCTTAGTGAAAAATTCTGCCACTTGATCTTCAGTACTGCAAAATCTCATCACCACATTCATATTTTATACATTGTCCCTCAAGAAGTGATGCCTCACATCAATGTGCTTGGTTCTTTTGTGTTGCACTGGGTTTTTTGCCATATTTAATGCACTCATATTGTCACTCATCAGAGGAATTATTATTGCTAGCACTCCAAAGTCCTTCAGTTGTTGCTTGATCTAAAGAAGTTGAGCACAACAAGCAGCAGCAGCAACATACTCAGCTTCTGTAGTAGATAAGGCCACTGAATTTTGTTTCTTTATTCCCCAGGAGACCAAAGCTGATCCCAAGAAATGTGCCATTCCGGATGTACTTTTTTTGTCTTCTAGAAATCCTGCATAATCAGCATCTGCAAAACCTATAAGTTCAAAAGAATCACCTGTAGGATAGAAGAGGACCAGGTCCTGCGTGCCCTTCAGATATCGCAATATCCTTTTGGCAGCTTTCAGATGTGATTCCTTTGGTGCAGCTTGGAATCTAGCACATATCCCCACACTGAACACAATGTCAGGCCTGCTAGCTGTCAGATATAAAAGTGATCAAATGATCCCTCTATACATTGTTTGATTGATCTCTTGACTAGCTTCATCTTTATCTATCCTTGTACTTGTGCTCATTGGGGTATCCAGAGCCTTTGCATCCAGCATTTTGTACTTGTTGAGCAGCTCCTTTATGTATTTCCCTTGACATATTGAGGTGCCTTGTGAGGACTGTTTGATTTGCAGACCTAGGAAGAATGTAAGCTCCCCCATCATACTCATCTCAAACTCACTGCTCATCAACTCAGCAAACTCCTTGCATAATTCATCTGAAGTTGCTCCAAAAATTATGTCATCAACATATACCTGCACGATTAATAGATCTTCACCTCTAGTTTTTAGAAATAAGGTGTTATCTACTTTTCCCCTAACAAACTCATTTGTCAACAAAAACCTTGATAGTCTCTCATACCAAGCTCGAGGAGCTTGTTTCAGCCCATACAATGCCTTATCTAGTTTCAGCACATGATCAGGCAAACCTGAATCTTCAAATCTTGGAGGTTGTTTGACATACACCTCCTCCTTCAGATTTTCATTTAGAAACGCACTTTTCACGTCCATTTGAAATAACTTCAATTTCTTGTGTGCAGCAAAAGCAATGAGAATTCTGATAGCCTCCATTCGAGCAACAGGAGCAAATATTTCTTCATAGTCAATTCCTTCCTCTTGATTATACCCTTGCACCACCAGTCTTGATTTTTTTCTGACAACAATTCCATTTTCATATAGTTTATTTCTAAACACCCAGCGAGTGCCTATTATGGTTCTGTCAACTAGTCGGGGGACCAGGTACCACACTTTACTTCGCTCAAATTGGTGAAGCTCTTCTTGCATGGAGACTACCCAGTCAGGGTCCTTCAACGCTTCCTTGATACTCTTAGGATCTATCAGAGACATGAATGCTGAGAATGACACAAGATTTCGTGCCTTTGATCTTGTTTGAATTCCGAACTCTAAAGAAGATATTAGATTGTCTAGTGGATGTGAAGATTGATGTTTCAACCCAGACTTTCTAGTAATCTCTTCTTCTCTATCTGCATCAAGATCTTCTTCACTGTTATTTGAATCGTGGGGCCTGATGTCTGTATCACTGTTCAGAGGACCAGGTCCGTCAGATGATTCATCATGAGGTTCTTCACTTTCTTGAATGATTTTTCTTTCTTCAATCAGCTCTTCCAGCTCATCTTCATCCCATTTTTCATCCTTTGTTCTGCCTTCATCAAACTTGACATGTACACTTTCTTCCACGCATTTTGTTCTCTTGTTGAACACTCGATATGCTTTGCTTGACAATGAATAGCCTACAAACACACCTTCATCACTTCTAGCATCAAATTTTTTGAGATCATCCTTCCCATTGTTCAGAACAAAACATTTGCAGCCAAAAGGCTTTAAATGAGCTATTGAAGGTTTCTTATCATTGATTAACTCATAAGGAGTTTTCTTGATAAGAGACCTTATAAGACATTTGTTAAGCACATAACAAGCAGTATTTATAGCCTCAGCCCAGAAACTCATAGCAAGTTTAGAGTCAATCAGCATAGTTCTTGTAATCTCCACCAGTGTTCGATTATTTCTCTCCACTACTCCATTTTGCTGAGGAGTCTTGGGAGCTGAGAAGTTGTGACTTATTCCATGTTCACCACAGTAACCTTCAATCTGAGCATTTTCAAATTCAGTGCCATGATCAGATCTTATGCTACCAATCTTGCAATTTAACTTTGATTGAATGGCTTTAAAGAAAACCATCAGTTGCCCAGCCGTCTCATCTTTTGTTCTCAGGAACATTACCCAAGTGTATCTTGAAAAATCATCAACCACAACAAGAATGAATTTCTTGCCTCCTCTGCTCAGCACTCTGATTGGACCACACAAGTCCATATGAAGCAATTCAAGTGGTCTTGATGTACTGACTTCTTTCTTGGCCTTGAATGGGAACTTTGTCTGTTTGCCCTTTGCACATGCATTACAAACTCTACCGTTTGTGAACTTTACTTTAGGTAGTCCGCGGACCAGGTCCCCTGCCACAAGTTTGTTTAGGAGAGTAGAGCTTACATGACCAAGACGTTTGTGCCACAGCTCAGATTCATCTAGTTGAGCACTTAGACAAGAGAGATTATCTCCTTCTATGGATTCTAGATCAGCCACATACATATTTCTCACTCTTGTTGCAGACATTACCACCTTCCCGGTTACACAATTTGTCACAAAGCACTTGTCTGCCATGAACTTTACTTCATTTCCTCTGTCACATATCTAAGATATACTCAGAAGATTGTACTTGAGCCCTTCCACATAGTGCACATTGTTGATTGAGTTACTGTCGGACTTGCCTATCTTTCCAATTCCAAGAATAGAGCCTTTCTTGCCACCACCAAAAGACACACCACCATCCTCGTGTGCCTGCAAAAAGAGAAAGTTTGAGGTATCGCCTGTCATGTGTCTGGAGCATCCACTATCCATGTACCAACACTGACTCCTTCCTCTCTTCTGCACAAGAATCACTTGTTAGTTTTAGGAACCCACTTCACACGGAGTTCCCAGTAACTATCAAATGGCTTGATAAGATATCTACCAAACCAAGGAGGTGAGAAGTTTTTATAATGACGACGAGACTCAATTCGTTTTTTCATTTCTTTAGCATGTCTATTATTTCTGATATGTTCATCACACGGACCAAGTCCTTGCTTCCTGTTCGTCTGACAACTTTCTGTTTTTACACATTCCACATGCCTCTTCTTAGCTTATTTTAGTTTATCACAACCTTCTTTCATATGGACATTTCTTCCACAGTGAGTACACAGAAGGTTATCAGCCACTGACACATATTTGCTATGTGGATTGTATGGTGGTTCTATTATTCTGCTTCCTAGTCCCCTTTTCCATTGAAACTTTGCTGAGAGAGATTTGAGAGAATCTTAGAAGAATCAGTCCATTTCAAAGACTGACTTAACTCTTCTTTGATTTTCTTAAGATCTTTCTGAAGCTGAGAATTTTTTTCAAGAGAAGTTGCTAGCTTATTTTTTGAGATTTTGAGTTTGTTCTCCAACTCTTCTTCATAGCTACTAAGCTTTTTTTTATCATGTTTAGAGATACTAGGTTGTTCTTCGTCAGCATGATGATTAGACTCTAGTATCCCTATCTTTCTACCCATTTCAGAAATCTGTGTTAGAAGAGCTACCTTCTCATTCTAAAAAATGCTCATGAGTTTTCAGTTGATCTTTCATCTACTGAATCAATCAATAACGCAGAAAGTTTTCTCAGACTTTTAGCAGACATATTTCCTAGGTCATCTTTTAATTCAAAAAGAGTTACCTCAGAAGCATCATCCTCATCATCTGATCTTGCCATCAATGAAAACATTTGGTTGAAGATACTTTCATCATCTTCAATGACCAACATCGAGACATCTTCATGTTCTTCAGTTTCTTCCCCTGACTCGCTTGAATCATCACCCCATACAGCAAAGGCTTTCTTCACCATCTGATCAGCATGCGCCTTCATTCGAACTTTGTCTGGGACCAGGTCCTTCTTACGATATCTCACTTCATGAGATTCTTGCTTTTGATTCTGACAGTCTCTCATAAAGTGACCTGGTTTGCCACATCTGTGACATAGGTCATTTGTTGTTGCCATTCTGCCAGTAGTTCCCTTCTTTTGAAAGCCACCATGTTTTTTGATGATTTTTTGAAATCTCTTTGTCAAGTATGCCATTTCAGCTTCTTCTTCTGACATCTCACTTTGTGAAGATTTCAAAGCGATGTTCTTTTCTTTCTTTGATTCTTTTCCAGCAGCTCCTTGCTTCCTGTTCATCTCATAGGTTTGTAAGTTCCCTATGAGCTCATCCATAGGCAATGTCATCAAGTTTTGTGCCTCAGTAATCGCATCCACTTTGCTTTCCCAAGATTTTGAAGAACCTTGAGAATCTTCCTTACTTGCTTGCATGTAGGAATTGGTTCTCCCAGTCCTCTGAGATCATTTGTGATAGCTGTGAAACGAGAGTTCATTTCGAAAATAGTTTCATGATGAAGAATACATGATGTTTTGTTTGTTATATATCATGAAGATATGTTGTCCATTTCCCAAGATTTTATTTTGAATGAATGAAGAATACATGATGTTTTGTTTGTTATATATCATGAAGATATGTTGTCCATCAAACAAAACATCCTAGACGATTCTGATTGAAGCGGTACACTGCTCCTCACCAACTTCGCTAACACAGATAGCTTTTATAGCTGTCTGTACTTTTTCCTTGGAAAGACCAGTTCTTCAACTCTTCAGAGGACCGGGTCCCTGCACTGGTGAGGAATCATCAAAACACCCTTTGGGAAGCCTTCTGTCATTGATTAATAAGTCATGAAAGCAAATATCCGACAAATTCATAATCAAGCATGCATGAAAATAAACGACCCTTAGGGCTTAGCATAATTGAAGAAAAAAAATGACAGTTTGCATGAAAAAAACGATCCTTAGGGCTTAGAATCATTGAAGAAAAAAAATGACAGTTAACTATGTGTGGTAAGAGCGAAATCAAAAAATATTTTAAATGAAGGCAAGATTACTAGATGTTATACTAAGGGTGATCGTATAAGCGAATTATTTTTTAGCAAGCCTGATACCAAAGTTGGCACGGAAAAGGGCCTAAAATACACTTAAAGTATTAGAAATGGTACAAAACTATTCTTCATCCATCTATTGGCTCCAAAATAAATTTTTTATCCACCTTTGGGTTCAAAATTGACCACTTATTTAACGGTTTTTAATTTAAAGTATTGGACTATTTTTTTAAATATGTGGTGCTCAACTATTTGTTATAATTTAACTTATTAATATGATTTATAACCAATCCACTACCCACCCATTACTAATTAAACCCACTCAATTAATGAACTCACCCATTACTAATGCAACAACAGAAAAGCTACGGCCAATGAGTGTTTCTAAAATTTGAGGAGAAAATGTCTATAGAAGTACATTATCATACATTCAAGTCCTTAATAAAAACATATTATAATTCAAGTGTCTAAATAAAAATTATCGATAAACTGAAAAGTCTTATTATGTTCATCTTAATTATTCCTTCGTCTCAATTATGTGATGTTACTTAATAGATAATTTTTTTTTAAAATAATATATTAAAGTTTAAATATTTAAAACAAATCATAAATATATAAAAATAATATTAAAAACATGCATGAATTAATTTGGGATGTACTACTACTTTACCCTTAATTATGGGATAATGCACAAGTACCCCCTCAACCTATGCCCGAAATCTCAGAGACACACTTAGAGGTCCTATTACCCTCTGAACTTATTTTATAAGTAATTTTCTACCGCTTTTTGGCCTACGTGGCACTATCTTGTGGGCCCAACGTTGGTTGACTTTTTTCTTCAAGCTAGTGCCACGTAGGCCGAAAAGAGGTAGAAAATTACTTATAAAATAAGTTCAGGGGAGTAATAGGACCTTAGTATAGTATAAGTGTGTCTCTGGATTTCGGGCATAGATTGAGGGGGTACTTATGCATTTTCCCCTTAATTATAAATTTCAAATTCAAACTTGAAAGAGAATCTTATTGAAAGAGTCCTCCTAAATAAGCGGTTCAACCTAAATTTAATTGGAGCTTCAGTTCAGACTCGAATAATTTTGGATGTCATTTTCAGGAATCTATAATTTCATCATGTTTTAATAGTGTTAGGGCGATTTTGAAATTAGCATTGATTTATTAATTGGGTGGATAGTGGGTTGGTTTATAAATGATACTAATAAATTAAATTATACTCAATAGTTGAGCGCCAAGTATTTAAAAAAAAAATTAAATAGTTTAAATTAAAATCTTTAAATAAGTGATCAATTTTCAACTCAAAGATGCATGACAAGGATATTTTGGAGCCAATAGGTGGATGAAAAGGACAATTTGAAGCCAATAAATGAATGAAGAGTAGTTTTATACCATTTTTAATATTTCGAGGATATTTTAGGCCCTTTTCTGAAGTAAGCATCATACGCAAGGAAATTAAACTTCCTAAATCCTACCCATCGTAAAAAAAATATTATCTTAAAATATTAAAGAGCTTTTCTCAAATTAATATGAAGGACCCTGAATTGAGTCCAATTACATTTCGAAGACTTTGAAATTAGCATTGATTTATTAATTGGGTGGATAGTGGGTTGGTTTATAAATGATACTAATAAATTAAATTATACTCAATAGTTGAGCGCCAAGTATTTAAAAAAAAATTTAAATAGTTTAAATTAAATCTTTAAATAAGTGATCAATTTTCAACTCAAAGATGCATGACAAGGATATTTTGGAGCCAATAGATGGATGAAAAGGACAATTTGAAGCCAATAAATGGATGAAGAGTATTTTTATATCATTTTTAATATTTCGGAGATATTTTAGGCCCTTTTCTGAAGTAAGCAACATACGCAAGGAAATTAAACTTCCTAAATCCTACCCATCGTAAAAAAAAAAATTATCTTAAAACATTAAAGAGCTTTTCTCAAATTAATATGAAAGGACCCTGAATTGAGTCCAATTACATTTAGAAGACTTTGAAAAGCCTAACCAAGAAATATATTAGACTGAACTTTTGTCTTGTGATTGTGACTTGCACAAGTCTTTTTATTTCTTTTTGGCCTTGTACGGCATATTCGATTTTAGTGGGGAAAAAATTAAAGATAAACTTTAAAATAGGGGAACTCATGTGAATGACTTGATAAGTAATCCTAAAATCTAGTTTACTCTAATAGTTAATTAGAAAGAGACAAAAGTTCTAGAACTATAATTAGGCTCATTATCTAGGAAAAGCTATATAAATACAAAATAATTATATATTCATATTACAAGTTTAATTTAAGGAATACTCATTCTCATAAAAAATTACAGCCGTATCTGCATTCATTATGGTCGATAATTTTCGCTTAACTTAGATATTAAATTAGTATCATATATTATATTGGTATCATTTAGGCTGATAATTTCGCTTAACTGATACTAAATGATGAGTTTGTATATACTATATTGGTATCATAAAGGTTTCTTGTTCAGAAAATTACTCATTAGTCAATGATACTATAAGAGTATATGTATATTGTTGTGGTATCATTAAGGTTTCTTGTTCATAAATTACTTATTAGTCAATGATACTATAAGAGCATATGTATATTGTTATGGTATCATTAGGGTTTCTTATTCATAAATTACTCATTAGTCAATTATAGTATAAGAGTAATGTATATTGTTGTGGTATCATTATAGTTTCTTGTTCATAAGTTACTCATTAATTAGTCAATGATACTATAAGAGTATATGTATATTGTTGTGGTATCATTAAGGTTTCTTGTTCATTAATTACTCATTAGTCAATGATAGTATAAGAATATATGCATATTGTCGTGGTATCATTAAGATTTCTTGTTTAGAAATTACTCATTAATCCATGATACTATCAGAGTATATATGTTTTTTTATGGTACAATTAAGGTTTATATATATATATATTAAGAAGAGTAAAAAGCTAAAACATGAAAAATACATACTACTATAACATTTATCAATTTGCTAATTCAATTTTTACTTCATGAACATCACTTTTACAATTAATATAGCAGGGGATCTCTTGCAATTATTATAATATTGTTGGAGAAAATGAAAGTAATAAAGGAACTAATTAAGGAAGAAAAAAAGAAAACAAAACCTAAGGTAGATTCTCATTGATGGAGGAAGATGGTTGTGACTTGTGAGGATATATATATAAAGATTAAGATATGTATTAAAGTGAGTTATTTCGACGATATGTATATAAAAAAAAAACTTTAAATCTATTAATGTAGACTAGTTGTGAGGATATGTATATATACAAAAAAAATCGCATTTGGAATTCAAAATTGTTTCTTCTACATTATTTTTTGTGATTAAAAAGTTTTTGAATTGTCACAGAGGATCATTGATACTTGGTAGTTATGGTTATTTTCTGGTAGTGGTGTGACGCAGAAAATGTGTAAAGAGGGAAATTGTGTTATGTTATTGTCTTCGCTTTAGGTATATCATTGTATATCAATGTATCTCTCAAGTGTATATTCGATATATATCATACGTATGTGAAATGAATTTGTATTATATACATGACATACATATAATATGTAAGTGATACACACACAAAAGTAACAAACGTGGGATTAATCTTCTTCAATCTTGATATTGACAGAGAAGGTAAGATTGTAAGAAGAAAAGGAAGATCCTTAAATTGTTAATTTTATGGGTTTTGTTGGAGGTTGTATATATAATATGAAGATCTTTTTGTTATATTCTTGAAAGTGAAACAATAACATAATTTTTTTATACATATATAGGGGTCCAATTATTTATATCTCTATAAATCTTCCAATTTCAAAAACCACTAAACATTATGAACTTTTCTCAAATACAATAAATATGGCTAGACCATAGACTGAGCCCAATCAACTAAAAAGCCTAATCAGAAATATCTGAAATGAATGCATTGGCTCTCAAAGCCCAACTATGCAAGTGAAAAGAGCTACTATGGCAAAACCTTTTCAAGTGCTTAATTATTTTGGGGCGATCTTTAATTTTTGACCCTCAAATTGGTACGCTTTAGTTTTTGTCATTTCTCATTTGATGAAGATTATGGGTCAAAATACCCTAACTGTAATCTAATCTTGCAAGGCAAACATTTAGATATAATTTTTTTGTCCAAACATAAGTTGTGTAGTATTTGCCTTGTGTAATGCTGGCAATTTAAGCTCATTTTTCACTGATCAGCCCAAATAGCCCTTTAAATATGGGTTGAAACAGTGATTTAAATATGGGTAATATTTGGGATTATAACCATATTTTACCCATTAAAAAATGGCTATATTATGGGTAAACTATGGGTCAAATATGGGTATTGCAAGTTTTCTCCAAATTTTTAAAAAAACTTCTGTTACCAAGTATTAGAAGCGATTTTTCATAACTTTCATATATGGGTCCCTATTAATATTTCAACTCTCGATCTTCACCCCACGCTTTCCAAAAAAAATTAAAGTTTATTTTTAAAAAATATTTTGAACTTCAAAATTTCATTTTTTTCACGCCTACGCTCGATCCCCCCCCCCCCAGCCCAACCCCACACCAGCCCCCTCACCCCCACCCCCAAAAAATAAAAATTGAAGTTTATTTTTAAAAAATATTTTCAACTTCAAAATTTCATTTTTTTCATCCTTATCATCGTCCCCCCATCACCCTTCACCCCCACCCCACCCCCCCCCCAAAAAAAATTAAGTTTGTTTTAAAAAAATATTTTCAACTTCAAATATTTATTTTTTCACCCTACCCTGGACCACCCCACCCCAGCCATCGTCCCCCCACCTCCACCCTACCCCAACCTCGAAATTTTTTTAAGAGTTTTTTTTTTACTTTTATAATAAAATAAAACTAAATGAAGCATTTTCAACAGATTTCATCTAAAAAAATACTAAAATATTTTCTCCATATTGAATTCTTAAGTAAAAGACTATTTATTCATGAAATATGGGTAAACTAGTATTTTATCCAACCCATTTTTACCCATATTAAATATGGGCGGGTTGAATAATTACCCATTTTATGTTTAGCCATTTTCAACCCGTCCACATTTGACTCAATCCGCCCATTTGCCACCACTAGTCGCATGTATATGTTTATAGACCTTTTCCCTTGTCCAATATCTCTGTGTCTTGTGAATTTTGACTTGCAAATATTTTTTCGCCTTGTAAGACATATTTTCCTTATAACCGAAAGACGAAAATATGATTGTGACACATGTTTATTAGACACAAATATATAGAGGAAGATATACACCGTGCTTCAGAATATAAAAAAAATTATTAAATCGGACAAATAATTGGTAATTTGGTCTAAATTGGTGATAAATGATAATTTTGTTTGATAACGACATAAGGTATATATTTCCTTATTTGCTAAGCATACACCAAAAAATACACTAAACAACAATAACATATCTATGCCGAGTACTGTAATCTCATTGGGGGTATTCGGAAGATACAATGTATGTACAAGTTATCTTATTTTTGTGAGATAGAGGGATTGTTTGAGATAAACTCTCTACTCTCGGCTCAAAGGGAAAGGGAAAGTATTAGAGATGAAATAAAAAAGGAATTATTAATATGTTGTGACTTGTGACAAACATCCAACCGTGATTCTCTCCTGTAAACATGTGCAACTGCTATTTCTTAATTTTTAAACCATTGTGTATGTATGTATTATATGTCCACATGTGAGTTGTTTTTTTAGATCTAACAAAATAAACCTTTGCCTGGTTTGCATTGTTCAATGTTGCCATTTACTATAACTATACGACCAACATGCCTCAGTCCACCTAGTTTTGTTCAAAACTTTTTGATACTCATCGTTTTCTCCATTATAGATTCCCCTCATTTTAATAGTGTAATTAAGCTATTTTACCTCCTTCATCTTTTGTTCTTTTCGTTTTCGTTTGTTTTATGCGAGTTTGATATATTTTGAGAAACAAATTCTTAATCCTCTTTGTATTCCTTATTTCTCAATTCATATTATTTCCTAAAGCGTACGTTAGTTAATAGTGCATAAATTATTCTTTTTGGTTGAGCTTTTTGCTCTTATCTATTGTACTTTAGTTATTATATATTCAAAAACCTCATTTCTGGTCATTGTGGTAAAGTAGTAATTAAGTATCATTTTCTGGTTTGAATCGCCAAGGTTAAGGAGTTATCTTTGTTAGGAAGCTCCTTATCCCCAACGTCCCCAACGTGGAGCATATAATTTAGTCAGGTCCGACGCGGAGCAATTAGGGTGGAGTTATTTATGTCTCAAAAATTATATTTGGTCAAACAACAGCTTCTGACTTAACATATAATTTCATATATGTAACAAGAAAATAAAGGAGTTGAGATGTACAACTACATCACTAAGTTAAAAGAAATATTGCATTTTTATACCACTTGAAAAGAAATTCAACCAGCCAAGTTAGACCAAACAAATTTGCAAGTTTATTAAACATGCCATGAGGTCTTAAACTATTAAATAAACAATATCCCAAAGCACTCGAACCAAAATAATGAAATGTTTCAAAAGTTAAACAGGAGATTCACATAAAAGAAGGGTAATATTTTCTGGCACTACTAAATGTTAAAAAGGAGATTGTCTTGCAAATAATAACCTGAATTTACAGTGAGGCAAAAAGACAAAATAACCCCTTTTTCACCCCCTCTTCCGATTTTGTCAACTAGCAAACATTTCACGTGAATCACATCACATGAGCAAAATAACAGAGTGATTTCTTCTTCTCTAATTCAGTAGAATGATTAGGGGCAAAAAAGTAAACAAAGTAACAAAACCAGAAACGCCAACGAACGGTGAAGATGAATCCGTTTTATCAAACTGTAGTGAATCGACGGCTAGTGGCATGTTCTCCTGGTCCGGGCTACACTTGGACTCATGTGGTGGGTGCGCACTGTACATGATAGCGCGCAATACAGCAGAAACCGTCGGTATGTACGCCGTTTTGTTGCGTGCCAGTAACCATGTCAATCCCATCAACTGACAGTCTCTGCTTAACATCTTGCTCACTCTATCCCCGCCGGTTACATCCCATTTGTGTGTTCGATTTTTTCCACCGTCACCGTTAAGCTACAAATAAAATCTATATCAGAATTACAGTAAAGATAAGAATAAATATGACAATGAATCAGATTTTACGTGACTGTGACTGACCTTTTGTAAAGCACCGAGACATCGGGTACAACCGGAATAAGAAGAGTTCCGGCAATTCCTCTCGAGATTTCTAACGGCGGCGGTCGGAGTTGCATTCTTCGAGCCGGTGAGATTGAACGCCGCCGGACAGCTAAGGGAGGTAATCTGATGAAGACGAATACCACAGAAACACAAAACGGCGTCGCATGTACCATTAGGTTGGGGAAGATGGATATTACGGCTCTGAAGAGAATTCTGAAGCGTATTAACGCATTTCTGTGAATCATCCGGCATCATCGGCAAGTCGGAGCTTGCTGGTGCAGCCGCCCCTGACACTTGCAAAGCTGAACGCGCGTGAGCTGCGAATAACCAAGCCGCCAGTACAGGACAGCAACGGCTCCGGTCCAGGTTCTGTCCGCACGCCGCGCTAACTCCACCAAATAACTCGTCGGACAAATCCAACCGGCATATCTGTGACTCAGTTTGAACCGGAAAAGCTGGAACAGTGTTAGAACCGTAATCACCCGGCTTCAATGGCTGCGCCGGTTCTGCAAGTAACCCAGCAAACGAACTTTTACACATACAAAGCAGCGTCAAAAGTAACGTAAAAAGTCTGATTTTCAACTCGACTCTCATTTTCTCTGTAGAAAAAAAAAAAAGGCAAAATGATTTGGAAGTTGAAGCGAACTTTTGTTTACTTTTAAACTAACGAGTGGAATGGGAAGGATTTTTTTCCCTTTTTCTCAGTGTTTTGCTTTTTAAACCAAAAAGGGAGAGTTTCAGGAGATGCGAATAAAAAAGTACTAGAGTGGGGTTTTTACATGAAAGAGATGAAGAAAAGAAAAGAAAGGTGAGTGTCACTGTGCAAATAGGGAGTGGAAGTGAAAGAGAAATGGAAGTGGGTGGTCACAACTCACAACATTGTTTTTTTTATATGGATGGATCACATAATTTAAACATTGGGTTAGGTTAAAATACGTGATCTATTCAGCTCGAATTTGAGTCTGATTAATAATAAAATAATTTCATCATTGTATTGATTAATTATCTCAACTAGAGGTTTGAAAAAAGTATTCTTTTACGAAAAACATGATTAAACATACTTGTTAAATAACTCTAACATCGTACATTTTGAATAAAAAAATTAAAAAAAAATTGAAATCTAAATAATTTATAGCTAATAAAAAAAAGTCGGGATAAACTCAATATTCGTTTGATTATTATGGTATTAGAGTAGATCATATCTCGATGTGTACTTTACTTGATATTGGCCACTAATAAACCCACATATTTTTGTTTAGTAATAATGTTAAAATTAAGAAGGTTTCCACTTATGAATATGGTACATTGAATGAAAATATTTTTTTTAGATTCAAATTTTAAATACAAAAAGATATTTAATAGAAAGTATTTTTCTCCAAACGAAACTCTATGCTATACCAATTCAAAATAATTAAACTCTACTAAATAAATTAAAAAATTAAGAAGGTGAAAGGGTGTGGGGGTGGGGTCCTTAGTCATACAGATTCGTTGGTTTTTTAGAGAAAAAAAGGAGAGTGGAAAGGCTGTCTAGGGATTTGGCTTCTTCTGCTGTCCTTTTCCTTTTCATTCTTCTTTTTCTTTTATTATTATATCACTATCTCTATGTTTGTCTCCCTCTTGTATGATTGTGAAATTTGATTCTTTTCTGCCTTTTTAGTATTTTTTTTAATTATAAATATAGAAATAATATTGCTCCTGTAACCCAAATAATGTAATATATCCATTCTTTGATGAATATTGGACTTTGTATTAAAAAGATATAACTACATTTATAACTTTTAAGTTCTCTTAGATTAAGCTGAAATTTACCTCGGTAAAAATGGTTTCCAATTTGTTGTGATTAGATTTCGATCATAAATTAAAATGATTTTGAATTTGTTGTAATTGATTTTCGATCATAAACTAAAATAGTTTTAAATTTGTTGTAATTGAATTTCGATCATAAACTTTTGAAATAGTACTGAAAACTTAAAAGAAACTTTCAATTGATAAAATCAAATACTTTTTAAAATATCACATATCATATTTTTATAGGGAAAATGCATAAGTATCCCAAATCTATGCCTGAAATCTCAGATACATACTTATGTTATACTAAGGTTCTATTACCCTCGAACTTATTTTATAAATAATTTTCTCTCTCTTTTCGGCCTACGTGGCACTATCTTAAAAAAATGTCAACACGCATTGGGCCCACAAGATAGTGTCACGTAAACTGAAAATGGATAGAAAATTATTTACGTATAAAATAAAGTTAGAGAGATAATAGGACCTTAGTATAGTATAAATATGTCTCCGAAATTTCGAATGAGTACTTGTGCATTTTCTCTATTTTATAAATCTTATATCCAATCAAATAGAATAGTGTAAGGGGAGGAGTACTACGTACTTTGACTCAAATTTATTTATTCAAATATTATTTTTTTAAAATAAATGAATACAAAATGTTTTTCCGATCATATATGATAGTATTGAGCAGATGGGCTGTGACTGATTGGCACTGCCACAACTTGAATTGTTAATTTTGAAGACATGGAGTGGTTAGATCAGAAATGTGATCTTTGGAGATTTATAAATATTTCGAGGGAATGTTCAATTGGTTATATTCCATCCATAAGTTTTTTTTATTATAATCAAATATATGTCAAATTGTCTAAATTTTGGGAGAAAAGTAATTCTCCAAATTAAATTTCAAGAAAATTATCTAGGGTCAAGGCAACAAGATATCAATCGCGATGGTAATCCGGCTGTAAAAATTTATCCACGCAATGATGGATCTAAAATTTCATTGAGGGGTTCAAAAAATAAAAATAAAAATGTGTATATAAGCTTAGAAATGAGATCCTTGAATTCTTTTGAATTTGAAGGGACTTATATATATATATATATACATATATATATACGTAAATATATAAAATTTACCTTTTATATACAGTGTAATTTTTTATCGAAAGAGTTCGAGAGAACCCTTGGAATCCACGGGGATCTGCCTCTTTCCACCCCTAGCATATACATCAAACTAATGCAATTTATATGATTTAAAAAGTAAAATATATGTTAGACAATTAAAATTAAGTAAATTGAATTATAAATTCAAAACACATTATAGGATTGATGTATACATAGGTGCAAATAAGTTTAAATACACAGGGTGTAAATAACAATTCTATGCAAGAAAAGAAGTTCACATGGTAAGTAATTGATATTAACACTAAAGTACTAAAAGATGAGTGTGTGACTACTATTAATTGAGTGGAATAGGTTAAAATTAATGAATTTCAAATTACTTAAAAAGAGTATATGTAATTGTTAAAGAATGATAAAAAGTCTCATTCGGTGGTTAATGAGATAGGTGGACTCTTATAAGGCTTGAACAATCCTCCTCCCTTTGAGCTAGCTTTTGGGGTGTGAGTTAGGCCTAAGACCTAATTTCACATGGTATCAGAGCAGGGCCATCTCACCCGATGTTGGATCCCCAAAATCAAAATTGCCCACGCACCAGATACTAAGCACTGGGCGTGAGGTGGGGTGTTAAAGAATGACAAAAAGTCCCACATTGGTAGTTAATGAGATGGGTCGACTCTTTATAAGGTTTGGACAATCCTCCTCTCTTTAAATTACTTTTAAGGTATGAATTAGTCCTAAGACCTAATTTCACAGTAATATATTCGTACATTCAGATTGTGGGGATTATCATGTGATTATAAGAACTATTGATTCATAGAATTTTTATTTCTCAATCTAAATGTTCTCCTATTCTAAGACATCAAATTGTATTTGGAGCATACTTTAGAAACATCAAATTCGATTTCGAGCATAGGAATCCAACAAAATCTTACTCCAATCTTTCGATTACATTTCTCATAAAACATTTGGAAAAAAATATAAGAACGTATTTGTGGATTAATAAGCAAATATTATTTTTGCCTATTTTTAATTGACATAGTTTTCTTTTTTAAAGTTAAAATATAAAAAATTTGACTAACATTTTATGATGTATTTTTTTAATCATATCAATATGCAAAATAATTAAAGTTTATAATACTTTTTCGTATAATTTTTGAACATCTAAATATGTTGTTTGATATATCAAATTAATATGAGTTAACTTAACTTTAAAAATTAATTAAATTAATTTTTAAAAAGAATAATATAACAAATAAAAATGAGGAAAGAGAGTAATAACAAATAAAATGAAACTGAGACCCAGTTGTAGAATTTTGAACTAATGTTCAAACCTGAGTTCGCCAACAAACTCAAGAGGGAACTTGGACGTACATTTTACTTTTGGGAAGGTGAGGGGCTTTTTTTTCAAATAAATAAATAAATTTGGTAATCGTTATTTGTATTGGAGTTCCACTATATTCATATGTGTTACTTGAAAGTCTTATATTGGAACATAAAATATTTCTTAATAAAAATAATTCTATTTTTATATTAACTCAAATAAAAAATTTTAAATTAAAAATGAAAAAATATTTACGACTACTCGAGTTGCGTATTTGGTTTTTGATGTAATGCAGTCAGCCGCATCTTCTTGACGTAAGTGTGTGGATAGGTATCCTTACGTTGGGACAAAAGTCTTGCTCACAGCCAGTAAGCACATGCCATAGCCTTTTTCCCTTTGTACATAAACTTAAAATATTTGTTATTTTATTACTCCAATTATACCTTAAATGTAGATCTCTAAAATCTTAATTTTCAAATAGATAGTGGTGCAAACCATATTTGCGCATAAGAAATGAATGTATCATATCATAAGAAATATTCAATTTGAGTTAAAAGTTTCTTTAGTTTTACCATAACAGTAGAAATAGAGTATTATGTATAAATTTAGATGAACGCATTTACTTTCCGTTAAACACTTGATTTATAGAGTATCTATTAATATGTATAAATATTCAGTTGTGATACACAATGATAAGGTTTGATGGTTAGTCTAGATCCATAAACTCTAATTTTTAATTTTCCCTATATTCTATCCAACACACAACTTAAATAGTTACTCCACTCCAGAGTCCGGTGGCAAATTTGAAATTTATAAATCTTAAATTTTGACGTTTTATTGATGTGGTATTATGATATTGTTAATGTTAAATGCCAGATGAGCCTAAATTTGCTTTTCTCATACTATATTAACTAATCATAACAAATTAATCTGTAATTAGCTCAATTAATTATTATAAATTGTCCTTAAGAGTCAAATAGTTACTCCACTCCAGAGTCCGGTGACAAATTTGAAATTTATAAATCTTAAATTTTGACGTTTTATTGATGTGGTATTATGATATTGTTAATGTTAAATGCCAGATGAGCCTAAATTTGCTTTTCTCATACTATATTAACTAATCATAACAAATTAATCTGTAATTAGCTCAATTAATTATTAGAAATTGTCCTTACGAGTCAAATTAACCTTTTTTTAATCATCTCGTGTGGTAATTTCCACACCAGGAAGGACCACATATCAAGTATTTTCAACATTTAACAAATTGAAAGTATAAAGTTTAGTGTAAAAACAACTTATTCTTCTTACTTTTAATTAGAGATAGATTTTTTTTTAGGTAAAGTGATGAAAAGGCATACAATTAGCTTGAGATTTGTGTACTTTTTAGTGTCAAGGCACCTACTACTACACAGAATTATTTCAATAAAAAGGCTCTTTACAAAAAGCTAAGTAGCCCCAACTCGTGTTCCCCAGTTTCCACTCTGAAGAAAACAAGAGAAAAGAAACAAAAAGACAATTCCACTTTTATTTTTCTACTTTCTATGTCATCACCTTTCTCATTTGGGCATTTGTATTTTGGTTACCGTTTTCTTAACGTTAGTGTATTACTTACTTAAGCTTTTGCGTTTTTTTCACTCACCGTAAATATGATACGTTATTAAATTTTGAAAAATTAGTCTCTATATATGTCATTCGTTAATAATAGGTCTCAAGTCTCAACATTCATACCACTATCATTACAGAAAAGGTCTATTTATGTCATTATTTTAATGAATAGATTTGATGATTTTATAATTTTATTTTTCATGTACACGATAGCAAAATTAAATGGGGCAAATATAATTAAATTTAAAGTTAAACCTAACTCATTAGCATTATATCCCAATCCATCCTAACCCATATTTCATTTGTTTGTTTTTTTAGGATGTTGACATCATAGATAAAAGATTAAAAGGACAAATTTCAAATCTTTTATCTACTTACTTGGGACGTTTTCTTAATGATGAAACTTTAGAAATCGACTAAAAAATAAAAGAAAGATGAAATGACTTAAAGAAGCAGCATTGGTAATTGAGCACGAAAAGAATAGGGGCAAGTATATATAAAAATATATGTAATGATGGTTTCGTAAATCTCTCTTTCTGTCTCTTCTATTTTTTTTAAAAATCTACTCCTAGACACTTTGTTACTATGATTTTTTTATATTAGTATATAAAACTCATATTAGATCTAAATTTAAAATTAAAAAAATCTCATATTTGGATAAAACCACTCCTTACATGTTATATGTTTGATATAAGGTTTTGTGATCTTAAATTTGGAGAGGTAATATTTTTTATGGTCACTCAACTATCAATTATTTTCACAGAAAGTTATTCAGTTTTTATTTTAACTCAAAAGTTACTCGATGATTTCTTTGCACAAAAAGTCACTCAACTTTTATTTTCAACTCAAAAGTCACTTAATTATGACTTCTTTGCACAGAAAGTCATTAACCTATTTAATTATTTTTCAATAAAATTTAGTAACATAAAATTTTAAATATTAACCAAAATTTTAAGAATCAAAATACATATCCATTTAAATTATTTAATGACCCGTCCATTTAATCCAACCCGCTAAAAATATACTATTAAACATTTTTATTTTATCATTTATTTCCTAAATCATTCCCCATTGAACATTTTATTTTATCATTAATTCGCTAAAAGAATGTTGGAGACAAGGGAGAATGATTTAGGGAAATAATAGAAAAATAAAATATTCAATATTATATTTTTAGCGGGTCAGAGTTAAATGGAGCGGATCATTAAATGAATATGTATATTTGATTCTTAAAATTTTTGTTAATAATTAAAATTTCATATCACTAAATTTTAATTAAATGAGTGACTTTCAAATAAGCCAAAGTTGAGTGACTTCTGAGTTGATAATGAAAGTTGAGTGACTTTCTGTGCAAAGTAATCATAATTGAGTGACTTTTGAGTTGAAAATTAATGTTGAGTGACTTTATATGAAAATAATTGATAGTTGAGTAACCATTGAAGTTATTAACTCTAAATTTCTATATATATTTGATAGCCTATAATCGTCAATGTCAACAGAAACATACCCCTTGTATAGCTGCACGCCCAAATACTTAAAAGGAAAAAACAAAATGGTAGGTAGAGGCGGATTTACTATTTAAATTGTAAGAGTTTATTTTTAAAAACTTACTAATCACCATATTAAATACTATGATATCGTATTTGAAGTGCAAAATATACGATTTCAATATGACAATTCAACATTTAACAACAAATATTCACCATTATGTTGAGTAATAGTGAATTCTAACAAAATAAAAGTGTGAACTAGTTCCGTGAAAAAGCAATTTACCAAATCCACTTAGACACAACATTTCAACTACTACAATTTAATCTCAAGTCATTGAAATCATCAAATGTAACGTTAATGATGATTTTCAAGAACAAATACAAAAAATGAAACTCAAAGCAAAACAACATTATATTGGAAGAGTTAGGTTTATCAAAATATGGACCACATAATAGTCAAGGCAAAAAATTATTTGAAAATGATCCAAAAGGAAGAGTGGGTAAGAAAGTTGAACATGATTGATGAATGTCCCTTTAATTTTCCAACTTTTTTTGTTATATAACAAGTCCAAAACAGAAAAAGGCAAATATACTTCTGTAGATATTGATATATCAAAGTCATATTCCACTTCACATTACATGTGATAAAACATGAAGGGATCGTTTGGTAGGCTGCATTAAAATAAAATAGTCCATGGACTATGGAAGGTATTATTTAGTACCATGTTTGGTAGGAATTTGAGTCTATATATAACTAATCCATTGATTTGTTATACCTTCAACATGGTATTATAGGATGTATTACTAATACCTTCCATTTGGAGGTATTAGTAATACATAGGATATAATACCATGGGATAAGCTATGTAAAGACAAAAATATCCTCAATCATTTTAATTATTTTGTGTATTTTCTTGATTTTATTATTTATATTTGTACAAGTAAGTTTATTTAAATAAATTAGCTTACAAATTATTTAGAGAGAGTTGTTTATTACTAATAAATCCAATATAAATCAATACAAATTTGAAATGTGAGTTGTATATTTGTATATGAAGTTTGTGATCTAAATTTAGTGTGTGTGTGTATATATATTTTTGCTTGGTTTTCTAATTATTTGTATTTTAAACAATTTAAAAAATTTACATACATATTAAAACTAAAACTTGCAATTTTATGTGTACATGTAGATGATTTATTCAATTTTACCATTGTTGACCGTTTTTTCGATTTTAAATGTAGATGGTTTATCTTTTAATTGAAAAATGACCTTTTGTGAGTGATCAATTTATTAAGATGACAATTATTTATCCTTAAATAATTCAAGTGAAAAAAATAACAAACAAGACAACTAAATTGTTCTTCCCATAGCTAGTTAGAAGGTTATAAAAAACAATATTGTCCAACAATTATCTACCTTGATCCAATTACATAATAATTCAAGGGTATAATTGAAAAGAAGCTTTTCATAGAGCTATAATCCAAACACAAGATGAGGTGGGAAAAAATGAACCAAACACTTGATAAAAATAAACCCTGCATTACTAATCCCTGTACTACTTATCCCTGCATTACTAATCCCTGCATTACTAATCCATGCGTTATGAATCTTTATACCAAACGACCCCGAAGAAGATTCCACCTTGGAATATCATATGTATATATACTTAGAATGGAGAGAATGCATTGATTGCTTAATCATAGGAGTAACTTTGTCCTTTACCATAATTGTTTATTCCAAATTCCAATATATAACATTTTCTCCTCATATAATAGATATAGAAAATGTAATTAGAAAATACATGTTAGGAGTATGTTAATTTAAGTGATTTTTTTTCGTCTATGATAACAGTTTGATGGTGAAAGAGATTACAATTTGAATTATATAGTACTACAAATTCAAATCTTAGTTTTGAATTTTTTTTTAATTTAATCATCTGATTTTCAGAACTCATGGCCATCGGTTCAATTAATTATTCTCTGTGATTAAAATACTAGGAGTAATTTTATGTTGTTCTTAGCGGAGTAATGATTTTTTTGTGCTACTCTTTGTGATGAAAGTTAGTTGACAAAATCAAACAATCACATTGTTGATTTATTTAAAGGGATGAGCTCTTAAGAATTTCTTCTTGTAAATAAGATAAAAAATTCACGTACTTTAACGTTCCAATCATTACAATAACAAGGAATTCAGTGAAATTGTACAAGTCGAATATGAGAAGGGTTGTTTGTACATAGCTATATCGCTATTTACTAAAGTAGAAAGACTGTTTTCAAGACAAAATAATACCCCATGACGTGGGGGTTCCTATTTTCCGCTTATTCTTTTTACTTTTATTTTTGTAAAGAAAGAAAAAAATTGAAGCAAGGCAAAAATAGAGAGTTTATTTTTGTGCTATGAAATGACAGAATTAGAACTTCAGATTATATAAAGTTGGAGTGTCCATAGATATGTAGACAACACTTCAGGTTGTACAAAACATGTTTTTCAAACTAATGAGTTGGGTTGGGTAGTGGATGGAATGTTTTCCATAATAAGAGTTGGGCTGGTCCATGGATGGAATTTTCAAAATAATGAGTTGGGGCTGGGCTGTCTCTTGTACAATACTTAATTGGGAAAATTGTATATAATAATAAATTATTAATTTAAATTAAATGCTATAAATGTAGTTTGATTTAATTGTACCCATAACAAATTGTTATTATTTTACCTCTCTCCAGGTGAATCTTGCTCGGCACTCTCGCTCTCTCCCTCGCCTCTCTCATTTTTTATACAAATGCAAATGTATAAAATGTGTTTGTGTTTATATAAAGCGAGAGAACATTTTGTGTGTGTGTATGTATATATATATATATATATATATATATATATATATTCGATCTCCTCTCTGCCCTCTCCCAGACTGGCTCGCTCACTCGCCTCTCTCACTTGAATTTATACAAAATGGCAAATGTATAAAATGCGTTTGTATTTATATAAAATGAGAGAAAATTGTATAAATACATATATTTTTGTTTCACTCTCCCAGATCTTGCACGCCACTCTCTCAGATCTCCCTCGCTCACTCCTCTCTCTCACTTTATACAAACACAAATGTATACATTGTGTTTGTATAAAGAAAGAGAAAATTGTATATACAAATAAAAATGCATATATTTTCGTCCTATATACTTATGATTATACAAATACGATCTCCACTGTCCAGTTTTCTTTTGTCTTTCACTCTTTCTCACTTTATACAAACACATATTATACAATTGATCTTTTGTATATGTATATCAAAGCAGATTATACAACTGTTTTCTTTTGTATATGTGTAGTGAAAAAAGAAAAAATTACATGAATTGGTACATTTTAATAAATAATTACGGATTTTAGCAATACTTTTTATTTATTACCATTTATATCAATACTATATTAAATCTACAATATGTATTAAAAGTGAATTATTTATGCAATATATATGAATTATATATGAATTATAATTATTTTTTAAAATATATTATGTTTGTTTGGTAAAACTTTGACACATTAAAATGTATTAAAATGAATTATAAGTGTATTAAAATATGTGATAAATGAATTATCTATCATTAAAATTTGTATTATATGTGAATAAAAAATTATTCTTTGTAATATGAATTAAACTTGTATTATAAATGAATTAAAAGTGATCAAGTGGAAAAAAAATATTATTGCTATAAATGGTAAATATTTTTTTATTATAGTATATTTATGTAAGTTTCCCAATTATAAACTACTTTCTTTTGTATATGTATAGCGAAATATACATATTTATGTTTGCTAGTGGAGCGCAATTATGCAAACTATAGTTATAACATACAAATATGATTCTTATATTTGCTATATGTGAAAGTTGTTCTAAGTAATTCTACTTAATTTATGAAATAGATTTAGGTGTTAAGTTGGGATTAGTGCTGGCAATTTAAGCCCATTTTTCACAGACCCGCCCAAATAGCCCATCAAATATGGGTTAAAAGAGTGATTTTAAATATGGATAATATTTGGGATTATACCCATATTTTACCCATTAAAATATGGGTATATTATGGATAAACTACGGGTCAAATATGGGTATTGCAATTTTTCTCCAAATTTTCAAAAAACCTTATGTTACCAAGTTTTAGAAGCGATTTTTTAAAACTTTCGTATATGGGTCCCTATTAATATTTCAACTCTCGACCTCCACTCCACGCTTCCCAAAAAAAAATGTAAAGTTTATTTTAAAAAAATATTTTGAACTTCAAAATTTCATTTTATCACCCTATCCTCGACCCCCTTCCCCCAATCCCCCCACCCCCACACCACCCACCCCCACCCCCACCCAAAAAAAATAATAATCTAAGTTCCATAATTACTCTGACTAAATGTGTCGTCTCTATATACTTTAGAGCATGTAACATTATCACTGCTTCTGCTTTTGTATTAGTGGTGGATAAATCCTCAACCCCGATTTTTTTTTAATTTTTTTTGTACGTTTATCATAAAATAAAACTAAATGAAGCATTTTCAACAGATTTCATATAAAGAAAGACTAAATTATTTTCTCCATATTAAATACTATATTAAATTCTTAAGTAAAGAACTATTTATTCATGAAATATGAGTAAAATATGGGTAAACTAGTATTTTACCCAACCCATTTTTACCCATATTAAATATGGACGGATTAAATGATTACCTATTTTATGTTTATCCATTTTCAACCCGCACATATTTGACCCAACCCGTCTATTTGCCACCACTAGTTGGGACCAAAATTTATCTCATTCCTATCTTTATCGTCTTTTCAAAATAATGAGTTGGGTTGGGTGATGGATAGACTTAGACAATACATAGCAAGATTGCTTAACATGAGGCCCAACTAATCCAATTACAGTAGAGTAGACTAAGCAAAATAATTACAAACATATATTTCTCTACATTCATATCCACAAAATAATTACAATATATATTCCTAACTAATTTGCTTAAATAATACTAAATCATATATATATATATATATATATATATATATATATATATCAACCTTATGAATAAAGATATGAGTTGTAATTATTTATGAGAGAATGAGTATTTCAACAATTATTTTAGATTTGAGTTTGAACTTGTAATTAGTTTAGGTATTTATGACCCATTTATTTAATTTTTCCAACAATAATTGGAGTAGTTTGATGGAGTAAATATGCCAATACAAATTTGATTAGTTAGCAAGTTGTATTTTTGTAACTTCGTTAGATGTAGTAAAGTTATTTGTCAAATTAGACCAAAATTTCTGAATATCCAAGAATACAAGACAGTTATATAAATCATAATAGAAGAAGTATTCCCTCTAATTTTTCTTTTTTTGTCCGAAAATTATTCATGAATATTTATAAACTATTGAATATATATATATATATATATATATATATATATATATATATATATATATATATATATATAAAATAATAATAATAATAAAAATTAGTGGTGCAAGATTCCTACCGTAGAAGGAGCAGGTGGACGAAGATGATGTGAAGAAGGTGGATCTATGTTATATAAGAAAATCCGGGACAAATAATTATAAGCCGCACTGGTCCCGCGTATAATTACAAAAATAATACTCTGTCTATCATATAATTTAGTCTATTATATAATTTAATAGCGGAGTCAAAATTTTCACAATAGATACTTAAATATTGCATAATAAAAGTTCTTTTACAAAGTTTTTTTTTCTTTTTCTGCTAGCTCCATTTAAGGCTCTTGAAACTATTGTCTACAACGGTTTGTTGGGTTAAGGGTGTCCATAATATGTTATTTAAACACTTTGTATATTATTTTACTTGTGTATACACTATTATTTTCCCCGACGAAGGGTGTACCACGTAGCTCCGCCCGATATAATTTGTATGTATGTCCGTTGCACTGGTCCCGCATACAATAATAAAAATGATGCCCTCGTTGTCATAATTTATGTGACACTTTTAAAATTTCAAGATTTAAAGGAATTTTTTTTCCGTAATTTATTTATATATTTTTTAAAACTATTTTTAATTATCACTTATTACGACTTTTTATATAACTTTTAAATATGTGAATTTTCTTTTAAAAAGTTTAAGAAATTGCATGTTCGTATTTAAAGAGAAAATTAACGATTTGTCTTTCAAAATCTAAACCGTGTCATATATATTGTAACAAAAAATAACTGTGTAAGATGAATCCAAGCCGTTGAAAAATGAACATAAGCATGACGACTATATAAGGTAAGGCATACTGCGGGAGCTACGGAGTAGGATAATGATAATAATAATAATACATTAAATAATGCATTTTTCGATTATATTTTCTTCAATTATGAGCCAGTTTCCCCACCACCATGCCAAATCCATAGACTAGGATATGCTCTTTCATAAGTAAAAAATAAAAATAATTTCTCATATATTATTACTAGATATGAAAGGGCCTGTTAACGGGCTCAATATTTCAATCTTAAATTAATTATTTCGTGATTAAATATTAAAATGCATATTTGTGTCGCGGACTTAAACCTATACAATGTTTTTTTTACTGTTCATCATGATTAACTATTTAAAACTCATTTAATCATAACGATATCTTTCCTACCACAAATAATAACCTTGAATTCATAATTCAAATTCAAGGTAGAGATAAGAGTTAAGTCTTGAAAGTTCTTTCGAATCTTTTTAAGAAAGCCCCTTTGAGTCTTTTGAGGAGTCTTCTTTAATTTCTAATAATTTGTTTCAAGACTCGAGTAAGTGAGTATAAAAATGATGAAAATGTATTCACGAGTCTACTTTATCACCGAGATCCTTCATATCATGAATCATAACTCTTTAATTCATAATTGAAATTCAAGAAAAAGCTAAGCGTAGAGTTCACGAAAGTTCTGAGTTCAATTGTGAATCCTTTGAGATCAACTATTGATTTGGGCTAAGTTTTGATGAAGTATGAAAATGGGAAAAGTCATATACATGAATTCCATATTATTATTTAGACCCTCAAGTCAAGTCGTTCAAGCCCATAAATCTGACATGAACTTCATAAGTTGAGTATCTTTGAGAGGAGTAATATCTTCAAGGTCTAAGTCTTGAGTATTGAGTTCCTAATCATTTAGGGATTATATTCCTAATCATGGGGCTACTACATGTTATCCACGAAGGCCCTTGAGTTGAGAAATTCATGTCTATACACTATAACAAATTCAATTATCAGAAACAAATAATTTCGTCATTTATAAATCATATTTCGTCACTAAATATCTTGTGAGACGAAAAATAATTCATCACTAAAAGAATACAAAGACGATTTAGTGCTTCGTCGCTGAAAATATTATATTAACTACAAAAAGAAAAATCGTTCCCAAATCCTTAAAAAGTAGTGACAAATATATTTGTTGTAAAAAGTATGTATATTTTTTTTAGTTAATAATATGTTGTCACTGAAAAGGTTATTACTACCGACAAAATTATATTGTCGGTAGTTATTTTACTTCAATAAGTGACAAAATCAATTGTCTCTATAGTTAAATGTATTTCGTAGTTCAAGAAAATCTAATTTCGCCATTAATGACTATATTTTATATATAAAAAATTATTTTGTTCTTTAATGTATTAGGGATAAATTTATCAGTACAAAAAATGTTTATTTTCCTATGATATATATATATATATTATATCTTGATTTTGAGTTTTGAATATGAAAAAAAATCTTAATAGGGAGCGCCATATTCGAATAGGCCTTATTTCGACGCAAAGTATAATTTATCGAACTTCCATATGAATATCGCATAAATATTAAAATTACTATTAGGAATTTGCTATTATTGTCATCTCTTAAATAGTAACCAACTTAAATTTATTTACTCCTCTAACCAATGTATTGATTTCATGAGTTCTGATTCTTAACTTATTATTTGAGACAAAAGAATAGCAATATTAAGTAAATAAAGTAAATAATCTACTATAATTAAATAAATTTTAATTTGGTTAATTTTAAAATATAAAACATTTTATCTTCCAAATATTCTTATTATCAATGTACGTAAATTGGACTGGAAAAATATTTATTATTTCTCTTCAATATTTGATTCGCAAAATTTTAAAATTCTAACCAAAGAACTATTATTATAAATTTAGTAAGACTCTTAGTTTACTTTAATTTCATTTAGTTTATCTATCTATCTATTTATTTATTATTTTTTATTTTAATGCTCCCTAATTAAAATATTTTTACTGTCATTTGATACATTTTAAATCATATTTATTTTAGTGCAAAAAGAAAAGGTGTTAATGAAACATAATAAAATAATAGAGTTTTTGGCCAAAAACATCTTTAACTATACCCCTAACTTAAACTACATCATTAAAGTATTATTTCTAGCAGAAAACATCCTTTAACTATACCCCAAACTTAAACTACATCCTTAAAGTATCATTTCTACCAAAAAACATTCTTTAACTATACCCCAAACTTACACTACATTCTTAAAGTATCATTTTTAGCAGAAAACATCCTTTAATGATTTGTAAATGAACAACTTTCATCCTTTTGTTAGATATTGTCAAAAAACTAATGGATCTTACGAAAACATGAGCAGTTAACGTGACTATATATCAAACAAAAGTATTTCTACATAATTTCATTACTTGCTACAAGAAGTTCTTGGAAAATATAAAAAATCTTAGACATTGTTGCTTATGAAAACTAAAAATAATTGGAGGGTGTGAGCGTATATAATTTGCCTTTTTCGTAACGGAAAGAAGTTGGAGATTAATTATTTTTATCTTTTTCTTAACCAATTAAATCAAAAGATTTTTAGGTCAATCTAATATTGAAGTGACAAAAATATTGATTATGTCTCGTATTTGAGTTTCATTCTACATTATTAGAAGCGAAAGTCTCCAACAAATGTCGCTTATAGCATATTCAATTGGGAAGAAGCATTTTTAAAATAATAATATTTTTAATTAAAATTACATGAAAAATGAATGAAAAAAACGGTCAAATTAAAAGTTTTGCATAATTCTTAACTCAATTACGAAAAAGTTCACGATGATTTCTTGGCATATCTAAGAATAATAATTAGGAAGGGACGACTTAATTTTTGTGGGATATATCGGGTAGTTTTACGAGAAATTCAAGTAGAAGGATGAAAATTGCTCACTTTAAAATACTTGAAGGATGTTTTATGGTAAGAATGATACTTTAAGGATGTAATTTAAGTTTGAGTATAGATAAAGGATGTTTTCGGCTAAAAATTATAATTTAAGGATGTAGTTTAAATTTGGGGTATAATTAAAGGATGTTTTTTGCTAAAACTCTAAAATAATAAGTACTCTTATTAAAAAAATGAATCCCACAATTTTAGATAGACACATGGTCATTATAATTATAATTTTATATTATCTTTGAAAATGAGATTATTTACAACCTTGCCATTGGTCGTCTCTCACTTCACTCTTCTATATAGTAAACTATTGAGATATCAACTAGTTTTTCATAGACTATATAGTTTACTAAATAATAATTTTGATCAATATATTTTTTTAGTGGTTTAGATATGTAAACTTTATCTCATAAAAATCAATACTAAAATTTTAGATATATATTAACTTTCATACTTTGATGGAGATTGCTCATTAATATTACGTGATTAATGAAATGTGCAATTTAGAGTAGAAACTAAGTAGAAATATTTGCAATTTGAGTTGAAGCAAATCCCACGTTCTAACAAAATATTCAATGCAATGTTATGTCATGAATTTTGATTGTGATTTGCGAGGGCGGCTGGAAGATAAAGATCATATCAAATGCGCAAGTTGAGTTTAATTTAATAGATCAAAATAGGTTGAGTTAATAAATGATGGATCAAAATTATTTGATAAAACAAATTATGTTGAAATTAGCTAAAATTGAATTATAACCCAACCTCCTAACTTATACTAAGTTTTAAATTCTTTGTTTGAGCACCTAATAAATTTTCCCCCTGATATTATGATTATACATAACAAATCAAACGAAAAAAAGCCCTTTTAAAAATATTTAGATAAAATCTCTTGTAGATCACTCTACGTACACTAGGTACATAAT
Source organism: Solanum sitiens (assembly GCA_016801875.1). NCBI lineage: Eukaryota > Viridiplantae > Streptophyta > Magnoliopsida > Solanales > Solanaceae > Solanum > Solanum sitiens. The sequence goes on from JABWTJ010000080.1 coordinate 328,528, forward strand.
GATTAGTTTTAAAATGGGTTGAATAAAACGATAAAAATTAACTTAAGGTGATAAATCAAATTGGTGATATAAAAACCTATTCAAATCCAAATGAATTAAACAAATCATAATTTTATGAACGGGTTTTTTCAACCCCCATTAAAACTTTAAAGCATGAAAAATATGACTATAATCACCCACCTATATATCCTAGAGACTTCCCCCTACCACTACGCGTTCACAAGCAAAATTGATCAGTTTGTATAAACGTCCCACGTTTTGTAAAAGCTTTCGTTGTTTGTCAAGAAAGCACATATAACTTATAAGTTATAACTTATTTAAGGAACATCAATGATAGATCTAACCCGAATTATTAATTAAGGAAAATTAGTTGGGTTGATAAATTTTAATAAATAATTATTGATTTTAGCGATATTCTTAATTTATTACAATTTATAGCAATACTATGTTAAATCTGCAATATGAATTAAAAGTGAATTATGATGCAATATATATATATATATATATATATATTATAATTGTTTTTAAAAATATATTATGCTTTTTTGGTAAGAAATTGATACATTATATTATAAGTGTATTAAAATGTCTGATAAATGTTTAACTATCAATAAAATTTGTAGTATATGTGAATAATAAATTGTTATTTCTATTGTGTATTAAAATTGTATTAAAAGTGATTAAGTGAAAAAAAATGTTATTGCTATAAATGGTAAATATTTTCTAAATTTAATATATTTATGTAAGTTTTTCAATTATTAATGAATCATCTGAACTTTTTTGGAAACATTCAGAAGTAGATTTGACCATTTTCTTGTAAATAAAAAATAATTATCCTATTCCAGCATTCAATAATGCAAAAGAGAATCTCAATAATTCTCATTGTACCACCTAATTACCAATCATTGAATAGAAAATATTATGAACCGCAGGAACTATATAGAATGTGGGTGGACACTAATTATCAAAGATGAAAAATGATTTACACTACATATAAATTTCATGGTAAAAATTGAGTCAATATTAGCGTCTTTTTTTACAAAAATGGTGTAAGAATGATCCATATGAAGCTCAATTTATACTCGTTTTCTTCTTATCACATGCTTCTTGTAGAAATTAAAAAAAAAGTGTATGTCGAGACCAAAATGCACTTTAAAGGTATGTTCAAACTATAAAAGAATAATTATTTTTTTTTGAATTTTAGGCGTAACTTATGAGGAGTGGAGTGGTCCTTTACGTAAGTTAAACGGGAGCTCTGCGACAAGCATAGGCGTAGAAATGTAGCTAACTAATATGAGCAATTTTAAACGTGTCACATGGGTTGTCCAATGAAATTAAGTCGACATATGATGATATGAAATTGTTTACGATAAATATTAGAAGTGATAAAGAAAATATAAAATTAAAATGTGATGAAACAAAGATTTTAGTGATGAATATTTGTTAGTGTAATTCAGTATTTCAATTCAATTCTTTTTGATCACTCAATTTTCGTTGTGATTAGATGATTGTTAGTAACATATTTCTCAAATATAGGATGAATGAGTTGATATTTGATTGTTATGAACGTCGGATAGTGGCTTTAAGCCATTGACAAAGACAATATTTGATACCTTAATTTCTTTACGAATATTCCAAAAGTAAGTGGACTTTTGAGACGTGATGAATATTAGTAATTTATCCTTACGAGTATTATCTATAGTCATTTTTAATAGATTTTCTAAAGCATTAGACTATAATCGAAAATTGATATAGTATAATTATCGTTCTATTCATGATTTCTTAAAATATGTTTTAATTTAATATTAAACAAGTAAAAATGAACCAACTGGATATTATTCTTTCAAAATTAGAACCACAGGATTTACTCAAAACTAAGTTTCCTCAAATGGTAGTTTTTAAAAAAAAAAAACGGGTAGAAAACACGCATTAACATGCCGTACTTCCGTGTAACAAAGCAAATCATAAAAGGAAAATTTTTTAAAATGTCAATATTTTAACATTTAATAGGATTCATTGTCAATACTTTCAATATTTAGTAAAAATATCAAAAAAGAAACAATTGTTAAAAACAGAAAGGAGAAATTAAGGGAAGAGAAAAATATTAAAAAGAAACAATTGCTTAAAAGTCTTATCAGTTATAAAAATTCAAAAATAAAGAACTAAGTGACAATTTATTCAAATACAACTTCCATCTCTTTCTTCTTCTTTCACCATGTTCTAATAAACACGCCTATCACCATTGTTCTAAAAATTCAATATTCAATTTTCTTTTTCTTTTTTTTTTCTAAACACATTTATTTACCATACATTATTATATTTGAAGCAGTTTATTCTACTAAGGCATCATTTTGACGTTATGAAATTATAATTTATCTTTAAAAATGTCTGAAATTGTATAAAGTTGTTTGGCTATTATGTTAAGGTTATGAAGTTTATGTATCTCCTTTTAAGAAAATTTTCAGTATTTAAAATACAATACTCATGTATTCATGATATACGTATTAATCCATCTAACATATGTATTTTAATTTGCTTATTTCCAATATCACTTTGTATACCAAATAGTTTGTATTTATATTTAATTTTGTATTCGTCCTAATGTATACCATAAAGTTTGTATTTAGATTTGATTTCGTATTCGTCCTAATGTATACCATAAAGTTTTGTATTTATATTTTGATTTCGTATTCATTCTCAACTATAAATAGTCAAAATACAGTTTATTTATGTATTCATTATATGTGTATTCATCCTAATTGCATCAGTCAAATAGTTTTGTATTTTATCTTGCTCATTATATGTTTATACCAACTAGTTTATCTTTGATTTCGTATTCATTCACAATTTAAATAATCAAAATACAGGTTTGTATTTATATTATCACTTTGTAAAAACAAATTTGACTACAACCTACAGAACATTCAAAATACTTCCAAATACGTTTGCGAAACAACTCAATACCTAAATGCTAATGTAGATTCTACTAAATTTGAAATATAAAAATAAATCATAAAAAAATCGACAAAAATTATTTTAAATACTAAAAGTCCGAAATACATAAATATTTGATGAGCATGTTAGCAAATTCATATAAAATTTTTTTTTAAAAAAAGACGGAAAATCCTCAATACATACAATCCAAAAATTCAACGTAATGTGTGATTTTGAAAACAAAATCTCGCAAAATAAATGATGAATTCAAAAATACCTTTATCAATTGAGAGATCTTGATTAATTGATAGATCTGAACAAATTGTTACGAACTTGAATAATTAGTTCTTCTTCAACAATAAGAGAAAATAATTGTGAAATTTTGATGAAAGAAAAAAAAAAGTGAATGATGGGGATGGTGGAAACAGAAAAAGTTGATGAAAGAGAAAAAAATGAAAAGTGAAAGAGAAAAATAAATTTAATGGTACTAAAGCATATGAAGAAGTGTAAATGGGTAATGGATGTAGAATTTGATTCAAAGTTGGACTGTTTTGAAAAATAAATTTTGAATAGAAATCACTTTCTAAAATATTGACATTTTGACATTTTCAATAATTATTTTAAAGTATAGATGTTTTTACTAATTAAGTTAGGAATTATGAATAATTTGCTAATTTTCCCGTCATAAAATAATAATCAAGTCACTATAGTTGGTTATCTAGATACATAATTTTGATTTCGAATCTTTTAACATACAATACACTAGAAAATGAATGAATAAAGAAACTTACATAAAACAATATACAATATTAGAGGGAAAGAAAATACTCAAACTTAGATATGCATATAATTCACCGGTTACATTGAAAAAAAATGAATGATACTATATAATAAGACAACAAACAAATTAATTATACAACTGGTATGTATAGATGAAAAGATAAAATTCTACCACCTAACATTACAAACTTTAGAATTTGGATGCACCAAATACTAAAAAAAACAACGTAACAACGGGTCCATCCAAATGTCCCTAGTAAACAAATAAAACAATAACAACAAAAAACACGGAAAAAAAAAAGTAACATACATTTTGGACAATGTGGTTCGATATTTACATAAAATCATCGAAATTTAAGCTCTCTGGGATTTCGAATTTCATCAAATTACTGCAATAGCTCTCTTTTTCGTCTTCCGTGGGTGTCGATAACACTGAATCTAAGCTGATATTCTGATTGCTACTGTTGTTGTTGAGTGATTGGAATTTTGAATTATCAGAAGCATCATCAGAATTACAATAACCATAGTTTTGTGGAGGTAGCATTTGGCCATTCATCAAATAAGATTCCTCCACGTGTCCTGATTGCATTGGCTGTGACAATGAAGATGAACAAGGAACATTTTGTGTGGTGAAATTTGGTATTTCTTGAATTTGATTTTGGAATTGAAAAAATTGAGTCTGATTTTGCAATTGGGAATTCAATATTTGATTTTGTTGAAGTTTTTGTAACAACAATTCAGACCCTTGTTGGTTTTGTAGTTGAGAGTTGAACATTTGATTATTTTCTTGATATTTTTGTTGTAACAATTCTGGGGTACTTTCATTTTGTGATGCCAAAAGAGTAGCTGCAAGCCTAAAGACTTCAGGGTTTACAAGTGCTTGTAGTCCAAGTAAGCTCGATAGGTTGAATTGAGTCGAATTTAAAAGGGACGATAAGTCTAATAAATCAAGACGCGGACTATGAGTCACTGGATCAATACCATTTCTTAGAAGCCTTTTTCTAATGTGAGTGTTCCAGTAATTCTTGATTTCGTTGTCTGTTCTTCCTGGTAGACGAGCCGCTATAGCTGACCACCTAAGACAAACATAAAACACACATATAAGTTTTGAGAAGTCATACTCAAGAAAACTAAAAGTACGTGTTCTGTCTAACAGGTTAAACTATATATATTGCTTACTTGTTGCCAAGAACACTATGAAGTTGGATAATAGTTTCTTCTTCATCAAATGAGAATCTTCCTCTTTTAATATCAGGTCTCAAGTAATTAGTCCAACGAAGACGACAACTCTTTCCACACCTTTGAAGTCCTACAAATGAATATTTCATTAGTACTATACACAATATACACTCATAATATACATGAAGAACAATAGAAACTATCGATAATCTCGATGAATAAAATAAATACCAGCATTCTTAGGGAGTGTTCGCCAATTTCCAGGACCATGAAGTTGAATATATTGGATGAGTTTATTATCTTCTTCTGGAGTCCATGGACCTTTTTTGAGTCCATTATTATCACAACATGGTGATCTTCCCATTGCTTCTTTGTTTTGTTTTTTGTTACTTGTAGATGTTATTAAAAAGTTGCAAAGTGTTTTTAATTTCTAAAGAACTTTTTAGAGAACAAAAGTGAACTTGTAGGACGTTGAGAGGATGAAGACCAATATTTATAGATGGGAAAAATAGATTGAAGTCAATAGTATTTGGCGCCGGCCTCGTTGTATGTCAAAGCCTCAAATCACTTTCTCTGCTGTCTCTTGAGAGTGAAATGTACAAAAGTTACTTAAGGTGATAGAATATTGAAAATAATGTACAATATACCCCCTCCGTTCATTTTTATTTATTTAATATTGTCTTAACATATTTCTCGAAGTACAATAAATAGATTGATAATTTTACTATATTACTCTTTAAATATAAAAAATTCTACTCCTATGTCCCTAATTAGTTGTCCACTTTTGAATTGACACGCCTATTAAGAAAACAATGATTAACATAGTGAGTTTAACATTTTACTCATATTAATTATGAAGTGGATTAATTAAAAATTTAAGATTTTCAAAAAGGTCTATCTTTTTTTAAGTAATTAATTGAGGATATAATAGGTAAAAAGAAATGTCCTTCCTTAATTTGTCAAAATGGACAAGTAATTAGAACAACTAAAAAGGAAAAAGTGAATAAGTTATTAGAGACAGAAGGAGTATGATTTAGAAAACAAACATCTATTTTTATATAGTGGGTGATCAAAGTGGACGGAAAAGTAATAGTATATTCTTTTTTAGATAATTATGAGTCTGAATCATTTGATCATCCAATTTAATTTATATGATATGTACAAATTGAGTGTGTTTATAATGTACGTACATATATACAAATTCATTATGTAAGTAATATATGCTTCTATTGTATTGATAAATTAGTTGATCCAAGGATATTAATCCTATCTTTTCCTTCTTTATTTTCAACTGTATAAGTGTTTAGACTTTATCTAAACAGTAATAAAAATGTGGAAATTTTGGATGAATGAGATGAGACAGGTGGCAAGTAACTAATGGTTTTGACCTTTACATCAAAGTCTACAAACCAAGAATTATTAGTCGGTACGGTAGTTAGATTTCCCCTACCAATTAAAATGTCAAGGTTTTAGCTTGTTTCAGTGTTTTTCTTCACAAAATTATCAGAACTTTATAATAAATAAATAAATAAATAAATTAAAACATAATTCAAACTCTAGATATGTATAGTCCACAAAATATTTCAAAAATTACGTTGGCTATCGTCAGCGTATCTGTTTCAGTCCAGTTAGTCCTCTTCGTGTCACTTTTTAGAAGCTTATTAAGGACCTAATCTTGGAGACAAAGTTTTAATAATTAATAAAATGAAATAAAATATATTACAGCCATTTGTAATCTTTGACATGCATGCATCCTTGGAGGAAGCCAATGTGTAAGTTCTGATTTAATATTAATAGTATTGAATAAATTAATGTGAAAATTTGAAGGACGTACGGATAAAAAAACATATAGATAATCCGAGAAAAGATGTACATAATGCAAAATGTGTAATATAAGATATAATTTAATTAATTAGAATAGAAAGTTAATAGGTAGCTGACTAGCTGAGTGTTTTTGTATTTTAAGCGAAGGAATTAGGGGATTAGCCGTCAGCCTCCTTTCCTTATTAGTAGTATTATTTAGTATATGTTAGCCAAATGTATTTGCTTTGTACCTTCCTAATTTTTTGTTATATTTTCTTGCGATTCTGCTTTAAAATATTTCTTTTAAATGAAGAGTTTATCAAAGCAACTTTTCTTCCCAATAAAACTAAGAATGAAGTTTGGGTATATCTTATTCTCCCTCGATTCCTTGTTGAAATCATCACATAATCCGTTAATAAAGCATATAATATTCAATATTGCCATTCGAGTTAATGATTTTCTAAATTTCTTCTTGTCAGTGAGAATGCATTTCATTTTTGTATCTTTTATATATTTCATTTTGCAATTTAGAATGTCTAAAATGTGGAGATCTCATGGTTGTAAAATATAAAATAGAAGGATTGAAAAAATATTTTTAGAGCAAAAAGGTCAACTATGATATTGAGGATAAAGTCATTAACAGAGAAAAGGTATATAACAGACCCCACAAAAATGGAAAAGAAAACTATACTAGTACTAGGAAAAAATACATATCTGAGTAGAAAAAGTTATACAGTATTGTATAAAAATATAAAATAATGACACACACTCCTTTTTTGCTCTTTTAATTTTCAAATAAGTTTATATAGAATAATGACACACTTTTTGAAGTTGAAAATAATTAATTTATACTTTTGTTTTGTCTAATGAGAAAGTTTTATAATCTTACAAACGTATTGTAATATGTTATAGATTATTTGAAATTCTACACTAATTCAAAACTAGCTAGGAGGCACAATTTTCACAAGGACCATATTTCCATTAGTCGGTTTTTTAAAACAATAAAAAACAGTGAACTTTATGAGTAAATGGGTGATTTTAATTTACAGGAAATATAAAATTGGAGTGTTTATGTAAAATACGCTAACTTAATTTAATTTCTACTTTGAGGACGTGTCATGAACCGTACATGTATCCCAGGGACAAGTGTCCCCATATGAATATAATATAGCAAATCAACAAGACTATAGCTAGCTATAACGCTCGATTAAATAATCACTATTTTTTCTTACGAAAAAATATTTTATAATCTTCAAATATCTTTTATTAAATTGATATCATTAAAAAAAAATTATATTGAAAAGCTAAAAGTTTCTTCAATTTTCAGTAAGAGTTCATATATTTTGTTATGAATCGATTCGATAAGAAAACAAATTGAAAAAAAAGCATATTTTTATAATATAAATTTCGACCAAAACCCCATCTGCTCCTTTTATGTGGTCTCAGTACTGTACCAATGCTGATTGATCAGATTAAAAAAAAAAAAGCAGCTGCTTAGACAAATCACAACCACAGATTTCAGGTGGCCCCCATCGTGGACATTTTTAGTTATTGACAAATATTAAGATTATGCCATACACCAATATCGATTTTTGAAATCTCACTTGCTTCACAACACACGTTTTCCTTTTCAAGTCATATTGATTATTGCATAAGATTGATTGATCAAGAATCTAATACCGTAAAAATGGACATTAAGCTAAATTTAATTTCAAAAAGATAAAATTGAATCGTCTATGATCATATATATATATATATCTAAAAAAGAATACAAATAATCATTTCAACCAGTAATGCGGTATACTTAATTGCTTTTTTTTATTTTATTTACTTCCTTCATTTAAAATAGAATGACTTCTTTTTCTTTTTAGTACGTTTAAAAAAAAATGACCTCTTTCTTTCTTTGATAACAACTTTCCACGTGGCATGTTTAAGGCCACAAGATTAAAGGGCAATTTTGTACATTTGACCTAACTTTAATTTAGAACTACAAGATTCAAAAGTCTTCTTTATACTCTTAAACTCCGTGCCAAATTAAACTAGGTCATTCTTTGTGAAACGGAGGGAGTATCTAGTTCTGATTTGATACAGAATTTAAAAAAATTAAAAAGACTTTCGAATTTTAAAAATATGTAACATGAGTTGATATTTTATTTAATCTTATTATCATAAACATGTCAAATAGAAAATTGAAACTAAAATATGATTAAAAAAAAGCATATTTTTCTTTGAAAAATACGAGAAAATTTAAAACCGGCAGCACAATTTTTGTAGTGAGAAAAGAAGAATAAAAACACAAGAAAGAAGTTAAAATGCAATAATTGCTCAATTTAAAGCTATAAGGTCAAACAAAATAAATGGAAAAAGCCGAAAAGTTCTAGCTTGTATTGTATAGGCTATGTGGTATGGTGATATATTTCTTCGTCCTTAATTAGGGAGGTCTGTTTTTCGTATTAAATATAACAAAAATTATGTTGAAAAGCATCGCTCTTATAATTAAATTAATAAATTTTAATATAAATATTGAATGAAAAAATATAAATTAAATTGAAACATAACTCGGTAAAAAAAAAAAAAAAGTTTTTTCTACTGTAGCAATCCAAAAGGTGATGCTTTGGGCTCACTCCTAAATTAAAGCAACCTATAATTCAAAGCCGCTGAGTTTCTGGTATTTCATTCATCAAACTTTTAGCTAACGAAACATTTTCGTCAAATATTACTTCCTTCTCATACTTATACAAGCATTTCAGCAAATTCAACGTCAGACAAAAACAAAATAATAATCAAAACCCCCCCCCCCCCCCCTCTACCCACCACACACATATGGAGGCTTTGCTTGCTTAATTGCCTTGTCTACCTCTTCACTTCATTTATTAACTACAAAATAATAATAATAATAATAATAATCATTTGTTCTAGAAGAAAACATAAAGTGATAAGACCATTGATACTTACATAAATTCAATCTCAATAATAAAATTTATCGTGAGAATTATCCAAGATTATATAAGATATCAAATTACATCTTTTACTGGGAGACTCTTAAGGACATCAGAAGCATGGATACATAGTACTCTCTTCATTTTTCTCTTAAAAAAACAGAGATATGTAGGATGAGTTTACTAATTTACCCTTTAAGAAACTTTACAAACTTGTTTATCTTTTTAAAACATTATAGAAAGGGTAAATGGAAAATATTAATTAGTTTTGTCTTAATTTCGTAAATTAACAAGTAGTTTGAAATAACTATTTATAATAAGGTTGACAACTAACAAGATGATTCTAATACCATTAGTAGATTTCGACTTTGAGCCTAATTAGCAATCTCAAAAGCTAGGTTATAAAGCGAGAATTATTTAAAACTATATAAAGAGGTAGGCCTCAACAAAAACTGCGTAATTTCATCTCCATTTTCCTACTATAATATTTAGCTGTATATTTCGAAATCTTATGAATGCATACATTTTTTTTTACGTAACTAGCACATGCAAATTATTTATTTATATTGAGATGATAATAATCTTCATCTTTTGTTCCCTATTTGGTGTCTACGAGACAACTCAATCTCATAAACTGCTAATTAAAAATTACTAATGAAATCTTAGAGAAAATCACATTACTAACAAGATGATGTCGATTGTCTTGATCAACTTCTCTTGCCACCTGTCTCTATTAACTTTGACTAATCAATTTTTAATATTACAATTTCAAAGCAAAATCGTAATTTTGGTCTGCTAAGCGGCCGTCGTATGTTCGCTAATCTATGTTTAAGAAGAAAATTAAGATTATTAATGCGTCAACATAGAAAAAAAAGATTTTACTTCGTCATCATATGGCAAATAATCTATAGATTTAATTACTTTTTTAAAAAAATTAAAAAGTTAATTAATTACTTGTCGAAAATTTAGGGTTTGCTTGTGGATGAACTTGCCCTAAATAGCTACCACGTCATGAGAGTTGACCTTTTTACCCCCACCCCCCTCCCTTCCACAAATAGAAACTAACAATTTATTTATAATTTGTTAAGTGAATGTCGTTATATTATTGTTGAGAGGTGTTCAATGGCTCTCAACAAACTTTGAATTATAATGTTTATTTTTTTCTCCTTCATTATCTCCAACACCAATTATTTATTTAATTAGAGAAGTGTTCATATTGTTTAAATATGTATAGAGTGTGAAACTTATACGAAATCAAGTGTATGTGGACGCTAATTAAGTTTGTGTTATCATGCATATATTTATTTAAGTGCCTTGTTTATTATCCATGCAACTCGTTATGACGCACACAAATTAAATTACATACATTTCATGTTTAATTAATTATTAGGATGATAAAATAATTTTTTTTAGAAAAGATGGGCTGATGATGTCTTAATTTTAAAAATTAAAATATGGGAGGAAATTAATTAGTGAAAATTATAGATACGTGGTTAAGTTTAATACAGACTCGTGTATAGTTGCAGTGTGATATCATAGGCATTGTCATTCAGTCAATATAATCCAGATGTTTCTCCGTAGCAATCTATGTTTTGTCCCCTTCATTTTTTTTTGTTTTTTTCATTTTCTTTTGACCACATCATTTTATCGTGTTTTTGGTGTTTTTTTTTCGATTTCTTATTCGATGTTTGATACTTATATTAAAATTTGATAATTTAAATTTGCAGAAGTAGCATTCTATTCAAAGAGAAATATTTTCTATTTAGAATTTTTCTATATCTAAAATTTAAACTTAAAATCTCTAATTTAAAAAGAAGTAGTACGGATCCACGGCTAGCCCTTGTAATTTTATTTATATATTTTAAGATATGTTATTTTTTTCGTGAAATATTTACTCTATTTTATACTTTATAATTGGGGTGCCGGTATCAATGCATGTTATATCAATGCACGTATGTATTATCTATTTGCTACAAATCCAAAATGTAGCTAAGTTTCATAATTTTTGAAATTGTAATTATGTTCATAAATATTATCTAAATGTTTCTCACATTGTATAATTATTCCTAAATGAATTGTGAGCTATATTCTGGGCTGAATCTGCTGGGCATGAAGATGCTTGGGCCCCTTTCAGCCCATTTATACTTTCACCACTGTGTATTATGTACTGTTTGAGGGCCCATATAAGTCTTCTCATGGATTTGAAATTGAATCCAATGTCTTTCTCCTCAACAAGTATCTATGAACTAAGATGTCCAATTAAGTCTTATGTTTTTATATTATGGGACCAACGACAAAAATGGATATTTTACACCAATCTCATAGTTAAGAGTTTATTGCATCATACTTTTTTTTTTCAAATTACATTTTCTTTTTAAATTTGGTGGAATCTGGATACGTTTCAAAACGTCCTGAAACATAGCGTCCCTGCTTTGGATATATCGTTGCTCAATGTCCGGTACATTGCGTCTCGATTTCGAATACATCACTCAACATTCTGATAAATCCCGTAAAGTGACGTATTCGACTAATACATCACATAAAGTGATGTATCCGATAGATATGTCGCGTAAAGTGATATATTAGATCAATACGCGTAAAGTGATGTATCCGAGAATAGAAAACTAGGGATTTTTGTATTTTTTTCAAATTGTAGAAAATTTTAGAGAATATGGTAAAATAAGTTGTGTATTTAGACAATTTTTCCATAAAAATAAACACATTTTGAGTGGTCACACATTAAAAATTTCTAACATATTTTAGCTACGCCATATATAAGCAAATGAACATGTAAATTCAGGTGATAATTGAGCATGAAATTATTCTAGGTGCATAAAATCATAATGTAATTGCAGTGTCAAATATGATCATAACTCATTAGATGTTGTACTATTTTGAACTTTAATTTGCCTAAGAAATAACAACAAAGAAATGGTAGGCTCATTGATCTGCTGGAGTTCTTTTTTCCGGTTGGCAACAAGTTATGTTAACAACACTTTGCTGGTTGAAAAAAAAATATATTCAACAAGTTATATTTTTAAAAATTAACTCTTAAGTTCAGAAACTCATGTTGATTCAGATCCTTTTCTTTTGTACATGACGATGTGTGTGTTCTCTTTTGAATAGTACGATATGTTAAGAATCTAATCACGAGTCCGGAGCCTAAAGGGTATAAAATGTTAATAAAAATTTCAAAACAGTATATAAATTTTTATTTTGACCAAAACGGCAAAATCGCTGGAATAGCAACGATATAGTTCGCCTGAAAAAGCAAAATCGTTGCTATATCAGCGATTTACAAAATTTGTTTTTTTTTTGTAATTGGCAACAATTTTCAAAATAATTTTTTTAATGTTTTTTAATAAAACGCTGCCTAGGCAGCGTTTTACCTCTAATTTTTTTGAATTTTAAAATAAAATAAAATAAAAGCAAATCACTGCAAGTGCAGCGATTTGTATCAAAAAGTTGAAGCCCCAAAATACAACATTAAAAAACAAAATTTGATACAAATCGCTGCACCTTGCAGCGATTTGCTTTTAATTTTTTTTAAAAAAAAAATTCAAATAAATAATAATAATAAAAAATTAAAGGTAAAATGCTGCCTTAAAAAAACATTTAAAAAAAATTATTTTGAAAATCGCTGCCTTAATCAAATGACCAATTTTGCCGGTTTGGTTAAAATAAAAATTCATATACCGTTTTAGAATTTTTGTTAACATTTTATACCCTTTAGGCTCCGGACTCATCTAATCACGTTGGAGGAGCCAATTAAAATACTGTCAAATTATATTTGGGACCATCGTTAAGAAAGAATATGTGCACAATGGATGTATAGAGGAAGAGATATTCTATTAGGGAATGTTAATGGTTGTGTTGTTTTATTTTCATTAGCTATTTATGATAGCAATCAGGAATCTCCTATTTCTATTTTCCTTTACATAAGTTGATGAACAATCTTGTAAGTTTCTTTATTTGATCAAATACAAAAGCTTGGCTTGTCACACAATGTATGCGTTCTCTAAGTGTATCCTAGGAGTAAAGGTGATCACAAAATAATGTTATGTAAATAACCAAGTACACATGAACCGGTAAAGTCAATCCATTAAGGATTAGAAAATCATTTAGATGTTGAAAGTTAGAGAATGTGACAAAAATATATAGTCCTTTGTCTTTGAGAATAGGTTCAAGATAATTTCTTAAATTTGTTCTTGTGTATTTTTGATCTTTTATGTTTACTAAAAAGTACGTATGTTTTTTTATCTTTCGTCAAATATGTCAAAAAAACCTAAACACTTAGATTTAATTAGAAATTCGACTCCCTTCTTCTCCTTCTTCATAAAGACCAAATATGTCCAAAAAAAAAACACTTGACAGATTAAATTTAATTAGAAATCTGACTCCTTCTCCTCCTTCTCATTGCCTTCTCCTTTTCCTCCTTTAGAAGTGCAATTTTACTAATATCAATCTAGTTTTAGTGTCTGATACAATTTTTGGTGTTCTAATTTATGAAATTTGACAAAATTTTGTTGTTGTCTCTCGTTAAAAAGAAAAAATCTTACAATTTTTGTTATTTGTTAAATCTAATGACTCGATTTTCTTAACTAGTTTATACACGGAATATACCGTCAATAATCGCTTTTGACAAACTCAAAAGATAATAGGTAGTTGTTTGGCCATAGATTTATACAAGAAATATAGAGATATGTGATCAATATCAGGGGCGGCTCAACATAATTCGAGGCCTAAAGTGAAATTTTAATTAAAGGCTTAAAATATAAATAAATATTATTTGTATTTATTTATTTATCTAAATTTTAGGTGTAAATTATTACTTAATATCTTTATTATAAATGAGTTTTAATTATTATTTTAAAGCAAGATTTAGTCAATTTAACATTGAAAACATCATGTTATTGAGACAATTATTATATGAATCGATAATATAGTTCTGTAAGTAATAAGTTGATAAATTTTAAATAAAGATAAGAATTAGAATCATATAATCTGATTCAAAAAATTAATAACTTGGTATATCCTACTTTAATATGAAAAGTTACAAAACAAAATAAAAAAATATTTGTAATTTACTTTGTTCAACTCTTTTAGGCTATTTATTCATATTTTGGACAGAATATTACTCTAATTATTAAAAATCTAAAGAAATAGAGCGCATAAAAAGTTAAAAAAGATAAATAATGTGAGTGTTAGCAAATATATATATATATATATATATATATATATATATATATATACTTTTTATTATAAATAATTATTTTTTTCATAAAAAAATTATACATAATTTTTTATTTATAGAAATTTGAGGCCCCAAAAAATTGGGGCGTAAGGCAGTGACCTAAAATTTCTAAGGCAAAAGTCGGCACTGATCAATATATCAATACCTTTTTTATGAGTCATAGTTTAATTTACTCATTTAGTAAAATTCTATAAGAATTGGAAAATTTTTAATATTTTTCACATATTATGAAATTTTATATTTACAAAAATAACTTAAAACATCTATATTACATGTCCAAAGAAAATATTAACCTCAAATATGATTTAAAATCATGTCCAAACCGAAATTATCATAAACTATAAGGGATTGTTTGGTAGGGAGTATTAGGAGACATAGTCCAAGTATTATTTATGGTATTATTTAATACTATGTTTGGTAAAAATTTTGGGTCTATGTATTATCAATCTAGGGATTAATTATGCACCCTACATGGTATTAAAGGGTGTATAACTAATACCTTCCATTTGGTGGTATTAGCTCTAATACCATGGGACTATTCTAGGTAAAGACAAAAATACCCCTCAAATCCTTTTAATATTTTATTTATTTTTTGATTTTATATTTTATATTTTATATTTATACTAATAAATTTATTTAAATAAATTAGCTTACAAATTTTATTATTTAGATATAATTTTTTATTTCTAAAATATGAATTACTTAATCTATTTATTATTAATATAAAGTATTATAATCCGACTAATATGTTAATGTTGATGTATGAATTTAAGAACAATTCATAAGTAAAATATTGTTTCTTATGAAAATTCATTAAACATTACACAAGTAGTCTAAAATAAGAGTGCGTGTATATATATATACACACACATCTCGAGTATAAAAATAGTTTAATTTATTTTTCTAATTTATTTTACATTTTTATTTTATTTTATGATAAAGAGTTTTTTAAAATTTATTTATACAAAACAAAGTTCAATAAATTTTCTCTATAATCATTATAGTTGTGTGACCTTTTGAGTTATTAACTCTAATTTATTAAGATGACTATTATTCACTCTCAAATAATTTAAGTGAGAAAATAGTGAACATGACAATACAAATTTTATTCTCCTAACAAGTTAAAAATGTTATAAAAAAATAATATTCTCCGTTAATTATCTACCTTGACTCAATTATATGAAATAGAAAATCTCATAATAACTCTAGGGTATAATTGGAAAGTTTTTTTTTTTAAACTTTTAAACCACACACAAAATTAGATAAGAAATAATGAACCAAACACTTGATAAAATATAATCCCTGTATTACTAATCCCTGTATTATTTATTTTTGTACCAAACGACCCCTTAAAGGCTTAAGTATTACAAAACGAAATATGAGTGAAGATTTATGTACCTTTTGACTTTTTCTACTTTGGTTGTACTGACTTTTTTGGAAATTAGTTTAGCATCAATACCAAATAAATAGGGATAAAGTGACTTTAGTGGATAAGTTAGTTATAATATAAGTTATTCACGAGTGATAATATAAAGCAAAAATTACGCGATTAAACAAATTTATACTATTAATTACTCATCATAGCTATAGTTTGCTATAATTACTTCTCGCGACTAACATTATACATTAATTACGTGAGCTGACTTCGAGTTTGTATAATTAGTCATGTTTGTATATGTATAATTCACCAAGATATACAAATATATATGTATAATATACAATTTTTAACCTACATACGTATACCTCTCTCCCACTCTCTACCCTCTCTCTCGCCTCTCTCCTCCCTCTCTCAATCTCGCTCGCCTCTCTCCTCCCTCTCCCAATCTCGCTTGCCATTTATACAAATGTATATGTATAATATACAGTTATATACATTTACAATTCACCTCTCTATCACTCTCTGCCTTCTCTCTCTCGCCTCTCTCGATCTCGCTCGCCTCTCTCCTCTCTCTCTCCCAGTCTCGCTCGCCTCTCTCCTCCCTCTCCCAATCTCTCTTGCCATATATACAAATATATATGTATAATATACAATTATCTAACCAATATACATATACAATTCACCTTTTTCCACTCTTTTCCCCCTCTTTCTCGCCTCTCTCCTCTCTCTCCCAGTCTCGCTCGCCTCTCTCCTCCATATAACATGTAGCTACAAATTGTAATTATCAAATTATAGCTATAGAGAGTAATTAATTATTTTTAAGTGGCTATATGTGAAAGTTTCCCTAATATAAACTATATATATATTTTAAATTTAATATTATCACTAGAATATAGTAATTAACACACAATTCTATCATCACTTAATTTATTAATCATATTTAATTAATATAACTTTAATTAAATATCACCACCTCATAAGTTTTTACGATAAAACAATAGTATGATTTGAAGTAAATATCACGATGGATAACAAGAGTAGGTAAGTTGTGATGTGAGGTAACTTTATTTCTTTGTGTTGTCTAAAAAGACGTTTCGAAGACTCTGATTTGTCTCAAAATTCCACTACGCCTTTTTGTTTCTTGGCGCCTTCGGAACAAGAATAATTCTGAATAAAACAACTAATCAAAGCATACCATTAGTGAATATAAGGAACAAAAAAGGAGAAATTTCAAAATACAGCCAACTAACTTGCAAAAAGGAAAGCACCCTTACAGTTTCCTCATCATTTTCAATTTTTGATTCCATTTCCTTACTTCATTAAGTTTTAAAACTGTTAGTATATGTTAGGCCAATTTGATCATTAAGAAAGTTCAACGAATCAGTCAAATTCACTCGCACACGGCGCCATCACGCGTCTTCATCCTTCGTCCTTCCGTCTCCTTTATAGATCCGAATTTCGCCTAAAAGTCCTTTACTGTTGACGCACGCAGCAGCTTAATTTCTGATTCTTCCGAATATCGCTCTGCATACGTAGCATAATTCATATACTTTTCTTTCTCAGGTAAATCTTCTGTTTCTGCTTTTTCTCATTCGAAATTCCAGTTTGATTCATGAAGCAACGTTTAATTTCATCGACTTTGCACGAAGTCAATCGCTTTGAATTCCTTGTTGATCGTTGTTTCCTATCTGAATTGCGTGTAGAAATGTATGTGAATTTTGGTTTTTAGAAGTTAAACTGAATGTCAGACGACTGATTATGTGCTGAATGTTAATTTATGAAAGAAGTTTGACTTAGGTCGATATGAGGAATCAGTATTTTCCGCAGGATACATGTTCGTTGAAATTTCTCTCACGGCATTTGAACAGAGTAATTTCCATGATTTGAGTGTATTTAAAGTAATTCCTTGCTGAAAAATGTGATAATTTCAACTGAACATCATTTTACCTTATTTGTGTATTTTTTTGTGTTTTGCTTATTTATGAGCAATTTGTTTGTTAATGTGGCTGCAGTTGGAGTTAATGGCAGATTCTGAGTCCGAGCACAATAACATCCATAGAGACTTTTATATTCCTACTTATATACTTGCACCGAATGCTTCGAGCAACAGTTTACGTTTACCTGATGTACCAACATGCCCTGTGCTAGTGTTCGTCAACTCTAAAAGTGGAGGTCAACTTGGAGGAGAACTTCTTCGTACATTTCGCCATCTTCTTAACAAATATCAGGTACTAAAGCTGTTTCCCTTGATTTACATAGGCCAAAGAAATGACTGCACAAGTAAATAGGTACTTTGCTAGTGTTCATCAACTCTAACTGTACAAGCTGTTTCGTGAACATGGCATATATTATTTCGCTTCTATATAATTATTTTTGTTACATAATTTTTCAGGTTTTTGATTTGGGAGATGAAGCTCCTGATAGTGTTTTACGTAGACTGTATTTGAATATAGAAAGGCTCAAGGGTAATGGTGATCAGTTTGCCGCCGAAATTGAAGAGAGAATGAGAATTATTGTGAGTTGAATTCTTTGAGTTGGTTCATGATTTTAACAGGTTTTCTCATAACTTCACCAGAGGGACAGATGATTATTTTCCAGCACAACGTATTGACGTTGAATATATATTAGGTTGCAGGTGGAGATGGAACAGCTGGCTGGCTTCTCGGAGTTGTATCTGATCTCAAACTATCTCAGCCACCTCCAATTGCAACAGTACCTTTGGGAACTGGAAATAACCTTCCATTTGCTTTTGGCTGGGTATGGATCTGTAGCAGAAACTGTTGACTCACTAGATTTTGTGAAGGATATTTTCATGTAAATTGTAGCTCTCGATATAGTGGTGCAAAAGCGCTCAGTTTGCTTGCCTGGTGTCTCGCTATGCAATTTGTTTTCTAGTTTTTATTATACTATGTCGAAAATATCTATAAAGTATAAACAATCTGGAATCCGTGTATACAAAAAAATTGCTCATAAACATGTTCATTTAGTTAGGAGTTAAAGTCTTTTGTTTCCTATAATACATTAGTTAGTGGGTCTTTAGCATTGAGAAAGATACTTTATGTGATGTATAGTTTTGGTGATTGACAGGGAAAGAAGAATCCAGGGACCGACCTTAACTCCGTCATCTCTTTTTTGAAGCAAGTAATGAATGCAAAGGAAATGAAGATGGACAGGTTATTTAGTTAGTTCATATGTGATATTGTGGCCTGTCTGAGATTTTCTTAATTTTCTTTTTTGATCCCTTGATGATCAAGTTTTAATTCTTTGTTCAAACCTCTTGGCAGTGATACAAGCTGAATGCACTGTCAAGGTTAAATTGAATATTGTTGTTTTATACATTAAAGAGATGAGAGCTTGTGATGTATAGTTAATTGGAGTGCAGACTCAGGGGTCTTATTTATTATATACTGTTGTAGTTTCTCTTGACTCAAAAGTAAAGAAATAAAATATAACAACAAATGCAAAGATGGCATTGATGTAACTATATATTTTTGTGTAATAGTATGTGGATCCTCCTTAAAGATCTATCTTTCATGGAAATTGGCCAATATTTATATGGTCTCTAACTGAGTCAAGGAATATTATAGTTTGGGTTGATGAAGTTGTGAAAGCTCTAGCTTCCATGAAAGAGAGTTGGAACAGCATAACATGCTCTTAAGCCGCGGTCTCTCCATTTTCTACTGGTTCATAATCTAAACAGTAGTTGAGAAAAGAATGCTATATACGCCATTGGTTTGTCGTGTTGTTTTTATCCCATAGATAGGGTGAGATAACAATCATGTGGTAACTTGTTCCCCAACCAAACGAGCCCTTAGTATGGTATATATATTTTGATTGCAGAGTTTTCTTGAAGTATTCTAGGATTAGGAGTAATATAATTTCCTGGTATAAAAATGGTGCATCATGACTGCTCATTCTCAATCAACTGGTGTTAAAAAAAATTCTTTATGCAGTTGGCACATTCTTATGAGGATGAGGGCACCAAAAGTTGGTTCTTGTGATCCTGTTGCACCACTAGAATTGCCTCATTCTTTGCATGCCTTTCACCGGGTTTCTCCATCTGATGAACTGAACGTGGTAAGACATCTTTATTTGTTAGTGCATTTGTCTTATAAAGAAATTATCTACTCTAACATGAAAGATACACTTTCATACAGTTTATTTGTATCTCCATAATATCTTGGTCACTAGCATTCATTTTTCTTTCTTTTTGGTTGTGTTATGTCTTTGCTGATAGTATATTAAACCTGGTTCTGCTTCTGTAAAGTCTTGCCCCACAGTAAAATAAATAAATCTAGGTGTCACCTTTAAGTTTTCTGTTAATCTAATGGCTAATAACATCCAACTGAGGCACCTATTGTACGAGTACATGATCACTGCAAATATTTTATTTCATTATTTTTATGATACTCTTGGCTTTCAACAATAGTGTTGATTATAAAGAATATTCTACAACATGAATTTTCTTGCTTTGAGAGAAAGATGAACCAAAAAATCAGTGTAATTGTATAAAGGTTCTTGAATAGTGTTCGCAGAAACAGTGAACAGCCATTGGAGTTGATATAATATTTGTCCTTCAGTACTTCACACATATAAAGGTAAATGAGTCTTCAAATTGGCAAAACTGATATGGTTGGATGGAGATACCACTATTACTAATGGCTTGGAGTACATATAATTTAATTGCATTAAGTTGTTCAAGCCTAATCTTCTATGAGAAAGGAAAACTGCAACATTCACCATTATGTTTTGACTGCGATTTGGAAGAGTAAATCATATGTAAAAGAATCAGTATCTTTTACAAATATCAGCTTCTGCATTCAGTAAATTTACTACCTTACCAAGGAGTTTCCTTGTGTATTTAATTGTAGTTGGGTAATCATATGAAGCCCAAGGTGGGGCATATTCGGGTAAGATTTCTATTTTGACATACCAATTTCAAATGTATTCACATTGATTCAGAATTAAAAGTGAACATATAGTTATGTCTATCAATATGCATGCATTCATATATCTATCAGTGTGCATGCGTACTTTCTGGCTTTTGCAAGTTACAATATTCTTAGCTTGGTCTGTTTCAAAGTGTTAACCCATTACTTCTTTCCTCTTTTAACCTAATACCATGCAGGAAGGTTTCCATACATTCCGTGGAGGTTTCTGGAATTACTTCAGCATGGGTAAGTGCATGTTCTTTTGATTAGGAATTAAATTCTATATAGCCATTTAACTTCTTATTTTTAGTCAGGCCAGTTAATAATATCGATTAGTTATTGAACACACAAGTCTGAAGATGGGCTTATCCTGTTCAATACCTATAAGAAATGATTATCTTTATATCAACTAGAGAAGTAACCTAAATAAGACGAGGTAGACCTAAAATTATATGAAGGAAAGTTGCTTCTGAATATCTACAATCTCTTGATAGAAGAAATAACTTATTGCATAAGACAATGCCTTAACCTACAGAGACTATGATCTGAAGTTATTTCTTTGCTTCTTCTGTCAGTCATCTAGCACTACATCTAACACGAATTCTCTTTTATCAGGGATGGATGCACAAGTATCTTATGCATTTCACTCAGAGAGGAAAATGAACCCTGACAAATTCAAAAACCAACTTGTCAATCAGGTAGTTAAGTGGATGGCAGAAATTAACATGATACAGCTTTTCTTTGATTTTTTTCCTCTGAATCTTTGCATGTCAATTTGAAGTTAATTGTTCAAGTCTTATGCTCTGGACCTTTTGTTTTGTTCTATCTTGAAGAAAAGAAAATTACTCCCAATTTAATGACTGCTGTGACAAAACAAATAAGTTGAAGATGTGGGATTGGGCTCTTGATAGCAGGAGTCAAGATTTTTGGTGTTCTGCATTATCTTGTGATGAGTCTTAATATGTTCTGTTCTATCACAAAGAAGGCCAAAAGTAAAATAACTACAGTAACTCTGTTTAGGTATCAGCTTATGGAAATTTGATTAATGAGACTCTCTAGCTTTACATCCCCACTGTTGAGACAGATGAAAACATAAGATAGATCAAAGAAAAATTCGCGTGCAGCTTTTGTCTTGATTCATCTGCCATAGACCCTCCTATAAAACCCAGTTTATCCTATCCTTGTGGAAACCCAGTAATCTAAAGTTGTTGACTGGGCTAATGTTTCAATAAATACATTAGTATGGGTTTGCTCTGAAGTCATTGCTAGAAATATAGGTAATTTGAAGAAGAAAAGGTAAGAAACTGATCAAGGTCCATACTAGTTGGTTTTATTTCCTTTTCTTAAATACGGAGACAGAGGGGAAGTAGGTGATATTATGCTTAATAAGATATAGGATAATCTGTGAAAATGATAAGATATATGGTGCTTTTACCTACAGGTAGTAATGCCGTTTTATTTCACTATTATGCATTTTCCTTCTTATATTACTTATGCCTCTAGTAACTATTCGTAAAACAATTTGCAATGACTGTTACTCAAGATAAATGAGGGATAGCCCCAGCCTCCAACTGTAAAATTGGATATCGAGTAAGCAGCAAAGCAAAGTGAGAAATGCCATACTTAGGCTCTCCCGCTCAGGGGTATTAAGCTCATACGTAGGAGTGGAGTTTATATTTGTATCAACCAATTAAAAATTATTAATGCAACAAGTTATATAATTGCCATATAATACCATGCTAATTTACTTGGCATTTAGTAACTAAGTTGGAATTCACAGTATCTCTATCCTAGCTCAAATGATGTTATTTGCATTTTTTTTCTTGAGATAGGGTTCTAGTATCTTTTAACATTCTGTAAATGATTCAAATTACTGAAATCATCTATTGCTTCAGAGTAAATAATATTTGAAAGGAATGCCTAAAGCGATTTTTTCTTGCTCCACAGAGTTCATATTTAAAGCTAGGATGTACACAAGGATGGTTTTTTGCTCCTCTCGTTCATCCTTCTTCAAAGTGAGTCTTCAATGTAGTTTGGTGACAATTTCTTCCATATCTTTTGCAACTCAACAGCACTATATCTTCTTTTATGGAAGCTTGACCTTCTTGAAGGTCTGATATAAGCTGCACCTTATTATTTTTCAACAGATAAATCACAATTGGAATAGTCACATAGTTTTAGACTCCTGAGATGATCGTATTCAGTTCTACAATCTGCTTGAACTTTTACTTATCTGTTTCATCAGTAATATGGTACCTTGTTTTTACGTGCTAACTTTAAATAGCCATGTAAATTTGTTTTGATTTTCTTGCCGGAAACATGAAAATGTGAACTTGATGATAGCTCTTGGTAACTTAGTCAGATACTCCCTTTTTCTGATTTAAATGTCTTTTCTTTTTAGTTCATTCTAAAATAGTGTTATCTCTTCGAAAGTTCTCAGTTTTATTTAAACTTAGTAGAGTAGTTTGTCAGCATCATAATTAGCCAATATATTAGCAACTTCTACTCTAAATTTACAAAAGTTGATTGTTCCTGCATACTGCATACATGACTGTGAGAATAGATGAACTATTGCATTACTTGCCGGGTAAACCATGACAATAACTTGACATAGAAAGATATAATTACAAATTATGCAACTATCATTATTTTCGAACCAGCATTTTTCCTGTTCATAGTTTCTGCCAAGTTGCGAGTATAAATTTGAACAAGAATTTCAAGGAAAAATCAGAAATTTTCTTGTCATAAAACGGTGTTAATTACGTATAGATTGAACATTCTACCATCTTATGAGGGTACATCTTATGAAAATTTTCTGGTCTCTGGTGGCAGCTAATTTTAATTTACTGCAGGAACATAGCTCAACTGACTAAGGTTAAGATAATGAAAAAGCAGGGTGAATGGCAAGACCTTCACATCCCACCCAGGTAATAATAGTTACTTCTAATATAGGAACTTTGGATGACGACTTGATAATTTACTTTTCTGTATCATTCTTCAAATATAATATTTTTGCTATTTTCCTTTAACCTGTTTCTGGTTGCATTACTGCATCTATCTCTATGCTTGATGAAGCTGGCTCCTGTTACCTATGAGTTACATGTATGATGTAACTATACTATTTTTTGTTGTCCAATTGTACATGCAGTGTCAGGTCAATTGTTTGCCTCAACTTGCCTAGCTTTTCCGGTGGACTAAATCCCTGGGGAACACCAAATAGCAACAAACGACGATATGTATGCATTCCAAACAAGCTTCTTCCCAAATCCGCATCATTTTTTTTCCTGTTGTAGCTATACTGACGTGCTTATATTTCTTCAATGGACAGAGGGACTTGACTCCTCCATTTGTAGATGATGGCCTTCTTGAGGTTGTTGGATTCAGAGACGCTTGGCATGGATTGGTCCTCCTTGCTCCAAAAGGACATGGGACACGTCTTGCCCAGGTTAGGAACAAATTGTGTTTAATACAAATATTTGTGTGTATGTATGTCAACCGATAAGTAGTTCTGTTTCTACCAGTGTTCAACTGTCTTTTGTATTGCAACTTGCACGAAAGAATAAAAACATTGAACTGATAGAGTTATCCAGGAAAAAAAAACATTGAACAGATAAAATATAGGTCCCATAAACTTTTTTGTGTGTGTGATAAAGCAAAATGTAGTTGCAGAATCTGTCTAAATTATTGCTTGTGGCCCTGAGAAAATAGTTATCCACCATGACCAGTTTCTTTGGAGAGGTCATTTTGTCAGATCTTTTCCGAAAACCAAAATTTATGTTTACTTATATGTAAGCAGAGCTACTATTTATCTAATTTCCTCTATGGTTTTCATACTTGTAGGCGCATGGTATCCGGTTTGAGTTTCAGAAAGGAGCAGCTGATCATACATTCATGAGGATTGATGGGGAACCCTGGAAGCAGCCTCTACCTGAAAATGATGACACCGTTGTGGTAGAAATTTCTCATCTAGGCCAAGTTAAGATGCTTGCTACCCACGACTGCAGAGCCAAAAGTATACATGATCCCTCAAGTCAATTCAGTCATGACGCTGATGAGGTTGATAGTGATGAAGAAAATTCGGTCAACGAAGAACGAAGGAAATTCGGGGCAGCAGACACTTTCAAAATTCCAGATGAGGTTGATGTTTCTAGTCTCAGTTAACTCCATTATTCTTCTTTGTTCTGTTACCTCTACAGTACATTTGCTGTATAGTAGGCATAACAAGGCTCCATGTCAAATTTATAAGACATGGATATTTTAGAGGTTTTGCATAGAGAATTTCGTGATCATTTGGTGTATAGGAGAAAGTTTGCTGACTTGGTGTATGATAAAGGAGACGCTAGAAGTGACCATTATAACCTTTAACAGGCTAGATTTTATTTAGCCAGAACATTATTTGGCTTATAAAGTTGTATTCTCTACTAAAAGTGACCAGATATATTTTTCATTATTTTTGTATGCTTGCATTTACTCGATCTAAAGCCTGAGTTTAATTGAGAATTCTGAGATAGCTCCTGACCTTGTAGCATATGACCACATATTTTAGTGGCAGTTCAGTGGTGGGATATGTCTATAATCACTAGAAATGGGAGAGTGTATAAAATGTTTCCTTTTGAAGTAGCCGTGTCTAACATGCATAACTTTAGCAACTAACATAATTAACTCCTAATGCACCAATCTAAGCTTTAACTTGATTAAGTATGTGCCTTGAGATAAACACAAGTGGAACTTCAAAAAATCCTCAATCAAATAACTGATGAAGTACTTTGAAGTAATACTTAAAGGCCCTAATCTTCGAGGATAGGGTGGGAGATCTAATTGCATTTTTACCTTCACAACTTCCTGTAAGGAAGAATACTCACCACCACTTGAAGAGCTATCTCTACATAGTGAATTGTTACAGCAAAGTTCAGCTTATTTTATCAGTACTCTGGTAAGAATAAGATAGTCGTAAAGCAATGTTTACACAGCTTGAAACAAAACCAGAACTAAAGAAAATGAAAGAGCATGACAGCTGAGTAACTCTTTGATTTTTGTCACTACACAGAGGGGCTTTATCTACAAACAATTTAGAGAGAGTAGCAACAATAAAGCTATTCTGTTTAAGCAGGAAATAATGAACATTGCGATATATCTCAATTACTGTAATAACAAAACATTCAACGTAACTTTGATCTTCTAATATAACTTGCCTGATCTTTGGAGACTGAGCTCTATAGTACATGGAATGTTCCGCTAGTGGAACAAGTCAATGAGGTCCAGGCAGGAGGACAAAATGATCTCTCTTACCTCCCAGCATATTGGTAGTCTCCCAAGCATTTTGTCACAGTCTCATTGGCCTTCTGAGTTTCCCTTTCGCCTCTCTTTTTCTTCTCCCTAAACAACACACACATTATAAAATTGAGATAAAATGGTAAAAGTATGTTCACCAGACAAAGTCTTGATTGACAGTATTTGCACTATACCAAAATACATGTGAAGAATGTAAAAGATGGAGAGGAAGTGAAACAAGGGGCATAAACAAGAGTGTTTTCCTGGGGTGGGAATGAGGTGGATAAGTAGGGGTAGGGAAGAGAAAAGTCATGGATTTCTGGTAGATTATGTGGAACAAAACCTTGTTAGAGCTTATCAATGCTAGAGAAAAATGCAGCTGAATAGTTTTAGAAAATAGTTAAGAGAAAGGATATCGAAGAGTATTGAACCAAGAAAGAACTCTAACCTTTCCACGTATTCCTTCAACAGCTCTTTAGCCTGAACCAGCTTGGAAAGCAAATTGCGATAAACGTCAAGGTCCCGGTCCACACTTTTCTTATTTACATTGAGTGCGGCACAAAGCTGTCATGTTTTACCCCACAAGTCAACAATGATATTCTCGTCTAAGTGCATTGGAATTTATATGAGCATAAACATGGGGGTTTCACCTATACGTGAACACATTCAGGAAACCTGCTACACTAGCTACTCTGATTATAAGCAGGACCATTGTTATTTTACCAATCGAATTATCCAAACAAGTGATTTTTTATGGCATGTAAACTCAAGACCATCTTAAGTTTTTAAATTGTTCTCTTCTTTTTGCTAGCACAAATTCTTGAAAACTAACCTAGCCACCAAAGACCTCATGCGAAGAGTACAACAATGAACTCTAACTAAAGGAGAGTCTTCATATTAGCCTTCTTGCTGTACAGAATTTTCAAGAAAGACAAAAAAGGGTTGTTCTATAATAACAAAGTACAGGGCAATTTAATTCTCTTCATACATATTACATAGAGGGTTCATAGAAACCTTTTACTTTCTTGTGCAGGTTAAGAGACAAAATAGGTCTCATGGGAGGAAGCCTAGTCTGTGGGCAATATTAAGGAATTTGCTCGCTTTTCGTTTAGAGAGACATTGAATTTCATCCTAATGGAGTATCATGTTGTATATGAGAAGAATGATTTGAACTTTTTCTTTGTTCCCTCGTTTCCCTCTTTGGATGTAACTGTTTGTGAAGATCATCATTTAGCAATCACACATCAATGCAATTAAGAAATGCTAGCATTGGTCGCTGACTTAAAGTGACAGAGAGACATAGTAGAACTCCTGATATTTCTGGTACAATTACAGAGATATCATGGACAGGTTAAATGCATTCAAGAAACTCGCACAGACAATAACACAAAGAGTTCCTTTGGCCATCAATCCGTGTGTGTTTACTTGTTCTAGGATGAGTGCCATCAATTATCTTTCTCACAGATTTCCTGAGGACGGATACCTTTGATTTCATAATTAACACTTCCCCGCATAACCATGTTTTATGGAATCAAGATTTCAATGTTCTTTAAAGTTAAATTTGTACAGTTACAGACAATGAATTGTAGTTTTAGTCCATACAATGCACAGGTGTGAGTTTTACCTTATATCATAAAACAACCATGTAAGATTTTACACACTTTTATTTTAAGAATATATTGCTTCATATCTACTTCAAGTGTGATCTAATACGGTAGGTTTTCCATATCTGGCCGTAATAAAGTATAGAGGCTAGCACGCAAACATGAGTGAATATCTACCCCAACTTAAAGAAGCTCTAAAAGAAAATGTGTCATCGGTATTATGACTTGAACCAGGTTTCCCAATTTTTAGAGTTCTATCTGAGATGAATACTTGAAAACTTATATTCTTGTTCTTGTCCATTTTTTTTTCATTTTTTCAATGCACCGAGTAATTAGATATGCAAAGGGAAATTGAAACTATATGCTTCTCACAACGTATATGGGCTTACAACTCCTAATCATGAGTAACCTTCCCTCTGACACTAAATTACTTGACACGTTTATCATAACCATTTCCAAAGTGTTACAAGTTTACACAAACCATAGAGCTTGTGGTGTTTCTAGATGATTGAAGTAATCCAAGTAAACACAAACGAGTAGGAAGTGCTTGTAATATACAAAATATACTATGAAGAATGTTATGGTATATACCTTTTCTAAGATGGTTGGATCAGTTACATTTGCCAACTCAAGTAGGCGAAAGAGACCAACCGCAAATAATCGACTGTAACAGAAGCCGTCCTTGGTTCCAGCTCGCTGTGCAATATCCTTGAAAATGTTTTCAATTTCTCTATCTTTGGATGAAAAGTCAACTAGTGTATTGGCATTTTGAGTACGAGCCCATTCTTCTAATTTTTGTGCATCAGCTCTATAAAACATACTGGGAAAGTTAGAATCTCTAGAAAGGAAAAAGATTCATGGGCATACATCATAATAAAAGGTCACTACACTCCTGATAAATCCACTCAATGTTAGACAAAAGATTATAACAACTACAACAGTAACATTTACAGCATCTATGCCTAAACCCCAAACTATTGGCACTCGGCTATATGAATCATCAATATCCATTTTGCTCATTTCATTTCTACTCAAGACAAATGAATGTGATAAATAAAAATAAGAACATCCACAAAAACTTCTAACCTTCTTACATATTTAAAAGGTGATGCACAGGAAATATCTAAAAGAAGATTGAAGATCTTCCCATATTATTAAGTTTCAAATAAATGGAGCATGGTTTCAGCATTTTCTTGGTTGGTTCATTTTTAGCTGAAATATAGCCACCTCAAATTACAATCTACCTTTTCAGCAAAAAATTCTAAAGCTTGAGCTTTTGTGGCAAGTTTTTTTTTTTTTTTTTTGAAACAATAAAAAGAAAAGAAAAAATGTGCCACAAAAACTGTGGCACAGTTCAGTATTATAAAATCAGACAGTCTCTGTTTGAATGGAAATTAACACTCTCTTCAAGGCATAAGAGACATAATCTACTTCAATTCATAGGCCACATGGTTTAAGTCTTAAACAATTACCTCTTACAATTGAACATCTTCTTCATTCCTAAGGCAAAGATTTGCATTTACACTAGATAAGTCTTATTTAGTGAAATAGGAGACGCCTATTTCTATGTCACAGACCTAAACTTTTGATGGAGTACATAGAGCAAACTCTAGAACAATATTAGAATTATCTTTACAAGATTAAGATTGACACTTTTGGCCACCGCAAGAAAGATGAGAGGCTCTCCCTGGTATTCTATCTAGTATATAAAGATGTACTTATGATTCAACTCTTTTCATCAATCTAATTTCTCATTCTTGCATTTTGGGTGAATCATGATTGAGAATTTTGCATACTATGTTGAGAACTATATTTGGGTTTTGCTAAGCATGTATGAAGTTTGGTTAGGAAACCTAATCTATAGGTTGAGATTTGTTTTGAGAGGCATGGGTTACGTTAGCCAGGTCAGAACCTACCAGGTGCCAGTCGTGGCTCTAAAATGATCTCATGACACTCTACAAGTGGAAAAATGTATAATTTGGCTCGATCAATCTCATCCAATGTATCTCTTGGTTAAAAAACTTATAATAGACATATCCACTTCACAATGGGGTTACTTTATTCAGTTTAATCATGGGTTCCTCTTCGTAAGCCCAGGAAGATACTGTTAGATTAAGGTAAACAGTAAGCTACCTCTTAGTAAATAAAAGTTGATCAAGGGTTCTACAGCTAGTCCTGAATAGCACTTCCATTCATTGAGAAATCATACACCTGCATTTCTCAAACTCCATAATACGGCTAAGCCTATTCATCTTGGGTTTTGGTTCCATTCTCCAGAAAATCTTAATGATAATTAAACTTAAATTTTATCTACAACTACCTTACTGGAAAGCTCAATGCAAGCATCCCCTCACTTATAAATAATTATTTGTGTGCCTTTAAACAAAAAAGGAGTAAAAAGCAACAAAAAGTGGCAAGAGATGGATTAAGCATGCCTGTATTGCTCAGGATCCTCCTTTAGCGCCTCTATATATGCTTTGAAGATAGCATTACGATCCTCTTCACTTTGGTAGCCCTCCATAAGTTGATCATACACAGTAACAAAACCTAGGGCAAACACAGGATCATATTGGTAGGATTTCTTGTACCTTGTCAAATGTTGTTGAACGATTAGCTCTTGTAACACTGTGTTGTAGACAGTTGGAATTGGACGCTTGTAAGCGGTCAAGAACTTCATTTTAGTGTCAGCAACAGTTGGCAAATCTGGAAACAATTCAATATAACACGTTGCATTATTACCTCACAAAATAAACACATGCAAAATCACTAAGATTGAACAGAATAAGTAACGAGAAAGAAATTAGACAAAACAAATGTAAATACAGAAAATGCGGACAGCTGCATGAATGCAGACAGAAATATTAAACCATAGAAAGCTTCATTTTATCTGTTAGTTCAATATCCATGTTTTTTCCCTTAACAAGTTAATTCAACTTTCATTAGCAATAAATAGTACTCCCTCCAATCCATTTTATACAATGTTATTTGTATGAACATGGAGTCTAATATGTTAATTTGACTAGTATATGTACTTGACAATTCTTTTTGAAGAAGTAAGGCTACTTTATTTACACTTCATTACAAAAGGTATGTCATATATGAAATCATCCCGTAAACTAATTAGGGAGCTAACAAATAATTAAGCAATGGTTTAGAACTTATATAATCGAGAAAATGTCACACCGAAGCTTATAACGGAACAGCTTAATGCATTTAAATTCGTGAAAGTTCTGAAAGTTGTATAGAAATGGAACAGTGGAAAACATCTATATAAAGCAGAATGTAGCAAGTATATAACAGTAAAATATTCTCAATACTTCAAATCACATATAAGCAATTCCAACTAGAAAACATCCGCATTTCACTATATCTAGATCCAAATTCAACCATTATGCATTTCATATAACAAACTGTAAGATGTAGACTAAAAGTAGTCGTATTAGAAAGAAATTAGTTAAGCAATTGTAACATTACACATACACAATCATGCAATTAGCTGAGAAATTAAACTATAACAGAAATTAGATGGAAAAAAAGCTACTGTATAGTTTAATTTTTCCTAATTCAAATTCAAAGCAATAAAGAGAACTTGCCTGCTGCTGAACTGGACGTGCAATGAACGACAAAGCGAGAGGTGGAACTGGAAGATCGAACATTGACGGAATCAAAGGAGAAGTTGGAACGCAACCTAAATGTATCAATAGAACGAGACGAAGAAACGGAGGATTTCCTTTCCGCCGATTGAGTAATCGCCGAGAAAGATACTGAAGTAACAGCCGCCATATTTCTACAGAAGAAGAAGAAGAATGAGAAGAAACAGTTTGTTGCTTTAGAGAATAGAGTTGTTTTCCATTTCAATTTTTCTGTGAAAAATGGAGAAAGGAAAAAATAGAGTGTGAGGTTTGGATTTGAGGGCTTATCCGATGGCTTTTAGGATATTTCATTTTCATTTTTAATGTTTATGAATAGACGAATAATATCACAACACGTGTACTGATTGAATCCATTTTGTACTACTACTTTTTGTGGTTACAAACGATTGTTGTAACTTGTAAGCTATGCCAAGGGGTGGGTGTAGTTGGTATACAACTACAACTACAAGGACTCAAGGAGGTCAGGGTCGATTTCTTCGTTCAATCTTTTTTCAGTTAAATTTATCTAATACCATTTATTTTTTAATAGATTTATCCATGCAAATTCTGAGAATAGTAGCTACAAAATTTTCTGGATGCTCCAGAAAAGAACTTGTTAGTTAGGTCAGACAAATTATTTAGCTAAAAATGATTTAGAAGTCATTTGGATTTGAGAGATGCAAACCGGTGATAAACCAACCCATACTAAATCAGACATTATTAATTATTTAAATGAATTTATATATTTTAAAATTATATAAAGATTTTACAAACTATAACCTTTTATAATTTTAAAATATTATTAAATTGTCTATCAAAGAAAGAATTTACTCTATCATAGTTTCGTATATAACTAGTTTCGCAATTTACTACTGAAAATTGATTTATTTATGTCAAAGAAAACAAATGGAAGTCTCAGTTTTTCATTTCATGTGGATGAGGATTCAAATTTTTGAAATGATACTTTATGGAAAAAGAAACTTCTAAAATTTAATCAGATCTTAAATAAAAGAGTGAGAACAATGAATATATGCTGTATTAATTCTTTATTTAATTTGAAAAGCATTATTTTGGGGGAAAATGCATTGGTTTAAGGAAAATATAAAATGAACTTGTTTGAGTGGCTCTGTGTCCTTTTGGCAAACTCTACTCGAAGCCTCACTTGTTTGTTTTTCCATCTATTACTATTGTTCAAAAATTACCGATAAAAATTTTTTAAAAAATTATTCTTTTGAGATCTTACATATGGATTTATGAAATATATTATTATTTTTATGATTCAAATGTAGATCTATAATTTCACATCGATGACAAAATACAAAATTAATTCACATTCAACTGTAACTATACATTAAAATTATAATTTGGGGTATCGTGTTGCGCCACTAAGCACCCGTGCCAAAATGCTCATAGATCAGGCCCAGAATCAAAACTTTCGTCACATTGCTGATTGATGCAACTGTGATCATACTCCAGTTTTTCAGTCCATGGCCCATATGGGACTCTATTTTCAGACTATGAGAATATAAAATTTTAATAATAATTGAACCATAAAACTTTAGTATAAAGATTAATTTCCACAAGCATATTTGCTACTATACCTTTTCCAAAACATTTGTCAAAATAATGCATGTGGGAAAATGCCAACATGATGTGACTATTAATTAATTCCTAATTCAATTATATTATCCCAAAACCTAACTTTTTATATTATTTCTTTTAAATTCCAAACAACAACTAAGTTGTGGAAATCGCTGTGATCAACTTTCGAACTATAGGGTGCCTTGATGTTATAAAGCAAAGAGTAAAGTGCTTCTAAGGTTATTTATAAGATTGTTGAGAATGATAATATGAATCAGCCTCATATTACAGTCCCTCAGATCACAGTCAAGAATAAAAAGGAACACATCGAAGAACCTGTTCCTGAAGCTGCTCCTAAAGTCTAAAGTCAAGATTGATCCAACATACATATCAACATTCTCAATCAAGAAATTCATCACATTTTCTGTACATAGCACAAGATTCCTTTATTAGATGCTTATTAGATGTTTCTTCTAGAAATTGTATAGGTGTACAAAGTTTGTTAGGAGTTTGTTAGCCTCTTAGATTATTTTACATCTTTGCCATTTTGTATTAGGATAAATAGTTGATCCTTGTTCAATAAAAATCACTCAGAAAATTTCCAACATCTTATCTTCATTGCTCTTTCATTTTATTTATGGTATCAGAGCACCATTAAAATATCCTTCACTCTCCATATCTTCAATGACGAATACTTCTACATCTGAGTCAAATTCTCCCGCTGTTGTATCCAAAGTTATGGATCAAAGCAGTCCATATTTCCTTCATCCATCTGATTCACCAGGGATGTCCTTGGTGAACTCCATCTTTGAAGGAAAAGGATATGGAGGATGGAGGAGGTCCATGCTCATTCGCTCTCAGCTAAGAATAAGCGAATAAGCTGGGATTCACTAATGGAACTTGCAAGAGTCCTGTTCCCAACAGTCCAGATCTGCAACCATGGAACAGGTGCAACGACATGGTTACCAGCTAGTTGTTGAATTCACTCTCTAGAGACATTGCTGACAGTGTACTCTACTTCAAGACCGCTGAGGAACTCTGGAATGATCTGGAAATCAGGTTTGGGCAATCAAATGGAGCACAACTCTTTCACATGCTAAAAGAGATGAGTGGTTTCTGTCAAGGATCACTCAACATTGCAACTTACTATACAAAAATCAAGGGGTTATGGGATGAACTTGATACC
Organism: Solanum sitiens; assembly: GCA_016801875.1. Taxonomy (NCBI): domain Eukaryota; kingdom Viridiplantae; phylum Streptophyta; class Magnoliopsida; order Solanales; family Solanaceae; genus Solanum; species Solanum sitiens. Next base: position 363,000 of record JABWTJ010000080.1, read on the forward strand.
TTGAACACAAAGGGCATTTGTTCATGCTCTTGTGATTGTGGTGGAAAGGAGAAAATGATGAAGGCACAACAAGATGAAAGGCTCATTAAGTTTCTTATGGGATTGAGTGAGGCCTATGTTGTAGTAAGAAGTAACATCCTGATGATTTCTCCCTTACCCTCTGTTAGTCTTGCCTACTCTCTTCTCATTCAAGATGAGAAACAAAGAGAGAGATATACAATTTATCTTATTTGGTGGCTGATGGGAATGTACCACCTCAATATCCTGGACATGGGAACAGGTCTCAGACACCTGAATACAAGAGTTAAAAGGGTAATTCATCTTTGATTTGTTCCAATTGCAGGAAAGTGGGACATACTGTTGATAAGTGCTATAGAATCATTGGTTTTCCCAGTGATTTTAAATTCACAAAGAGCAAGAGGGAACCAAATACAATCAGGAGCAATGTTGTGCTGCCATCTTATTTACCTTGCTTTTCCAGTTCTCTTCCTAATTTTGCAGGAATTTCTGGAAATCAGTTGACTCAGCAACAGGTTTATCAGCTGGTTAATCTGTTGAATCAGGCTAAGATCACTCAACTAGATGCTAACCCTGTTGACCAAAATGCAATACACTGGTAACTCTTCTGTGAAATGCTTACTTTCATTCAACTCTAAGCCCTGAATTTTAGATTCGGGTGCTTCTCAACACATGTGTTCTGATTCAAACATGTTTCATACTCTTAAGTCTCTTCCTCAATTCATCAATGTTACATTGCCTAATTCCTCTAATGTGAGAGTCACTCATTCAGGAACTGTTGGTCTCCTTCCTAATTTTTTTATCCGTGATGTTCTTTATATTCCCTCATTCAATTTAAATTTTCTATCTGTGCATAAGATGTGCATACAATTAAATTGTTTCATCAGTTTCTCATCAACTAAATGTGTTTTGCAGGCCCCTTCAATGAAGAGGCATCTGGTTTTTGGTGAAGCTAAGAATGGTCTCTATCGATTGTTCCCTTTCAGCATCAAGTCTCCAAGTCACTTCAACAAAGCTGAAGTTTCTTTTTCTAGTCATAGTTTTTCCTCTTGTAATTCATTTTCTAGTAAGGATAGTTCTATTTTTCACTTATGGCATGTAAGGTTGGGGCATCTCCCTGTTTCATCAATGAACAAATTGTCTAGTTACTTTAAACCTGATCCTAATTATGCTTGTGATGTTTGCCCTCTAGCTAGACAAACTAAATTGCCTTTTCCTATAAGTGTTATCAAAACCAAAACAATATTTGAATTAATTCACATTGACACATGGGACCCTATAAAAATGCTACTTACAATGGTTTCAAGTATTTTCTGACCATAGAAGATGACTATAGTAGAGCTACTTGGACATACCTTTTGAGTACCAAATCTAATGCGTTTCCAGTGTTAAAACAGTTTATTTTCATGGTTCAAAGATAATTTAACAACAAAGTTAAGTCCATCAGATCTGACAATGCTCTAGAATTGGGGAAGGGAACCATTGCATCTGAATTTCTTCTATCTCAGGGCATTTTACATCAAACATCTTGCATTTCCACTCCACAACAAAATGGAGTTGTGGAAAGAAAACATAGACATCTTTTAGAAACCTCTAGAGCATTATTGTTTCAATCCAATGTTCCTATTTGTTATTGGGGTTAATGTTTACTCACTGCCACTTTCTTAATTAACAGGTTTCCCTCTAGAGTTCTCAATGGTAAAACACCTCATGAGATTTTGTTTGATTCTCCTCCTAAGTACCAGTTTCTTAAGGCTTTCGAGTGTCTTTGTTATGCTTCCACTTTAACTCAAAATAGATCAAAATTTTCACCTAAAGTAGTTCCTTGTGTTTTCTTGGGGTATCCTTCTGGACAAAAAGGATACAAACTCTTATCTTTGGATACTAAAAAGATGTTTGTGTCAAGGGATGTTCATTTTCATGAATCTATTTTTCCTTTCAAATCCAATTCCTCTTGCTCTCCTATATTTTCCTCTTCACCCTCTCTTCCAGTATATGAACCTCCTAGTGCTCATCCTACTTCACCTCAGGAGTCCATTACCATCACTTCTCCAAATCAAGCTGATCATATTCACTCTCCCAGTTCTTTCTCTCATGAACCTGGTTCACCAACCAGTTCCATTCAACTCGTTCCTTCTCCCATGATCATAGATTCACCTATAAGATCTTCTAGAACTTAAAAACACCCTGCTTATTTGCGTGATTATCACTGTAATAATGTTTACCTCACATATCTTACTTTTTCTTGTTTCTATCCTTCTATCCATCCACAAATCTTTCCTTTTGCAGCCTTATCTTCTGCTAACCAACAAGTGGTCACTTCTTTTTCCCCTATTGTTGAACCTACTAGATATGCACATGCTGCTTTGCACCCAGGTTGGCAGGTGGCTATGGATGATGAATCAAGGATTTGATTGCCAACTAAACTTGGGATGTCGTTGAGTTACATAAAGGTAAGAGGGCTCTATCATGTAAATGGGTCTATAAGGTAAAATATAAGTCTGATGGAAGCATTGAAAGACTTAAGACTCGACTTGTAGTCCGTGGTGACATTCAAAGAGCTGGGATAGACTTTACTGAAACATATTCACATGTTGTGAAGATGACAACGATTCGTTGTATTTTAGCCATTGTTGCTAAGAAGGACTGGCCTCTTTATCATTTAGACGTAAACAATATGTTTCTTCATGGAGACCTCAATGAAGAGGTATACATGAAATTTCCTGCAGGTCTGGATGCACCTGGTCCTTTTCATGTGTGTCTACTTAAAAAGTCTCTATATGGTCTGCGTCAAGCTTCTTGACAATGGTTTGCAAGATTGGCAGCTGCTTTACAATTCAAAGGATTTATTTCCTCATTCAATGATTACTCTTTATTTTTCAAGCATTCAGATGGTCTTCTTACTGTCATCGCCATTTATTTGGATGATATCATTATCACAGGTGATGATGATGCCACTATCACTCAGCTGAAGTTGTTCCTTGATGATGTATTTAAGGTCAAGGATTTGGGATTTTTGCACTATTTCTTAGGTCTTGAGGTATTCAGGGAAACTCAAGGCTTGATTGGCACTCAACTAAAGTTCACTCTCAAACTCCTATCTTAATTCGATTGTGAACACTTACTGTTGACACCCAATTTTGGCCTTCTACAATAGAAATTAATTCATGAGCTTCTTAAATTCTCAAACTATTTAAAATAATCCATTTTATAAATTTAGGAAAAATATAAAGTTTGCGTTATGTTGAATAATTTTTGCCGTTTCTTAAAGTTTTTAGATAATATATATATTTTACATAATTATGTATATAATTAGTATATTTTATGATTATTAAAAAAAAATGATGACCATCTCAAAAATATTTTAAATTTAGTAAGTAGTCTTTTAAATTAGTTTAGTTTAAATCATGGTTATATTTTTGAATCACTAAGTTTATGATTAAATTAATTATTTTATTTTATTTTTTGTTTTTTTGTTAATATTAAGAAGCTCATTAATTAATTTATAATAATTCGTCTTGCCGGACCTTAGTCGAATTCATCAATTAATGCAAATCGGTTAGTCCTTAACTTATTTCGGCCGAATTTGTAATCTATGGTTATTTCCAAAATTTAAGTTAACCAACATTTACCCCATTTTAGTAGATCAATTTTAGACCAAAGTTGGGCCAGTTTTCTGCCCAACTTTCACATAAATCAGCAGTCCATATTATATTCATTCAAATTCCCAGCCCAAACCTGACTGACCCACTCTATTTCTTCTTTCTCACTACAAAAGATGTGGCAGAAAGCTACAACAACTTTCCATTTTTTCTTCATCGCAGCAGAAATCACGGATAGCAGCAGAAAAATCCCGAGAAATCAGGTACACTCATCCAACTACTCTGCGAGATCCATACTCTAGTCTCCTAAACGATCACATCGCCGGCCCCTTTTCCCCATTTTAAGGGATTTTCAAATCTTTTCTACTGTTGTCTTGAAAATGGGCAAAGGAGTTTGAATTGGAGGTTCGAAATTTTCACAGGTTTCCCCCTAAATCTGCCTCAATCTTCCTTATAAATAGTCTTTTTACACTCAAGAAATGGGAGAGGGGATTGAAAAGAGAAAAAAAAAATCCTAAGTTCCTAGAAATTCGCCGCTTAGATTCTGCCTGGGAATTCTTGTCTTGCCGACCGTTTTAAGGTGAAAGTCGCTACTCTCAGCTCGTTTGTCCTAGTCTCGCCGCCCCGAAAAAAGGTAATATATGCTTCTTTTTTTTTTTAGTTTTCATTTCGATTCCGAGCATTATGTGATGAGTCTGTCTCAACTAAGTCTTCCTTAGCTTCTTTATCACTTTGATAAAAAATGAATGGTCATGGGTTATTCCTTTTTCTAATGGAACTCCTGACCAATCATTGTGTTATTCATGTCTGCCTCGATTAGATGTTCAAATCAGTTTGTAGTTGTTTAAGTTTATCTTTCATGTTGTTTTTGAATCAGATGTTCGTCTTGCTTTGACTCTTGTTCCTGATATGGTATCAAGCATCAGTGAATCTATTTCGATATTATAAGTTGGTCGTCATATATATGGGCTCCACTTGGTCTCTTTTCGTTCAGTTGAATCTTTGTTTGAGTTCGCTTAATATGATATATTTTTTGTTTGGTGTCAATGAATATGTTAGCTGCACCATTCTGTTTTGAACCACTGTTATTTGCGATTTTTTGATAGTCTTCTTTATGTTTCTGGTGCACCAAGTGTAGCCTCTGTTTTCTTGCCTTAGTTGCATACAGAATTCTGACTTTATTATTTAAGAATGCTAGCCTCCAGTCACAATCTCTTTTTTTTTTTTTTTTTTGGAAGTCTCAAAGTGTTTAGCCTTTCTTTTGGGGTACCCATGTATGTTCCTTTTATTTATTTATTTATTTATTTATTTAAAATACTTCTAACTTTACTTTGTGTAATTACGGTTAGTTGTAAGTGTAACTTGGTGATCATTATATTGGTTAATACGTGTTAAGATTAATCGGTTTAGTAGCATAAATTGGCTTTATCTTGTGGGAAGTTTAGTTTGCATGAAAAGCTCCTAATTCTTTGCTTGAGTGTTATTTGATCAATTTCATTTTCAATGTGTATATTCACCTGCTCGCATATCGTATTTAAGTTATATGCTAATCATCTCACTGAATGTTCGATCTTCAGAACGAGCTTATATTTTGGGGTTGGTGGATTAATGTTTGGTATTACCTTTATTAAGCATTCTGTTGGAAAGTCATGTTGATTGAGTATGCTATAGTTCTTGTTTGTGCTACTGCTAATTGGAGTTGCATAAAACTGATTGTTTGCTCTAAGTATCGGCAGAGTTGCGTTCACTTTCTTACCATTTGTTAGCTTAAAATTTGCATCCTTATCGTAGCTGCATTTTAATATCACTAAGATCTCTCTTAGTTCAAAAAGAGCATGAGGTTACCTCTTCCTTACGGCTATATTTGCTAATCACCATGGTTGCCACTTTGTTTTCACCATTCTTCATTCTTAGCATATATCTCAGGCCATGGCTATTCGAAATTCTATATCACTCACTTAAATTGTAGTTTGGTTGCTTGTCGGTACTATCTCGATTTTATCTTAAATGTTGTCTTGTCCTATATTCAACATGGCATATCCTACTCAAAATCTAATTCCTGCTTCGGGATAGTTGGTTAGTTTCTTTGTTTAGCCCAAGCATAAAAATCACAATCTGGTTGTTCCAACCTTTGTGCTACCTATTGTTTAGCCTTAGCACTTTGTTGATTACTGTATAGTATAATTATGATTACTTTAAACAATTTCAGCTAGTACATGCCGAGAATTAGTTGACTCCTAATTTTAATTAATGTTTCTAATTGTCTAATTTGCCTTCAGCCTTGAGTTTTGATTTAATCTTTGAGATTAAATAAGTGATATAACATTCAATTATTGATATCTATGATGTTCTACAATGCATTGCTCCTGCTGCATTATTTTTCCTTCCTTGTGCAGTAGAAAAAATGCTAAATAATTTAATAGTTGCATACTTATTCTTTGTGGTGGTTCAAATTTAGTATGAAGTTACTTCTTGTAATTTCTTTCAACAATGGTTGAATGATTTCAAGTTAAATAAATTATCATTCTAATTCTTATAAAAAAAATTTATGCATGAACTCCCTCGGATTCCCCTTTTCCTCTTGCATCTCTGGTTGGTGGAAACCCGAATCAACCTCCTTATCGAGTCATCCAACCTTGAAAATCTGACGAACAAGTCTTTGAAGTTGACGTACAGGTCTCAAAATGCAAAAAATTGGGTCGTATACATTCGATATACACTGATATACATCCAGTGTATACAAAAATGGGATTGGGTTAAAAAAAAAAAAAACTGGCAGCGAAATTGGCCCAAGAAGGGGCCCAATTTCATTATCTTTTTCCATCTCCTAATTGTTTTGATTATGTTGACTAATTTCGTTTAACTCTAACTTTAGAATTGGTAATTAACTTAGTTAAATCCCCAAAAGATGAGTCATTTTCTTTATGTCGGTTTATTATTTAAACATCTTTTGAAATCATTTATTTTTATGTTAAGAATATGAGTAAAATTAACGTCTTTAGTTAAGTCAAGTCTATGTTCTTAAAATATATATTCTTTGATGCTTTTCACCACATTTTACCATTTTCAAAAACTATTTTAAGTTAGACGAGGATTTTATTCTTATACTAATTTGAAATGTGTTTTCATCTCAAATTGATCAATTTGGTTTGACTTATTATCTTTTAAAATAATTTAAAATAACAATAACCTAATTTGGTTAAATTCTGTTCACTCATAATCAATTTCATATATTCTAATTATGGTTCCGTTTTCTTAAAAAAAACATTTTTCTTTGTTTAAATATTTTTTTTAAGTTGATCGAATATTATTAATTATTATATATTACATTAAATCATGTTCCTAAAAAATAGTAAAAAAATAATTAATCTAAGTCATAGGATAACCGCGTGTTAGCGGACGCTTCAAATGCCTTAAAACCCTTCTTGAAGCGCAAATAAGAACCTCGTACCCATTTTCTCTAAATTTATTAAGATTTAATCTGTTAAAATCTTTTTAAATTAAGTTTTCTTAATTTCTTTAAAAAATTAAGTGGCGACTCTTTTCTAAGTATTTTTCTTTTATACTTAGAAACATTTCAAAAAAGTAATTTTTCTAAAGATAGTGAAATTACGGCATAACACTTTCCCCTTGCCTCTTCACCATTGGATCCTTCTATTAAGCTTTCTGCTCATTCCGGTGAACTCTTTGCAGATCCTACTGCATATCGTCGACTAATTTGTAAACTTAATTACCTTACTCATACTAGCCTGATCTCTTATATGTTGTCCAGCACTTATCTCAGTTCATGCAAAAGCCTCGTCTTACCCACTTTACTGCTGCAGAACGTGTGGTTCGTTACCTTAGACAGAATCCTGGTCAAGGTTTATTCCTTACTGCAGAACCTTCTGTTTCTCTTCTTGCTTATTGTGATGCGGATTGGGGATTCTGTATTGATTCACGACGATCCGTCAGTGGGTTTTATATTATTCTTGGTAGCTCACCTATCTCTTGGAAATCCAAGAAGCAACACTCTGTTTCCTTATCATCTGCCAAAGCTGAATATCGTTCCATGAGACGCGTGGTGGCTGCATTAACATGGCTCAATCGTCTTCTTCATGATTTAGGTGTTCCTCCAACACTCCCCATTCCTGTTCATTCTGATAGCCAAGCAGCTATACACATAGCCAAGAATCCGATTTTCCATGAACGAACGAAACACGTAGAACTTGACTGTCATTTCGTTAGACAACAATTTCTTGCTGGTTTGATCTCTCTTTCTTATGTTCTTGCTTTATAACAGTTTGCCGATCTTATCACCAAGCCTTTATCTGGACCCTCACACCATACGCTTCTAGGCAAGTTGGGTCTCGTTTCTCCTCCCTCCAACTTGAGAGGGGGTGCTGAGAATGATAATATGAACCAGCCTCATATCACAGTCCCTCATATCACAGTCAAGAATAAAAGGGAACACGTCGAAGAACATGTTCCTGAAGCTGCTCCTAAAGTCTAAAGTTAAGATCGATCCAACATTCATATCAACATTCTCAATCAAGAAATTCATCACATTTTCTGTACATAGCATAAGATTCCTTTATTAGATGCTTATTAGATGCTTCTTCTATAAATTGTATAGATGTACAAAATTTGTTAGGAGTTTGTTAGCCTCTTAAATTATTTTACATCTTTGTCATTTTGTATTAGGATAAATAGCCGATCCTTGTTCAATAAAAATCACTTGGAAAATTTCCCACATCATTGCTCTTTCATTTTCTATAAAGATACAAAAATTTTACCCCCTTCATTTCATTTTAGTTGGTTATATTAATTTGCCACAATTCTTAAATCTTTTATTAGAGACATATTTCAGTAAATTAACATTATTAATGATATTTCTAAACTCTAAATTTGACTGTGATTTATAATTCGAATTATGTTGAGAAGTTCACCCATCACAACTCGTAGAACCATTACTACTATGAATTGATGAGTCACTAGGCTATAAGATTTAGAGCTGCCAATTTAGATTTCACTTTTAATTTATTACTTATCTTATTTGTAATTAGTTTGATTTGACATAAAAAGAAAAAAAATTAATATTATGATCTAAAATAAATAACAGATAATTATATAATTATAAATTACTTTATTAAGAATAAAATAAATATTTTAAAATTAAAATATTACTTAATATAAAAATTTATTATTCTTTTTAAAATTAATTTTAAAAAAATAAATCATGTAAACTAGGAAAAGATGAAATATAAATAAAAAACAGTCATAAATTAAAAATTCTAATTTATAGTTTCTTAAGATAAGACATCTTTATTTTCTAAAAGTTTCTCAAGTGTTCTAATAATCATTTGAGAAGTCTTTAAAAGATATGGCGTCATAGTAATTGCACAATATTTTATTTTTTTTAAAAAAAGGAAATACATTAGAATACCAAATTTTTTAATTTCTTAAAACTAGCCATTGTTATAGAACAATGAACTTCTACATCTCTATATACATACATACTCTCTCACAGATTTGACTGATTCAGATTAAAACTTCCACTCAAAGCTAATTAAAACTAAGAAATTTATAAAATTAGTACTACAATTAGGCAAACAGACTGGACTATTTGGGTCCCCACAAGATAAGATGCATAATTTTCTCAGCCTTTTCAGCATCCCTCACCCTGCGCTTCTGATCATCCATGAATGCTTTCTTCCCTGAATCTCCGGCGCCGAAAAACCATCTCGGCCACCCTTGGTTGCCGGATTCCGATGAGGAACTCGCCGGAGAAGACTTGATTCCCGCCACCATCATTTTTTTCCTTGCAGTGTATTTAATAGTCTAATTTAGTTTCTCTAAGAAATAGAGAAAAATAACTACTAATCTAAAAAGTGGAAGATTAAAGAATTGAAAATTGATTTGCTTGTGCTAACCAAAGTGGAAATGCTGTCAAATGCACATGGTTTTGCTGGCTTTAAATAGAAGCATGGAGAGATTTAACACGTGTGAACTTATAAAACTTGTTTTTAATTTTATTAGGAAGAAACCACTGGCTTTGGTCCCCCAGATTTGTTTAATCATTTTTCTCACAGAATACATGCCTAATTAAAATCACGACTTCATATTATTTATATATTTTGATAATATTTTAATTTTAATTTTTTACATAATATATTTAATAATATAAAATTAAAAAATATTTTTATGTAACTTTAAATTAAAATTAAAAAATTAAAAAAGTATTTTTATTTTATTTAACTCTACTGTCAACTTTAATTACATTTTTTTAAACGAAGAAAGTAATATATTAATGGAATAGTCTAGAACTTTTATTAATTATTTATAGTCGCCTATGGCATTTTGTAAATTGGAATTGTTATGTAGGGTTGATTTCAAGAATACAACTAATTAAAAGGAGAGATTCAGTTGCCTAAAGATACTTAGGCCAATGAGCGATTCCTTAAGCTTGTTGTCTTTAGTTTATTTTTTGCACCTTTTAGTTCAAGACTTTTGTTTCTTATTTTATAATACATAATAAAATGGCTCTCAAGGCCACAATTATCATTTTATCAAAAAAAAGGATTCCTTAAGCTTGTTCAATACTTCTGTTTTTTATGTATTTAATTATTTTTAGTATTAGTATTCATCTCTTGTGCCTCAAATTGTATATCATGATTTCTAAAAATAATTAAAATAAAATTATCTAGTTTTTTCTCATTTTATTCTTGGTACTCTCTCTGTTTTAATTTATGTGATATAATTTAACTAAATATTAAAATTTAAAAAAATATGTGACTATTTTTATGATATTTCAAAATTAATCCTTGAAAAAGTGCGCTTTTGTGAACCTTTCATAATCTCTAGGTGATTGATGATTCTAGTCATAATAAGGCAAATCTAGTCCATAAGACATGAATTTACGTCTTATGTCATATTTTTGTTTCAGAAATTTATAAACTACAAAATCTTAATCCATCGAATCAATATAGGATGAAGGAGAACATTTATTAAGGAAAGAAAATAAGAGTCCGAAGTTAAAAAGATAATTTTTTCTTCAAAATACATAATTGGCCACTCAAATTATTTTTTTTTTCAAAACCAAAAGGAATAATAAGCTGGTAAAGAAGCGATTTTTTTTTTTTTAATTATTATTTTCAATAAACAGCTTGGTGACTTTGTGTCCCAACACATATTTTGATTGATGATAAATATGTGGACCAACTAATAGCATGACTATTGACTATTGTCACTTCTCAGATACACCATACCTAACTATATTTTGTTTAGTTATTCATGTTTAATTGGAACTATTTTCTGCCATGTATATATCTTTCAATCTTCACCACCACATCCTTCATGAATTATAGTTCTCCACTAGCCCCACCCCATTGAAACATAATATTATATATAGTTAAGTAAGTAATAATAATAAGAAATGTGTGGTCACAAAATTCAACTACCAAATTATATAGACTGAGAACTTGAGTTTAATTATTATATTCATTATATAAACGATTTTTTATATATATATATTTGATTCAAGAAATCAAAAAGAAAGAATATTCAAGGTCGTATATATCTTAGTAAGCGTGACTTTTACATTTTTAAGAAATAAATTGAGTAAACGTTTTTCCGAACACACATCCTAGATTATGTATGTATATAGAGATCTAGAAGTTTATAGTACTATAACAAAGTGTAAGAAATAAGTCATTTTATTTTCATTAGAATTTTTTGTTTCCTCATTTAAAAAAAAAAAAACTTATTTTTCTAAAAAAATAATATATTTTTAATAGAAGTTGAGAAAACGTTTTTCCGAACACACATCCTAGATGGAAATCATCTTTCAGCTTTTATAGTCATTAGTGAACTTAGCCGCGCTTTGCGCGATCAAAATTGCTCATTAAATTTGTTAAATAACTAATTTTTTGAATAGTTGATTACTAAATATATTTCTAAAGATTCTTTGTAGTCTTTAATCCAAATATATCAAATTTTAAGTCTTAATTAAGTTTATTATTAGTACTTAAATTTTATATCTTTTGTAATTTGAAATCGCTTAAGAATTTTCGAAATTATGGGGGGAAAAATCCTAAATTTATTCTCTTTATTTTAATAAGAAAAGTAAATTTAATGTAATAAGTTGAACTATTTATGAAATTTAAATTTAATTTAATAATATAATAAGCTTAATGTAAATATAGTTTTTTCTAATATCTAATCTTTTCCTTCTAAAGTTATTATTCTTTCCTTTAGTAATGAATTTTTTTTCCATCTTTCACTAATTAGATTATGAAATGTTTGTAAATTATTTTCTATCTTGATTAATTTTACTACGATTATAATATACTGCCTATTATTTATATAAAAATGAATAAATTGAAAGATAAATAGTCTCAATTATGCAAATAATATAAAGTATTCAAGTAAATTAAACTCAAACTATATATATGTATTAACTAAAATACAACTTTAAACTTACCTATATTTTAGTTACTATTTCTAAATTATTCTAAAAGGTAAACATAAAAATAAAATTTGTGAAATTTCCTAATCCTCAAAATTGATTTCATTATTCAAAATAAAATATATACAATGTTGAAACAATAAAAAAAAACTTGAAGGATAATGAACAAAACAATTCAAGTCTTCAAAGTTAAAATTAATATACCTGAAATTTCAATAATATTACTTAGTGTAGGAATAAATTATAAGATAAATAAATCAAAGAATCCTTGTTGGAGTACCAAAGAAAATTAAAATAAATTAAAATTAAACAAATAAACAAAATAATCTTTATAAGAATACCAAAGAAAATTATCCTAGCCACTAATTATTCAATTTGTACACACTCTCAATGTTCACTACACCATTGAAGATCAATGGACATAAACATTAATGTAGGGGTTCCTTTTCCTTGTGAGTTTTATGAAAGTTAAACTTAAATCCCTAAATATTGTCATATGTTTATCTTGTCTTTCATTATAAACAATAAAGATTATTTACCAAAAAAAAAATATACGCAAAATAACAAGTACACTAAAATCACCAATAATGAGGAAAAAAACAATAAAACAAAAAAAAAGAACAAAAAAGAATATTGTAAATAAAAGACATCAAACAAACTAAAAAAAGAGTAACATGAGTGAAATATTGTACTCATCAAAATTGAATTTGAATTCCCAAAATAGTCATATACTCATCTTCTCGTCTACACTGTTAAGTGGTAACAATAGAAGTTAGTCACAAAGAATCTATATATTATAAAATTAGACATAATCAAAGTGATGTACCTTGGTAACACAAATTAGATATTGTTCTCATTGAATTTGAATTTCCAAAATTGTAATATGCTCATCTTATCTTCCACATTGTAAAAGTTAGTAACAAATAAGCTATATATTATAAAATTAGACATAACCAAAGTGATGTACTTTAGTATAAATATGATGAAGAAAGGAAAAATAAAATAAAAAAATTCTTGCATCGGTGAAGATGACGATTTTAGTATTTATAGTAATCCATAAACTTTTAACTATTGAATAAAAAAATTAAAAGAGTAATGGAGTAATCAATATGTACAATTATAACTTATATTGGTCATTAGTGTCTTAATTATAATTCAGTAATACTTTTAAGAAGGAATAGAGAAAGGTTTAAATATTTAAAGGGGTATATTGTAACGTATATATACCTAAAAAAATAAAGGAATTAATGGAGGAATTTAAAGAGAAATGATCAATAGAGGATATTTATTTAATTTAACTAATATATCAAGATGAAAAAAAGAGATTTTTTTTTTTGGCAAAAGTATTCATTACCTTCCTGAATTTGAAGCCTTTTATTCGGTGTACACCTAAACTATATTATGTTTTAATTACCCCTTCATACTTGTTTATTCCATCATCGCGTACACCTTTTTCGACCACTACTCCTATTGTGACTACACGCGCGCGTCACGTGGCAAACGTGGTGATGATGTGGATTTCCACTTGGATAAATAATAGCCACCTAGATAAATTGGAATGGAAAAAAAAAATATCATATTCCAACAACTCTTCCACCTCTCCTAGGGGTGTGCAAAAACCGAACCGACCGATAAACCGAATCAAAAAAAATATTATTGGATTGTTGTTATTGGGTAATTGGGTTATTGGATTTTTAATGGGTTTATAAAAAAAAGTTATTGGGTTATTGGTTCGGTATCGGTTTTTACTATTGGGTTATTGGGTAAACCGATAACCCAATAAGATGGTAATAATTTATAATTTTACCCTCCCTAATAGCTAAATATAAATAATTTAATATATAACTAGACACTATAATTATATCAAATTATTAATACTCTATCTACTTTACACTAGACCGCTTTACTAGTTTTATTGTTTACTAAAAACCTAAAAACTAATGTAAGGGTTCACAATTGTAGCTTTTGATTATAGTTTTAGTTTTAGTTTTAGTCTTGTTGGACTATTTGATTTTAGTTTTAGTTTGTAATTGTAGGTTGTAGCATTTGCAAGTTTGTAAAGGTCCGTAATTTGATTAACATAAAAAATATCATACTATGTTTTGGCGATGACATGTAATTATAACCTTCGTACTATATTTAGATAAGTAAGAAGTCATATTATATTTTACGGATATTTTCTTATTGAGTAAACCGAAAACCGAACCGATAACTATCAAAAACCGATAAACCGAAAACCGATAAAGAATATCTTATTGGTTTGTTATCGGGTTAGCTTATTTAAAAATCGAAAATCGATAAACCGAATCGATAATACATAAAACCGAACAGAACCGACCGATGCACACCCCTAACCTCTCCCACCTCATCTCCGCCTATCACCTCCCTCTCCACTTTGCTGGAACTATCGTCCACCTTCGTCAATCAAAAAATTGCATCCATGGCTGGAATCCATTCTCCACCTCCACCGTCAAATTCTATGGATATCCAATCCCAAATTACGAAAGCCCTCCTCCAAATCCCAATTCCACCAACAAATTCCTTCCCATTGATTCTCTGATTACTTCTAATTTACAAAAACTATCCAAAAATTATAGAAGAGTAATTGTAATTTATGATTCTTTAATAGATTGGGTTCTTCAAAATACTCCTTTTATACCAAATGTTGAGTGATTAGCAATTGGGTTGGAGAAAAGTGAGAAAAAAATCATATGGGTAATGAATATTTTTGTCAATATTTAAAAAAAATTGAGATTTTATGTTTGTTTTTTTATCATTGTAGCTTTATGACGTGGCAAAAAATCACTCCCTCACGCGCCTAGTAGAGTGTGATTTCAATTTTTACGCCAGGTGAACAGAAAAGGTGCACGTGTTGGATGAATAAACAAGTTCGGGGGGGGGGGGGAGATTATTCAAACGAAATAAAGTTTAGATGTACACCGAATAAAAAATTTCAAGTTCAGGGGGGTAATGAATACTTTTGCCTTTTTTTTTAAAAAAAAAGACAAAATATATAAATACTAATGCTGGCCTACAAGGGTTGCCACGTCAACACTTTCATATCCAGATTTATATATGTAGAGAGAGATTTTTGAAGTTCTCCAAGTACTAAATTTCTCGCTGCGAATGCAGCGATGTATCGGGACAAAAAAAATTAAAATGAGAAACTAGCTAGCTGGCAGCGAGAAAAAAAGTCTTTTTTTATCATGCGTTAATAGCTATTTTCTCCGTTTTACAAAGAATGGTTTAGTTTGACTTGATCCGGAGTTTAAGAAAAATAAAGAAGATTTTTTTAATCATGTGATCCTAAATTAAAGTTATGTTAAATATATAAAATTGTGCTTTAATCTTGTGGCCTTAAACATGTCACGTGAAAAGTTATTGCCAAAAAGAAAAAAATCAATCTTTTTGAAACCGAGTAAAAAAGAAAGAAGATCATCTTTTTAAAACGAAGGAAAAAAATTAAAATTACAATATATCTCGCCCTCTGACAAATGAATTATCTCTGTTGGTCAAAATAAAAAATGAGTGACCCTTTATGCATTTTAAAAAAATAAGAGACTTTTTCGCTCCGAAGGGATGGTCGGATAGCAACAAGACAAAAGAGATACGGGTTTAGGAGAAGATGGGTTGGGTGTGGTATGGCAGAGGCCACCTTTTTTATAGATTGTCTTTTTCTTGTTTACATATCCATTTGTTTTTATTTTGATATTTGGTACATATATTGAATTATTTTGTGTTAAAGAATACTAAAAGTTTTATATCGATAGTCAATGAGATGAGTGAATTCCTTATAAGCTTGGAAAATCCTCATCCCTTTGAGTTAGCTTTTGGAGTGTGAGTTAGATCTAAGACCTAATTTCACATTGTATCAGAGCAGGGCCCGTCTCACCCGATGTTGGGACCCCGAAAATCAAAATTACCCAGGCACCAAATGCTAAGCACTAGGCGTGAGGTGATGTGTTAAAGAATGATAAAAGTCCACATCGATGGTTAATGACATGTGTGGACTCCTTATAAGGCTTCGGCAATACTCCTCCTTTTAAGCTAACTTTTGGGGTGTGAGTTAGGTCTAAGACCTAATTTCACATCTTGAATTTATGCTGCATAGAAAAATGAAAAAGAGGGGAAATCAATTTTGGAGGAAAAATGAAAAGTCATTTATCTCAATGGTAGAAGAAAGGAAATTGTTTTCCTTATATTAGGAAACACTTTCTTTACATATTTTTGGACAAAATTTATTTCATTAATTAAATTATTTTTCCTAAATTTATTTCTCTTATAAATTAGTTCAGGATGTTAGTTAATTAGTTAATTAACAAAATTAATTTAATGTAACGGGATTTATTTAAATTTGCGTGTAAAGGTAACGTTTCGAAAAATCGTTACGCTTTCCAAAAAGCCGTTACTCTTCCCAAAAGACACAACGGTCTAAACAGATTGTTTGAACAGACGTGTTCCTTACTGAAAATGACTATAAATAAGAGGGTTTTTTTCAATTTTCAACACTGAAATTTTTTCCTTCTCTCTGCATACATTTTTCCTCGTGAACAAAAATTGTCGATCGACTGAGTTGTGTGGCTTGTTATTGTTCTTACATTCGCTGAAGTTATTGAAGTTTGAGGTACCGCTACTTCTATAACAGGTTTAATCCATTTTATCTTGGGAGAAATTAATTTGTAACCTCGGACACAGTGAGGGGATTAAATTTCTTAAGGAGACACAATAATTTCTGTGGACTCGAATTAAAAATATTTTTCTGTCTATTTTATTTTATTTCTGTTTCTATATTTTTGACGAACCTTAATACAGGTAATAACACTTACTAAACTACACCACCTCCAGAAATCAATTACGAAGATAGTTAGCCAGTTAGGATCTTAAGAGCTGGTTATATTAGTTAAAAGATCAAGGAGAATAAGTAAAGAGTTGATCAGTGTAGTATATATACTTCACATATATCCACATGTAACATAGAATTTTCCATAACAATCAATGAAGTAAGTTTCCTCTCTATTTTGTTTCTAGTTTATAGTTTATGTACCATTACTATGTTAAATACCATACCTATCTCAAGGTGTAATAGGTAATCATCCCATCTTCTACATCCAGGGAAGACCTCAAACAGCTATAATTGTATTGTTTTGGAAGATGAATAATATTCTTTTGTTAATTATTTTTTTAAAAATAAAAAATATTCATCATTTATATAAAAAAGTAATACTCTTTATTTCTAATTAGTTGTATAATCTTTATTTATTTATTTATTTATTTATTTTGATAAATTAAGAAAGGATAATTTTTTTTACATATTATAATTATACTCTCAAATCGTTATTTTGAAAAAGATAGAGCTTATTCAAAATTTTAAAATTTTAAAATCCATTTCATAATTAATAGGGGGAATTATAAATTTACTATATCAATCATTGTTTTAATAATAGATATGTCAATACAAAAGTGAACAACTAATTAGAGACATAAGAAATATAAAATAATTCTAAAACTAAATACTATCACTACCAAATACGAATTAACATAATCCCATCAAATATTTCAAAATTATTATACTTATTCCACCCGATTTCTAGTGTTTCAGTTAAAATGTTAAAAACTTTTTCGTAAGACATAGAATGACCTCTTGAATCATTCTGATTCAAACCTCCTAAGTAAACTTACTAAGGGCTACTTCCTAAAGTCCAATAAAAAACCAGCTGCTATGGTCCAAGTACCAACATCTTGTCTGCATTTGAAAAGTAACGTATGAATCAGTAAAACTAAATACATTCCCCTTTTCTTCACAAACAAAATAACTAAAAAACAAATGAATTTAAATAATTAAAAAAAAAAACATACAAATAAAACCACTAGCTGCCTGCAATACAAAGAGCACACAGTTAGCTAAAAAGTGCCACTTGTTTATAACTCTTTAGGTACATTATAAATTTAGCCTTAACACCAAATTCCCAAACATCATTTTCAAAATCCTCAAAATACCAAAGGAGAAACCCCCCCAGACTTTTTAGAGATAAAAAATTAAAAATAAAAATGAGTTCAAGCAGGAGAGCCTGGATTGTAGCAGCTAGTGTTGGAGCAGTGGAGGCTTTAAAAGATCAAGTTGGATTGTGTAGATGGGATTATTCATTGAAGTGTTTGGCACAACATACAAAGAATAACATGAGATCTTACTCTCAAGCTAAGAAACTTTCATCTTCACTAATTGCAAAAAGTGAAAAGACAGAGCAATCTGAAGAGTCTTTGAGGAAAGTTATGTACTTGAGCTGTTGGGGTCCAAATTGACTAATTTTTGTTATAGAGAAACTTTTATTTCAATTTTGTAGACATGAAGATTTTCTAGAGCATAGAAAGAACAAAAAGGGAAAAAATTGTATGATATTTAAGTACTGTTGATATTTTGATGAAATGATAATATGACAGATTGATTAGTATTTGTATGATCATTTTGACATGCTTGCAAATAATTTCTCAACTTAATTATTTTGTATTTGATGGTCTTGATTTGAAACCAACAAAAGAAGAAGAAGAAGAACATATTAAGAGATCCAAGTGTGTGTAAAATTGAGTGACATATTGCAATGAAAACTAAATTTGATTATAATAACACTACTTAAAGAAGTAAAATTTCAAAATGGAAGGATGAACTCATCTTAAAAGATCTAAAGTATAAATTGTGTGAACACAAATTGCACGCATTGATCGGTATTCTGAAAAACGATCATAAACAAGCATTTTGCCCGTTTGACTATAAATTTTCGAAGTGGTATTTAGAAATTTATTAGATTTAAAAATATAACACAAATTTCATATCGATATAAGTCACTAACTCAGATTTAAGTGGATTTATCCGCATCCTATTCGCTGAAAAATAATATTATTTATATTTTTTGTACTATTTCATGTGTTTATTTCTTAAAATTTTAAATCTCATATTACAAATTCTGATTCTGTTACTGCCCTATTAGCCCATCTATCTAGTTTCAGTGGGGCGTTAGTTTTACTACATTTGATGGTTCAGATCATGTGATAAAACCAATCATTTAACCACAATCAAACATTATCTTCCTTTTTACTATTATTTGCTTTATATTAAGTATAATAAGTTACTGTATTATAGAAGCAACGACAGTACTTACCAGTGGTAAGATTTTTTTTGCAGTTAACGTAACTCTAAACATTTCGATGGTTTCATTTTCAAGAACTTTTCCCATGGTTTGGGCGCAACTGGATTTTCTTTAATCCAAGCCAAACCATGTGCCAATTTTCATTTGCATATTATTATTCTTATTATTGGCATTAGACACATCAGCACAAGTCACTCTACTTGTCTCCAATCTAGCAGCTATTTCAAACAACAATCTACAAATTCTATGTGCTCTTTTACCCACCCACCCACATAATTGTGATGATGAAAATAATGTATATACTATATAATAATTAAAAATACCAATTATATCCTCCTCTATACTGATCATTAGAGATAACACCCAAGGGCAGAAATGTACTTACAATCCCAGAAAACCATGGTCCAAAACCACAGGAAACACAACCAAAAGCCTCTAGTTTTTTTTTCCTTCCAACCAGCGCACTATATATATATATATAGGCATATAGAGATCGATATTTCAAAAACCAACAAGTTATTCAAGTATTTCAGCAAGAAATTAAATCTTCTCACAAATATAAATATTCAAGAGTTTTGAAGAATCAAAGATTAGAAAATGAGTTCAACAAGCAGAGCATTGGTTACAGCAGTGAGTTTAGGAGTAGTCGAAGCACTAAAAGATCAAGGAGTTTGTAGGTGGAATTACACAATTAGAGCCATAAATCAGCACGCAAAGAACAATCTACGCTCATATTCACAGGCCAAGAAGCTCTCTTCTCAATCTTCTTCTTCTTTGGTTTCTGCAAATAAATTAGAATTGAAACAGTCTGAGGAATCACTGAGAAAAGTCATGTATTTGAGCTGTTGGGGTCCTAATTGATCAATCCTAATAGCAGTTAGATTTAATTAGAGTCATTTTGTGTACATGTATAATCTTTTGACAATATTGTAAAGGATTTTGAGAGCTTAAACTAAATTGTTAATTGCCCTGGTTGCACATAATATATTGAGTGTTGTTTTAGAATCCGAATGAAAATTACCAACTTTTCTCTCTCTATATATATATACACATACTGCATCGTGGTTTCGCCCCTGAACTTGAACCAATTATGTAGGCTTAATATTAAGGGATAGTTTTTTTCACACATTAAAAAAAGTAGTTGTAAAATCCACCAAGTTCTTTTAGAAAAATTATGCGAATAACACACATTTAAATGATATTAATAATATAGTTACTATCAGTGTTTTAAAAGGCAGGGGCGTGAGGTGAGATGCTTTATACAGTGGGGCGAGGCGTAAGTCCCATGGATCTACGGGGTGTACTCTCATGTATATTCAATTTTATAGTTTTATTACTAATTAAATTCCTTTTAATAATTTTACATATAATTTTTTATTAAAAACCTATAATATATAGAAATTATATTATGATTTTTATTTGCGATAAGTATTGATAATTTATAATAAAGAAAAAAAGTAGCATAATTACTCTTTGAGAAATATCATTACACCAATAACAATAAAACATGACTATACAAGTATAAATAATCTAATATCTTGACTTTTTAATAATAAAAAAATCATTATTTCTAAAAAAATATATATATATCATACTATACAATTTATCCCCCAATGCCCTAAAAGAAAATAATCAATAAACTTACAAGTATTATAATATAAACATCACTGCTTCATGAATAAAAATAAAATTACGTCTAAATAATTAAATAAAATATGATAATTTTGAGACATATGACAAAACTATAGAGACCAATGATAAGTGAACAAGTAAAATTTCGCTATATATTTTTAAGAAAAATGTTACGTAATATATAATTACCTTCATAGTGTTACCAAATAGTAAATATGTGATACTACATTTGTTGTTTAGGTTACACTCAATCTTGTTATCTTTATAGATTAAAAAGTTGTGTACTATTCATTTATTCAAGAATTATGAGGGTCAACAATGTTAATTAAAGATTTTAACACATAATTTGTGTAAGATCTCTTAGGCGAGTCCCGAGCGTTGGGCGTGCTTAGGGCGTATAGTCGGGCGCTTAGGGCGTAAGTCTTGTAGAACCAAGTCCCAAACTTGAGTCTCGGGGCGTTTTGCTAGAGTCCCGCCCAGGGCGAGCCCGAGGCGAGTCCCAGAAGAGTCTTTTAAAACACTGATAACTATTTTAGAAAATTGGGATTTCAATAGTTTTCTTAAATTCTGCTTTTTGTTTAATTCACCTAAATTGTATAAAAATTTAATTTTGTATAATTTGATTTTAATGATATAAATTCAGAATTTATATATGTTTATCAATGTGATTTATGAAAATTTTACAATAAATTATCCTATTTGTATATTGACAGACAAAATATACGAACGAATTTTAAAAAAGAAATTTAAATATATAAGCATACTATGCGAGTGTAGTATACAAATAATTATTGAAATTATAGTTATAAAACTTTCTTAAGTATGTTATTTCCGAATTTTCTCAATATAAAATCTCTCAATTTTACATAAATGTCAAATAATGTTAAAGAATAACAAAAAAGTCCCACATCGGTGGTTAATGAGATGGGTGGACTCCTTATAAGGCTTGGGCAATCCTCCTCTCTTTGAGCTAGCTTTTGGGGTGTGAGTTAGGCCTAAGACCTAATTTCACATGGTATCAGAGCAGGGCCCGTCTCACCCGATGTTGGGACCCCCGAAATCAAAAATTGCCCACGCACCAGATGCTAAGCACTGGGCGTGAGGTGGGGTGTTAAAGAATAACAAAAAAGTCCCACATCGGTGGTTAATGAGATGGGTGGACTCCTTATAAGGCTTGGGCAATCCTCCTCTCTTTGGGCTAGCTTTTGGGGTGTGAGTTAGGCCTAAGACCTAATTTCACAAATAAATTTAATAGAAAACAAATGCGCCATTCTTAGACCCATTCAAGTTTTCGATTCTCCTAATTTTACTTACTTCCTTTATTTTTATATATCCATTTAAATTTTTGTATACTTTTAAGTAATAATAATTATTAATTTAAAAAATAAATAATTAATGATAAAACATGAAAAAAGTACTAATTATTATTTTTGGATATTAAACATAACAAATAAAAAACTATTTTTAAATAATGCAATAAAAATAAATAATAGTACTACTCCCTCTGTTTCACAAAAAATAACCTGATTTGAATTGACATGAAATTTAAGAGTATAAAGAAGACTTTAAAATATTGTGATCCTAAATTAAAGTTAAATAAATTATACAAAATTATCCTTATATCTTGTGATCTAGTTGAAATTTAAATGTTACAAAAAAAAATAAAATTATTCTTTTAAATTGATTTAAAAAAAAAAAATCTAAAATAGGGAAAATACTGTATTAAGGGTCAGGGGCAATTAAAGAAATGAAGTAAGGACAAAGAATGCCGCGCTTCAACTCTTTTGTCTTTTTCTAAGAAATCACACTGAATGAAACGTCTTGAAAACCACTGGCTGTATAGCCCACAGTTACCCAAAAACCAGCGGCTTATCACTTTCTAGCTAATCTCTTTATCCAATTTACTCCTCACTGCCTATATATTCAGCCTTATTTAGCTCTGAATTTCAATCATCAAATATTCAAACAAAATCAGTGAACCAAAGAAGAAAAACAGAGTTAAATTTCTGAAGAAAAATTAATCAGAATGAGTTCAAGCAGAAGAGCGTGGATAGTAGCAGCCAGTGTTGGAGCAGTGGAAGCCTTAAAAGATCAAGTTGGATTATGTAGATGGAATTACCCATTGAGGTCTTTGGCTCAACACACAAAAAATAACATGAGATCTTACTCTCAAGCTAAGAAACTTTCTTCTTCAATAACTGCAAAGAGTGAGAAGATAGAGAAATCTGAAGAATCATTGAGAAAAGTTATGTTTTTGAGCTGTTGGGGTCCAAATTGATTGTAATTAAATAGGACTGCTCTGTATTTCGAAAATTATATGAGAAAACTGCAAAACATTGTGTTGATATATTTCGATAACTTGGTTCCTCTTATGACAAATTACATCACATCCAGCATGCTTGTACGAAATAAATCTAAATCTGAAAATAGCATATTCCATGAATTAAAGCAAAAGTTGTTTCTATTGATTTTGATGTAAAAAATTAAGATCGAACCGCATCTCATAAGATCATAATGACGAAGATCGAGTGAAGGATGAAAAAGTTAACTGTGATTTATTCTATACACACGCAAAAATTGTAAGTGTATATCAAAAAAGAATTAAAAATCAATTAGCAAGATACGATATAACATAAATTTTTAGGAAAAATTATATGAATCGATACTCTTTAGTAAATAATTACTTATAAGTGTATTAAAATGTAATTAATGTATTAATAAAATTTGTATTATATGTAGATAGATTTTTTTTTAATATATATTAAAATTATATTATAAATATTAAAAGTGATTAAATAAAAATAAACATTAACTGTTAAATATTTTTTTAATATAGTATATCTATATTTAGGTAAGTTTCCTTAAATTTAACTTATGAAAGATATATTTTAAATAGTTAGAATGATACGAAGATTGTGGATGAAATTAGTAAATTCATTAAGTTTTCTCTTGTCCTTTTTTTTTTTTTTTGTTAGAATTAAGCTTACTTGAAGTTTGAGAGCATAATGTTTGTCATAGTATTAATTTTTACAGTTACTTTGTGTTTATTATATTTCAATTATCATAGTATTCTATTATTGTTATTAATTTTCTGATCTTTTTTAAAAATGTCATGTACAGTTTCCTTCTTAATCGACACATTTTTTCACTATTATTTATATATATACTTTAGAATATCTTAAGGTTGTTGATTTGAGTGGATAACTTTTTGAAATCGGTGTTTTTATTTTTCATCAGATAAAAATAAAATAAAATATGTGTGATGTTCATTGAATATCCTTTCCCATGGTTTGGGCGCTGGTGGATTTTCTTTATTCTCGCCAATCCGTGTGCATTATTATAAAAAAATTATTTATTTATTTTAGCCTCATGTATACCACAACATGTGTCACTCTAAAAAACAGTGTGCTCTCCAAATATAGTACACGTAGTAATAATTGATGAAGTGCTAACTTCACCTCCATAGGGGTAGAAATGTACATTCATCATCACACACCTACTCCAAAATTGAAAAAACATGTTCCAAAACCACAGGAAATAGCACACAGCCAAAACCCACTAGTTTTATTGAGCAATACTTATATATATATAATATAATCCCAAGTAATTCAATTCAACAAACATCAAAACCAAAAGTCTTTGTAAAAGCACTCACAAAAATACTAAGCCAAAAATTGAAGATGAGTTCAACAAGCAGAGCATTGGTTACAGCAATGAGTTTAGGAGTAGTTGAGGCACTAAAAGATCAAGGAGTTTGTAGGTGGAATTACACAATTAGAGCCATAAATCAGCACGCTAAGAAAAATTTACGCTCGTATTCTCATGCCAAAAAAATCTCTCCTCAGTCTTCTTTGATTTCTACTAAAAGTGAATTAAAAGAGAAAGCCAAGCAGTCTGAAGAGTCTCTTAGGAAAGTTATGTACTTGACATGTTGGGGTCCATATTGAATTCCAACAGTTAAATTTTTGCTATTTTTATGTACATATATATTTCCTTGAGAATTTAGGATAATGTTGAAGAAGTAATTTTATAGCTTAAAGGCTCAATTGCCTTGTCCATATTTATAGAAAACTTGTTTATCTAGTGCATATTTGATCTTGACTCAGTTGTCTAATGAATGAACTATGTGAGATTTGTAGTTATGACACTTTCCATATTTTTACCATGGTTAAAAGGTTCAAATGTAAATAGTAACCTTATCAAAAATTAATACTGTATCTGATTTTCCCAATAATATATCACTTGTAACAAACAATTACGTATAGCGGTGGAGTTAAGTTTTTTTTTTTTTATAAAAGTTCAAAATACAAATAAAAAATATAAAAGAAAAAGAGATAAAGCAACTTTCGCGTATAACAAACACCAAATTTATATTTGTATGTTATAGTAAAGTTTACATGATTGTATTTCATACTAAACATAAATATATATAATTTGCTGCATATATACAAAGAAACTAATTGTATAATTTGCTTACATATATAAAAGAAAATAGTTGTATACAAATTAATTGTATAATTTGTGTATGTATAAAATAAAAAAGAGAGAAGAAAAAATATTGGATAGGAAAATATTTTTATTGTATAATTATAAGTTATATGTATTTGCATGTGAATACATAATTTTTTGTATAAGCGACAAAGGCGCGGATGACGAGCGAGATCTGGTAGAGTGGCAAGCGAGATTTGGCAGAGGAAAGAGAGGAGAATGAAAATATATGTATATATACATATTTTTTCTCGTTTTATACAATTGTGTTTGTATAAAATGAGAGTGAGAGAGCAAAAGAAAGAGAGTGACGAACGAGAGTTTGAGAGAGAGAGATGACTGACAAACAATTTGCTATAGACACAATTAAATTAAAATATGATTATAATATTTAATTTAATTTATTAGTTTGTCATTATATTTAATTTTTCGAAAAAAATATTCACATCAACCTATTGTGGCTCTTGCTCTTGCGTATGATTGTTTAAGTGAATTTTTAGAGTATCTGAATCTCCATGAAATGTGAATAGCAGCACATGTGTAGTCCGGTAGAGGCTCAATATTCTAAAGTTCATAAACTTTCACTTGGTAATTGTGCAATTTCAGCAGGAGATAAAAATAAATGTTATTTTTAATTAACAATACTCCATAAAAGATTAAAGTGTAATTTATCCAAGTATTTTTATTTAATAAATATTTCTTTAAAATTATATTACTAAAAGAAATATAAAAAATATATATACTTAAATAACGACACTTTTTGTTATTTAAAAATAAACCGTTTAAATTTCATGAAAAATTTAAAAATCAATATATAAGTTACAAAAATTAATATTTTAAAAAATTATAAAAAAACTTATCATTAAAATGAAAATTTTAAAATCCGAAAAGGGTCAGACAAGGAGTATTAATTTTTATCTATAAAAAAAAGAAAAGAAGAGTGTGAGTGGTCAAGTCGTGTCTTCTTCTCAGCAAATGAATAACAAAACCATTGGCTTTAGAGCCCACAGTAGTCGTAAAAACCAGTGGTTTTATTTCTCTCTAGATTCTTCTCCCTTTGCTTCTTTTCATTAGTGTGCCTCTATATATTTAGCATTAGCCCCAAATATTCAAAACATCAAGTCAACTATTCAGCAATCTAAATAGCAGAGTACCAATTCATCACCACAAAAAAAAAAGAAAACAGAGTTTTTAGAAGAAAGAAGAAATTAAATAAAAATGAGTTCAAGCAGGAGAGCATGGATAGTAGCAGCTAGTGTTGGAGCAGTAGAAGCTTTAAAAGATCAAGTTGGATTGTGTAGATGGGATTATCCATTGAGGTGTTTGGCACAACACACAAAGAATAACTTGAGATCTTACTCTCCAGCTAAGAAACTTTCATCTTCACTTATTGCAAAGTGTGAAAAGACAGAGCAATCTGAAGAATCTCTGAGAAAAGTTATGTATTTGAGCTGTTGGGGTCCAAATTGAACATTTTAGAATAGTGATAAATGAGACAAGAAAAAAATATATGTGTTAATAGGACAAAGATGTACTAGTTAAAGGGCATGCCATTTTAAAGATAAGCATGTATCTCTAAATTTATGTGAAACTATAGAGTTGATATTTTGGTGAAAATTGATCCATTAACTAATTACATCACTTCCAGCATGCTTAATTAGAATTATAATAATAACATGCAACAAGGAGGAGTTGTTCAGATGGAAACTACTCCTCTCCTAGGAAAGCATAATATTATTATCCTCATTTTAAAATAAATCAAATCGTTCCATTTATTACGTTGTTTAACAAAAAGAAAATTAAGGACATAAATTTGACCCAATTTGATGGCAAGATCTATCATTTAGACGGATAAGTGTATACTATCGTAGAAAGACGGTAGAATTTAGAAATTT
Organism: Solanum sitiens; assembly: GCA_016801875.1. Taxonomy (NCBI): domain Eukaryota; kingdom Viridiplantae; phylum Streptophyta; class Magnoliopsida; order Solanales; family Solanaceae; genus Solanum; species Solanum sitiens. The sequence goes on from JABWTJ010000080.1 coordinate 390,223, forward strand.
TAATACTATTATTTAAAGGTATTTTTTCTTGATCTACATCAGATCTTATATGTTTTACCCAATCGAGAGAGAAATTCAAACAAATCGAAATAAACTCGAATTTTGAGCGGAGTCAAGCTCAAGTCGAGCCTAATACTAAGTTCATGATAAAGTTAGATTATTTCTCTACCTAGTAAGTATCACGTGATACTTTATAAATAGATCGAACTCATAAATAAATTTTTAAAATTTTTTCCTTTCAGGTTTTCAACTATGTCATTTTTTCTATTGAATCAATTAGTTCCTTTTAAACATTATTGATTAATTTTAATCGGCTTTTTTTTGTAAATACCTTTAATTGTGTTCGTATTGTAATGATTTTAATTAAATAAATGCAAACAAACTATGTGTTAGTCTCATTTGTTTTCTAATGTGTTCAAATGACTGGAATTAAACACAATTATTATCGAATATTTTCACTATCAATTGAATTAATGAGTTCTGAAATAACATATGTATCTTCTATCAATACTCCACACAAAATCTGATTTCACATTAGCCAACGTTATTTAAAAGGAATAAATCATGATAATTTAATAAGAAAATAACATAATTGAGATATTTAAGAAAAAAAACCTACAAATTTAGAGATCTGTTTATGTATTTGACCTTCTTATAAATATCCTCCCCATGGTTTAGTCTCTTGTGGGTTTTCATTTATCTACCCAATCCGTGTGCATACATCTCAAGTACTCATTGTTTTATGTATGCATTTTGGCGTTATATGCACATCGTTCTGTGATTTCTGCTATACATTCTTATCCATTCTGTAACTGAAATTTTGAAAAACCATGCTCCAAAACCACGTGAAAGATAAAAGCCACTAATAAAAATTAAGACGCATTTGCCTATATATTGAGAAGATGAATCAAATCCCTGAAAATTCAACAAACACAAAATCCAAGTCTTTGCAAAGAGCAAATCATACCTTCACAATCTTATATTAGAAAAATGAGTTCAACAAGCAGGGCATGGGTTGCAGCGGTAAGCGTAGGAGTGGTGGAGGCACTAAAAGATCAAGGAGTTTGTCGGTGGAATTACACAATCAGAGCCATAAATCAGCACGCTAAGAACAATCTACGCTCATATTTACAGGCCAAAAAAATGTCTTCTCAATCTTCTTTGGTTTCTGGTAACAGTAAAGTGAAGCAATCTGAAGAGTCTCTGAGAAAAGTCATGTATTTGACCTGTTGGGTCCATATTGATCAATCATCTTTCTGTACATAGTTTTTTTGACAATATTGTAAATTATTTTGAGAGCTTGGCCTAAATTGCCCAATCAATGGGAAAAACAAATTCTGCAATCCCAAATATCTGGAAATTATACTTCTTTCTTAAATATTACTATTTGACTTGTGTAATTCTTTTTTATATTCAATTTTGTAGATATATAGTTTTTATATTAAGCAAATCACATAGATTAATATGCTTTGCTTTAAATATTATAGGAACATCCAAAAATATATACACTTGAGAAGAGTTATGACATGCCTCTCATTCCCTACACAAGCCCCTTCGGGTACATCCAATAAAATTGGAACGATACACAGAAGATTAACACAATCCCACGCAAGGATGATAGACACAAATTGAAAAATGGTTCCCTAAAGAAAATTGAACATGTTCAATTTTAGTACCAGAGGGTAGGTTATTAGGATTTTTAGTATACAAATTACTACTTTTCTGTCTCAATTACATGATTTATTTTTCTTTTTAATTAGTCCAGAAAAAAAGGACACATTTTTATAAATTAAGTAATAATTTTTTTAAAAAATTTTCATCTTATCATTAATAAAATGATTTATAGCCACATAAGTATTATCATTAACTTAAAATAGTAAATTTTAAAAATTTTGATTTTTACCTCACATAAAATACGACAAGTACTAAATTAAGAGGACTCTTCCTAATACATTTGTTCCTATCCAAAGTAAATAAGGGATGTGCGGGCCTAATTTATTCGTCATTCCAAAAATCATACTATTATTTTCATTGTTTTGTACATTTTTAAGTCGTTCCTAGATCCTAATGTCCAAATAATTTTCCAACTTAAGTATTAGGGGTGTGATCGTCGACCTTTGACCGGCCTCTGACCTGTTTTTAATTATTAAATATTGAATTATTTTTGGTTAGGATTTTTTTATAAAATAAACTAACGCAAGGTAATCAGGTTGAAAATATACACATTTCAAAGGTAGCATTTTGATACCCATTAATCGAAACTCTAGCTCCACCACGACTATGTGAATGTGCATTTCTACCCTTGTGCATATCTTGTGGCTTTGGAGCACGGATTTCTATAATTTCAGTTACTATTGTGGGTTGTAGTATATGTACATTTTTGCTCCTCCACATAATTTTTTGTTCTTGTGGCTTCAGAGCATGGTTTTCGTTGTAGTATATGTACATTTTTGCTCCTCCACATAATTTTTTGTTCTTGTGGCTTCAGAGCATGGTTTTCTAAAATTTCAGTTATGATTTTTGATTGTGAATGTATATTTCTACCCTTACATGTATTTATTTTTAAATGAAAATTTTGAGGGTCTAGTCGGTATTTCAAGTATTGCTAGCTATTTGAGAGTGAATGGTTGATTGAAGTATCAACATAGGTTGTAGTGCATTTGGTGGGAGTGGTTCAACTTTAATTAGAGGTCTCGAATTTGAGCCCTGCGTATGGAGAAAATCTCGTTGGAAGCGCCACCTCCAAATAGATTTTGCAGAGTGCGATTCGAATTTAATCGAAACTCCTAAATAGACTCTAAATACCGGATGGAAAATGAAACAAATAGCAAACTGAAGTTGCAATCTTGTTTTGGATTATTATGAGAGGAGCAGAATGATGTAACGCCGTAATAAATACAGTAAGATGAACGGCAGACCCACAAACTACTAGGGGTATTCATCGTACCATATGGTATACTTTGAAAAATCCAGATAATTTTAAGGTTTAATTCTTAAAAATATTATTTACTATTATGATATTGCATTTATTCGATATATATGTAATCTGGTAGCTTTCATTTTGATTTATACAGTATTGTAAGTCAGTAATTATGATTTATTTATATATGTAGTGTAAAATTATGGCCTCGAAATACTATACTATTATCATACTGAATTGATCGATATGATCCAATTTTTTTCATTTGGTTTCGATTTATATGGTTTATGATAAGTCACTCATTACTATCTGCTCGCCCCAACTTACATACAATGTAAAATTATGAATTGGACTATGACAGAAACTCAGTTCTAAAAAAATAAATTTAAGCCTTCATCTTGTTAAAACGGTAAAAACCCCGAAACTCTTTTAACTAGCTGTCATAATTAATAGCTAAATGATTTGTGATAGAGTATGTTTAAGGTATTTTGAAATTGCATAAAAGCTAAGAAGCATCTGTGAATATAATTTTCTAACGAAGGATATCTGTCAACACCCCTCAAGTATCCAAAATCACAATCGTAACAGAAATTTTAGAAAAAACATGCTCCAAAGCCACAAGAATGGCAGAAATGTAGATATTCCGCAGCCACAATTCTAACCGAATTATAGAAAACCATGCTCCAACGCCACCAGAATGAAAAATTATGCACTAAGGGCAAAAAAGTACATTCCTAGCCACAAATATAACTGTAACTGAAATTCTAGAAAACCATGCTCAAGGCCGTTAGAATTGAGAGCTAAAAGCCACTAGTTTTATTGAGTCGCCGCACTTACCTATATATATTGGGAAGCATCAAATCCCAACAACTAACACAATATCCAATTGGCAAAGATTTTCAAAAAATTAAATTTAGAAAAATGAGTTCAACAAGCAAGGCATGGGTTGAGGCATTGAAAGAACAAGGAGTGAGTAGGTGGAATTCCACCATCAAAACAGTAAATCAGCATGCAAAGAACAATAGAAAGTCATTTTCACAGGCCAAAAAAATCTCTTCTATGGTTTCTTCAAACAGTAAAGCAAAGCAATCTGAAGAGTCTCGTAGGAAAGTTAGGTACTTGACCTGTTGGGGTCCATATTGAATCCTAATAGTAGTGTTATTTTTGTGTAATTCTAGTTTGAGGCTAAATTGTCCACTACATAAATTATTAATGGAAAGAAATATTTGTGCAATCCATATATATTAAGTCAGTTCTTTAATGAATCTTTGTGATAATTTGTTACTAAAGGGACATTTTGCTTTGCATTCAGACCAACATTGCAATAGATTTGACTGTAGTGAAATTTATTTTTCAAAAACTTCTTTGATGCAAATATTCGTTGGTATGTGCGGCTCGACGGATGAAACGTTATACTCCCTTCGCCAGGTATTATTTGTCATGTTGCGCTTTTTGAAAGTTAATTTGACTAACTTTCAAAGTTAAATTAGATATATTTTTCATATTTTAAACAAAAAAATTAGATAATCTAAAACTATATGAAAAGTACTATAAATTATAATTTTTTGCATATTAATATGATGAAAAAATACATCTTAAAATGTTAGTCCAAATTTTTATAGTTTAACTATAAAAATAGAAGCCATGACAAATAATATCGAACGAATGAAGTAATTTTTAGAAGAAAAAGGAGTAAATTTACGAAATAACATACTATTAAAGATTATATATTAAAGGGTGAATTACCCTCTCAAAAATCAGACTGATAGAATTAAATCAATTAAATTAAAGAAATGCAATTCACAAGTCTAAAAGTTGTGTAAATGTTGAAATTGGGCCTCTAAACATATTATACTTTTGTGATTTACTCCGTGACTCATTTAATTCTTGGCCCCGTTAACATAACAAATTCAGATTTTCATCATCTTCTTCATCCAATAAATTCATTTTGGCATAAGTTTGAAAAATTGCCACGTTCGCTTTAGTATTTATGACTAAAGTCTAAAATCCTACCAATTCGTGATTAGAATTTTTAGCTATCACCATAACTTATCAGTAAGGCAAGTCTTTCCCAATATATATATTAAGAAATCATGAACCTACCAATATTTTTATTTAGATTTTGTTCAAACGGTTAAAATTTAGATGGCGACACTTCTAAAGAATTAATACGTTAGAATACAACCTACTTGGACTAAGGTCATGTACTCATTTTAGCTACGAAAACGTCCTATTTGGATGAACATCAAGAGAGGACTCTTCCTTAAATCTTTAAAATTTTATAGGTTCACAATTTTTTCTTAATAAGAAATATAGAATATAGTGTAATTTGAGATTGGTCAAAGAGTAGGGTCAATTACAAAGAAGGCAATAATCATTGAAACCTAGGGCCATAGTGTTGAAACCTTCAACCAAGCAATTAAACAAACAAAATGATTACAAAGACGAGTAAAATCTATAATTGCTTCAATAGAAGGATTAATTCGAATAATTAGATAATGCTAGTGGGGCAATTGGTTGATATCGCCCAACTATTCGACGAATGATAGATAAAAGAAAAAATATCAGCATAAATTTATACCGTCAATCAAACATAATATAAATTTAATCTTAAATTTTAATTAAATATCTCACTTTATTTTATCAACTTAAAATTTTTGATCTTATCTTCTAAGTAAATTAATATAGTTCAGATATTATAATCCCGAAATAATTTAATCTATGTATCAAACCGCAGTACTAGAGGGCCACATGGGAGTATCATCAAATAACAAATTGCCTATGTTGTTCTCTTCATTAGATCCTAGAATATATTCTGGCGTCTAGCATAAAGTGCATCACACGAAATTATGCCTTTCAATGTATGCTCAACTTTAATTTGAAAACTTCACAATTTTTCCCTTTTAACGGTGGTTTAAAGTAAATATTCGATGAGAATAAATAATTATTCAAGATGCGTGAGTATAATTCTTGAGGTCTTTCTTTATTATTTAACCCTTCTTAGTTTCATTATTATTCATGTGATACACAAACACAAATTATTATTTTGGTTGGTTTTTAATTTAAGATAAAAAGCAGACAATTTACTAATGTTGATCATTTTAACATGCTAGCAGTAACATTTATCTCTATTTATTATTCTTAATTGTCAACATAATTTAATGACTTGCGTAACATCAATGGAATGGGTGATGGGTGCACTCAGATCAAACAAATCTGATCGTCAAGAGCTTATTAATGTTGAAGATTGCAGATATTTGTTGAAAATTAATAATATGACAATTAAACTTATTGCTATTTTTTAAAAAAGACAATAAATAGTATTGAAAGATGTATTCAAAGATTGATTTTTAATTCTTAGCAGATTTATGTCACGTGACTTAAGAAACACTTGTAAAATTTTTGTCCAAGTAGTTTTCACTGTATCCAGAGAAAAAGATGATCGAATGAAATCAAATCTATAAAAAAACGCATTAGTAAAGAGAATACATTAACATATAAGTTAAATAAACGTACAAGTAACTCGTGCATATTTCGTCATCAATCATATGATACACTGGGTGAGACGATTTTTCTTTTAATTAGAGGTCTCAAGTTTAAACTATGAATATGAAATAATCATTGATACGAAACATTATCCCCCTAAATGAAGTCTTACCTAACATAAATTGAATTAGTCAAACTTCAATATAAATATCAAATATTAAATATTAAAAAAAAAATTCACGCAACTCACTCGATTGTCACTTAAGAAAATGAACAAAAAATGTGAAAGGAAAAAAAAACAAAAAGAAAAACAGAAAGTGGGGAAACTCAAGAGAGAGGCGGAAAAAAAAAAGAGCAATCACTAATGAAAATGGACCAATGAGAAGTTGTTAAAATACTCCTTTTATTATAAAAATAAGTATTCCTTCCGTTTTAGTTAATATGAGTTAATTTAATTTAACCTGCAGTCTAATAAATATTAATTTTTTTTGAAATTGCGAGGATAAAATATCTTCTATATATTTTAGTATCTAAAAATCATTTTATTGAGATTAAATAAACATTTCAAAATTAAATTATTTCATAATATAAAAATATGTCATTGCTAAAATAATCATAAAAAATAAAACAGAGTGAGTAGTATTTTTTGTTTAGAAAAACCATTAAGAAAATTATTCATTCTTAAAAACTAAGATATACTTTTACTAATAACTATAGCTCTTTAGTAGTTTCCTTAATTTCTCTTTATTATTATTATTATTTTTGGATCATGTAAAATATGAACAGAAAATTGAATTAAAAAAAATAGTACTCTCTGCATCTCATTTTATATGACAATATTTGATCCAATACTAAATTTAATAAATAATGAAGACTTTGAAATGCTTACTAAATTGTCTTTTAAAAAAATAAACTCATTTTTCTCTCTCCTCATAAAAAAATGTGACATTCTTTAAAATTGACTAAAAATAAAATGATATCATATAAAATAAGACGGAAGGAATATTATTTATTTTAAAACACGAGAAATAACATAGTAGTATATATTTACGATACAACTTTTAATTTGAAGAGAGCGAAACGAAGAGCAGCAATAACTGTGTCACACTCCCCATACACACATTATGACAACAACCCATCATTCCCACGCTATGTAACTCGCATCCTATGCCACCCCTCCCTCCCCCGGCCCACCCAAACCCCTCCCTAAATTGCTCCTACTAAAAATTGCCTACTACTACCAGAAAACCAAAAAGTGCCCCTAACAGAGAAAACTCAACAATGGCTCTTGCTAATGAAAAATCTGTATCTGATGGAAAAATTTGGGGTATTTGTAAACTACCATTTTGGCATTCAACTAGTAGCTCTGTGGCTGCTTCTTCCTCTTCTATTGCTTCTTCTTCATCTTTTAGGCAACAACATAATGGCATTTCTGTGGATCATCACTCTAATATTCATGCTCCTCTTAAGGTTTCTTCTGTAGCCAAATCACTTCTTCCAACTCGTCGCAAGCTCAGCCTTGATCCACAAAACAAGCTTTACTTTCCATGTATGTTCATCACTTTTTGTTGATTTTTTTACTTTTTTTGTCAATATACCCATCTAATTGTTTCTTATGAAATTAGATCATGCTATCCATTTTGATATGGCATAATTTGTTGATTTCTTATAACATAGATAATTGAGTAATTTTGTTATTCCCTCTATCTCAGTTTATGTGTCTTTGTTTTTTATTTTTAAAAAAATGTCTTTTTCTATCATTAGTAACTCTCTAATGCTTAACAAGATTCAAAGGGCAATTTTGGTAGATTTTAGATATATATATATTTTTTTTAGTTATGATCACGAGATTCAAAAGTTCTCTCTTATTTTCTTAGTGGGCGTTTGACCATGTTTGATTGTGAAATTTGAAAAAAAAATTAGTTTTGATTGTGAAATTTGAAAATTGGAGTTGTGTTTGACGGATACAAATAGGAATTGTTTTTGACTTTTTGTGAGTAATTTGGAGTGACAAAAGTGAAAACGCCTTATATTCGTGGTTGAACTTAGGAAAATAAGTGAAAGTTTCATGACCAAATGCCTTCTAAGTTAAGTAACTAGTCTAACTAAGACACTAAAATTGAAGCTAAGGGAGTACTTTTCTATTGCAAATTTTTGTCTTAATTTGGATTTAATAGAAAGAAATTTTCATGCATTACCTTTTATGTTTATTGTAATGGATTTATTTATTTCATAGCTACTTCACCAGGAGTATAAGTTTCATGAAGTGTAATTGCCTAGTATTAACTAAATTTTTGTTATTCTGATCTGTGCTATTATTTTGGATGAAACTTGACTATTTAGTAGTTGTAATAATTCTTATGTCTTTCTATATTTGTTTTTTGTTTTTCATATCTGTATTAACTTATTGGATTATGCTTATTCTGTTTTATCCCTTTTGAAGATGAGCCTGGTAAACAAGTCAAGAGTGCTATTAGAATCAAAAACATTAGCAAGAATCCTGTGGCCTTCAAGGTACATAATTACTCTAGCCTCAATTTTCTTGTTTTGGTGGTCCTAATAGTTGATATTTTATTTTTCGCTGATGTGAAATGTGCTTAGTACTTAATACTCATTATGTCAATTTCATAATCTCCATGATTAGTGCTACTAGTCACTTTAATTCCCCACTAGGCCAACTTTTTCTGAGTTGGTTGATAGTACTAATGCTTTAAAGACAATCTGTTTAAAGTTGGGCCTTTTTTTTTTGTTAATTTAAGAGTGATTCTGCATGCTGAAGATTAAAATGATGATGAATTGTGGTTAGTGGGCAACACCATTATTATGAGATCTATGGATAGTGAAATTGGATCTCTCACAGGGCCAATTTGTTTATATATAATATATTGTATTGAAACAAGATCAACCATTTCTTAATAAATATAAGATAGTCGCTTTGAGTCAAGGGTCTATCGGAAACGATCTCTCTACCTTCACAAGGTCAAGGTAGGTGTAATGCTGCGTGTACTCACCACCCTACCCAAACCCAACCTGTGGGATTACACTGGGTTTGTTGTTGTTGTTGTTGATAGTTGCTTTATTACAGAAATTTTCTCCTTGTTTTTGTTTGACTAATAACACTCACTTTCAATTGCATTTCTTCTTTTCCTGAGAAGACTCATATTTGCAAAATATTTTTGGATAAAGGTAACAACTTTTGTATACGACAAACTTAATCTGCACAAAATCAACAGCTCACAGACACCACACTACATGCATGCTAGTGTCCTCTTCTCGTATCCCCCGCGCAAATCACACAAATAACATCATCTACACAAAGGCAGTGTGGAAGGCCACATTTACAATTCAGAACACAAAAACATTGGCCTTGTTTTCTTATTCTATAATATCTAAGATTGATTCTGAATCATCTAGAATTCCTGTTTACACCAAAAGTGAAGTAACAGTAAACAGTATATCTTAATGTTCTGAATAGAGCTAAATCTATGCTCAAAGCATCTCATATTTCTTTCCTTCCAAATAATCTGCCATGCATATTCAGTAATAGTTTTCCACCTATTCTTCTGTGTGACAATTCTGCCCGAGCTATTCCAGGATTCCATTTAAATCCTTCATATTCAAAATAATTGCCAGAGATGATCCATCAGTTCACAATGCAAACTAAGATGACTATTGTTTTCTGTCTCCTTCCCACATGAATAACGTCTGGAGCATAGCCGAGTCCACTTTCTCTTCAAATAATCTCTGGTCATTCGGCTTATAACCCACCTTGTTAGGAACTTTACTTTCCATATTTGTTTCCAAGGCCATAGATTAATTTGTTGACCAGCATAAGAAGATTTGACAGTGTAGTTGCCCTTTCTATGTTTGTTTCAAGTTCTATTTGTAATCTTTATCAGCTTACTATTGGTATTCAGACATGTTCTCTAATTTTACTTCATTGTGCTGTCTCAGTTTCAAACAACTGGGCCAAAAAGTTGTTACATGCGGCCGCCAGGAGGTATTCTTGCTCCTGATGAAAGCCTAATTGCAACTGGTAACATCTCCACTTGGCCTTTCATGTCCTCCTGTGTGATGTTTATTGGAAATAGTTGCTTATAGCTATTTTGTCCATGCTTAATTAACAGTTTTCAAATTCGTCGAGCCACCTGATAATAACGACAAACAAGTTGGCAAGAAGAGCAGGGTCAAGTTCAAAGTTATGAGCTTAAAAGTAAAAGACGATGTGGATTATGTGCCGGAGCTGGTAAGTGCTAAATAATGGTTTGCCTCTCCTTGAGTTAACAGATGTATTCTCTCATGAGAGTGAATAACCTGCTCAAATCTAATCTTGGATTTTAGAAAGTTTATGTTTATTCATCCCAGTGATTCATATAGCTTTTTTGGAGTAGATATCTGCAATTTTCATTGTTCTTCTTTTATTTTTTAGCTGGACAGGAAACTCAGTATCCTATATATTTGATCTAATAAGTAAAAGTACAAAAAGAAGGAAAATAATAAAAAGAGAATCAATCATATGTGTGATGGAAATGTAGAATCACTTGGAACAATATTTTGAATAACAAACAGATTGTGCCTTGAGCCATCCAATCCTTAAATCCTTCGATAAAAACCTGTTCAGGGTCATACTGGAAGCGAAGCATTTCTTGTTTACACTGTGATTAGGTTCCTCTAAAGCTTACTTAGAAATTAGAATAATATCAAATCATTGATCTTGTTTATTGCCTATCAGTACTTCTTACTTAACAACTCTTCTCCTTTTAAGGTGCTTCCATTTAATACGCGTCTTTTCTCATTTCTTTTCCTTTTTCTTTTGATGTTAACGAAAACATGCTATAGCTACGGTTTTCGTGCCACCATAACTATCTAGTATATAGGAGAAACTAGAAAGTAAACCGTCCACTAATAAAGAGTAGTGGCCTCCCATGATGATATGAACTTCTGATTCCTAAAAGGGTAAATTATTTTCATTTTATTTTTTTGAAAATATAAAATCTGTATATGGGAAAGACACTGAAATGTTGTTATTGCCACTGTCTCCTCGTAGTTGAATGTTGTTTATGCTCTTTAAGAATGTCACTGAGAGGTTGAGAGGATTTACCGTGGTCACCTCAAGACTCTGTTCATGTGCACGTATTACGTGTCCTCCTTAGATCAGTTCTTCAAATCAACTCACTAGCGTACCAATTAGTTTAATAAGATTGTATGATCTATATCAACGGAAGTTTGGCATGGATTTAAAACATGTCATTTTTACTTCAGTGTATAGATAGAGATCAGAGCACCTATATTCATTGGTAAAAATGTGAACCATTCCACTTGAAAAATAACCTATCCTTGAAGGGAAATCAACCCCGGTTGCCTGTACTTATTTACTTTTTTCATTTTTTAATGCAATTTATTTCAACATCCTTTTGTGCACCCCTCCTAATGCTTGCATTCATTCTAACGGCCATTTGGATCAGTTTGACGAAAGGAGGGATGAAGTGGCAGTTGAACAAGTATTAGGTGTTGTTTTCCTTGATGCTGAACGCCCTTGCCCTGTAAGTAGGTTTTCTCTACCAAGTTTGCTCATTAGTTGAACCAGATTTTTTCCGCAGTCTGTTTCAATTAATGTACTTGTCTAAGGTTTATGTGGAAATGGCTCTAAGGATTTCATGGCTCATTTTTCTTAGGCACTCGAGAAACTTAACCGCCAGCTAGCTGAAGCTGAGGCTGAGGTCGAGGCACGCAAAAGGCCTCCAGAAGATACAGGTCCAAAGATTGTCGGGGAAGGTCTTGTTATAGACGAATGGGTAAGTTGCCTTGCCACTACACTAAATTCTTATGTTCAATGCTCAGGCTTTATGTTCCAAATGAAATGCATATTAGAAACTTCTCTTGTTGCCATTTGAACTCTTTAAATGCTATTTTGATTTACTTCAACTCGATTAATAAAATTATATAACGTGCCTCATTCCGAACTACCAAGGAAATGATGAAATAGCTATACATGGAGCCTAAAATAATACATTTTCTATTGCCATACAAGGCAAGTATCTTGAGAGGCATTGTAATAGTATTAGTTGTTTGTAGTAATACAAGCCTAGAAGATGCTCTTTTCATCATCAGAAACAACCTGATCTCCGACTTCTTGCATTGCATTACCATAACGAAAAAAAGAAAACACTATAGTGGAACATACATGAACTCTAGTATAACTATCCAGTTTCACGCTTTGAATCATGGAAAAGTATCAAAATCAATTGCCAAACATGACTTCCGTTCTGATATACGCGATGTTTATACTGTTTCAGAAAGAAAGAAGGGAAAGGTATCTTGCAAGGCAACAGGTTGATGGAGTTGATTTAGTATAATAGAAGCTCTCTTTTCTCTGGATGGTTGAGAAGAAATTCTATGATAAGCTATTGAATTTTCAATACTATTGCCTGCAGATTAACAGATATACTTAGGCTATTTTTCATCTCAAAAAGTAAAAATTAATAAAAAAAATTTCATGTAATTTTTCAATGCTCTCTATTTCTGGATCATTTTCTTTCAACTCTTGTTTGTATATAAGTGAAAATTGTGAAGTCCCTTCCTTAATTCATGAACAATCACATACATTATGTTGCTTTCTTGATTGATTCTTTGGTTTCGTGAGATTTGGTTTTGTAGCACTTTACTAATTTTCTTTTTAGTTTTATGTCCTTTCTACTAGAGATCTTTATTTTTACGTCTAAGATATCTGTCATATTTAGAAATAAGATTTGAAAAGGTTATTTACTCCTGTACATAGCACATAAAAAATTTAACTTCCACCAAATTTTTTTTTAAAGTATAGTTGACTGATTTAACTAATTCAGATTTAATCGAGTAGGGCTTATCAAAAGATAAAATACTTTTTATTTTGAATATTTCAACGTAGGACATGAACACAAAAATTATCTACTATATACATCCCACCACATTTCTGAGTGATATTTAACTTTCATCGATTATTATCTTTTTAATTTTATTAAAGTTAAAGTGAAGGTAATGATAGAGAAATTACTTTTAAGATGCCTTTTAGGATAAAGTGTGTGCCTTTTCAGGGTGTCCAGCTTTGCAAATTTTTATTTTTTATTTTTGGACAAAAGGAGATAATTTGGGAACTGTTAGCGTTGCGTCTATAGATTTTCAAATATTATTTGCAAATATTATTTGGGTGAAATTTTATCATATGTTTAACGTCCATAGTATTTGAAAAATATATTTCACCTTTTTAAAAAAATATGATTTATACTATTTGTTTTAAAAACTATCAAAACTAACCGTAAGTTTGTATTACAAGTCAATTGGATCTTCGTTACAAAAATAACAAATAGTATCCGTGACACTAGAGCAATGTGGTTATTTGAAGTGAGTGCAACAAGCATCATTCCATGCATCGTGAAGTAGATAAAATACATGACTTTGTTATCCTCAGTCGATTGTTCATCATTTTCATCAATAACATTTTAATCATTTAACATTCACTGAATATTTCATCATTACTTTGGTGTTAACGTAAAAAATTATGTAATACAACTATAGAGGGTGTTTTCGTAAAAGATAAAAGTTTAAGGTAAAATTTTAAATTTTTAAAAGATTCCAAATAATGAGATTTGGGCCAAATATTAGAAAAAACTAATATTTGAGAAAATGGAATATCTGCCAAAAATATTTATCAAATAATGACAAAGTATATGAACAAATATTATTTATCAATTTTTTTCCCAAATATTATTTGGAAAATCTATGATCTGGACACTTTGATGATTAATTATTTGACATTATTGTCTTCATTAGAATATTGATCTAGACAGCTGGAAATTTGGTAGTTAACTAGTTTTATACGCATAAAAACAACATAACTAAGTGCAAATTGCCTATACTAAAATGATTAATGAATTGGCAATAATGGAGATTAGGTTTAGATGAAGATATGGTGGAATACTTTAAACCAATATTATAATTCCTCAAATCTTTTTTACTTTATTTAATTCAGATTTCTCAATCACAACTAAGTATTATAATATTATGAACAACAAAAGAAAGAGATATTTCATCTTTATAAATTAGTTACTCCTCCACATAGTATAAGTGATTAATCTAATTTGATTATATCTAATATTTTAATCATAATTTTTTTTCTTTTCCTCTTTTGTATTACTTAAATCATGTTCTGAAAATTAAGAATTTATTCCAAACAATTTTTTTTATCTAATAAAAGATTTGAATAAAATCTGCGTACGCTTTAAATTTTGCTTGAAATTTATTATTGTATATAGTATGAGTGATTCTATTTTGTCTCAGGTATTTTGTAAGGACTAGTTGAAGCAGACAGGTGAACTTTATAGCATTAAGTTCATATTATATAATATTAGGGATTTTTGGTTCTTTATTTTTCCAAAGTTAAGCAGTACTTAGTTCTTTAATTAATGTTCATGAAAAGGACAGTGAGATTAAAATTTAAAAAGTGCAAAAGGCAAAGAGGATTAAGAAAAACACAAGAAGGTTCACAAAAGCAATAACACTTAATTTTGATTTGCAGATCAAAAGGCTAAAACAAATAACAAAAATGTCATTTTTCCGATAACTTTATTTTTAAATAAGCTAAGGTCATTCACATAATTTAATTTATTTATATTAGAACATAAAGAGATTCTAAATTTGATTCTCTTCGTTAACTATTACTAGTAACATATTATTTTTCAGATTCTGCATTCGAGTCTAGTCATTATCCATTTAGCAAATTATTTAGATTCTAGGCATGCTACTTTTTAGATGAAACGGATCACAGATTTCAATACTTCAATATCGAATTAAATTAAAATTTGAAAAAAAAAGAGAGAAGAAAATTACTTAATTCCGAATATTGAATTATGATTTGTTTGACCAATTTTAAAATTAGTTTATTTTGATTTTTTTTAAAAAGGTACTTTTAGCAATAATCAATTTGTGTTTGATCAATAAATTTAAAAATGTTTTTGAACAATAATTAAATTTTATCCAGTTCTTTTCGAAATGTTTTCTAAGTGTAATTTTTCAATAGTGTTCTTTCAAAAGTTGTTTTGCGAATTTTTCTTTTAACTTTTGAAAAACAATATTTATTACTTTTCAAAAGTACTTACTTTCTCTCAAAAACTAAACAAAACACCTTATCATTCTACAATAAGCACTTGAAACTCTCAAATGTTTGGCCAATCCGGCTAACCTTTGAGATTCTATTTTGAATTGTATAGAGCGAATTAACTTAAAAATATTTTTTCTATCAATATTAATGCATCAATTTGTGTTTGACTAAAATTTTAAAAATTCTTTGGATTTATTTTATTTCTATTACAAAACTCAAAAAAAATTGTCATCTTTAAGACATGATCAAATACATCAATTCTCTAAAACAATTTCTTTTAAAATATATTGTTTAAATCCCTAAAAACTTATCGAACATACCATAATCATTTTTATATATTTGACAATATATATGGCTTATTAATTTTCTCCTAGATTACACATATATACAATTCTATTCCGATCCTTTTGTTAGAAAAAATGAAACACGAGAATGTAATGACCCTTATGATGGTTTTGAGTATTGAAGTTTTGTATTTCCTAAAATACTTTTCGATAGATTTTAAATAGTGTTTTGGATTATAAGTAATTATAATTATGAAATTAATGGAATAATTTTAATTATTTTATTTAGTTGAAGATTAAAAAAAATAACAATAAAAATAACAATGAATCACTTTTACCACTTTATAATTAATCTTATATAATAATTAGAAAGTAAATATTTTGTACTAGGAATAAGGGTTTGAGGCGAGTAAAGCGGGAATCGCGTCAGGTAAGTTTTCACAAACTGTGTGTTATATGTTGGATTGGATAAATACATTAAGACGTTAATCTTAAGATATGATAAATACATTATCATAAATTAAAACAGAAATACTCTTCTCTTTTTTTTTGTTTTTTGGTTCCTTTCTTATTTTCAGACACGTACTCCCTTCATTCACTTTTAATTGTCATGTTATGCTTTTTAAAAGTTAATTCGATTAAATTTCAAAGTTAAATTAAATTTCATTAGTTCAATATTTTAAGTAAAAAGTTTTTAATATTCAAAAACTACACTAAAAATACTATAAATTGCAAGTTTTTGCATATAAATAAAATAAAAGATATATAATAAAATATAAATTAATTTTTTAATAATTTAACTCTAAAAATAAAAATTATGATAATTAACAGTAGGGAGAGGGAATATATAAGTGAATGAGCGCACCTGCTGAATTAGATAAGTGATCTTTGTAGCTATCCAAGTCAAACAATTATTCGCACGCAGTCCAACTTAACGTGAAAAAAAAATCAAAGGAAAAGAAATGTTGGTAGCAACAAATATTTCATCCGTTTATTTTTATTTATTTATTTTATTAAATATAATATTTAATATTTGTTTATTTTATTAAAAAAATTATCTTATAATAATTTCAATTTGTTAAATTAAGAGATAATATATTCATTTCTATTTATTTTCTTCTTCAAATTTAAATGTTATTCAATATCTAATACATTTTTCAAAAATATTAAATTTAACATATTCAAAGGTGATATAATATATTAAATTTATCTTTATTATTTATTATTTTTTATGATATACCATAGTGGACAACATTTAAGTAAATATTAGATCATTACCATGACTCACCACGTGTATTGTTTATTTTGATCAAACAAGAAAATTACTAAATTCCAAACACCCAATTTAACGGTTTTTTTATTTTAAAAAAAATAAATAATATTAGAGCATTAATTTGGCGTTTATCTGAAAATATTTTTTTAAAAAAACGAAGAGATTTTTTTTGTTCAATTTACGCTATCAAGTACGTCAATTCTCTGAAACATTTTTTTTTAAAAAATATACCCTTGACTTCCTAAAAACTTGACTAAACAGGCAACAGATTATTATCATATATATATTTGACATTTTATCTGTAGTAGGCTTTCTCGTACAGTTTGCATCTCTCTTACCAATTTCATTCATTAAAATTCAAGCTGTGGACCGTGTACTCCTTCAATTATATATGCACATTTGTTACATAAAATTAAGTATAAGAATGGTGCCCTTTAACTAAGCTAGTTATCTTTAACTGATTTTATATATTTCAATTTTGATATATCGTAAGTAGATTTATACATATATATATATATATATATATGAAATAAATTAAATACACATATTTCCTATTTTACATGATATAATTATATAAAATATATAATTTTAATACATATTTAAATATATATATTTACGAAGCATCAAAACAAAAGGCGAGTCAACGTCCTATCACGTGATGGTCCATAGGTGGGAGTTGGGACCACCAAGCCAAAATTAGTGATAGTGGGGATGGTCCCCACGTGTCCATACTATTTTGTCCATTATCTAATTTTAGGTCCCACAAATAGCTCTTTTACCCAAATGCTTTGTATCATTGGATAACGACAGCAAAGATGGAAATTTCCCCATAAATGGGTGGGACCCACGTTTGTTGTGTAGCAGAATGAATCTTGTGCACTATTCATTGGTGAAGTTAAGATGAGTCATTTTTCAAACTTCTGGATAAGGTCGACATCTGTCCCCTTCACTTCCTACTAATAAGTGCCCACATTTTCATTATCTCGCGATACATTGACGGACTGTAACTTTGTGCATCTTTTTAACATAAGTAAATTATAAATTCATCTAAATAATATTACGAAATATATCTGTTTGCAACAAATTTAAAGCGACAGAAAAAAAATTACAATCACAATAAAATATACTATATTGATAAAGATAGCAGGTTTCTTTATTCTACTCTCCTAAAATTTATCCAGTATTTCTCGAACTAGGATGATTTAGATTTGACATCTCTATATAAATAATCCATCAATTTGCGGATTGTTCGAGATCTTGATCTCTTTATAGAATTTCTGAGATGTCTTTTAAGAGAATTTAGTACCCTTTATATAGGCATAAAGTAGGGTTTAGGGTACTTTAGCATCCAAGAATCCTAATTTGAGTTGACCACAATTTGTAGAGTCCCAACTCGAATTAAACACATCTTTTGAAATTCTATAAAATTTCAATGTCTACAATATCATATAAATTAAAAAGTGTATAAGATTAAAAAAAACTAAAGTTATAATTTATTTCTAAAATGTATTTTTCAAAATTGAGAAGTGATTTATTTGGTGATTAATTTAGACTACAAAGAATATTAGAAGTAAAGGTGGACATGTGACAATACGGATGGATTGAATTTAGTTCCGGTTTTTAATAGACTTAATTCTGAAAAGATTTTTATATTGTTTACACTTTACACTTTAATAATTAAGCAAGCTAGTTATATAGCTTGTTTAGCAAAAGCTAAAGTATTAGTAGTTATATAGTAAATGTGTTAGAATGTGATTAAATATTAAAAGTATGGACACCTAACATGAAAGAAAATAAATTTTTGATGTGAGGTTTTACTTTTTGGATTCATATTTTGTAATTCAATCAATTAAATAAGTTTAGATTAAATTATTGATTAAGTCAATTTTGAGTTGATTATTTTGAATCTTTGATTTAAGCCTATAAATTGAGTGTTTTCTTAGCAAAGGCTTAGGTGGGTTGATAGGATTGTATTGTTTGATTATTAGTCTATTGAACTTATTGGGCATTAATGTCCAACGGATATAGGTGTAGGCATAAATATGAGAAAATTGAAAAATCGAACTAATTTGGTTGTCAATTTTTTTTTATTTAATATCGGTTATATTTTTTGAAAAGTTAGATTTCGTTTTAAGGGCTGCACTGCAAAATTTTATTTTTTAAAAATAAAATTTTTAAAAATTATATATATATGGACATTCTCTTAACTAAAAATAAAAAGTCAACTATCAATTAAATTATTAGTGAACAAATTAAAATAATAAAAATAACCCAAACATATTTTTATCAATGTACATTATGTAAAGAACCTATCTTTATCCTTATTTTTTCGAAAAATAATTGGATCACTTACTTGATAATGTATCTTGATACTAGGACCGATCTTCTTGGTCATAATGGTTAACCGCTCCTAATCACCGATTTAAGTGTTCAAGTCCAGTAATCTAAAAAAAAAAATTATGATATTTATTATATTATCCATTGTAAAGAAAAATGTATGGGTTTATACTGATCATAGTCGTAAATTATCGGTATGCTGGTGCATCAAATTCCAACTAATGAAATTTTAATTACACATTTTTCAAAAATAATTTTCTTAACTAAAAATTAATTATATTTAAATTTGGAATTGATGATTCAATATCTTTTTCCGAAAAAATAAATTATTTTTGGAAGCTATAAACCAGGTCCAATTTGTGTGGAGATAAGATTGAGCATTCTAATCGTACGATAGTCAGTAGCTTTCTTGAAGGGGACAAGTTAATTTTTACACATCAGGATTATCTCATCTTCTTTTATTTACCAAAAATAAGTATAAGTAATACTAATAATGTAATTAATTATAAATAAACGAGATGGTTTTCATCTCGCGAGAAAAAGAAAACATATCGTAGAGCAAATATGTCCAAACCTCGATAACTTCGCCCATCAGGTCATCAGTAATATCGTAAAACCGCTATTTCTCCACAAGCTTCCTGTTTCTGGTTTTCCAAAACCACTCTTCCTCTTTTTGCCTATAAAAAGAGCCTTCTCTTCTTCCATCATTCATTGCTCACAATTCCTTGAATCATCATCCAGATAACAAAATTCTTTAATTAACATCAAAATTAATCAATCATGAGTTACTTTAACCGCATTTGGGTAGCCACTACGGTCGCCGTCGTAAACAGCCACGCCGATCACGGCCAGAAATTGAAATCCGGCATCCAATCTCTAAACCACGGCAAAAAACGATTCTCCTCTTCTGTCGCTTCCGGCGCCGACGTTGCCGGTCTCCGACCGATGTCCGGGATGTTAGGATCTGACGTCGGCGGGTTCATCGGAGGCGGAAAAGGCGAGGAGAAGAGGAAACAAACTGATGAGTCACTCAGACAAGTTATGTACCTAAGCTGCTGGGGACCAAACTAAGGTATGGTGGTAGATCGGGAGTCTCCCGTTCGATTTTATGTGGTTAGAAGTCGCCGGCGACAGGAACGTGGAGTGAGTTGACCGAGTTGACTCGTATCGGAGGGCGAATGAACTGAGTTAACTCGGCCGATCCCGTTATGCACTAATTGCAGTTTTAAGACTCAGAACTACGACCTCTAATTGTAAATTTTGTGTATATCCTAGTTTAACTGTTGTAAATTTAACTAATAAAAATGTTTACCAAACAATATTTTCTTCTTTTTGCTTGGAAGATTGGTACGGACGGAGGTTATACTTTGATAATGGATGGTTCATAAATTATCAAGTTAATACCAAAATAATAATTAATTTTTTATTAATATTTAGAAGATCTAATATTAAAGCTATTAAAATCGACCTTCTAGATCTATGGCGATCGATCGGAGTAGGACTTGAATAATTTTTCTGGTTAACTCGAAATTGATCCATTTTCTGTTCTTGGACTCAGAGTTACTACACACGGTAGTTTTGTGATATTTTAATCTTAGCCAAATTACCCAAAAAAAATAAAATACAAATATATTTGTAACACTATTAATATATTTTACCAAAAGTACAAAGTCAGTAATTTTGTTCAGCCCAATAACTTTTCACCGTAAGACGGGCAGTCCGATCCGGATCAAACCTCAAACCGATAGTTTTTTTTTTTTTAATATTTCTATATGGATTTTGCAGTTTTGAATAATGTTAATTCCTTGTTAATCTGTTTGGATTGTGATATGTGTATCCCATTTATAAATTGACCTAGTTTTGTGATTTGATACAGAAAACTATTCAATCTTAAGTCCATCTCTTAGATTACTCAATTCTAAGTTATCTCGAGAACCGAACAACAATGTTTGTAAAGTTTATTTTTTGATTACTTATGATTAATGTTGCTGATTACTTTTATGTTATTGCTGTTTAAAACTAGCACAAAATATAGATTGGGGTGGTCCAGTAATTTGAATTTGAGGTTTTAAGTTAAATGTCAAGAGATTTGAGGTTTTAAGTTAAATGTCAAGAGATTTGTCTCATCAGGCCTTCAGTTTATGTACTCATCACTTGCCTTCATTGAACCTTTTCATTGTGTCTTTAAGGGGAAATATATTTTTACGAAGACAAATTGTGTCTTTTTCTCAATTCTCTTCTAAGATATGAGTACAATACCTCCCTAGACAGAGCTACAAGTTCGTCTATGGATCACTTAATATGTGTAAATAATATGTTTGAGATTCAATATAAGTTGCAATGTGAGCGAAATACACCTCTAAATTTTCGTCAAGTTTAGAGGTGTTTAACACTTCTCTCGACTTTTTATTAAGACTTGCATATCATAAAAGAGTTTAAGACCATTTGCTATGTCGTGTACCAGATCAGGGGTGTATCTTCGTTTAGTTAGTCAAGTAGATGAGTAATTTTAAAACTATCAATAGTTTAGAAACAAAATTAATAATTTATGTCGAATTTATAAATGTTTTCGACACGTCTCTATTTTTTTTATTTCTTACGATAGACTTCAGTAACTGATTAAATCTTATTTTTTTAATATCCTTGTAACGTATGTCTACATCTAGTATACAAGAAAAGTCCATTTTGACGGAGAATCACATTATTATTCTAGTAATTTAAAACCATTATGTGGAGCCTAGCAAGTTAGTAGTATATCAATATCAATCGACAATAATAATTCATAAATATGTCACTGTTAATGCAGCATTCCTTTGTATTTTTATTTTTGGTGTCTTCCTTCTCTTAAATTTTCGTCCAAGAAATTAATACAATTTCTAATATGAGTCTCCCAATTAGAGTTCTTATACAAAAGTAACATTCACATATCAAATTTTGCATTCAATATTTTCGTAACAATGTGCACCTCTTGAACAAAAGAAAAGTCCATTTATAAGGAGCTTTACATGATCCTGTAAAGCCAATTTTAATTTATCTTTTCCCAACTTCCTATAAAGCCATTTTATTTTACTATTTGCGGGGCACACTGATAATAAGTATTTTTTGGTATCATTTCAAGGCTTGTGGCACCATCAATAATATCTATATAAATTTTATTGAAATAAATTGAATAGGGATACATGATAGAAAAAAATGGAATATAAATAATCAGGTCTTTTTCTTGAATTTCTTTGACATCGATCTCCAAATGCCTTTTGGATGAAGTAGCGGCTTGTGAAGGTTTAATTTTTTAATTAAAATAAAATTCCAACCTTAAGGGACAATGATTTACCACGCTGACACATATATCTTACAAATTTCAAATACATAAGCATGAACCCTCATTCAGGTTGGGGGTCGTTTTGGACTAAATGCGGTATTTCTAATGCACCCAATACATCTTGAGTATTAGGTCATTTTGGATCGATGCACCAAATCATGATTTTGACTTTGCTCTAAGTTAGTTGACTAATATTGAGCTTTATTAAAAAGAAACTGGTTATGTAAGTTGGACAAACGGCAATGTGAAGATAACAAACGATATTGGATAATCATGGACTAACTACCAGTTTACTAATAAAAAAAGTAGGATATTTTTTTGAAAAAATGACTGCCAATAGTCATATAATCGCTCTTTTCCACATTTTATTTGCCATGTGACAGAGTTGTATGGCATGAATTGCGACAATAAATAATTTGTGGAATTTAAACAAATAATGACAATTATAGGCAAACAAGCAATAATATTACCCAATACAAAATATAATTAGGCAGCTAAATGAGCAAAGAGAAAAGGAAATTAGATCCATGTCTAATTTCTGTCTGCTTGGACCAGCCGCTGGGCCTTCAGTTGCTGAGTTTTGAAGCTTTTGACCCATTTTGTTGTATATCAGGTATATTGATTATATACAAAAGCATATATCATATGTATATCGCATCTTCCACGTGTATATTTGCTTCCCTTTCACCATTATTTGCTTCGATAAGTCTAACACCCAAATTGATCACGGGGTGGGTTTTGTCAAGTTTGGACGAATCATACTGAGTTAAAAGAAAACAGTTAGGTCAAGACTCAATAACCTAATTCAAATTTGCGAGGATTAAAACAGGTTGGATCAAAACGGGTCATTTGAGTTGTGACATTATATGCAATAGCCCAAAAAAACAAATTCAATGGGGATCTAGGTACAATACACCCTCGATGTAATACATGTTATGGACTTTAGTTGTGACATTAAATTTCAAAGATTACATGGACGGAGATCTCAATGAAAAAGAACAAACAAAATAAAAGGGCAATGGAGAAGAAAACAGAGTTATAGACTCTGTAATCTCCTCAAAGAAGTTGGCAACCTTGTGATCAACAATGTGTAATATTTTTTTATCTCAAGTTGATGACCATCCAAAGTAACTTCACTATAAAAGCAATGACAATATTATCAAAGTAATCCATCCAAAGGACAAGATAAACTAGGAAAGAACAGAAAAATCATTTTTTTCCCCCAATTAAATAGCAGAAATGGCCAGATCAAGCTACAAATTAACCATGTTTTTCAGCTTTGTTCTATTGTTCCTTCTCTCCATTAACATAGCAGAAAGTAGAATTGTTTCCTGTAAGTATGACATAATTGGCATAATCCATAAATATGTCCTAAAATTTTGGTTCAACTCATATTTAATTCCTCCGACTTTGGGTGTGCACAAGCCGACACTTGAATTTATATAAAGTTGAATTAATAGATACGCACGTTCTACGTGACATCCTACATGTCAATTTGCGTCTTACATGGTGTTCTATGTGTATTATGCCACATAGGATTCATGTGTCTACTTATTCAACTCTATACAAATTTAAATGTTTATTTGTGTACATAAAATGTTGGAGGGTATAAACGTAAAATAAGACCAAGTTAAAGAACACATATATGTATTACGCCTAAATTTTAACCCACCAATATCTAGCCTAATTTTTACTTAGTATGTTAAGTTAAATTGTCTATTACTAATTTATTTCTCAATAATTATTTTCTTGATGGTCGCAGCTGGAATTGAGACAAATTCTGCTCTGATATGTAGCAAGATTTATGGTGCAAATATTGGAGATACATGCTTCAGCATTATGCAACAATTTAGTGTGTCTGCTAAGGACTTTACAACTTTCAATCCCAATCTCAATTGTGAAAAAATGTTCGTTGGTGAATGGATATGCCTTGATGGTTCCTCTTTCTAAAATATCGACAAGGGTTTATTAAGCATAAACAACTTAAATTACTTGGTATTTTTGTTCGGAAAGAGAAGACATCTTTTAATTTAAAGCTAATAATAATGTACCGAATAAAATTAATTAAAAGCACTAATGTTGCTTTTGTAATGTATCTTGGTTCTCTTTTCCTTAAAATTCATATATAATGAGTTCATATTACAAGTTGATTTCTTAGTGTGTTTCATCATTAATCTTGTCTTCACTTAATCCAACATGGTGTTCATCTTTCAGCAATAACTAGCAACAAATTAAAGGGGTCAATAAACTTGGAGACCCTTGGCTTACACGAACTGCAATACTATTTTGTTTGGTGTATCATGTAACATTAATTTGTGACATAGGATGGGGCGTTAAGAAAAATCCAGTAACTGAGGTGCATATGATATATTAGGTGAATCCCATATTAAAATGGGAGAGGAAAGTGAAGAGCTATGCAAGTCATATCTCAAAGTTCACGAGGTATATGTGTTTTTGGGGCTCAATGTGGACTAGCCTAAAAGTCAAATTCGTGTTGGCCTAGGCTTAGAGCAAAGCTTATACTCCATTACTATGATAGCGAGGCGAACCTCAATGAGTACCCTGAGTTCCTAAGGGGGTGTATATGACACCCATGATGTAGGATAGGTTGATCAGGACAAATCAAGCAGGATTGACAGACTTTTAGGCTGACAAGTTTTTGAAGATAAGGTGAACATGACATCTTAAACATCAAAATGAGAGAGAAAAGTAAAATTTCAAAAAATAAATCCGCTCAAACCTAGATCCAATACACCCCACATAATACATTCTATGGACTTTAGTCGTGACATTGAGTTTCAAACATTACATCGACGAGTTGTTGGACGTACATCTCAATGAAAAAGAACAACCAAAAAAAGGATAGATGGAGAAGAAAACAGAGTTATAAACTCTGTAATCTCCACAAAGAAAGAACATAAAAAATAATTAAACAATATAAATGGCTACATCAAGCTATAAGGCCATTAATGTATCAATATAAAGCAACAAGATTAGTAAGTCAATATTATGAAGAAAAAAAGAAGTAAAGTTACTTATATTCTATGAATTTCAATGGACCTTTCTACTTTGACCAAAAAGAGATTAGTACTAATTTTAAATTATGATTTCAAAAGTTCATGTCCACCGCCTAGTTAGTGTTCAATACTTGCGCTCATTAACTCCTTACATAATTAACAAAAATTGATAAAATAACGTTTTTTCCAAATTGTCTTTATATTTGACTTAATCTTTACTTCTCACTTTTACGTGTTCAGATAATCTTACTATTAACTAGCTATTGTCATTTCTCAACGAATTTTCCAAATCATTAAATTTATTGTTAACTAGTTATAGTTATTTCTCAATTTTTTTTCATTTAATATCCAATATTCACATTAGAGTCTGACTATCTAAATTATACTAGCCGCTAGGTAAAGCCCAATAAAAAATAACACTCTCCACTGAAAACTTTTTCATGCTCAGAACTCAAACCCACACCTGGGCCGAAATGTTCTTTCTATCTTTGCTTGCGTGCTTAGATATGTTTGTGACTATACCATTCTCGTTAGAATTGTACTGTCTTAGATATAATTAGTACCGACAATTTAAGCCCATTTTTTAATTACCCGTCCAAATAGCCCTTCAAATATGGGTTGAAAGAGTGATTTTAAATATGGGTAATATTAGAAATTATACCCATATTTTACCCATTAAAATATGGGTATATATGGGTAAACTACGGGTCAAATATGGGTATTGCAAGTTCTCAAAAAATCTTATGTTACCAAGTTTTAGAAGCGATTTTTCAAAACTTTCAAATATGGGTCCCTATTAATATTTCAACTCTCGACCTTCACCCACGCTTCCAAAAAAAATAAATTAAAGTTTATTTTTAAAAAATATTTGGAACTTCAAAATTTTATTTTTTCACCCCTACCCCCGACCCCCCCCCCCCAAAAAAAAATAAAAATTTAAGTTTATTTTTAAAAAATATTTTCAACTTCAAATTTATTTTTTCATCCATACCATCGTCCCCCCATCATCCCCCGCCCCCATCCAAAATAAAATTAAGTTTGTTTTAAAAATTTCAACTTCAAATATTTATTTTTTCACCCTACCCTGGACCCACCCCACCCCAGCCATCGTCCCCCCACCCCCACCCACTACCCCAACCAACCCCCACCCTTCAAAAATATTAAGTTTGTTTAACCAATATTTCTAACTTCAAATTTTTTCACCCTACCCTGACCCCCTCTCCCCCAACCCCGAATTTTTTTTACTTTTATAATAAAATAAAACTAAATGAAGCATTTTCAACAGATTTATCTAAAAAAAACTAAAATATTCCTCCATATTGAATTCTTAAGTAAAGAACTATTTATTAATGAAATATGGGTAAAATATGAGTAAACTAATATTTTACCCAACCCATTTATTACCCAACCCATTTATTACCCAACTCATTTTTACCCATATCAAACATAAGCGGGTTGAATAATTATCCATTTTATATTTACCTATTTTCAACCCGCCCATATTTGACCCAACCCATCCATTTGCCACCTCTTGATATAATGTACAAGTTTTATCACATAATATCTTAAAGATACTATAAAAAGTCAATGAAGTATAATTGATTATTAGTTTTTCAACAAAACTAATAATATCCCTTTTGACAATTGCCAAAAAAGGGTTCACATAATTTTTAAAATCGCCATCACCAGTACATACATATGTTGTAAGATCACTCTAAAGTGTGCATCCCTTTGGTGCTCTACAAGTCATGCAGTCTTCTGGAACCATCTTATATCTTGTTGATGGGCAAGCCATGTACATCACCCAAGTTGAACATTCCATTGTACACTCACACTCAACATAATTTATTTCCACCATCAAAACTGTTGCAAACACAAACATAATATTTTTTCCGTCCGATATTATTTGTTATCATTTCTATTTATAAAGTTAAACTTTAAGAACTTTGACTAACAATTTAAGATTATTTTTTCATCGTATTGATATGCAAAACATTGCAATTTATAGTATTTTTCATATAGTTTTTGAATATCTAAATTTTTGTTTAAAATATCAAATTAATGTGATCCAATTTAACTTTAAAAACTTAACAAATTGACTTTCGAAAAACGCAACATGACAAATAAAAGTGGACGGAGAGAGTATTACTAATTATTGGCATAAAATGATAAAATAACACTATCTTTCTGTCTCGATTGGAGCCAGAATTTTTAATAAGGGAGTTCAAAATCTGTAGAAATAGATAGCTGAAGGGGATTTAACATCTACTATTTATACGTATAAACTTATTTTAACCATATATAAATATTATAATTTTTCACCAAAAAAATTCGAATGAACCCCCTTGTATGAAGGTAGTTCCGTCCCTATCAAGAGGTCAATTTTTTTTTTTAAAAAATAATTAGCGAAGTTCTGTTTGACATCGCTTTTCCTAGAAAACCAACTCATTAGATTGATTTTCTAGAGCAACTTTTGACATTTTATAATAGTGTAACATTGTATTGAATGAAAAAAGAAAAATAAACATAAAAAGAAAAAGAGAAGAGTGAGGTCACTGACTTTGCTACTAATCATATTTATTTAATTCTTTTTCTCTGTTTTTTTAATCTGCTTTGAGTATGTTGTTTCTGGGAGTACTTATAGCAAAAAGAATTAAATGCCAAAGATCAAGTAGTACAGTGAGATTATATTAATTTGCTATTTTAGAATAAAAAATTTAAGAGTTAATTTGACTAATTTTCAAACAATTCAGGAGATTACATCAATTTGTCTATTTCCTTTAGTTGTCATGTTGCAATTTCTCAGAGCCAATTTGACTAGTTTTTAAATTCAATTACATTATATTAATTTGATATTTTTGAATAAAAAATTTGAGAGTCATTTTGATTAGTTTTCAAACCATCCAAGAGAATACGTACATTAACTCCCTCCATTACCTTTTTGTTGTCATGTTGCAATTTTTTATAGAGTCAATTTGACGTAGTTTCAAACTTAAATTTGATTACATTGATTCAATATTTTTAAATAAAATATTTAAGAGTTAATTTGACGAATTTTCAAACCATTTAGGCGATTACGTACATTAACTCCCTCCGTTTCTTCTTAGTTGTCATGTTGCAATTTTTTAGAGTCAATTTGACTAGTTTTCAAACTTAAATTAAATTATATTAATTTGATATTTTAAAATATATTTAAAAACTATACGAAAAAGTGCTATAAGTTATAATTTTTTTATATCAATATAATTAAAATATACATCTTAATTTATTAATCAAATTTAAGTGAATAACCCATAGTAGCGAAAGTTTGCGTGAGTAATAAAATCATAGTTCACACTTGTACAAATTACTACATATCAAAGATATTATAATATTTCATGGAAATATCAACTGATCAAACTTTAGTATACATATTATATAACCATAATTGAACTTTTAAATATAAAACTAATCACATCCCTTTTTATAACTATTTTCCGGTACATACGTAACTTGTTTGACTGTAAATTAAGTCATGCAATGTTCTGGAACCTTCTTATATCCTGTAGATGGGCAAGCATAAAATAATACGATCTTTTTTCACAAATTAAAATATTCTTCATAAACGGCAAAACAAGGTGATATTCATTCGGTGAAAATAGTCGAATGTTTATAGAGCAACTTTCATATATAGCAAATAAAAAATGTATATTTGTATGCTATAGCAAAGTTTACTTAATTCCGTTCTATAGCAAACATAGAAACTGTATAATTCTCTATACATATACAGTTGAAGCGAATTGTATAAAACGAAGTGTATAAAACGAGAAAGAGAAAGACACTTGGGCAGAGAATTGTATAATAAACGAAGTGTATAAAACGAATTGTATGATTATAAGTGTATAGGACGATTATATACAATTTAAATTTGTATAAAATGAGAAAGAGAGAAAGACAAAAGAGACTTGGCAGGGAATATACAATTGAATCGAATTGTATAAAACGAGAAAGAGAGAAATTAGATACAAATTGAAATTTGTATAAAACGAGAAAGAGAGAAAGGCAAAAGAAACTGGGCAGGGGAGTATTTTTATTGTATAATTATAAGTGTATAGGACGAAAATATATGTACTTGCATGTTTATATACAATTTTCTCACGCTTTATACAAACAGAAACGTAATTTATATATTTCGCTTCTGTTTGTATAAGTGAGAAAGGCGAGGGTGGCGAGCGAGATTTGGGAGAGTGGCGAGCGAGATCTGGAAGAGGGGAGAGAGGGGAACAAATATATATATGTATTTATACAATTTCCTCTACTTTATACAAATAGAAATAATTTTTATACACTTGTGTTTGTATAAAAAGTGAGGAAGCGAGCGAGAGATTGGAGCGAGAATGGGAGATGGCGAGTGAGATTTTGGGAGAGAGGCGACTGGCAAATTTTGGCAAACGTTTGCTATGGAGCACAATTAAATCAAACCCTAGCTACTCCATTGATTTTAGGTTATTAGTTTGCTATTATATACAATTATTCCATGTTTATATCCTTTTATCCATACCAAATATAATTAAGTCACTCTTAGCTTAAGCTTACTCTTTATCAACAATTATTTTTAACTTCCAAGCATAAAATTTTAATTTTACACACACTAAGACAACTCAAAAAACAAATGCTTATACAAACACTAAAAATCAATTATTATATGTAATATAATATAGGTCATCTGAGCAAAGTATAAATTCAGAATTTATTTTACATATATATATAAGATCATAATTTATTGGAAATTTAGTAATATATATCCCCTTTGATAAATCTCAAAGATAATTTATTTGTTACATATTGCAGAGCCATCTCTACGGAAAAGTTGACATCCCCTTCCTGTTGCTTGACAACAATTGATACATGTTGGACGAAGTATTGTGCTGCCTGAAGAGGAACAAGTCATGTAATCCACATTTGGCTCACAAAATTGAGGACATATCTGAGCTTCCACATAATTGCTTCCCACTAGAAATACTGTTTCAAACACAAAAATTTTTAAAAAAAGATTTATTTAAAATGATTATAAATATTGGTCAAAAACACATATGAAGTATATCATTTTTTGTGAGTTTCGAATTATCGGTGATTTACTTTTCCTACCTGAGCTATCATTAACTATTGTTATAACACACTTCAACTATAAGTTATTCACTTTTCTTAGCTACCATGATGATATTTTAGGTAGAAAACATGAACAACTGATAGTTGATGCAGATGTGTTTTGATAAATATAATTGATAATATTTGAGGTAGAAAATTTGTATACTTCATATGTGTTTGACCATTAACTAATAATAAATTGAAGGCAAAGATTCATGAAATAACAATTTTATTGAATGAAAATAAAGGTAGATCAATATTAATAGGTAAATGGCATACCACATAGAAGAAGGAGAGTGAGGACACCAACTTTGCTACTAGCCATGCTTGATTGTTTGTTTTATTTTCTGATCTTCTTGGAGGATGTTTGTTTTGTCTTAGACTTAGGGAGTACTTATAGCAAGGAAATCTATGTTGTTTTTAAATAAAAGAAGAAGTTGTGGACAAAATAAAACTAAAGGTCAACAATGGACAATTGTAGAAACCAAAAAATTCAATTTATATATATATATATGATTGTAAGATATGCATATCGTCAAAGTGATTAGGTCAGTGTGAAATTTGTATGTGAATACTGAGTCTAATTTTTAAAAATTAAAAAATTTATTCAAAATAGTTTAAAATACACTCGCCAACTTGATTGAGTAGGTGATCTTTTAAATGAATGATTTATTTTCAAAATTTTCATGTATATTTTCTCAATCAAACTCATAACACAAGACTTGTCTAATACGATTTAATTCCAATTTTAAAATCTAATTGCTACTAGATATTCTACTATAAAGTTTGAAGCCGCCGGTCCTATATATTCGCCGTATCCATTTTTACCATAAACACTTATATTGTACAAAACTTGCACGAAAGAACAAAGATTTTTTCAATATTTTTTTTTCAATAAATGAGTTTGAATTCATGATTATTTTCAATAAATGAGTTTTAGTCTAAGTTCATCAATCTATTAGAAATAAATATTTTTTTTATAAAAAAAATATACAAAGTAGTTAAATTATTTTTAAAAGTAACATATTTTAAATAGAATTATAAAACTTATGATAACTTGTGAATTTGGTTTTTAAAAAAAAATTAAAAAAATAAAACCAATCCAATTCAAATATTACCAATTTATTTTTCAATTTATATTTATATCGATTTTTAATCAAATTGTAAATAGCTCTAGCTCTAGCTTTACCTTAACCTGATGATGTAAAAATATGTATGAAACATTTGTGTCAATGTCAATAGACAAATTAAATTGTGTACGACTTATTAAAGAGATGAAACAAGAACATTAGATACATAAGAGAGTGGCTATCAATGTATCTGCAATTAATTTGCATATATCTAGGATATTAGATACATAAGAGAGTGGCGAGTAAGACAAGAGGGAGGTGAGCAAGATTTATATCTTAGATACCTGTGAATTCTCTTGAATACATTGTATTTAGAATAAATTAGATTTTTAACCCCTATATATGTGTCTATGTATTGTATTTATATAAAATTTGATAAAATTGGGAAAATGCACAAGTACCACCTCAATCTATGCCGAAATCCCAGAGACACACTTATACTATACTAAGGTCCTATTATCCCCCTGAACTTATTTTATAAGTAATTTTCTACCTCTTTTCAGCCTACGTGGCACTAGCTTGAAAAAAAAAGTCAACTAGTGTTGGACCCACAAGATAGTGCCACGTAAGCCGAAAAGGGGTAGAAAATTATTAATAAAATAAGTTCAGGGGGATAATAGGACCTTAGTATAGCATAAGTGTGTCTCTGGGATTTCAGATATAAGTTGAGGGGGTACTTATGCATTATCCCGATAAAATTCTTAATATTAGCGTATCTTAATAGTGTATGCGATTTCTTTAAATTTGTTATCATTAAACTCATCCCTTTTTATCATGAACCCCAATAATTAGCTTTGTAGTTTCTATCTCACTTTGACCAAGTACACACA
Organism: Solanum sitiens; assembly: GCA_016801875.1. Taxonomy (NCBI): domain Eukaryota; kingdom Viridiplantae; phylum Streptophyta; class Magnoliopsida; order Solanales; family Solanaceae; genus Solanum; species Solanum sitiens. Next base: position 423,082 of record JABWTJ010000080.1, read on the forward strand.
TAGTCGGCAACATTCCCCTGATTAGTAAATGTTGAGAAGGAAATAACAACACAAAATCCACTTTTTTCACAAAAAGTTTTAATTAGATTTTTAATTATTATTTCTTGTATGTCCTATAAATATACACGATCTCAACGAAGTATTAGACACTACTAAAGAAGCTTAATTAAAATCAATTACATTTAGTTCAATTAATCATGGCCAAGATTCCTTGAACTTTGCCTTAATCCTTACTTTTCTACTCATTTTGAGTACTCCATCTATGGGACGACGAATTCTTAGTATGAACATTTATTTATTTCATTGCATAAATTTTACTTTACTACTTGTTACATAAATGTCATTTCCTTCATCTCTAAACTCACATATATTCCATTTTTTTGTTTGTATTTTGTTTACTCCAGGATCTAATAACGGGGCGTCTCAAGCCATTCCAACTTGTACACTCATTTATAATGTAGATACTGGCGATACTTGTGACAGTATCATCAAGTCTTTTGAAGCAGATAAATTCACTTCTTTAAATCCGAACCTTAATTGTGACAATCTTTTTGTGGGTGAATATGTATGTCTCTATGGCACTTTATCTACTTGAAGATAGACATGAATCAATATATTGTACTAGATTATAAGTGTATGCATCTCTTAGATGCAAATTATATCTCTATTATATGTTTGTATCCCTTTACTTATCCATGGTGAAACCAAGAAATTTACTTGGTTATGTTGTACTATCAATTATCAAGTGATATTGTTTGTCTTTTATTGAAGTTATATATATGTTGGTTATGACTTATTGTGATAATTGATCACTAGCCAAAATAATTTATTTGTTGAGTCTTATATAAAAAAACCAGGTGTTATTTGTTAGTATATTCGTGGTCAAATAGTAAACCAGTCAATTGGTAAAAAAAAATTAAAAAAATAACTGAAAAGTAAAAATATATTCGACTATAAAAATTACTGTATATCCTTAATAAATTTAATCAATCACTGAAGTATTACATTATTCAACGAATTTACCAATCATTGAACTAGTAGTATCTCAAACACCAACAACACCATCAAGTCGAAGATAATAATAAATCACATAAAAACTCAACTTTCATTTGTAAGAAGTATGCGGAAGAAGATTTGAAAATTAAAACACCTCCATTTTTATTCCCACCAACACCTAATTCCAATATTGCTAGCTGAAGTTCAAAAAATAATAATTTAGTTTCGAATTCGGAGTTTTATTTTTGTAAAAACAGTTTATGCAAAAAATAAAAGTTATCCTTTTTTTATTTGTTTGACACTATTGTATAATTAGTTGTTCAAAAAATAATAAAAAATTTTAAAAAGTAATTCCTAATGAGCTTTTTTATAAATGTTCTGATATTTTTTTAGGATCATCAATTTAAAATCTTTATTTTTCTCAGATTTTGTGTGAGTCATTTTGTGTCAGACAAATTGTAGGTAGGATTAGGAATGACAATAACGGGGGACGGAGTGATTGCAGAGCAAATTCGTTTTGCCTCACTTCGCATTTTTGTAAAAAGTTCTAAATATTAAATGCAATAAGTTTTAAATCAGAAAATTCAAATTATTTTAATTGTTTAACATTTTTTAACCTCTAAAATTAATATGTTAATACCGTTCCAAAACGTCAGTAACTCTTATTTTTGTTGTAAATTTTGAATTGATTATATATAACGTAATAAGCAAATTATTGTATGTCGTAAAAATACAAAATATGTCAACAAGGTTTTTTTCCCTCTAATTTATTGGCCATTAAAAAAACATTTTTTCATCTAAAAGGAAAAAAACACCAAACAGTGATCAAAGCTGACTCAAAAATTAATGTAAATTGGTGAATTCAAAAGACTTTTACCTTAAAACCACGCTCAGCCCGTAAATATTTTGAAAATATATATTTAAACCCGCCCCACCCCAGATCCGCACTACCCCTCGAACGATGAAACCTGCCTTGCTCTACTTCCTCCCCGCCCCATTGCCATGCCTAAGTAGTATAAACTTTTGTAAAAAAAATTACACTTAAATTTTCATTTATTTCAAAATCATTAAACAATTTCTTGAAAACTAAAGTCTTTGGCAAAGAAGAATATAAGATGATCAGGTCTTTTTGTTTAGACGATGTTGAGTCTGTTTATTTGAAGGGGGTAAATAATGAGCCAAGAAACAACAATAGAGCAATAACAAACAAGTGAAAGATTTTTTTTATTTTTTTCCTTTTAAAATTATTAATAAAAGATCGCTAAATACTGTGCCTCGTATAATTTAGCTTAAAATAATATCTTTTCTTTTGAAATTCTATTAACATTTTTCCAACCTACTTTAGGGATTAAATGTCACTTTATAAAATTCATTTCTACACATAAAATGAAATGATTGATGTAGATAAAAATTAAATGATGTCAAATGAAAAACTTCTTTCACAAATCAAAAGATTCCCTATAAACGGCAAAACAATGTGATATTCATTAGGTGAAAGAGTCAAATGTTTATTATATCCTTTTGTCCATACCAAAAATAATTAAGTCACTCGTAGCTTAAGCTCACTCTTCATCAACAATTATTTTTACCTTCCAAGCATAAAAACTTAAATTTGAATAGGTACATTCGGCAAAATTAGCATGCTTCATAAATGCTGATAATGAAAGTACACAAGAAAAAATAACATGTCACAATATACATAAATGTATAAACATAAAATACACAATTATTTTTTCTAACAAATGAGATTCTAATTCTTTTCCATATGGACTATAAATAGACAATCAAATTGAGCATTTGTCACTCAAAAACTTCAATTTATAAGAAAATAAGAATTAATCACAAGTAAACTTTTGTTTATTCAATAATCATGGTTAAGGCAAGAAATTATCCCATCAATTACTTAATTTTAGTACTCTCTTTTTTTCTCATTCTAACTTCATACCAGGGACTTGCAGGTATATATATAATTTTAGTTTAATTAATTTCCACTTGTATTTATAAATTATTTTCTTTATCTTTGAGCTTACATTATATTTTTTTTCAGTGTTTTTCAAGGGAACAAATATTGTAAATCCAGATTGTACAAGGATTTATGCAGCACAAGCTGGTGATACTTGTGAAAGTCTTATAGAGTTTTTCGATCTGAACGCTCAAGTCTTCAACGATATCAATCCAAATCTTAATTGTGACAAGATTTTTGTTGGTGAATGGCTATGTACCAACGGCACCATATCTACCTAATTGAATCGCATTCATGAATAGCTTATTAAGTATTATATGCATTGCTAAATTAAGATGTAACAAACAAATTCTCCTCAATCGAGTTACTATTATCTAATTAAGCAATGTTTCGTGTTTTTTAGATCTTAATTATTACGCCAAGGTTATGTTGTAGCACTGTGATGTTTCCACATTCTAAATGAAACATATTGAGCAAGGGAATTTAGAGCTCATGAAATAAAGACAGTGCAATTTGATTTGGTAACAAAAGCTTAAAGCCATTAATGTATGGGGAAAAAAAGAGTCAATATTATGAAGAAAGAAAAAAGTAAAGTTACATGTATTATTTTATGAATTTCGATATCTACTTTGACCAAAAAGAGATTAATACTAATTTTAAATTATGATTTCAAAAGTTCATGTCCAACGCCTTGTTAGTGTTCAATACTTGCGCTCATACACTCCTTACATAATTAACAAAAATGGATAAAACAACGTATTTTCCAAGTTGTCTTCGTATATCATATTTGACTTAACCTTCACTTCTCCGTCCATTTTTATTTGTCCAACATATTTTAAAAGATATTTATTTTTACATGTTCACCTTAAAAGATATTCTTACTATTAACTAACTATAATCATTTCAAATCATTGAATTTGTTATTAACTAGCTATATATAGTCATTTCTCAATGCTTTCCCATTCAATATGCAATATTCATATTAGAGTCTAACTAATCTAGATTCGTGCAAATCTCAAGGTTAAACCCATTTAAAAATCCCCACTTAAAGACTTTTTCATGCTCACAACTCGAACTCAGAGACAAAATATTCTTTCTATGTGTGCTTGCGTGCTTAGATATGTATGTGTACGTGTGACTATACCATTCTCATTAGAATTGTACTGTCCTAGTACATACATATGTGTAATATCACTAAATGTTTAGACAAACACTGAAAATCCATCACTTATATATAATATTGGTCATCTGAGTAACATATAAACTCAGAATTTATTTTAAACACATATGTATATGACATAATTTATTAGAAACTACTAATATATCCCCTTTGATAAATCTCAAAGGTGATTTATTAGTTACATATTGCAGAGCCATCTCTACGGAAAAGTTGACATCCCCTTCTTGTTGCTTGGCAACAGTTGATACATGTTGGACGAAGTATTGTGCTTCCTGAAGAGGAACAAGTCATGTAATCCACATTTGGCTCACAAAATTGAGGACAAATCTGAGCTTCCACATAATTGCTTCCCACTAGAAATACTGTTCCAAACACAAAAAATAATCTATTTAAAATGTACATAAATATTACATGAGATAATGGGGGTCAAAACACAACAACTGATAGTTGATGTGTCTTGATAAACACAGTTGATGATAATTCACGTAGGAAAAAATGAACAACTGATGGTTGATGTGTCTTGATAAACACAGTTGATGATAATTCAGGTAGGACAAGTGAACAACTGATACTTGATGTGTCTTGATAAACACAGTTAATGATAATTCAGGTAGGAAAAGTGAACAATTGATAGTTGATGTGTCTTGATAAACACAGTTGATGATAATTCAGGTAGAAAAAATGAACAACTGATAGTTATTGTGTCTTGATAAACACAATTGATGATAATTCGGGTAGAAAAAGTGAATACCTCATAATGGAAAACTCGCATAATTCATGTGTTTTTGACCTTTTAAATTCTAATAAATTAATGGCAAAAATTTGTGAAGTAGTAACTATTTTATAATTGAGAGAGAAAAGGAAGATGAATGTTAGGTAAAATTAGTCATACCACATAGGAGGAGGAGAGTGAGGACACCAACTTTGTTACTACCCATGCTAGATTGTTTACTTTTATTTTCTGATTTTCTTGGAGGATGTCTGTTTTGTCTTAGACTTATGGTGTATTTATAACAAGCAATCTATGCACTTTTTTTTAGAAAAAAAAATGTTATGTCTTAGACTTAGGGAGTACTTATAGCAAAGGAAATCTATGTATTTTCTTTCTTTAAAAAAAAAATACTGTGGACAAAATAAATAGTAGTAGGTCAATAATGGACAATTGTAGAAGCCAAAAAATTCAATTGCTTATATATATGGTTGTAAGATATACATATATATATCGTCAAAGAGATTAGGTCAGTGTGAAATGTGTATGTGAATTGTAGACCGAGTCTAATTTTTAAAAAATAAAAAATCCATTCAAAATCATTTAAAATACACCCGAAAGGTGATCCTGACCAACTTGATTGAGCACGTGATCTATCATATGAAGGGTTCCATTTTTTCAAATTTTCCTACATATTTTCTCGGTCAATCCCATATCTCAAAATTTGTGCGATTTAGATACATTTTTTAAATCTAATTTCAATTAAATATTCCACAATAAATTTGAAGCCGCCGGTCCTATATTCGCCGTACCTACTTCAACCATGGTCCATGAACACTTATATTTTACAAAACTTGCACGAAAGAACAAAGATTTTTCAAATAGTTGATTTTTTAATTTCAATTAAAGAGTTTGAATTCATGATTTTTTCAGGAGTTTTAAGTCTAAAGTTCATCAATCTATTAGAAATAAATAATATTTTCATAAAAACAAGTTTATACAGTTGTAGTTAAAATTATTATTTTTTAAATAACATGTTGAATATATAATTATAAAATTTATAATAATAATTTTATCCACAGTCGAAATTACGCTTGGATCGTTTCAGTGTTAGGATAATTATAGGGAAATTTTTCAAAATGTCAATATTTTAACATTTAAGAGAGCTCATTAGCAACATTTTCAATATTTAGTAAAAATGTCAAATTTTTAATTTGTTATGTATCTTATTTATGTTTTTATTATTTGTTTTTATTTAAAGAATATAATTATTTAATAACAAAAGGGAGAAAATCAAGGGAGAGAATATTTTAAAAAAAAAGTAAAGATCCCTTAATTTTCTCATCAGTTACATTTTCAAATAAAACTCAAATTTTTTTAATTTTTTTTTCTCCAGAATTTTAACCTTTTTTTTATTAGTTTGTATTCATTCCAATAGGTATGCCAAATGAATCTATAGTTATTTAAGAAACATATTTGTATTCATATATTTTTTCATGTGTATTTATTTGTTTCTTCGGAAATCTTGTATTTCGTATTTATTTCAATATGTATTTTATTTGTATTTCTATTGTTTCTAGTTTTAATTTACAATATTGTATAATAATATATAAAATACAAAAAAATAGTATGATGAAAAAGTGAGATAATATTTTTTAGAAAAGGAACATATCACTTAAAATTTCATCAGCAGCAATTTCAAAAAAATATTCATTTTTCATCTATTAGATCAACTTTCCTTTGTTATATTTTCATTATAATTGTATACCAATATTTTTTACATTTTATGTGTATATATACACGTATCTCAATATATATGAATAATATGATTTATGAAAGGATACAAGATTTTGGGGAGAAAATAACATACTTGGTGGAAATAATAAATCTGTTGATGAAGGATATAATATTCTAAAAAAAAATACAAATTGACTATGAAAGAAATAAGAATACAAGATTCTGGAAAACAGATAGTATACATAGTAAATAATATAATCAGGATACAATATTCTAAAAAAAATACAAATTAACTGTTGAAAACAGGATACATATATGTTTAAGAAATACAAATTCATATGAGATAGCATACATAGTTAAAATGATATAATCAGAATACAATATTCTAAAAAAAGTACAAATTGAATATTAAAAATAGGATACATCTATGCTTAAGAAATACAAATTCATATGAGATACGTATTTGAATGACTAAAAAAATAAAAAATATAATGTTCTTAATAAAAATACAAATGATGATAAGTAAAAGAAAAATAATTGACAAACGAAAATTAATATGAATATTATTCTGATATGAATACAATTTCGCAACCTTCTTCTTTGACTCTCTCTTTCTTTTTCATCTACTATGTTCCTTTTTTCAATTCTTTTCACCAAATTCAAATCTAAATTTGTTTTATTTGTTTATAAATAACTCTATAAGCAGAATTCAAAATTATTAAATATGAATATACAAAAAAAAAAAAAATCAAACAATATATTATGTATGAATGCTTATGTGGATTACTACAAATTACAATCTACTAAATCTCAAATATAAAAACAAAATCATAAAAACTAATGTTTCAAATACTAAAATTCTGAAATGCATAAATATTTGATGACTATGTTAACAAACTCATATAAAATCGAAAAAAATGATGAAAAATCTTTAATACGTACCATCCAACATTCAACATAATTTTTTATTTCGAAAATAAAATATCATGAAATCTCGCAAAATAAATTATGGTTTCGAAAATACCTTTATGTATTGAGAGATTTCTTGAATTAATCGATAGATCTGAATAAATTGATATGAACATGAATAATTAGTTCTTCTTCAACAATGAGAAAGAGAATAATGGTGAAATGGTAAAAGAGAAAAAAAATTGAAAATCTAAAATAAATTTAATGGTATTAAAGTCTAGAAGAAGTCTAAATGGATAGTGAATATATTTAATGTTGGACTGTTTTGAGAAATAAAAGGAAAGACAAATAATAGTATTTAGATACAAATTATTTTTAAAATAGTGACATTTTGATATTTTGAATAAATAATTTAAAGTGTAGATGTTTTTACTAGTTAAGTTAGGAATTGTGACTAATTTACTAATATTTTCTATTTTACTCATATATTAATATTATAATATTGTATGTTATGGATTGTGACGTATATATTTTTAAAATCAAACATAAAATTCATCTTTGTATGTTATAGCAAAGTTTGCATAATTGCGCTTCATAGCAAACTTATATATGTATAGTTCACTATACATATACAATTCAAGCAAATTGTACGTATAAAACGTGAATGAGAGAAATTATACTTTCTCCGTTTCAAAAAGAATGACCCTATTTCCTTTTTAGTTTGTTAAAAAAAGAATGATCCCTTTCCTTTTTTGGCAACACTTTAACTTTAACTTTTCACGTAGTATGTTTAAGACCACAAGATTAAAGGACAGTTTGGTACACATTTGACATTACTTTAATTTAGAACCACAAGATTAAAAAGTTTTCATTCTTTTCTTAAATTCCGTTCCAAGTCAAATTAGGTCATCCTTTTTGAAACGGAGGGAGTATACAATTAGAATTGTATAAAAGAGAAAGCGAGAAAGGCAGAATTGAGTTGTACAAAACGAGAAATAGAAAAATTATATACAATTTGAATTTGTATAATACGAGAAAGAGAGAAAGACAAAAAGAGACTTGTTCAGGGAATATACAATTAAATCGAATTGTATAAAACGAGAAAGAGAGAAATTATATATAATTTGAATTTGTTTAAAACGAGAAAGGCAAAAGAGACTTGAGCAGGGAAATATTTGTATTGTATAATTACAAGTGTATAGGACGAAGATATATATGTATTTGTATGCGTTTATATAATTTTTCCTCGCTTTATACGATTAGAAACACAATTTATACAATTCAATTGTATAAAGCGAGAGAGGCGAGCGATAGGAAGCGGGGGAGAGAGGGAGAGTGGCGAGCAAGAATACGAGAGAGAGAGGGACTGACAAACAGTTTGCTATGGAACACAAATAAATCAAAGGGTAGCTACTATATTTATTTTATATTATTAGTTTGTCATTCTATACAATTATCCCTTTTTGAAAATCCCTCCACCCCCACCCCCTTCCTTTATAGGGAAAACTACCGTGTTAGATACATATATATCCATAGTATTGTTCTAATTGTATCTATATTTTCAAATAATTAAATATCTTACGATTAATTAAGATTTTTTTCTATCATATATTGAGAAAGATACACCTAAATATATGAATTTCTGCTACTCGGTACACTAAAATAGGGAGAGAGGCCAACGAGATGGGGAGGAAATTAGGAGAATGAGATAGTCATGTGTATATCCTAGATACATGTGAATTATGCTAGATACACATTATATATAAAAATAATAATAATATATATATATATATATATATATATATATATATATATATATATATATATATATATATATATATATATATGTGTAGCGCATAACCCCCGTTTTGACAATTATCGTGTGCTATATATATCTCACCAACTTTGATGGCAATCGAGATTTCCGAGTTGGAAAATGCCGAAATTTGTCCTAGACGTCCGTTAGGACCTTGGTTAAGCATACGGTTGGCCCACGCGGCCATGCCGACTCATTTTGAAGGTCAAAACTAGCCCCGAAGTACGCATACCCCCGTTTTGACGATTATCGTGTGCTATAGCTCAATATACACACACACGTATTTGTATGCAGGGGCAGACCTAGAGGTTGCCGAGGGGGTTCACTAAAAAAAGGTATTTTTAAGAATTATTTTTATGTCGATATATTGATTTTGAACCTCTTAAATGTAAAATTAGAGGTTGGCTTAATGGTTAAGAAATTCGAAACTAATCTTGATATTCAAAGATCAAATCTTAGGCACTACTTTATTTTTCAAACCCCTTTAGGCAAAAGAATACGTTATATATGTTAAGTAAGCGAAATTTGTTATATATCACAAATACGTACATAAATAAAATTCGTTATATTATAAATTTGACTCATCCCGTTTTATCATGAACCCCAATAATTAGCATAATAGTTTTGTATTTCACTTTGACCGAGTACACGCATGGTCGGCAACATTCCCCTAATTGGTAAATGTTGAGAAGGAAATAACAACACAAAATCCATTCTTTCTCTCAAACAAATTAAATTAGATTCTTACTTGTATGGTCCTATAAATACACATGATCTCAACAAAGTATTAGACAATACTCAATAAGCTTAATTAAATTAATTACTTTTAGTTCAATTAATGATGGCCAAGGCTAGCAATAATTCTTTCAACTTTGCCTTAATCCTTACTTTTCTACTCATTTTGAGTACTCCATCTCTGGGACGACGAATTCTCAGTATGAACATTTATTTATTTATTTCATTGCATCAATTTTACTACTTGTTACATAAATATCATTTCCTTCATCTCTAAACTCACATTCCATTTATTCGTTGTTTTTTGTGTAATCCAGGATCTAATAACGGGGAGTCTCAAGCTGTTCCAACTTGTACGGTCATTTATAATGTAGATACTGGCGATACTTGTGACAGTATTATCAAGTCTTTTGAAGCAGAGAAATTCAGTTCTTTGAATCCGAACCTTAATTGTGACAATCTTTTTGTGGGTGAATATGTATGTCTCAATGGCACCTTATCTACTTGAAGATGGACATGAATCATTATATTGTACTTTGATTATAAATGTATGCATCCAGTCTTAGGTGCATATTAAATCTCTACTTTATATTTGCCATTACTTATCCATGGTAAAACCAAGAAATTTACTTGGTTATGTTGTACTATCAATTATCAAGTTATAATTGTTTGTCTTTTATTGAAGTTATATATATATGTTGGTTATGACTTATATTGTGATAATTGATCACTAGCCAAATTAATTTATTTGCTGCGCTTTATTAAAAAACTAGGTGTTTGTTTGTTGGTATATTCGTGGTTAATTGGTAAAAAAGTTGAAAAATAATAACTGAAAAGTGAAAATATATAGGAGTTATCTTAAAAAATTTAATCAGGCAAAGTTCTTGAAGTATTGGATTATTCAACGAATTTACCGATCGCTGAACTAGAATACCTTAAACACCAACGACGCCATTGAAATCGAAGATAATAATAAATCACATAAAAACTCAACTTTCATTTGTAAGAAATATGAGAAGACGATTTGAAAATTAAAACACCTTCATTTTTTTTTTCCCAACAACACCTAATTCCAATATTGCTAGCTGAAGTTAAAAAAGAAAAAAGTTATCGAATTCAGAGTTTTATTTTTGTAAAAACTAACAGTTTACGCAAAAAATGTAAGTTATCTTTTTTTTATTTGTTTGACACTATTTTATAACTAGTTTTTCAAAAAATAATAATGTCAAAATAATTTTAAAAAAATTAATTCTTAATGAGTTTTTTTAAAAATGTTCTTAATGAGTATTTTTCTCACATTTTTTTAAAGTCATTTTATACCAGATAAATTATAGGTAGGATTAGGAATGACAATGTGTAGAAATGACAATGATGCGAGATGGAGTGGTTGCAGAGCAAATTCGCTGCGCCCCGTCCGCCCCAAGTAGCATCATTTATTGATTTTAATTTATATTGTTTGTCCTACATAAATTTGCTTTGCTTTGCCTCGCCTCACATCCCATAAGTTGTAAAAAGTTCTAAATATTAGATGCAATAAATTTTTAACTAGAAAATTCAAATAATTTTAATTGTTTCATATTTTTTTAATCTCTTAAATTAATAGTTCCAAATCGCCAGTAGCTTTTATTTTTGTTGATAATTTTGAATTGATTACATATGACGTAATAAGCAAATTATTGTATGTAATAAAAATACAAAATATGTCAACACAGTGACCAAACAGATTAAAAACTGGGCCCCGAATCCGCCCTACCTCCGCGAACGATAAATTTGCCCTGCCTTACTCCCTCCCCGCTCCATTGCCATGCCTAGGTAGTATAAACATTCGTAAAAAATAAAGTACACTTAAATTTTCACTTATTTCAAAAACATAACAATTTCTTGAAAAAATTAAGTCTTTGGCAAAGAAGAATAAGATGACCAGGTCTTTTGTTTAGATGATATTGAGTCTGTTTATTTGAAGGGGTAAATATGAGCCTAGAAATATTAATAGAGCGATAACAAACAAGTTAAACATGTTTTTGTCTCTTTTTTTTTATTTTTATATTATTAATAAAAGGTCGCTAAATATTGTATCTCGTATAGTTCGCTTAAAATAATGTCTTTTCTTTTGAAATTCTATTCACATTTTTCCAACCTACTTTAGGGATTAAAAGTCACCTTTTAAAATTCATTTCTACACATAAAATGAAATGATTGAAGCAAGTAAAAATCAAGTGATATCAAATGCTGTAAGAAGATAAAATTTCATCACAAATTAAAAAGAATCTCTATAAACGGCAAAACAAGGTGATATTCATTTGGTGAAAGAGTCAAATGTTTATATCCTTTTGTCCATACCAAAAATAATTAAGTCATTTTTAGCTTAAGCTTACTCTTCATCAACAATTATTTTTATAACTTCCAAGAATTAAAACTTAAATTTGAATAGGTACATTCGGCAAAATTAGCATGCTTCATAAATGCTGATAATGAACGTACAAAAGAAACAAAATAACATGTCACAATATACATTAATGTACGTATAAACATAAAATACACAATTATTTCTTCTAACAAATGAGATTCTAATTCTTTCCCACATATATGGACTATAAATAGACAATCAAATTGAGCATTAGTCACTCAAGTACTTTAATTTATAAGCAAATTAGAATTAATCACAAAATACAATTTTGTTTATTCAATAATCATGGTTAAGGCAAGAAATTATTCCATCAATTACTTAATTTTAGTCCTCTCTTTTCTTCTCATTCTAACTTCATACCAAGGACTTGCAGGTTTATATATAATTTTAGTTACATTTTATTAATTTCCACTTGTGTTTATAAATTACTTTTCTTATCTTTGAGCTTACATTCTATTTTTTCAGTGTTTTTCAAGGGAACAAATATTGTAAATCCAGATTGTACAAGGATTTATGCAGCACAAGCTGGTGATACTTGTGAAAGTCTTATAGAGTTTTTCCATCTGAACGCTCAAGTTTTCAACGATATCAATCCAAATCTTAATTGTGACAAGATTTTTGTTGGTGAATGGCTATGTACCAACGGCACCATATCTACCTAATTGAATCGCATTCATAAATATGCTTATTAAGTATTATATGCATCGCTAAATTAAGATGCAACAAGCAAATTCTCCTCAATCGAGTTATTATTATCTAATTAAGCAATGTTTCGTGTTTTTAAAATCTTATTTACTCATGGTTTAGCCAAGGTCTATGTTGTAACAGTGTGATGTTTCCATATTTATAATGAAAACTTGATCCTTTGTTTTGTTATTTCTTTCCAGCTTAACTTTTTTTATTTTTTTCGCTCACCTTCATTATATACTGGCTGTCTTTATGAGGTCTAACTTTTAATACGACATTAATGGCTTAGCCCTTTGCTCTTTATTAATTACTTTTTGTTAGCCGATATAGATTCATTATATATTCATTATACATAATCATATACATATTATACATCAATATTGTTAATTTAATCAGTTGGGTAAACGTCTATTTTGGTTAATTCCCCTTATTAGCAACAATTATTCAGTATTATTAATTAATACAAATCTGAATTGGTTAATTGACACTCAACCCTTATTATTCGTTGAGTGAACCTTATATATTCTAGCTAAATGAGAGATTCTACGATGTTTACAATAGTCATAGGCTAACTGAGGATTATGGGGTATCACATAATAAGAGTCCGAATTTTAATAAAAATTCCAAAACGATATATAAATTTTTATTTTAACCAAATGGCAATCTACCAGCGTTTTTGCTCGCCGGAAAAAGAAAAATCGCTGCAATAATAGCAGCGATTTGCTAATTTTAAATATTTAAAAAAAAGGTTTTTTTTTAAGAAATCGCTGCAATGGCAGCGATTTCCAATATTAATTTTTTTTAACTTAAATTATTTATTTTAAATTAAAAAAAAATATTTAAAGCAAATCGCTGCCCTAGGCAGCGATTTGTGTATTTTTTTATTTTTTTTTAACTTTTGTAAATTAAATCGCTGCCTTGGCAGCGATTTAAATAAAAAAATTTAAATTTTTTTTTTTGTAAACGCTGCAGTATTTTTAGTTTTTAATTTTTTTTATATATTTTTTAGTTACATTTTGAATTTTTTTTAAAAAAAATGAATTAAATCGCTGCAAACGCAGCGATTTGTACCATTTTTTTAAAAAAAATTTAATTAAAAAATGGTACAAATCGCTGCGTCTGCAGCGATTTAATTCAATTTAAAAAAAATAAAATCAAAATGTAAAATCGCTGTTGTACTAAAAAACATTAAAAAAAAAATTAAAAAATTAAAATCGCTGCTTTACTAAAAAAGTTAAAAAAACAATTATTTAAATTGCTGCTTTGGCAGCGATTTAATTTACAAAAGTAAAAAAAAAATATAATATAAATCGATGCCTAGGGCAGCGATTTGCTTTAAATATTTTTTAAAAAAAATTTAAATTAAATAATTTAAGTTTAATCGCTTCCTAGGCAGCGATTTATTAAAAGAAGATTTTAAAAAATTTAATATTGAAAATCGCTGCCATTGCAGCGATTTCTTTAAAAAAAAAAAACTTTTTAAATATTTAAAATTAGCAAATCGCTGCTATTGCATCGATTTTGCTTTTTCCGGCGACTGCTCTACCAGTGATTTTGCCATTTTGGTTAAAATGAAAATTTATATACCGTTTTAGAATTTTTGTTAAAATTTTATACCCTTTAGGCTCCGGACTCGACATAATAACCTAGCTATATACTCTCTTAGATTTAAAAAAATGACATAGTTTGACTTGACATAAAATTTAAGAAAATAAATAAGACCTTTTAATATTGTCGTTTTAAATAACAGTTCTGTTAAATATACCAAAATGTATTTTAATCTTGTGGCGTTAAACATATCATGTGAAAAGCTGAAATTAAAGACTTTGTTAAAAAAGAAAAGAATGTCACTCTTTTTAATTACTTCACTTTCTAATACTTTCCTTTTCTCAAAATTCGAAATTTGAATCCTCTGCATCGAGTCTCTTTAGTCATTACATTACGTAGAATAATTCAGAATTTGAATCTTTGAGTATCGATAAATAATAAATTGTGACGCTTTTGATAAAGAGTGGGTTGATGAGAACAAATCAAGTAGGATGTACTATATATTCTGTTAAATGAACCCACAAACTCCTAATATTTTATGTTCCAGTACATATTACAGATCCATTTCCACCAAAAAGTTTGCAGCCTTTTGGTGCATTGCAACAATTGATACACAATGGATAAATTTTTTTGTCCCCTGAGGGTGGACAAGTCATGTAAGCAATATTTGGCTGACAATAATCAGGACAAATTTTGGCTTCTGCAAATTCCAAATAATTGCTTCCCAATATAAAAACTGTTTCAAACACAATTAACCATTTTAATTAAGTATACATAATGATAAATTGTTGAAGAATTTTTTTTTTATTAATTGAAAAAAGGAATATTAAAATAAAAAGTACCACATAGGAGGAGGAGAGTGAGGATTCCAACTTTGCTATAAGCCATGCTTCTTTGCTTTTATTTTATTTTGTTATAATACATATATGTTGTCTTAGGAGATATTTATAGCTAACAAATTTAGTTTGTTTGTTTTTTAAAAAAAGAAAATTTTATTAAATAAATAAGTACTACTAATAGTCAAGGTTAACTATGGATAATTCCAGCAACCTGCATGACAATTAATTGATTCATATCTATCTATATTTATTAATAATAAAGAATATGCCTATTTTGTAAATGAATTGTGTACCGACTCTAATTTTAACAAAATTGAGTGTCTAAGTTCATTCAAAATCGCCTTATTCCAAATTCATTTTGTGATTTTTTTTTTTCCTTCTAAATATGGCCTTTTAGGATTCAGACTCTATAAAAAATTCATTGGATATATTTGATTATCATGGTAAAAATCAATGCAAGAAGTAAAAGTTCATAAAACATTCTTTCCTCACCACTCACAGCCTCTTAATTCACATCGCAAGTAAAATATAATATTAAAGGTAAAAATTAAGAAACCTATATATGGTGGAGAATCAAACCTTCGCCTAATAAAATGAAAATCAATCAAGCTACTAAAATTCTCCACCAAAGTTATTTTACAACTCTTGATAGGAAGGAAAAAAAAAAGTAACTTCTCCAAATAATAAGTGCTTTTGATTTTATTTATTTTAGTATAAAGTTACCATATTATGGTAATACATATGTACCAAATAAATCAATTGGATTTTTAGGCGAATAATCGATACAAATTTATTGTTTACTTTTTCTAGCTAATATACATAAATTATACACTCATTATACATGATTATACACATATAGTACATGAATATATTATACATCTTTAATCTATTTTCAATTTTATCTGTCATGGGAACAACTATTTAGGTTAATTCTCCTTAACGAATACTCCCTTTTAAGATAATTAACACTTTAAAAAAATGTTTTTTTAAAAAAGAAAATATTGATCAAACTCAAACTAGCTATTTTTTTTATTTTTTTTTAAATACTTCTCAAAATAAGCTAATTTCTATAACTTGGTCAAATATGCTAAGGAATTTCATTTTAGAAAAGGACATTATATTCTATTTTCAGATCAATTCGAAAGTTTCCATAATTTAAGAAAGAACCAATTATGAGCTTTGTTGTTTGTAGTTATAAGCATTCTGCTTTGACCAAGTTAACACAATCGGCAACATTCCCTTGAATTGATAAATGTTGAGAAGGAAATAACAACATAAAATCCACTTTTTTTTCTCAAATAAATAAATAAATATTCTTATTCTTATTTGGATGTCCTATAAATACACATGTTATCAACAAAGTATTATACACTACTCTCAATAAAGTTAATTAAAATCAATTACATTAAATTAAGTTGTTTTTTTTCAATTAATCATGGTCAAGGCTAGCAACAATTCCTTCAACAAAGTCTTAGTCCTCGCTTTTATTTTCATTCTAAGTGCTCCATCCCTTGGACGAGTTCTTAGTATGTACATTTAGTATATTGCATAAATTTTACTACTTGTTACATAAATGTCATTTCCTTCATTTCTAAACTCACATTTCAATATTTTTTTCGTGTGTTTTTTGTTTTCTCCAGCATCTACTAGCGCGATGTCTCAGACCGATCCTACTTGTACGACAGTATATAATGTAGATACTGACGATACTTGTGACAATATTATTAAGTTTTTCGATCTGAAAGCAGAGAAATTCAGTTCTTTAAATCCAAATTTTAATTGTGACGAACTTTTTGTGGGTGAATATCTCTGTCTGAATGACACATTATCTACTTGAATCTAATCCATGATGGCAATCAAGAAAACGTTGTACTGGATTATAAGTGTATGCATCTCTTAGATGCAAATTAAATCTCTACTATATATTTGTATCCCTTTAAATCCATGGTTATATTAAACCAAGAAATCCACTTGGTCGTGTCGTGTTATCAATTATCAATAATGATACATCCTACCATTTAAAAATTTTACAAAAAATAGCCTCTAGGGTACATCTTTATCCCCTCTCGAATACATCTCTCGCTCCGCCTTTCAAGATACATCCATATCCCTTCTCGGACATTCCTCCCATTAAGTCATGTATCATTTGCAATGTATCGGACAATGCAACCAAGAAATGTCTCTGACAAAAATGATGAAATTGAAATTTTTATAATCGGATAAATTTCTCGGATAGAATATAATTAGTCACAAATCATGTATGAGATTTCTTTTTTAAAAAATCAACAATTTAATGCATGGGATATATAAATATTAAAACTAAAAAATTATCTCTCCAATTATATATTATGAGAGTTGTCCTAGTTCAATTTACTATAGGAGATACAAAAGAGATATATATCCGTCCACAATTTGCGTATTCATAGTTAAACAAAACAATAAGTGGGGAAGAACAAGAAGAGTATGAATTAGCTACGCTTTAATAGGAGTTCGGAGCCTAAAGGGTGAAAAATATTAATAAAATTTTTTAAATGGTATATGAAAATATTTTTTAACCAAACAGTAAAATCGCTGAGGAAGTAGCGATTTTGTCCGCCTGAGTTTTGGCAAATCGCTGCTATTTGAACAATTTGCTTTTTAAAAAAATTTAAAACAAATCGCAACGATTTACATAATATTTTTTTTTAATTTTTAAGGCAGGGATTTACCTATTTTTTTTTTTCATTTTTAAGCAATTAGACATATATATATATATATATATATATATATATAATAATAAAATAATATGTAAAGAGAGTTATAACTTTTTGAGAGGTGAATTAAATGAACCAAGTTGGCACACAGTTGGAAATTGAAGAAAAAAAAAAGTTTAGGTAAATCGCTGCACTTGCAGCGATTTGTTTTAAATTCTTTTTTTTTAATGCAAATGTACAAATCGTGCTATGCAGCGATTTTTCAATATCCGGCGGACTAAATTGTTGGTTAAAAAATAATTTCATATACCATTTTAAAAATTTTGTTAATATTTTTCACCTTTAGGCTCCGGACTCGCTTTAATAGTAACAGACTTCTCTCTATAAATTAATATGATCACTTAATCAGTATATTGAATCATAATTATATTTGAGGAAGTAAAAAAAAAGTAGTTAATCATCTAATCTAATTGAAAGAGTTGGTTTTGGTTCTTGTGGAATCAAACTAAATGGAAGATGAATTAACATGAATATTTGGTAGGAAGATAATTAGTACAAAAGAAAAGTCAAAGATTGTATCTTGGTAGGTGAAATTTAGGCAAACCATAAAATTGTTTCATATTCTTAACCTTGACAACTTTGACACATAGTGATGTCATGGATGACATCAATATTATGAATTTATTCCTATAAATAGGTAGCTCTTAATTCATTTTCAAATCATCCTCTTACTTGCCTTCTCACCTTCTAAGGCATTTGTGTTCTCTCTCTTGTAGTATTTCACTTGTATTCTTTGTAGAGTGAAATAAATATTGGTGCAGTTGTTCTTTGGTGGACGTAGGATCATTTTGATTCGAACCACGTTAAATATTGTTGTTCTTCCTTGTTCTTTAATTTTACGTTTCCGCTAACAATTGATATCAGAGCCAAGGTTCTGTCTGAGTATGCTCTGTGGTTGCAGCACAGTCTGAACTTCCACATCAGAAAAGGATTACTTTGGTTTTCTGTAGTTCCAAATACATTGTAGTAGAAAAGGAAGAACAAGTAAAAAAAAATGAGTTCCATGAAGTTTGAAATTGATAGATTTAGTGGGCGAAACAACTTCAATATCTAGAAAATCCAGATGATAGCGTTACTGCGGAGGGAAAGTTCAATCCATGCTATTGACGGAAAGTACCCCGATAAGATATCGGATTCCAACAAGGAAAAGATTGAAGGAGATGCATTGAGTGCAATCCAACTGTCTCTTGCACCTAACGTACTTTGTGAAGTGAGTACAAGTACCGAAGAGACGGCCAAAGAGTTATGGGAAAAGCTAGAAGGGCTTTACCAGGACCAGTCAGTGACAACAAGGATGTTGTTACAACGGCGTCTTCATACATTTAAGATGGATTCAGGTACTTTATTGCAAGACCATCTAGATGCGTTCAATAAACTTGTGATGGACTTACAAACTGCTGGAATTAAAAAGGACGAGGAGACGCTTGCATGTTCTTTGCTATTTTCATTGACTTCAAAATATCGTGATATTGAGAATTCAATGATGTATAGCAAACAACCTATTAAACTTGAGCAAGTGCGGCAAGCACTAAACTCTTGTGATGTGCGGATGCATTTTGAAGGAGACAAAAGTGACAAAGCTAGTGGACTCTTTGTAAGAGGTCGTACTAGCCAACAGGGAAGGAGAAAATCGAAGTACAGATCAAAGTCTCGTGTGAACAAAAAGAATGCGGAATGTTGGGGCTGTCACAAGAAGGGGCACTTTGAACGAGATTGCCCTATGTCGAAGTCCAAAGAAAAGGCGAGCGCATCCATTGTTAAGCAAGTACATGATAATGATGATGATTATGTACTAACAACATCATGCAATAGTGGAGTCTATGACAACAAATAGGTGTTAGACTCTGGTTGTACTCTGCATGTGACATTCCGAAAAGATTGGTTCAGCAGCTATGAAACAAGCAGAGGAACTGTATTAATGGGCAATAATGCAACTTGTAAAATAGTTGGCATTGGTTCAGTTCATGTTCGCTGTCATGATGGAATCGTGAGGACTATTACAGAAGTCCGTCATGTTCCTGATCTAAAGAAGAATTTGATCTCCCTGGGTACTTTAGATAAACAAGGCTATAAGTACATGAGTGAAGGAGGAACTATGAAAGTGACTAAAGGGTCTTTAGTCATGTTGAAGGCCAAGCTGGAGGATGGCCTCTACGCACTTGCGGAAAGCACCATTATTGGCTCTGTAAATGCATCTACACTGCAGTTATCTAATGATGACAAGGCAAAATTATGGCACATGAGACTAGGCCATATGAGCGCACGAGGATTGGAGATGTTGAGCAACCGCAACCTTTTGAATGGTGAGAAGATCAGCACACTTGAATTTTGTGAGTACTGCGTCTTAGGGAAGCAGAAAAAGGTCAGCTTCAGTACTGGCAAGCACAAGACGGGAGGGGTGCTAGAATACATCAAGTATCTTCGCACGGACAATGGCTTGGAGTTTTGCAGTGAAGAGTTCAATGATTTCTGCAAGGTTCATGGGATCGCAAGGCATAAGACGGTCAGGCACACACCACAGCAGAATGGAGTTGCCGAGAGAATGAACAGAACTCTTCTTGAGAAGGCTCGTTGTATGCTCTTACAAGCTAAGATGTCCAAAGTATTTTGGGCTGAAGCAGTTCATACTGCTTCTCATATTGTCAATCGGTCTCCAGCATCAGCAATTGACTTTAAGACTCCGAATGAGGTCTGGTCAGGTGAACCCTCTAACTATTCATACTTGCGAATATTTGGGTGTCCAACTTATTATCATGTTAATGAAGGTAAGCTTGAACCAAGGGCTAAAAAGTCCATATTCGTAGGGTATGTAGATGGAGTAAAAGGGTACAAACTATGGTGTTTGTCTTTAATCAAATTTGTAGTTAGTAGAGATGTTACCTTTGATGAATCCTCTATACTTGATTCTCGTAAAGTTTTTGTGGAGTTACTAGAAACGAGAACAACGAGCAGGTGGAGCTACCGGTGGAGCTTACCAAGGAACAGGATCAAGAGACTCAAATTGATGAGTCAAAAGATGCAGATCTTGAAGAACTTGCTTCCAATGAACCATACACAATTGCGAAGGGAATGGACAAAAGGCAAATACGGAAACCGGAACGTCTTATAGAGCAAGAAAATCTGATTGCACATGCGTTCGTATCTGCAGAAGAAGAGATTAAGGATCTCGAGCCCTCTTCGTATGTTGAAGCAACTTCTTGCAAAGATGCTGCACAATGGCAGTTAGCCATGATGGAAGAGATGGAGTCTCTTCAGAAAAATGAGACATGTGTCTTAGTTAAAAGGCCAAAGGGGATGAGGACAGTTGGATGCAAATGGGTCTACAGAAAGAAAGAAGGTATTCCAGAAGTGGAAGCTGCTAGGTTCAAGGCGAGATTGGTTGCAAAGGGTTTCAGTGAGAAGGAGGGAATTGACTACACTGAGATCTTTTCTCCAGTCGTGAAACATAGCTCAATTCGCGTGCTACTAGCATTGGTTGCACAATTTGATTTAGAGCTTCAACAGCTTGATGTCAAAACTGCTTTCTTACATGGTGATCTAGAAGAGACAATCTATATGGATCAGCCTGAAGGTTTCCTAGCTGAAGGAAAAGAAGACCATGTATGCCAATTGAAGAAGTCTTTGTATGGTTTGAAGCAATCCCCTAGACAGTGGTACAAGAGGTTTGATGCATTCATGACTACACATGGATTTTCGAGGAGTGCATTTGATAGTTGTGTGTATCACAAGAAGATGTCTGGTAACTCTATGATTTATCTATTGTTGTATGTTGATGATATGCTTATTGCTACTAACAACATCACAGAGATAAATATTTTGAAGAAACTATTGAGCAAGGAATTTGACATGAAGGATCTAGGAGTTGCAAAGAAAATCCTTGGAATGGAAATTTCAATAGAAAATGGTGTTGTACATCTTTCTCAGAAGAGGTACATCGGAAAAGTTCTTAAAAGATTCAATATGCATATGAGCAAGCCTGTAAGTACACCGTTAGCTTCTCATTTCAAGCTTTCAGAGTTACAAATACCTCAATCTATGGATGAGGTGGAGCATATGTCAAAGGTTCCTTGTGCGAGTGCAGTTGGTAGCATTATGTATGCTATGGTATGCACACGTCCAGATATTGCCCAATCTGTAAGTGTGGTAAGCAAGTACGGCAAATCCAGGAAAAAGGCACTGGGAAACTGTCAAGTGGATATTGAGATATCTCAAAGGAGCTCCTGATGTTGGCCTAACCTTCCAGAAAAGTGAAGGTATTTCAATTCTCGGTTATGTAGATTCTGACTATGCAGGGGATCTTGATCGAAGGAGGTCCACAACTGGATACATCTTTACTCTCGTCGGTAGTGCCGTTAGTTGGAAATCGACTTTACAGTCGATTGTCGCTTTGTCTACAACAGAGGCGGAATATATGGCAGCAACGAAGGCAGTGAAAGAAGCTATTTGGTTGAAAGGTTTGGTGGCAGAATTGAGTTCTGTTCAGCTTGAATCAATTCTAAAATGTGATAGTCAAAGTGCTATTCATTTGATTAAAAATCAAAGATTTCATGAGCGCACCAAACACATTGATGTCAGATATCATTTTATTCGAGATGTCGTAGAAAAGGGAGCTATCAAGGTTGAGAAGGTTATCACAGACGATAACGTTGTAGACATGTTGACCAAAATAGTCCCGCTTGCCAAGTTTGCACACTGCAAGGACTTGGCGGGAGTATGCATTAATTGATGCAACTCTAAGAGAACAACTGCTAGGTGGAGCTGGTATGTTCAACAAAGGTTTGATTCTTCTTGTTTCTTACAATGGGATTGCCCAGTAAGCTTAGAAGTTTTGGCCGGAGTTGTTTATACGCATGCTTGGAACACAAACCAAGGTGGAGATTGAAAGAGTTGGTTTTGGTTCTTGTGGAATCAAACTAAATGGAAGATGAATTAACATGAATATTTGGTAGGAAGATAATTAGTACAAAAGAAAAGTCAAAGATTGTATCTTGGTAGGTGAAATTTAGGCAAACCATAAAATGGTTTCATATTCTTAACCTTGACAATTTTGACACATAGTGATGTCATGTATGACATCAATAGGATGAATTTATTCCTATAAATAGGTAGCTCTTAATTCATTTTTCAAATCATCCTCTTACTTGCCTTCTCACCTTCTAAGACATTTGTGTTCTCTCTCTTGTAGTATTTCACTTGTATTCTTTGTAGAGTGAAATAAATATTGGTGCAGTTGTTCTTTGGTGGACGTAGGATCATTTTGATCCGAACTACGTTAATATTGTTGTTCTTCCTTGTTCTTTAATTTCACGTTTCCGCTAACACTAATAAATATACTGAATCATATTTATCGCCACTACTCTGCTTCTAGTTTTCTTTCCCGTTGTTTCCCTTGTTGAGCAGAATTTCTCGCGGTAAATTCATATTATTTCTGATTTATATTATCTGTCTTTTAAATTAGTAACGTTATATTTATTCGAACCAATTCTATTTACTAAGACAGCTAATATTTCGTATAGGAGAAAGTATATTTCTTTTTTTGCTTTTAAAATTTGAATGACTAATGAAACACCGTGTTGCAAATTTTATTGAAAATACTTTAGCTCAAGCTTGTAATTTTTTTATAGTTTGAGGTCTGCCAAAGATACGAAGTAATCATCTAATTTCAAATGACTGAAATTTTAGTTTTCAACGTCTATGTGAAATTAATGGGAATGAAGAGGGCAAATAATAAAGACTTTTTAATTATTTTAATCATGGGTGGAGAAATATTGACATAATTGTGATAATAGCTAGTAACAATTAAAAATAAAGACTCTTTAATATGGTTATTAATTATGACACATTGATGGTTGAATATAGACATTTTTTTCCTACATGAATATTGCCAATGATTATACTTAATTCCCTTCTAACAATTGTTATCTCCTTTTCTATTTTTGGATGGATTGGGTGATTTATAGATGGATCCATGGGGAATTTGATTGCAATTTGCCATAAAATATATGACGTTTAAGACGGTGAGACATGTATCAACGTTATTGAGAATTTTCAATTGACAATTGGTGAATTCAGTTTAGTAAATCCAAATCTTGATTGTGAAAAGCTGTTTATTGGTCAATAGTTGGGACTTGTGCCTTGATGGCTATATCTCCTCAGAACTCATAGAGTTAAATTTGTGAATGAACAACAAACCAAATAACTAATCTTTGTATTAGTTTTTTTTTTATTAATCAATAAATTAATGGACCATGGTGCTTCTATGTTGAACTATGTGTAAATTAAAGACTTCTCTATAGTTCTCTTATAACAACTAAAAAAGTATCAGAACAAACAACATCATTATAAAGAGATTATAGTACGTACGTAAAACACATAGACAAATGACAAATCCATCCATCCAACCAAGAAAGTAAGCTTATTGATCAAAATATATAATTAAAGGACATTAATATAGGTAATTTAATTTCATGGAATAACATTAATTTTTTGGGGGTGAAGTATACTGATCTTTGTGAAGCATTTCATAGGGTGGTGATGGATTAGCCCCAGATGGTGGTGATGGGCCTCTTGGTAACATTGGAAGAATATATGAAGATCCATCTCCAGTACTGCTTACTCCTTTTTGTGATACAACTTTGAATGTTAGCCTTTCACTGTTTGAAAGATTGGCAGATAGAGTAAGAAAAAGCATCAAGGCAAATATGAGATTGGATTTTTTCTTAGTGATAGACATGGTTAAAAAGTAGAGATTTTTGAGAATTGTTTTAACTTCTTTTTCTTGGTTGATTTGAAGGTTTAGTACAGACCTCCTTGAAGTTGTTTATATAGTATCGAGCAGTGGTGGAGTCAGAAATTAAATAAAAAATATCTCCAAAAAAGGGAAAAATGAAGGGTGTTTAAAAAAGGGAGAAAACGAAGGGTGTTTAAAGAAAGGGGTAAAAGATTGATGCTAGTGAGATTAATTGGAATTTTACGAAGGGTGTTCAAAAAAGAAGAAAAAAATGAGAAGTGTCCAGAAAAAGGGGAAAAACAAAGGGTGTCCAAAAAAAGGGGAGAAAATATTATCAGCGAGATTCGTTAGAAATTTTACGGAAGATATCTAAAAAAAATAAAAAAAAATTGTCCAAAAAAATAAAGAAAAAGTTACTACTAATGAGATTTAAAGAAATTAGTTACATCTAAAATTACAAGGCCGATCATCTGGTGTCAAGTTGTCAAACTTACTACTAGTATATCCTTTCTATTTTATGGAAAAAGTTTTTGTCCATGAATAAGGCAATTATATAATTTATAAGTATCAAATCTATACTTTTAATGAGTGGGGTTGGGGGGAAGGGGGGAGTTTTATGTCTTTTACTTATTTGTTTTTTCTATATAAAAAGTAAAGTTTATCTTAGCAAAGTTCAAGGAATCGTGTCATTTAACAATAAAATAAAATCTGTTACTTATCTTAATTTATTATATGTTTTTTTTAGTTAATTTTAAAAAGAATAATATATTTTTATATTTAGATTATTTTTGTCATAAATTTTAAAGTGGTGAATTTTGAAATTTGAAGATGTATTTGGATATATTATGTATTTATTTGGGGAAAAAAAAGATTGGAGAGTGAGTAAATTTTTTTTAAATATTGTTCATCAAAAATTTGAAAATCTGGTCAATTATGGTCAAATGATCAATAATTTTAAAATAATTTTCTAAAATCTCATTCAAAATTTATGATCAAATATTAATGAGATGATTTATAATCACACATATTTATGACTTATTTTGAAATATACATTTAAAAAGTAACTCTTTCATTCTAAAATTTTACATTCACCTTCTTAATATATTAAGACAAAATATTAAAATGAATCATTTTCTTAACAAATTATAATGGGGAGTGTGTGATATAATATACTACTCACATAATAACACTACAACAAAAATATTATTAGCGGCAATTAATTTTTAATTGCCGCTAAATATGTAATTTTTACGACAATTGACATTTTTTGTATATGTCCCTAAAGTCTTTAGCGACATTAATTTTAATAACACTTAACTAATGTGATAAAGACTTTAATATTCTTTATTAATATCAATATTTAATGCTGCTAAAAAATATTTTTGTTATAGTGTAATGAGTAAGAAGAAGTTGCAGACTTTTTTTTTTTTGAAGTAGCAAACTTATATTTGGATTTAGTGTGAACAAATTTTAGCATTTATTTTGGATAATAATCTGATTATTAATGGGCAGCTAGATACTGCACTTATAATAAAAAAACCGATCTTGGATATGACGAGATCCTCTTTGCTGAATGTTTGTGCTTCGAGGGCTATGTTGCGTTATGACGCATCATCAAACCTTCTTTTCTTTAGGAAGTGGTAGGTGGTGGCGTGATACGAGCGAGATTGAATTTAGATGGATTAAAATTGATTGAATAAATAAATAAGTGAATTACTAATTTGCTTAAAAATTATTTAAGTTGAAATGGATAAAAAAATATAAATGATCATATTCTTCTCATATGTCCTACAATTAAGGTGCACGATAATTGATACGAATGTCACGATCGTATCTTATAGAATAAGGTCTACAAATATTCTAGAAAAGGAAAATTTGAAAGAGGTATAACATACACTTTACCTATTTTCATATATAGTTGACCAATGTTATGCACGTATAGTTTGAACTTTGAGACCATATATGTACAATTGATCGTACATACATTCAACTTCTGCTTTGAAAATACATACATATATACACAGTTGGTCACACATATATACACATACAGTTGCAATCAAATATTGTAGAGGTAATTGTACAGAATAACAAACTAATAATCTAAAATAAATGGAGTAGTTACTGTTTGATTTAATTGTGCCCCATAGCAAACGTTTGTCAGTCGTCTCCCCCCCTAAACTCTCGCTTGCCTCTCTCCCTCTGCTCGCTTCTCTTGCTTTATAGAACAGAAGTGTATAAATTGTGTTTATGTTTTGTATAAAGTGAGAGAAAATTGTATATACACATGCAAAAACATATATCTTCATGCTATACACTTAATAATACAATATACAAACATTTTACTTCGATTCAATTGTATACAAATGCAAATTTTACAGATATTGCAGCGAAATAGGCCACCGAATTATACAATTGCAGCAAAATACAATTTTCTCTCGCTTTATACAACAGAAGTGTATAAATTGTGTTTCTGTTTTGTATAAAGCGAGAGAAAATTGTATATACGCATGCAAAAACATATATCTTCTTCCTATACACTTATAATTATACAATATACAAATATTTTACTTCGATTCAATTGTATACAAATGCAAATATTATACAGATATTGCAGCGAAATAGGCCAGCGAATTATACAATCGCGAATTATACAATTGTAGCAAAATAGGCCAGCGAATTATACAATTGCAGCGAAATAGGCCAGCGAATTATACAATTGCAGAGAAATAGGCCAGCGAATCGTACAATTGTATATATATAACGAATTATTTATATGTTTACTATGGAGCGCAATTATGCAAACTTTGATATAGTATACAAATATAATTTTTTGTTTGTTATATGTGAAAGTTGCCCAAAATTATATCCTTGAGATTCAATTAGGATTACATTTTACAAAAATGAGTGATAATAACGTTATTTATGAAAATTTAATTAGAGCTCGATCATAAAGTTTGATTATTGAAAATTTTCGTCTTCAATATCTTTTTGGGATAGTTATGTAGTATATCAACTTCTACTATGAGAACACATCACACATATATATATTCAGTTATAATAAAAAAGTGTAGCCTTGCTAGTTAATTAGGATTATATTTTGCAAAAATGAGTGTTAATAGCGTTATTATGAAAATTTCTCATTAAAATTTAACTAGGCCTCAATTCGTGAAATATGATTGTTAAATTTTTTTGTCTTTAATCTCTCTTTTGGATAGGTTGCAGCAATATATATATATAATTTATCTTTTTTTAGAAAATTGAAAAATTATTTAAAAAAACTTTAGATTACAATCAGAATTTTGTAAGTTATTTTAAACATTATATCGCAATTAAAATTTTATAATTTATTACAAATATAAGATAATAGTTAATATTTTGTTTTTAAGGTTGAGTTTTATATAAAAAAGTATCAAACCCAAATTTAATATCCTCCAAAGAATAATTTTTCAAAATTTATATTTGCACAAATTTTAAAAATAGAAATAAAATCTTAATAATATACTAAATAGGTAATTCAACCACGTGATTACATTGTATTTCCTCTATTATTTTCCCTATTTTATAGTTACTATTAAATTATATATATATATTTTTAAGGGAAATTTCCACATATAGCCACTTAATAATTAATTACTCTACATAACTATACTTTGATAATTACAATTTGTAGCTACATGTTATATGGAGGAGAGAGGTGAGCGAAACTGGGAGAGAGAGGAGAGAGGCGAGAGAGAGGGGGAAAAGAATGGGAGAAAAGTGAATTGTATATGTATATAATTGTATATAACTGTATATTATACATATATATTTGTATAAATGACAAGCGAGATTGGGAGAGGGAGGAGAGAGGCGAGCGAGAGAGGGAAGAGAGTGGGAGAGAGGTGAATTGTATATGTATATAGGTTAAAAAATTGTATATTATACATATTTATTTTGTATATCCTGGCGAATTATATATATTCAAACATGACTAATTATACAAACTCGAAGTCAGCCCACATAATTAATGTATAATGTTAGTCGCAAGTGGTAATTATAGTAAACTATAGCTATGATGAGTAATAAGAATATAAATTTACTTAGCCGCATAATTTTTTCTATTTTTAATTATTAAATAATTATAATTAATAGAGGTAAAATAAAAATAAACCGAGGGAGTACAATTATTATCCCCTTGAAGGGAGAGGAGCGTGAGCACGTTGTTAAATCAGAACTTAATCACCGTTTATGACCCAATTTTTAGCCTTTAAATCAAAATCGGAGCGTCAATTCGAGCCGTTTAATATCCAACGGCCACGATGGAGCGGACAATCCAACGTTTGATTTCTCTGTCCCCAACGGTCAAAAACTTGAAAATACAAAAAGGCTCAAGCAATTTTCCCCAATTCAGAACCTACTTTTCTCTCCATCTACATCAAGAAATTTTCAAGATTCATCTATTTTGTTACTTCTTTTGTGAATTTTTTGAAACCCATTTGAGAAAAATGAGTGTTCTACAATACCCAGAAGGGAGTAATCCAGCAGATGTTCAGATATGGAACAATGCTGCTTTTGATAATGGCGATTCTGCAGATTTTTCTTCACTGAAACGTTCTTGGTTAACGGATTCCTTTGAATCTGATGTATCAAGCAAGGAGAATCAGACTCCTTCGTTTGACAATTCTTCATCTGTTAATCTGTCAGTTTCGATGCCTTTCAAGCCGCTAAACCCAAATGGGGCTATGGAGAATTCAAGACTCAAACTAAACAAGTCCATTTCTAAACAGAGTGTTGATGAGATGAGTATGACAAGTAGAAAGAGTGGAAAGGATAGCGATTTCCGTGATGAAAAGAGGATTGATGAGGAGATTGAAGAAATTGAAAAGGAGATTAGTAGATTGAATTCGAAATTAGAGGCACTGAGAATTGAAAAGGCAGAAAAAAGTTTCAAGATTGTTGAAAAGAGAGGGAGGGTTGTGCCTGCAAAGTTTATGGAGCCCAAAGTGAGTGTTAAGATTGCGGAGGAGAAGAAAAAGATTGAAGAGAGTTCATCAATGAGTGCAAAATCAAAGGTACAGACAAGAAGGGGTCTTAGTTTAGGACCATCTGAGATTTTCGCTGGAACGCGTAGTCGAGGGTTGAGTATGGGGCCATCAGAGATTTTTGCAGGGACAAAGGCAGGGACATCGGGCAAGCAGGGGATGATTACCCCAATTCAGCAAATACAAAACAGGCGAAAGTCTTGTTTTTGGAAGCTTCAAGAGATTGAAGAAGAAAGGGGGAAAAGTTCAAGCCTTAGTCCCAAATCAAGAAAAGCTGCAGCAAGAACTATGGCTACAAGGCAGGCAGTTACTACAATTGCATCAAAGAAGAATCTGAAGAAGGATGATGCATTTCTGAGTTCAGTTCAGCCAAAGAAGTTATTCAAAGACGGCGAAAAGTCTGTTCCTGCTAGCAAGAAGCCTCAGAGGCCAGGGAGGGTTGTGGCTAGTAGGTACAATCAGAGCACAAATCAGTCATCAGTAGTGAGAAAGAGGTCTTTACCTGAGAATGATAAGGATGAGACTAAGAGAAACGAAAAGAAACGATCTTTATCTGTAGGGAAAACACGCGTATCACAAACAGAAAACAAGAATTTGGGTACTGAAAGCAGGGTGAAAAAGAGATGGGAAATTCCTAGTGAGATAGTAGTTCATGCTAGCACAGAAAGTGAAAAATCTCCACTGAGCATTACTGTGAAACCTGATTTGCTTCCTAGTATTAGGATTGCTCGGTGCACCGTCAATGAGACTCCTAGGGATTCTGGACCTGCCAAAAGAGTGATAGAGTTGATAGGCAAGAAATCCTTTTTCAGCAATGATGAAGATAAGGAGACATCAGTCTGTCAAGTTCTCAGTTTTGGCGACGAAGATGCTGAAGAGTAATAATGTGAAATAAGGGGAGTTCACCCTTTTCATTATGATCTTTATATTTTCAGTCCTGCCTTTAAATTTTTGTTCATCCTTATATGAGGCATACTAGTATTCTAGCTTGTTTGTTACAATATGAATAAGGCTTTGTGATGCAGTATGTGGCCAAGTTACTTTTGCTAAGGAAAATGTTGGACATTACTATTGCTTCCTCCTTGTTATGGATAGGTTGTTGTTTCAGCTATTTTAGAATTTTGTAAGGGAGGAAACTTACTTCTGTGCTTCATAATTCACTTTGATGACAATATAAGATCTCATGCTTTTGAGGCAAATTAATGACTTAAGATTTCTATTATACATGCTGCACTCCTCTGGTTGGAAAAGTTTGTGTATGATCGACCTTATGTCCGTAAGTGTCAAAAAGGACGATGTTTGGCTTATTGGTTAGGTTCCTCGTTTTCGCCCCACCTATAGGATTTCACTGGTTTTGTTGTTGTTGTCCCAAGTGTCTCATGATGGAAGTTGCATCTGAGTGACTTAGTCTTTCCTTGAGGTTCTTATGCTACTTTCTTTTCATAGCCATCTCCCTACATCCTTGTAACTAATATCATCTTCATACTTACCCACCCCTCACCCCCGGGCAGCTTCTTAAGGTATAAGCTGCTGAAGCATTTTGGCAGTTGAAGTCAATGTAACTCTGATATTAGTGTTTCTCCAGCCTAGATTTGTGTATCCTTCCCTACATTATTGGTGGTGGCTTAATTGATAAAAGACCTTTGTTTCTCTTCTGTGTGTTGGTATTGTCATTGGTGGTGGTTTCATTCATAACAGATTTTTTCTTTTATGTTCTTTGGTGTATGCTTATTTCATTTTTTCGAGTTTGGACAACAAGTCTAGCTTTACTCCCTAGCTTCTTGATGTTTCCCAGTCTGCATAGACATCTTGTGATTAATCATCTCTACATATCTGTTGTGAAATGCAGTTTCTCTTTCAAGAAACAAACTTCTACAGAGGATGACAGTCATATAATTCAGTTTATTTCACTTCTATATCTGTCTAAACTCAGGGCTGCATCAAATGGACAGACGGCACTTACTGGACATTAGAAGTTCTTCTATAGATTCTTCAGAACTACTTATCTTCTTAATTCTTATACTTAACCAAGAACTAGCTTTCTCATCTTTCATCCTTTTGAGTTCTTGATATAGGATAAGTCATTTTCAGTTCAAGATTGATGTCATCTGTTGCATATCTTTTAAGATGCTTCTCTTGTTGTCAAAGTAGTATCAAGCTATGTTACTCAAGACTCTCCAAAATTGTTGCCGCACCTGTGTTGGATTCTCCAAAATGCACTACTTTAGAGTATTTGACACGCATCCGTCAGACATTTCCGAAGAGTCGGAGCAACATAGGTATCAATAATATTGTGAATCTCTATATGCTTCTCACTCTTTACTAAATGCAACCTTTCACGACTTGGTTCAACTCTTTAATGCCTCAATAGCTACTACACCTTGGCTTCTCTTTTTACTCCCCATTGATGAGGCAATGGTTGTGTTTGAAAGTTCTTGATTCTTCTTCTTATTCTTTTGTAACTCATGTAGCTATGAATTCCATATTTCCATATGTTTTAGGCAAATGAGTCATCTGCAGAAACTAGATGTCACAAAGAACAAGTCTTTTGAAATCCATGAGCAAGCAAGAGATTTTGATCCTACATTTTGTCAATGAAATATCTATTTGAAGATATGTAATTTAGCACCCTTTAATACATGTAATCTAACCGCTCGAGACATTATTATATTACTTGACAAACTCATACAACAACAATAGTAACTATGTCTTAGTCTGAAACAAGTATAAAAACTTCACAAACTCTTATAAATGTTTTCTCTTGAGATTAGCTAGCACATCTTAAGTACAGGCTTGTGAGAGTTAGAAAGTACATGTAACCAATACATTATCTTGATTAGAAACTTAAGGTAGTGAGAACAAACTTATCAAACGTTCATTCTGATATCATAGGAAATAATTTGAGCATTTAACTCAAAAACAAAGTAACAAGTGGTAATAACTTAAGAACTTTATGAACCTTTTGCCACCGTGCCATTATTAGAATTTCACAACTTCTCAAGAATTTTTTTTTACCATCACCCCACTTGCAAATAGCGAAGTCATTATTTGCATCGACCATTTTGTCCATAGTTTTGATTTGAAAAGGCGAATTTGTTGACTAAATGAGTTTCCTTGGATACAAAATCACTTTGTTAGGGAGAGGTTATCTTTTACATGAAATTTTTTTCCATAAATTTAAATATAATTTAACTT
This sequence comes from Solanum sitiens, assembly GCA_016801875.1. NCBI lineage: Eukaryota > Viridiplantae > Streptophyta > Magnoliopsida > Solanales > Solanaceae > Solanum > Solanum sitiens. The sequence continues at coordinate 456,307 of JABWTJ010000080.1, forward strand.
TAATATAAACATCAAACATCATATCGAAAAAAGAATTAATACTAATAATTTTCAAACTCTTTTTTTCAGCTCTAACCAAATATAATACTGAAAGTCTACATATATAAAATACATAGTACTATCATTATTTATCATAACCATAATTTTATTTAGGGAAACTTTCACATATAGCCACTTAAAAACATCTAATTACTCTCCATAACTATAATTTGATAAGTACAATATGTAGCTACATGTTATAGGGAGTAGAGAGGCGAGAAAGAGGGCACAAAGTGGGAGAGAGGTAAATTGTATATGTATATCAGTTAGATAATTATATATTATACATATGTATTTGTATATATGACAAGCGAGATTGGGAGAGGGAGGAAAGTGAGATTGGAGAGGCGAGTGAGAGAGGGCAGAGAGTGAGAAGAGGTGAATTGTATATTATATTGGTTAGATAATTGTATATTATACATATGTATTTGTATATATGGCAAACGAGATTGGGAAAGAGAGGAGAAAGGCGAGCGAGATTGGGAGAGGGAGGAGAGTGGGATAGAGGTGAATTGTATATATATATCAATTAGATAATGATATATTATACATATGCATTTGTATATTCTGACGAATTATACATATACAAATGTGACTAGTTATACAAAGACGAAATCAGTCCATATAATTAATATATAATATTAATCGTGAATGATAATTATAACAAATTATAACTATAATAAATAATTAAATAGTATAAGCTTGTTTAATACTTGAATAAAGTTAGTGTTTTTGAACCATCAGATGGGCAATAATACACGTTGTCCCAGTCCTTCCACAGCCGAAAATGCGAACTAAGGGTTTTTTCTATTAGCTCTTGAGACACCATGAAAATTAGGGGTTTTAGGCTCTTCCCCCAATTCACCTTCGCTTCTGAACAGACATCGAATCTACAATTTCGCCACTCAATGCAGTTAAAACCCTAATTTGGGTTTCATAAAACCCCTAAAATCTCTGCAGAAAAGATGGTAGCAGCTGCTTTGAATGGCAGAGCAAAACTGAGCACTTTAACTTTCCTATTATGTCGTTCTTGTTTTAATCAATTGAACTATAGTGTTTCTGTTGGGGTACACTCTTCTGCCAAAGGATTTCGGGCACTCAACACATTGCATCGCTGTGGAAATTTCTTTCTTGATGTGAGTATTATTCTTTTGGGTTTTTCAGTTTCTTTACCTGAATATGCTTATCCCCTCCGATATACTAATTTGTTTGTCTAGTTTTCTCTTAATGCTGAAAATACGAAACTAAAGATATGTAGTATGTACGAAATTGACTTTAATCTTGCGGTAGTAAGCATGTTATGTGAAAAGTTTGAAATAAAGAGTTGCCAAAAAAGTAAATAATAAATGGAGTGAGTGCCAAATGCTTATTTTTATTGATTGTGAAAGGAAAGGAACATACATGATATGCGAAGGTCTTTACCCTTTATATAGGCTATAGTTTATTTTCATGGAATGAAGCTTGACAAAGTTGGTGCTTTTTGTTCTTATTATGAAGAGTATTAGATATGGTTGTTCTTTTTTGTGCAAGTGTGCTTAGAGTTACTGTCATTATCAGTAACCAGGCAAAAGAAATCAACTTTGATTCAAGCTGGCCAAGGTCCAACAATTAAGGTTTTGATCTTTAGTATGAGACATGATACATGAAAATGTTATTTGTGGTAATGGTGTTTGCATGTGAAATAGGTGTTGGTTAAAGTGATCGGGTTATATGCCATGAAGTTTATCTGTATGAATCTAGTTCGTGGAAATAGATTTCAAAACATCTCATGTAAAGTTTGAACTAGGAAGCTATGAACTGTATTTTATAGTACGGAGGCCTGTTTGAGTATATGGGTTGGTAGTTAAGACTCATTACAATTAACTCAGAGAACACTATTTGAGATTGGGAACTCTTTTTACAACACTGAATTATGACATTATATTTCTGTCGACTCTAGTCCTGTTAACAATCTTGAGTCACTTGCTTTAGCTATTTCTATTAAGGGTACATTCTTTTCTTTGGTCGTTTAATGTTGTGATTTACTGCTGATTTCTAATACAGAATTGTATTAAATCAATCCCAGTTGGAGTCCTCCTCAATTGGCCAACTTTTGCCCCTAGTATTTTTGGCTGCTGCCAATCATTCTCAACCCAGGCATCCCCCGCTGAAATTGTGGATGATGTGTTGGCAGAAGTTCTTATGGTTATGGCCAATTCTCCAAGTTCAGGAGAGGAACTCTGTGCTACATATATTGATAAGTTTTGCAATGACAGAAATCTATCAGGAGCCATTAGGCTAGTGCGAATCTTGCATGATAAAAATATCCCCCTCCGCCCTAGTGCATACAATCGCCTTCTGAAAGCTGCAGTCGAGGAAAGCGATATTGACCTCCTATGTCAGTGTTTCAAGGATATGTTAGTATCTTGCAAACCTCTGAATTCATCTACATATCTTATCTTTGCTCAGGCATTTATCAAGGAAAATGATGTTGCCTGCTTACTAAGATTTGTCCGGGAGATTTCGGAGTTAATATTTCCAAGTAGTACTCCAGTTATGAATAGGATCATCTTTGCCTTTGCTGAATGTGGACAGCTTGACAAGTCATTGCTGATTTTTGATCAGATGAAGAGTTTGAAATCCAAACCTGATGTGATCACATATAACACCATTTTGGGACTCTTAGGGAAGTGTGGTAGAATAGATGAAATGCTTAATCAGTTTGTGGCAATGAAAGAGGATGGTCTAATTCCTGATATTGTTTCTTATAATACCTTAATTACTGGATTGCGAAAGGTTGGCAGGCTTGAGTTATGCTTAGCATTTTTCAGGGAGATGTGCGAGAGAGAAATTGAACCAGATTTGCGGACTTATAGTGCTTTGATTGACAGCTTTGGAAAATCTGGTAATATTGAAGAATCGCTGCGACTTTTTGATGAGATGAAGCACAGGGGTATCTGCCCATCAATTCATGTTTACAAATTACTGATTAGTAATTTAAAGAAGATGGGGAAGTTTGAGTTGGCTATTGCCTTTTCAAATGAGATGAAGGAATCAGTCTCAAATTATAATAGACAGAAAAGCAGATAGTATAGCAGTTCAAAATTGATCATGGACTCCAGTTGAGTAATGTTTACAAAGAGCATCAGTATGCTGCATGCTGTTGCCGGCTGCTGCTGCTATCTTCAACAAGAAGGGATATGTTGTGGTATGTATTTTCATAGAATATATGTTCTCTCCAACTTAAAATGGATCTGCAGACTGGTGTATGTTCATAGTATATGATTCTATTATTAAAGGCACAACTTCTTGTTTGGAATTATTGCCGTGCATATCGAAGTTTAAAAAGATCTTCTTTTGGTTACAGGCCAGTAAAGTTGAAGAACCATAACCAGCCATGTGGTCCAATCATAGGTTGACTTCCCCACATTCGATGGTTGGATCTCTGAAATGACTACACACCTGAATTTTTCAAAGTATTATTCCTTGTGGGGGTTCTCCTTAATATGCTCTTATCCTGTATGAAAAGGGAGAAGAGGTGCATCTAGTTGATGTTTAATGGTGTAAATATCAAATTATTTTGTGGATATGTAACCTCATTTATAGTTTGGTGCACCATGTAAGTGGTGTAAAAGGTCTTCTCTACTATCTGAGCTCCTTTTTCTTAGCAGAATAAACAGACAGATTTTACAATTGTATGATGTGTTTCATCCACCTTTACATGAAAAAAAATCCCTTGTTCTTGGACCTCATTGATGTACTTTCTAGTGATTAATGATATAGAATACTTGCAAGTAATGGCGGGGCAACGTTCAATTGATCCCTTTTTTGCAGAAAATTGTACAATGCACATGTGTAGTTCTGTTTATACTGTATTGTTTGTTGGATCAGTGTAGTGAGAAAGAGGATTCATTTATCAGTTATCAGACACCAAACTGTGACATTTAAGCACTGTTTTTGAGTCTCTGTATTTTCATTTCTGCTTTCGACCCCTGCTTGCAAGCATTGAAATGCCACTGCTATAAGAAACAAGTCGAACTATCTAATGTATGTCCTTTGAAAGAGCCAGAAAGACTAGTCGAGTTCTAAAGAATAACGATGAAATATTACTTGGAACCAGGAATTTGGTTAAAAATACAATCCGAACAAGATTTCTCAACTACACTAATAAGAAGAGCTCAATTACAGTGTGTAAAAAAGCAATAAATCCAGACACTGATGTTGTTTCAGATTCTGCTGGAATCCCTCCCAAATGTTGAACGCCTTATCCAATCAGATACCACCAACACCCTTGTACGCCAACTGACTAGCTTGCTGAAATATGAAACCAAACGCATTAATGTGATTATTGGAAAAACTTACTCGCACTTAGTGTTCACACCAAACAGATAGAGCAAGACAAATGTCATATACACAAACTTTTACTAGTGAACCATTGCTATGTATCCTCGCTCAAGTTTGTAACTCTTAAGAGTTATACATTATTTGGTTTGATGTAAACACTGTGTACGATAATTTGACAAGACTTACCTTGCATATACTGAATACCAGAGCCACTGAGTACTGTGACCTATTGAAACCCAGTCTCCAGGGAGTTGAGCTGCAGTCTGTTCCCCACCCAAAGGTGCAAATTGCCCCAAATGCCTATACCTGTAAGAGAGGGAGAACAAACAAACGCAGAAGCATAAGATCAGAAAAGGTCAGAGTTAAACACTAAGCAAGAGTTCATAAGATTTCCTATTCAAATATGAATGTCCATTTTCTTCATAATTGAGAGGTGGTGTACCTAAAAGGATGGAAGCGATGGCGCCCTGTTCCTCTAAATCTTAGTGGACCTTCTGGATTTGCTTCACATATTTGCAAGCGATTGAAACAGTCAGCGAGGTAGCTACCTTGTTGAGCCGCAACCTAGTTAGACAGTAATGATGGAAGAAGCATAAGATAAGGAATAGAAGCATATATACAAGAGAAAATACTCTATTTATTCATTCACCTGTGCTGTAGCAGGAAGATTTTTCATCTGAGAGTCTACTTCAGCAAGTAGTTTCTTGAACTTTTCGATGTTAATTTCAGCAACTTCTTCTGAACCCTTTAGTAAAGCATTAAAGTTTTTCAACTGCTTTTTCTTCAGATAAAGCTCCACTTGAGGGTACCTCTCACATATGTCTTGGATCACTTCTTTAAAATCGTCCACTCTTAGAGTACCTGAATTGTTCTTGTCTGCCTTGCTAAATATGATTGAAATATCTTCCTGAAATGTATATTTCAACACTAAATGAAACGGAAAAGTTCAGAACAGAAACAAACGAATTAAAATGCCAGAAGTGTGAGCATAATGCTGTCAATTGCTGATCTTGATTTTCAAACGTCGTAGGGAGAGGGAGGATGGAACAGGTAAGTAAGTTAAGTTCCCTTTAGTACATTTAGGATTAGTAAATGAGAGTTGTTACAAGTTGAGACTCCTTCAGGTTCCAAGAAATGCTGCTAAATTGTTGAAATTCAGTATAAGAAATCAAAATCTAAAGATTTTGAGTATAACTTTACCATGACACTGCGTTGGTTTACTGTGGCGCAATCACCTAGAGCATAAATCTCTTTGCATCCTTCAACTCTGAGCCATTCATCCGTTGCTAAGATTCGCCTGTTTGTCTGCAAACCATCAACGAAAACAGATTGGTACGAACGTGAGTTAGTGCTGAAACAAGTAAAGATTAACAAGAAATGCAGTAATACTAAAAAATTGAACATACCTGACCAATTTGCTTCATGAAATCCATAACGACAGGGCGAGATCCAATGCCAGTAGCCCAGACACACATTCCATATGGTATGATAACAGTTTGTCCAGTGCTTCTCTCTTTGGTTGATATATCACGATCACTTACTTTCACCACCATTGATCCAGTTTTCAGCTCGATACCGTCTCTAGCAAATTTTTCCTCAGCAAAGGCCGTAATTCTTTTGTCAAACCTGAAACAGTGAAATTTTGAACAGCTTATTGCAGATCCTCACAGATAGGTGAGCAAGCAAACAAGTTACAAGCTATAATATCGTATGAATTGCATCAATTGATCCAAAAGCATATTTCAATCTTGCTGTCAAAAACTATGTGCTTGGACTGTCTGATCCAAATCCGACCAACATAGGTTCAAAATCCAAAAGCTATAATGTAGTATGTGGAGAGAATGTTACTTACATGTTCAGTATATTATCTCCGGCCTCAAGTAGTGTTATACTAACGTATTCTTTAAGTGCAGGATACAACTTGGCGAGATCCTCTTTCACAAAATCGTGAAGCTCTGCAGCAAACTCTACACCTGCTGGACCACCTCCAACAATCACAAAGTGAAGAATTCTCTTCTTCTCAGCTTCACTTATGCTTGGAAGGCTTGCCTTCTCGAAACAATCTATCACAGTCCTACGAATTCTCAGTGCATCTTCGACTTCCTGCATTGATATATCATTGCTTGCTCTTCAAATAACAATATAATGTGTACCTATATTTATAGAAGCTCTCATTTTCGTGCTTATCTTAAGTATTGGTTTAGTTTATGCAAGATCGGGTCACAAGACTCAAATGTACCTTCAGAGACTATACTTTAACTTAACAAAGACAGTTGCTTAGTAAAGGTACCTTTAGAAAGTGTGCATTCTCCACAACACCAGGGGTGTTGAAAGTATTTGCTCGAGCGCCCATAGCAATCACCAAGTAGTCATAATCTACGGTAAACTCTTCTATACCACCACCCAAATGACTTGGTTGGGTTGTTTTACAGTGAACTTTCTTGTTTACTGTGTCAATCTTATAACACTCAGCTTCCTTGAATTCAGCATCAAAGTTTTTCTGTTACACATAAATACGCGACAAGGCATCAGTAAGGGTGAAGATGAAAAACAACAAATATTAGATCAATGATGCTTATAATGGATGATGTGTATAACCTTTTTGACAATATTACGGATTGGTTCTACGATGCTTCTTGCTTCAACTGTGCCACAAGTAACACTAGGTAACAGAGGAGTAAAGGCAAAATAGTTGCGAGGAGACACGACCTGGATAGAATAAGAAGGGTCTTTCAAATTCTTAAGAAAACTTGTTCCTGCCCAGCCTGTTCCAAGCACTACAATTTTCTTCTTCTTCTTAATAATATCATCTTGACCTGCATCAGCAAATGCAGTGTGACATACAGTAGCTAGCCCTCCGCCACTGCAAATTCGATCATAAATAAATTAGTATATTCAGGTCTCCATTACAGAAAATTCCAGGCAAATTTATATTCGGCACAAAGATTAAACAGAAATGAAAACTGCGGTCACACGTTCAAACAATTATTTGCAAATTATGACAGGTAATTGAGGAAGCAAATAACCACAAGTGTTTGGATTTGCTGAAATCAGTGGCGGGAGCAAGGATTTTCACTAAGGATTCAAACTATGAAAAAGTAACCGATGTGAAAGCCAGAGTGAGTTCAACTAAATTTAACAATGTATAAACCGTATAAGTTTCATTTGCAATGATTCAAATTCCTTATCTTTGTGTCTATTATGAATGTAAGTTTTTCTTTAGATAAACAAAATCTACCCAAATTGTTGACTTAAAAAATGTATCCATTTATGGTTACATTGCGCACACAATTCAATGAGAAATCGAAATGATAATTATTACTTTTTCATATTTTTTATACTAAGGCAAAATACTCTGATCAATCATTCCAAAATAGAGTAAAAGATTTCGAACCCAATAAATCAACACTGTTGTTGTACAATTCCGGACTTGTACCCAAAAATGATGCCAAAAAACATTTTTACGTTCTGCTTTGTATATAAGATGTTGAATCTTCTTCGTACACGAGAAAGTAAGTCACCGGTTCAAAACTGTTACACATCCAAGTTTTGAATCCCATATACACTATAGTACTATTACATTTTATTTTTCGAATCCCCCAACAAACAAGACAAATAAAAATGTTAAATTAAACAAGCAAATACTAAAATGAGAAAGAAAACAAACAACACAAGTTGACATACCTAACCGTGAAAAGTACAAGAAGTTTAGGAAGATGAGGGTAGTCATTGAAAGCCCTAGAGGCTCTTTGAAAAAAACTATAACCACTCATTATTATTATTATTATTATTATTGTGTGCAACCTAATGAATTTACTCTTTCAATTTATATAATAAAGAAGGAAAGTAAGGAGAAATTTGTCAAAAGTTTTGAACTTTCCCATACATGAACGTAGTTACAGCACAGCCACTTTTTATTGTTTGTTTGTTTGTTTTGCTTTTTTAAGGGACTACTAGTGGAGTAACTGTCAAGTAATAGCCAATTTTAACGCTATTTGACTTGTCAAATACCTAAAAACTAGGGAACGTGTCATTGTTCAATCTCCATCTTATTACAATCATACCTGACGGTTAATAATTATGGTTACAAAATCAAATTGAAATTATACTTGTGACAGACATTTATTTTCTCTGTCAACTTTTAATTGTCATAGACTCACAGTGTCTTTAGTAGAGTCAAATTATAATAAATTTTGATTAATGTTTTGTGATGTTATTTTTATATCATATTGATATGCAATTTATAATACTTTTCGTATAGTTTTAAATATCTAAATTTTTTGTTTAAAATATCAAATTAATGCAATTTAATTTAATTTTAAAAATTAATCAAATTGACTTTCGTTAGAAATGATAATTAAAGTGGAGAAAGTATTTGAATTTGATTTAGAATAATTTGTTTTTTTTTTTTAATAAGCTTGGGGGAACCGATTTACCTTATTAATTTTTTTTATCCCTTTCCTAATATAACTCAACATTATATTACCATGTTTTTACGTTGAAGTAATTGGTTAATTAGAATTCTAGTCCAACTTAAAATTTGAATTGCTATATTGTATATAATATAAAATTGATGAAAACCAAAATATTAAATCATATTCCAATTTTGTAGCCATGGTATCTCAAAGATGGAGTGTTATCACTAGTGTTTAAAAGGCGGAGGCGTGAGGCGAGGCGTTTAATACGATACGGGGTGAGGCGTAAGTTCCGAGACACGGGGCATAAATTTCATGGATCTACGAGGCGTAGTATCGTGTATATTCAATTTTATAGTTTTATTACTAATTAAATTTCTTTCAATGATTTTACAGATAATTTTTTATGAATAAACTATAGTGTAAATTTTGCATATAGCATTTTTTATAGTAATATTTTCAAGTTATAGCATTAGATTTTGAGTTTCAATATATGACATTTAATATCTCAAGTTATAACATATTATTAGAAAAAAAGATTGATCTAAAATAATTGAAAACATTTATTTTTAAATAAAATAAAAAGGAAAAAAAGGGTTATGTATTAATTGGTAAGAAGCACGAATTGTGGGATTTGAATTATTTTTAATTAATAATGGATAATTAACAAATTAGAACATATTAAGGAATTCAAAAAAGATTTAAATTATTCAGTTTTCTTAAAATGCTCAAATTAGTTTAAATCAAATTAAAACATGATTTTTTCCTTTTTTTTTTCTCTCTAATCACGTTTCTCAATCTCCATCCGTGTTTGAAGAATTTTTACTTCCGTTTTTTTCTTGACTGATAAATTCTTTTTTGTTGTGAAAAAATTGTGATTTATTGTGATGGACAATAACTTATCAATATTAATTAAACATGGTGGAAGATGCGATCCGTCATGTTGGTATTTATTATAGTTTTCTATTTGTTTTAGTAATCTCTGTTAATAATAAAGTTTGTGATGTTTTTGTTTCACAACACATTTTGGTAGGTAATTATTACTAAAAAAAATGTTATATACAATAAAAAATGCTATATATGATTTTTTAGACCAACAACATGTTACATTATATACGTTTATTAAAATTGAAAATTGTTTTCTGAAAATATAAAACAAATTGATATTACACTGTGTTATTTTGTATTTCAAATTCATTGTATTAAAAGTGTTGTAAGATTGTACGATATTTATTTTTTTGTTGGGTAATTTTTTTTGTTATTTGTGGATATGTGTAATATTAATGAAATTGTTGGTGAAAAAATCGTATAAAATTGGTCAACATGATGTTAGTTGTCTGAATTGCATATTAATATGGTATGAAATATGAAATGTTAGTTTGTTTATCTGTTTGTGATTTGTAATACAATTTTTTTTTTGACATTTATAGTATGAAATGTTTATTATTTTGGTGTTAAATATTTTTATTTTATTTTTTAATGGCATATTTTTTTGGAACTGTTTTTAATGAACATTGATTTTCAAAGTTAGGTAATACCATCGACGGTTGATATGAATGTTGTTGTTGAAGGACCAAAGAAGTATATGATAAATTTAAACACAAGGTGTGTAGTTGCGGGAGATTTCACCATTATGAGATACCATGTGATAATGTAATTGCAGTTCTTAGATACAGGAAATTGCATGAAGCATATTTATGTTCTTCCTTTTATAGCCTGAAGAATTTCAGAGGTGCATATGTCATTCCTGTTGAACCTATCTAATGCGAGAGTACGTGGGATATACCCAGTTATATTTCAGAGCCTAAATTGATATCACCCGATCTAAGTAGATCAGTTAGAAATCGCATGTTGAACGCTGGAAGGAGTTTGCTGATGTGAAATTCAAAAATTCAAAGGTCACTTGCAGTAGATGTCGTCAAGTTGGGCATAACAGAAAGATATGTTCAAATTATCTTGTTCAAGAAAATGATTTCTTGGTTTTTACTTTTTGTTACACGACATGTTTTGTTTTATGGAATGAATTTGGTATAGTTAATATTTGAGTAGTTCAGATTTATTAATATTGTCCAACTATAGATAAATAAAATTACTTTCAAATAGTTAAATAAAATATAATAATTTTGAGACATATGACAAAACCATGAAGACCAATGATAAGTGAAAAAAGTAAAATGTTGCTACATATTTTTAAGAGAAATATGATATATAATTACCTTCATAATGTTACTAAATAATAAATATGTGATACTACATTTGTTGTTTGAGTTACTCTCAATGTTGTTATCTTTATAGATTAAAAAATTACGTATCATTCATTTATTCAAGAATTATGAGGGTAAACAATGTTAATTAAAGATTTTAACACGTAATTTGTGTAAGATCTGTTAGGCGAGTACCGAGCATACGCATTGGGCGTGCTTAGGACGTACAGTCGGACGCTTAGGGCGTAAGTCTTGTAAAACTAAGTTCCACACTAAAGTCCCAAAGCATTTTACTAGAGCCCCACCCCAGGAAGAGCCCCGAAGCGAGTCCCCAAAAAGTCTTTTAAACCACTGGTTATCACCATTATAATTCTTGTAAGTAAATTCATCTCACCCACTATTTAATGCACCACCTACATATTAAACGAAGATATTGATGATCCAAAACAAGACAAAAGTTTCACTATATACATGGAAAATTGCGTAGACCTTTCGTTTACTCCATGGTCAAAGGAAGAGGTTGAAGAACGTTATTGGAGTATTAAACAATGTGGCAATTATTTCTATGAAAAAATTTAGAGGAAAGGATTAAAAATACCCCTTAACTTTGTTTTATTGGTTGAATATATCCTTATCCTTAACGGTAAGAGCATAGTCAATCAATAAAACAAAGTAGATGGCCAATATTAAATCTATGAGGCCTTAAAGCAAGTTGAGATTTTCAAGAATAATGATATTGCGTTAACACAATATATTTGTTACTCTCTCCGTTTCAAAAAGAATGGCCTAGTTTGACTTGTAACGAAATTTAAAAAAAGAAAGAAGACTTTTTAATCTTGTGGTTCTAAATTAAAGTTATGTCAAATGTACTAAAATGTCCTTTAATCTTGTGGTCCTAAACATGCCACGTGGAAAGTAAAAGTTAAAATATTGCCAAAAAAGTAAAGAAATTATTCTTTTTGAAACATACTAAAAAAAATAAGATCATTCTTTTTTAAACGGAGAAAGTATTTAACTTTTCTTGGAAAAGTTAAGGACGGTGTTTTCCATATCAGAAAGGCTTTTTAGATTACTTCCACTTGGAGAGACACTAGAAGAATTATGTTTAGCTTTGGATCCAACTATGATTATCCATCAATATTGTCCTTATTGCACTTCTTAACCATGTATTTAATTATATATATAAGATTTTTGAAATTTATGATCTACATATGTCATATAATTCGCGAAATTATTAAAATAATGATGAGAATCTTAAATATAAGGAAGTAAATATAAGTGATAGCCAATTTTAACGTTATTTTACATATATCAAATGAAGTTTAAGGTGGATAACTCATCTCTATTCTTGGCTTTTATATTTTTGTATTACTTAAGCACTCTTATTTGTAATATCATCGTAGTGAGGATTATAAACTCCATAATGATCATAGAATACTTAATTTTCTCTATGTTTTTTAATTAGTAGAGACTTGTTATCTCATTAGAAATAGTAAGGTAAGGCCTAACCCCCCTTGTTTGTATTTATTTCTATCGATATCTTTTTATTTTCAATAAAAATAGCTGCCTAAAAACTAGGGAATGAGTTTTTTTTATTTTTTTATTTATTTTTTATGTCCAGCTTGTTAGGACTCTGCAAGTACAAGTTGTTACTATGACTGTTACAGGTTATGACTAAAAAATCAAATTGAATTGGAATCTAAATCAACCAGTTATGATTAAAAAAATCAAATTGAATTGGAATTTGAACCAAAACGATTATATACATAAGACTCGTCTTAGATATCTATTACCTTTGTCCACTTTTAATTGTCATAGTTTTCTTTTTTAGAGTCAAACTATAAAAACTTTGACTAACATTTTTTACAATGTTTTTTTTTTATCATATTAATATACAATTTATAGTACTTTTCGTATAGTTTTTTTAATATCTATTTTTTTTATTTAAAATATCAAATTAATAGAATCAAATTTAACTTTAAAATTTAGTCGCATCAAAAACGCAACCTGACAATTAAAAGTGGATAAATGAAATATTTAATTATAAATTTAATTTAGAATAATTTATTTTACAAAATAATTTATTTTTTTTAATAATCTTGGAAGAACTGATTTGCCTCATTAAAAAAAACTTATCCTTTTCCTAATATAACTCACACCACGTTTTTACGTTGAAGTAAAAATAGGAATTCTAGTCCAACTTAAATTTGAATTGCTAATGTTTTGTATATATAAAATTGATGAAAACCAAAATATTAAATCATTGTCATATTTTGTAGCCATGGTATCTCAAAGATGGAGTTTTAGTACTATCATAATTATTCTTGTAGGTATATTCATCTCACCCACTATTCAATGCATCATTCGATATGGAGATAGATGGAACGAAGATATTGATGATCCAAAACCAGACAAAAATTTCACTATAAACATGGAAAATTGTGTAGACCTTTCGTTTACTCCATGGTCCATGGAAAAGTTTGAAGAACGTTATTGGATTATTAAAAAATGTAGCCTTGATTTTCATATAACAATTGAAGATAATTATGAATGCACAGGTAGATGGCCAATATTAGAATTCTATGAGGCCTTGAAGCAAGTTGAGATTTTTAAGAATAATGAAACAGCGCTAACGCAACATATTTGTTACTTAGCTTTTCCAAACAAAGTTGAGGACAGTGTTTCCCATATCGAAAGGCTTTTTAGATTATTTCCACCTGAAGAGGCGCTAGGAGAATTATGCTTAGCTTTAGATCCAACTATGATTATCCATCAATATTGTCCATATTGCACTTCTTAACCATGTATTTATTTATATATATATATGTATTCAACATTGTTAGTCATGATGTTTAGCAAATTTTGGAGTTGTCTTCATCCTTATTGTTGTACTTGCTTCTTTCCTTAAATTAGCAACTGATTTCATAATATTATGTTTTGAATATGGTTATAAATGGCCCACTCACACTTAGGCGCACCACATGGGGTTCCTCCCCAAGCAAATAAATAGAAAAGACATACTCTCTTCGTCTACAATTATTTTTGTCAGGTATATTAAAAATAGTTGTTTAAAATTAATTGTCAATTTAAATAACTAGTCAATTTTATTCAATTTTGCTCTTAATAATTATATAACTATTTATTTTAAAAAATAATTATTTTAAAGTTACAAGACTACTTTAATGTGAAAAAATTATTTTTACGATTTTCAAAAAGTAAAAAAAAAAACATTTTAATAATGATTGATAGTAGGTTATATTAATCAAATTGCACTTCATATTAAATTTTTCTTAAAGATTGCGCCTGTTTTATCTTGACAAACAATATGGACAGAGGGAATACAAAGTTTTCCTTTTAGTTGTTTTCTCAGAAAGTTTTGATTCCCTAAAAGCTTGTATTCGCTATCAGTAGAGCTATAAAAATCGACTGGCCCAACCGAACCCAATCCTAACGGGCTAGAGAGTTAAATGGTTGGGGCGGGTTGATCCTTTAATCAAAGGGTCAATAATATAGCAGCCCAACCCAGTCCTAAGAGGGCCACGAGTTGGGATGGGAAAAATGAACAATATTACTCTCTTAAAAGGATTATCTAAGAGTTTTGAATGTTGACGTCTATGAACACGACATAAATACATACGAATTTTTATTTATGAATCACACACTTCGACGAATACTTACAGAAATACATTTATGAATCACACACTTCGGTGAATGCTTACTAAAATACATAATTGTCAACGTAAGACTTAGCGGAAAAATGTTGATTATTAAACCATTTCTCCCACAAAAAACAAGCTAGTTTAAAAGACTTTTTTTTTTTAATGTTTTTAACATATTTATTGGTAAAAGCTTTACAAATAAAACACTACTACTTATATATATAAAAAATAGGGAAATTTTTCAAAATGTCATTATTTTATCATTTAGGAGGGCTCATTAGCAACACTTTCAATATTTCGTAAAAATGTCAAAATTTTAATTTGTTATGTATCTTATTTATGTTTTTATTATTTTTTTATTTAAAGAATATACTTATTTAATAACAAAAGGGAAAAAATCAAGGGAGAGAATATTTCAAAAAAAAGGTAAAAATCACTTAATTTTCTCGTCAGTTACATTTTCAAATAAAACTCAAATTTTGTTTTTTTCTCTCTCCAGAATTTTAACCTTTTTTTTATTAGTTTGTATTCATTCAAATAGATATGCCAAATGAATCTATATTTATTTAAGAAACATATTTGTATTCATATATTTTTTTCATGTGTATTAATTTATTTCTTCAAAATCTTGTATTTCGTATTTATTTCAATATGTATTTTATTTGTATTTCTATTTATTCTAGTTTTTATTTAGAATATTGTATAATAATATCTAAAATACAAAAAAAATAATATGATGAATAAGTGATATAATATTTTTTAGAAAAGGAACATATCACTTAAAATTCTCATCATTTACAATTTAAAAAAAAAATCCTTTCTCATTCTATTAGATCAACTTTCCTTTGTTATGTTTTCATTATAATTGTATATCAATATTTTTTTACATTTTATGTGTTCACTTTACCATTCAAATTAAAATTCATTTTTTTCTTTCAAACTACAAATTGTATTTCGGTGATCAAATTAAATTACTTGATTGCCATATATATATATACACGTATCTCAATATATATGAATATGATTTATGAAAGGGTACAAAATTTTGGGGGGGGGGAAATAGCATACTTGGTGGAAATAATAAATCTGTTGAGGAAGGATATAATATTCTAAAAAAATAAATACAAATTAACTGAAAGAAATAAGAATACAAGATTCTGGAAAACAGATAGCATACATAGTAAAATAATATAATCAGGATACAATATTCTAAAAAAATACAAATTAACTGTTGAAAAGCAGAATACACATATGTTTAAGAAATACAAATTCATATGAGATAGCATACATAGTGAAAATGATATAATCAGAATACAATATTCTAAAAAAATACAAATTGATTGTTAAAAAATAGGATACATCTTATGCTTAAGAAATACAAATTCATATGAGATACGTATTTGAATGACTACAAATAAAAAAGAAATACAATGTTCTTAATAACAAATGATGAGTAAAAGAAAAATAATTGACAAACAAAAATTAATATGAATATTATTCTGATATGAATACAATTTCGCAACCTTCTTCTTTGACTCTCTTTCTTCTTCGTCTGCTATGTTCCTTTTTTTCAATTCTTTTCACCAAATTCAAATCTGAATCTGTGTTTATTTGTGAATTAATAACCGTATAAGCAAAATTTGAAATTATTAAATATGAATATACAAAAAAATCAAACAATATATTATGTATGAATGCTTATGTGGATTACTACAAATTACAATCTACTAAATCTCAAATATGAAAATAAAATCATAAAAATAGTGTTTCAAATTCTAAAATTCTGAAATGCTGATGAGTATGTTAACAAACTCATATAAAATCGAAAAAAATGACGAAAAATCTGTAATACATACAATCCAAAATTCAACGTAATTTTTTATTTTGAAAACAAAATCTCATGAAATCTTGCAAAATAAATGATGATTTCAAAAATACCTTTATGTATTGAGAGATTTCTTGAATTAATCGATAGATCTGAACAAATTGGTATAAACTTGAATAATTCTTCTTCAACAATGAGAGAGACAATAATGGTGAAAATGGTAAAAGAGAAAAAAAAATTAAAAATCTTAAAGATGGAAATAAATTTAATGGTATTAAAGTCTAGAAGAAGTCTAAATAGGTAGTGAATATATTTAATGTTGGACTGTTTTGAGAAATAAAAGGAAAGACAAATAATAGTATTTGGATACAAATTATTTTTAAAATATTGACATTTTGAATAAATATTTTAAAGTGTAGATGTTTTTACTAATTAAGTTAGGAATTGTGACTAGTTTACTAATTTTTCCTAAAAAATATTTTTAAATATTCATAGCCCACAGTCTGGCCTCTGAGGCTTGCGGGCTGGGCCTACGAGGCTGGCGAACCAAGTGAGGCTGAGCAAAAAGTCTCGTTCCTAAATGAACCAAAAAATTAGGCCCAACCCTATTTAGTTCAAGGGTTGGATTGGACCGACTTTGCGGATCAAGCCTATTTTAACAGCTCAACCTATTGTTTATCAATACAAGTTGGTTCATGTTATATTACTCATAAAATACAGGTTGGTTCAATCATATTACTCATAAAAATGTATTGTATGACAAAAGAGAGTAAAGTTGAAAGATTATTATCATTAATTAAGGAACCCTTCAATTAATCATACAGGATGTCACAATCTATCTTAGTGAAGGACATTCTCATCATATTAATATGGGCAACTTTCACATATAGCAAATAAAAAATTCATATTTGTATGCTATAGCAAAGTTTGCATAAATGCTCTCCATAGCAAACATAGAAACTGTATAATTCGCTATACATATACAGTTGAAGAGAATTGTATAAAACGAAGTGTATAAAATGAGAAAGAGAAAGACACTCGGGCAGGGACTTGTATAAAAACGAAGTGTATAAAATGAATTGTATGATTATAAGTGTATAGAACGGTTATATACAATTTGAATTTGTATAAAATGAGTAAGAGAGAAAGACAAAAGAGACTTGGCAGGGAATATACAATTGAATCGAATTGTATAAAACGAGAAAGAGAGAAATTAGATACAATTTAAAATTTGTATAAAACGAGAAAGAGAGAAAGGCAAAAGAAATTGGGCAGGGGAGTATTTTTATTGTATAATTATAAGTGTATAGGACGAAAATATATGTACTTGCATGTGTATACACAATTTTCTCACGCTTTATACAAATAGAAACGCAATTTATACATTTCGCTTCTGTTTGTATAAGTGAGAAAGGCGAGGGTGGCGAGCGAGATTTGGAAGAGGGGAGAGAGGGAAACAAAAATATATGTATTTATACAATTTTCTCTACTTTATACAATTAGAAATAATTTTTATACACTTGTGTTTGTATAAAAAGTGAGGAAGCGAGCGAGAGATTGGAGGAGAGTGTCGAGCGAGATATTCGGGAGAGAGACGCCTGGCAATATTTTGCAAACGTTTGCTATGGAGCACAATTAAATCAAACCCTAGCTACTCCATTTATTTTAGGTTATTAGTTTGCTATTATATACAATTATCCCTATTAATATCAAAGGCGATGTTATTAAATTGTTGTGCCCAAATACCTAATATGCTAAAAGGGAGTTTATGAGAGAGCCGTTCACTATCCGTACTTTCTACAGACAAGCAGAAATAGTCAGTTTCATCTTTGTCGAAATAAATTTTGAGCATCAAACTTCAATACAGCATTTTCAACAAAATGAAATGCTATGGTTGGAATTTTTTTATGATCTCGATTGATAGTTCCACGGTAAAAAAGCTCGCCTTGTCTTGAACTTATATGTTCTTTTAATGTCGTACCAATCACAAATCTTATTTCCTCCTTCAATTTATTGAATGCAATATCAGGCAAATAAGTTGAAGTGGTTCCGCTATCAACAAGCATTCCACCTTCGTAATTGATCCTCTTGAATATACTTGAATCGATGTCAAGAAACTTGTCTCCAACGCTGATTTTTTCTAAGGTTATATAGTATTTTCCTATAACCATAAACATGGGAGTGGAGTTTTCCAAAATTATAGGCTCTCCTCCCAAAACCAATGTGTTTGAATCATAGTCTTCATCATTAATATTACCGATACAATAGGAAAATCCAGTATGATTTAGTTGAGAAATCAAAGAAATAGCTCGTTTGCTAAGTCCAAGAATTCCACTAACACGATTTGCACCTCTAGAAAGTATTGAGGAACATCCAAACATAAGACGCTTGTTCATTGTCACATCAGTTCCATTTGGTGACTGAAATGTAAAAACTTCAGAAGCAAGATTTCCCTGAGTCATACCTGACATATATCTATATGTGTACATCACATCTCTTCGAGTCACGTCCACATTCCCCTTTACAAGGTGTTTTACAGAACACATCTTCAATGTATGATGAACCCTTTACAAGGTGTTTTACAGAACACATCTTCAATGTATGATGAAGAATGTGAATAGATGTATAGTGGATATGGTGAGCGTTCACCACCCTCAGTGTAGCCACAATGAACCCAAAGTAATAAACTACCAGTGTCCACGGCAAGAATTTGTGGCACAGGAGGTGTGCCAATTTTTAATGGAACAAGAAACTCGTACCCTTCGAATGGGATAATTTGAAATGCATCAACATATTTTTCTAGATTATTGTGAATCAAAAGCTGTGAAATGCGAGCGTCTCACACGATCTGCTAGTGTAAGTTTTGGGTCGTAGAACGGAGATTTCCTTGAGTCACGGTGAATACTTTTGGTCTTGTGATCATGTTTGGTTTGTTGGGTGGTCTTGGACCTTCTCAACCCAAAAGCTAGCTCAAAGGTTGAGGCTTTCCCTCACACTTATAAATTGACCACCAGCCCCTTCCACTTCCGATGTGGGATAACCCAACATGGTTGTGGTTTGATGAAGTTGTAGTAGCAATAAGAATGCTACAACAAACAATTTCATCATTTTGGTAAGTTGATAGATCTTTTTCTTTTCCTTTGTAAACTAGCTAGAGACAAGTATTTAGTTAAAATAAAATGGAGTGCATTAAGTCATGTGGACAGTTTCGTTTTATAGGTGTAATATTATTTTCTAGTCTAATTGGGGATGTTTTTGTGTGATTCAACAACTTTGGTACATGCAGAAAGTTGGTACACACATTTTGTGTTAGTGATCCTTGTAATGTACTACTATACCATAACAAATATAAAATTATTGCATGATTTGTTAACCAAAAAGTAGCAAAGAGCCAAGTCAAAATTTAAAGCATCATATTCGACTTGAATCTCTTCCAAAAATGTATCTTCTTGTCCAATCCCATACAACTAAGATCCTTGTACGCCAGCTAACTTGCTTGCTGAAATAATGATAAATATTAGTATATATTAATTAGACTAAATCTTCTCAAAAACATACATAATTATGTAATTATTGATGAATTAATACATTTAATTAATAATCACCTTGCATACACAGAGTACCAAAGCCATTGTGTGCTACGACCCATTGATACCCAGTCCCCAGGAAGCTCTGCTGCTGCTTTGCTCCCACCTAATGGTGCAAATTGCCCTAAATGTCGATATCTGCATCACAGCAGAGACGGATCTAAAATTTTAAGCAAGTGCATAGAATCATTGCACGAACAATATCTTGGAACTCAAATTCTTAAACATATCATAACATTTGTGTGGCTATTATAAGACTTCTGAAACTTATGGTCTACATATGTCATGTCATTTGCGAGGCTATATTGTAGGTAAAACAAAAATTGAAAAAAAGGATTAAGAAACAAAGAGAAGTGCTTGTCGAGTTGAGATGAATATGTAACACTACGATCTGGTTTAAACTATGCTTGCCAGGTGAAACAGTGTAGAGTCAGGATTTTCACGAAGGAAATTCAAAATATAATTAAGTAAATACACGGAGAAGTAAGGAAATTCAACGTCTACTATACATACTTCTTTAAAAAATTGAGTGTATAGTGTATACACAGTTAATTTCCAGCAAAGAGGATTCAAATAAACCCCCTTGTGCTCCTCTAGCTCCACCAATACAGAAAATATGGAATCTCAAATTTACTATAGTTAGGTATCGAGTGTGTATAACGGAGGACGAGATGTACTTTCATTTGGGGAAGCTGAAACAGATGACATTGAGGAAATGTAGAGACAAATAGCATGATCAAGTTTTTCATGTATTCTCATACATGCAACAGTAAAATAAGAAAATAATTCACTCTAGAAGAAGAAGCCATACGTGAAGGGTCGAAATGCATGACGCCCGGCACTTCCAAATAGGCGAGGACCTTCAGGGTTAGCGTTGCACTGTTCCCAACGGTTAAAGCAACCAGCAAGATACGAACCTTGTTGAGCAGCAACCTACCAATGTGAAAAGAAAAGAAACTGATATAAAAAAATGAAAGTAAAACAAAAGGTCGTATGCGATCCCTTTGACTATGGGATTATGTACACTAAGGCCTCATCAATACAGTCACAAGGGAATATATATATACCTGAGCAGTAGCAGGTAGACTCTTCATTTGGGAATCGACATGAGAAAGGGCTAACTTAAATCCTTCAATATCTACCTCCTCTCTCTCATTTCCTTCTGAATCCTTGAATAACTCCGTTACTTGAAACAAATGGTTGCTCTTCAGGTACAACTCCACTTGAGGATATCGGATGATTATGTCTTCCAGAACATCTTGGAATTCTTTGATAGTTAAGGTTCCAGAACGATCCGTATCCGCAGCTTCAAAAATGGTTGAAATATCTTCCTGAAACGACAATGCAAATTGAAGGTGAAAAATATGAGAGCCGAGAGTGCATGCTGGCGGTGTACTTCACTGATTACGATTTGTTGGGGGATTAAACTACATTGAAATTTAGGACTGTATTTTGCTTATTCATGAAAGTTATAAATCATAAAAAAGAAGAAAAAACAGAGTTGGGAATAGATATCCTGTTGTGTAGCTACTTGGCCAAAGGCTTGCATACCATAATTTTACGTTGATCGACAGTGGTACAATCACCAATAGCATACACATCGGGACAATTCTTTACTCGTAACCATTCATCAGTTGCTAGGATCCATCTCTTCCCCTATCAAATAAAAAATCACATGGTCATGATAACTGAATATAGCATAAAGGAAAGGACTACCACCAGAGACGAATGTGTTTGTCCTTATTATATGTTCCTAATTTGTGGCGCATATGTACATATAGTTCAAGTCGAAAGCAATGAGTTCATTTGAACACACAGAGCCCACACGAGGTAGCCACAACTCACCAGGGGCTTTATTGGTGCTTAATAACACAATTGACAAATACAAAGGGGGTGATAGTGCAAACGTACCTGGCCAATTTCTTCCATGAAATTCCTCACAAATGGGCGAGTACCGACTCCAGTAGACCACACAACCATCCCATGGGGTACAACGACATATTCTCCTGTAGATTTTATTTTCATGTTAACTGAATGTTCAGAAACGCTAACAACACGGCAACCTGTCAAAACCTCAATTCCATCTCTTTGAAACTTAGTTTCAGCAAAACAGCTAATTCTTTCGTCAAACCTGCACATAGACAATACGTTATGATCTCTAATAAGCTTCCCAATATTGGAATCTCATTTTTTTAAGGTGACACGTAAGATCGTGAATTATTACGTGTTCAGGATATGATCTCCAGATTGGATGACGGTTATCTTCACTAGATCCTTAACTGAAGGGTATAATTTTACCAAATCATCATGAACAAAGTCATGTAGCTCAGCTGCAAATTCCACTCCGGTTGGACCCCCTCCGACTATAACGAAATGGAGATTGGTCCTTCTCTCTTCAGCACTTAAGCCCGGGAGGACAGCTTTTTCAAAACAATCTATTACAGTCCTCCGTATCTTCTGAGCGTCTTCAACTTCCTGTATAACACATGATTCACTCTTCTGAGAACACGAAAATTCTGTTTTTGTCATTTCACACAGAAAATCAAAAGAAACCATCAATCTGACTAATGAATCCAGAACTACTTTATCTATGAGGTCTAAAAATACATGTAGTTGCATAGTGTGGAGAAAATGTGTAATGAATCTTCTATATGAATTAATCAGGAAAGAGCATAGATAGAGACATAGAAGTTAACCTTCAGAAAGTGACAATGTTCCACAACACCGGGAGTGTCAAAAGTGTTCACTTGAGCTCCTACTGCTACAACCAAATGGTCATAGTCTAGCGAAAAATCGTTCTCTCCAACCAAATTTTCGACAGTAGAACGGCAAATGACTTGATGGTTTTCAGGATCAATCTTGAGACACTCTGCTTCCCAAAATTGAATTTCTCCATTTCTCTGTAGGAAATAAACAAGAATTAAGAAAAATACATAGGTACCAATCAAGAGCAACATGTACCAAGAAAAAAAAATCAATCAAGAGCAACACGATTAAAAATCGTGTGAGAAGAAAACTGGATGGTCCAGTTATATACTCGTATTTACACCAAACTACATTGATTTACCACAATTAAGCGATTGATTTAGAACAACAACAACATACCAAGTGTAATCCCACAAGTGGGGTCTTGAGAGCGTGGTATGTACGTAGACCTTACCCCTACCTTGTGAAGGTAGAAAGATTGTTTTTGATAGACCTCGGCTCAAGTATAAAGCATAACGAAAAAACAGGTTTGAAAAGGAAATACAGTAATGTATGTCACATTGCCCAAAAAAGTGGAGACAAAAATAGTATCAACAAGAAGTAATATGATAACTGAAACAAAGTAGACAACGGGTAATAATAATAACCATGATTAACTGATGAAACGATATGTTAAAGATACATGTTATGTATTTATTTGTTTATTGCAAACATTCGATGTGAGTAAGTTATGCACACCCGAAACAAGTTGTAACACGAACTCATCTTACCTTCTTTATTATGTTCCTGACTGGCTCTACAACGCTTCGTGCCTCAACAGTTCCACAAGTGACACTAGGTAACAAAGGAGTAAATGCAAAGTAGTTACGCGGAGACACCACTTCAACATCATAGGAAGAAATATCCATATCCTTAAGGAAGCTGGTGCCAGCCCATCCTGTTCCAAGTACCACTATTTTCTTCCTCTTTTTTGAATCCAATCGACTCCTTTCAACAATTTTATCATTGTTGTCTACATTTTCTGCATATACCAAGAGACCCCCGCTACTATAACACCAACAAACAAAAAACAAGTCACAAACCCATGGTTAATCAAAATAAGAGAAAAGCACATCGTCTAAGAAATATTACATGCAATTTAGTGAACGGACATTTACTGATTTCATCTTTTATGGAATCGACCCTATTTGTTTGAATAAGAACATGTGGAGTTCAATATGTCTGGAAGCACGGGAGAACTTTGTTTACTGATATTACTATCAGTATTCAATATTGGGCCATTCATTCATAGCATTAATATATATACCTTCCTTATTCATCGCGAATTGGTTATTTATCACATGGTCGCTTGCATTATGTTTGGAAGCCCTTGGTCAAACTAGTATTGTATACAGATCCGAAAAGGAATTCTAGTTTTTGACTGAACAATTGGAACAAAAGGGATCAACCATAAAACCACAGGGGTGACATTTTCAGGGGTCATTCGCATATATTCAGTTCAGAACGCATAAGTTGGCATAACTTACTTCCTACAGAATTTATGTCCATAGAGGCATAATAAAGTTCAGTTTCAGAACTCACAAAGTTATGTCGTAAGAAACATAACTCAATCCTACAGAACCTATGTTGAACAAGACAAGTTCACTAAACTTATGCGAGTGAATCAGCTACAACACAACTTATACCCGATAACTTAACTCCTACAAAATTTATGCCAGACAAAGCAAAGTTTTGTCATAAATAAGGGTACTATAGCCTAGTGGTGGAGGAGCCAGGAATTTCACGACAGACGCGATCACTAACTCATTCAAGGTGTTTGGAAGCCCATTAAAAGGGTCTAAAGCAACCAGTCTACAACAACGCTGTAGGTGTTCAAAATATGTTATTTAATCACTTCGTGTATCATTTTACTACAACAACGCTGTAGGTGTCCAAAATATGTTATTTAATCACTTCGTGTATCATTTTACTTGTATATACAATATTTTTTAGTGATGAAGGGTGTACAATTGGACACCTAGCTTGCATGTGCCTATGCCCCTACAAAATTTCTTTAAATGAGAAGCCGACCAAAGATTAAAGAGCATATTTGAGGGCAAAAA
Organism: Solanum sitiens; assembly: GCA_016801875.1. Lineage (NCBI taxonomy): Eukaryota > Viridiplantae > Streptophyta > Magnoliopsida > Solanales > Solanaceae > Solanum > Solanum sitiens. The sequence goes on from JABWTJ010000080.1 coordinate 481,167, forward strand.
TTAAAGACCGGCTCATACCTGAACGCGGACGTGTTGAAAACATAATTTACTAAATAAAAGAAAATTATATCTAACAATTTAAGCTTTTAGATGAAACGAACATATTAAACAGAACTTCAAAAGAAAAACATGAGAAATTATATGAATCTACAAACATTTTAAGAGATCACATTAAACAGAACATATATACCTGATACAAGAAGCAACCAAAATCCTGGAACAAGAAGAACGGATATAAAGAGCTTTTTTCAAATATGAGAAACCCCTCATCTTCTTTTTCTTCTTATCAAAATGTTAAAAAAATTAACAGTTTTTTTTTTGTATTTGTGTTACATAATCTGCTTAATTAGTCTAGTATATGGAAGAAAGTGAATTGATTTGACATAGAAAGAGAGTGTAAATTGTTGAACATGGCAGCTTCTAACCCGAGTCTACAGATCTTAAAACCGTTAATTAAGTTTAATGACACTTGTAACTTCCCCTCTCCAAACACAAAAAATAATAATTCAACATTTTATTGTTTTATCAAAAAAAAGAGTAATTTTGAAGGGGAATAATATTGAGAACGGCCACCCTTGTTTGGATGCGGCGGAGGAAACAAATTTTTTAATAAGGGTTCAAAATCTGAATAAATAAAGATACGAAGTAATTTCAAGAGAATGACATTTACTATGTATATACATTAAAAAAAATTATTTTACCATATATAAATAATATAATTTTTACTAAAGTGATTGAACTTTTGACTATAAGATGACTCTGCTTGTTACCTAAATAATTAACTTTTATCTTTATATATACTTTAGAAGTGTTATCTGTTTATATATTTTAGTTACTAAATCTTAATTAGATGACTATTACATGACATAAAAAATGGAACGTTTACGTTATAAATCGTTGGAGAATTGACCATAAGATAAATTTTCCCTAATTGTGCCAATATATGAGAAACTGTATATTATCCTTAAACTCATTGTTAAAGACAAACGTTAAACTACTATAATATTATGAACTTCATCAAGAGGTTCACCCAAATTTTTTTGATAAGAAATAATTACATTGGACATTTAAGATATATATATATAGAGAGAGGAGATCGTGAATCTCTTGAACGTAAGATTAGATAGAGTGACTTGGTGACTGAGGGTGATCAAAACTAATTTTGAGGTTTCAAATTCAAATTCAAATTCAAATCTCAAGCATTAGATTTTTATATTTCAAATCCTTATCCATAAACTACAATATAAGAAGAAGTTGAAAATATAAGCTCGATTAAATACATAAATATTAAAATTGAAGATAAAAAAAGAAGAAGTTTTATTAACGTTTTTATATTCATAATCAGTCAACACATATTTAATGTCATCCACATCAAAACCATACAATATGCTTATTTACTTGCTATTATAATTATGCATCGCAAACTATCATACATGTGCAAGTGCTATGCTTATTTCCAGATGGAGCACATTTACAATTCTGAGGCATCTTACTAGCTGGCCATTGAAACAGAGCTAGATATCCACATCTTATTTTATCACACGTCCCATCAGCCTTGAAAGTTCCCGGACAAAATTTAATTTCACCTAACACGAAAAAAATGCATATAAACATTAATCATAATTATGAAAGGAAAACAAAAAGGGCAATGTAAGTTGAATATACATTGTAGAAAATGTAACTTACCTAAGGCAGGTTGAAAAAAAGTGAGAAATATTGCCAAGGAGAGGAAAGAAAACACAATGTAGCTCTTCATCAATTTTTAACTCTTAAATTTTTTGTATAATATTTCAAAGTATGTATTGTTTATGATAATTTGCTACACATGTACAACTCTTATATAGGGCTCCAAAGGAATGTTATATTTGGAAGATTATATTGTTGTTTAAAAATAATAATTATCCAACCCATAAATTAAGGGATTGAGTTCTACTATTTTGCTATTTGACCCTTTTTTTAGGGCAACATTCACATATAACAAATATAAAATTCATATTTGTATGTTATAACAAAGTTTACATAATTGCGTTCCTTAGCAAACATATATATGTATAATTGAAGCGAATTGTATAAAACGAGAAAGAGAAAGAGACTTGAGCAGAGAATTGTATAAAACGAGCAAGAGAAAGAGACTTGAGCAGAGAATTGTATAAAACGAGAAAGAGAAAGAGACTTGAGCAGAGAATTGTATAAAACGAAGTATATAAATTGAATTTTATAATTATAAGTGTATAAGACGATTATTTACAATTTGAATTTGTATAAAACGAGAAAAGAGAAAGACAAAAGAGACTTGGGCAGGGAATATACAATTAAATCGAATTGTATAAAACGAGAAAGAAAGAAATTATATACAATTTAAATTTGTATAAAACGAGAAAGAGAGAAAGACAAAAGAGACTTGGGCAGGAAAGTACTTTTATTGTATAATTATAAGTGTATAAGACAGAAATATATGTATTTGATGTGTATATACAATTTTCTCTCGCTTTATACAATTAGAAACACAATTTATACAATTCTATTGTATAAAGCAAGAGAGGCGAGGAAGCGAGCGAGAGTGGCAAGCGAGAATATGAGGGAGAGAGGGATAGACAAACAGTTTGCTATGGAATACAAATAAATCAAACGGTAGCTATTATATTTATTTTATATTGTTAGTTTGTCATTCTATACAATTATCCCGTTTTTTAATCTATTAAAATTTTACTTTTAAGAATATTTTACCCCATTGAAAAAAGAACTTTCCTTTTCAGTTCTTTGGGTTTAATTCTTTTTAATTATTTGGACGTTTTGATTTGTAACCATACTATATACACTTAATGTAACGTAACGTAAAGATTTTATTCAGTGATTAAAGTGAATATATCCATATATCTCATGTAAATGTCAGGTCACATAAGATTTTAAAATGACATGGTGAAAAACGGTTAAAAATTAGGATATTAAATTTAATAATTGAAATTTAAATACCTTTTAAAGAGTTCAATATCAATCATTAAATACATTTTAAAAGGTTTTCTCATAATTAAGAGTAATTATTATTATTATTTACCATTTTTGCATATTTGAAAGATTATATTGTTGTTTCAAAAATAGACCCACAAATTAATGCATTGAATTCTCCTGATTTGCTCTTTGTCACGTGGTGTGTTTGACCTTTATTTTTATCTATGTAATATTTTCAATTTTTTATTTTTCTTAATTATTTTACTATATATATATATGCATTGGTGTAACTTAAAGATTTTATTCCGTGAATATATGTTGTATAACCTGTGTTCTATTTGATATGTAAAAGAATAATGGTACGTAGACAATCTGTAACCAAGATTATTTATATATATATATATATATGATCAGGTCCAGCTAACTATTTTAATTCAAAATGGTTTATAGATGTAGAGTTGATATTAAATATTATCTATATTTATCTTACTAATGATTCTAATGGAAGTATGTTGCGTATCCTGTAAAATTACTCCATAATCAACTTGAAATCATAGTTGATTGGCTTTAGGTTGAAAAAAAAATTCTTGCTATTGTTGATAACTTAATAATTAAATTATTTTGTAATATTTCAATATACTTATACTTGTTTAGTAGAGTGTATAAAAATAATGTTAAATGGAGTTTATTAATAATGCTGACATTAGCAATGTATGTATTAATTAGTTATGCTTGCATTAGTTATACCTATACATAAATTGCATTATTTGGTTTGATGCATAAAAAGAAAATTTACAAAGATACCTTACACTACTATTGTAGAAAAGATCTAAAGAGGGTGTTGAGTATGGGAAATTAAGTCTTTAATCATTAAAATGCATGCATTAAAACCACTACATTGTTAATATCTAGAAATCCTTTCTATTAGAAATACACACTTAATGCATAATATAGTATATAACTAATGCAAAATATTAGTTATACATAAATTTAAAAAAGCACCAAACAAGTTTGAAGTAATACACTAGGCTAATATTGAAATATTGCAATGTTTGAAATCTGACAAGAAGAACTTTTATAGTTCAAAATTGAGAAAGAAGTTATAAATGATCATCATACATTTCATTTTTAGTGCTAGTATACATATCAATCCCTTAATTAATATAAAAAATCACAATGGCTAAATAGTTCGATCTAGAAATATTTTTTATATAATTTTTTTTATTTTAATTGTAGGTTTAAAATTATAAAATTAAAACACGATATATTTTATATGTATATTATTAATTTAAAATTATAAGATAACATTTTTTTTTCTTTTAAAGCTACATATCAAATCAGATCGACATTGGATTTGACTTCTCTCCAGTAATGAATCTCTCTTGTTCCTTCTTTATCCGTTTTAATATTTTGACATGTGTCATACAAATATTTAATGGCCCAAATTTATTTGATTAACTAAATTTTTTTATCATAGTTAATATTTTTCTCACTTTCTATTTGTACTTACAATCCTTCCCTCTTTGTCATAGTTTATTATGAATTTGACACCTTAACATTTTTTCCTCACATTACTTTTTTTATAAAAAAAAAAGTTTCTCCCAATTTCCAAATCTTTTCATAAGAATCATTAACTTCTTAGAGAATGATATGTATATTTTTTATAAAAAAATGTATCATTCATTCAATTTCATTGCATTACTTACTGTGACTCTTCTCATTCTTCATGTGTTAGAAGAATGTTTTTGATATTTTCTTCTTCATCATATTTAATTTTCTTCTTTCATCATTTCAACATATTTCTTCTTTTTGACCAAGTCTTATATTGAAAATTTTGATATACAGATATTAAATAATTCAACAAAATAGATGAAAATAAGTTACGAAAAAAGGATTTCAAAGAAGCCAGATTAAAAAATACCTAGGACTCATTGCCCAAATCGTTCCGTAAGAGTGACAGTGAAAGAACTTTAAAAAAATATGAAAATTGAAACTAAGCTTTTTGAGACGAAAAGATAAAAACAGTGATAGGTATGACTCGAGAAATTTCAATTAAACTTTGTGAGAGAGGCATCAATTGAAAAATTATCAGTGATTTAAAATAAAATGAATTTAAAGTTTCAAATATCAACACTATAAATACAACCAAAAATCTATTGTTTATTTTCTGCAAAAAAGAATTTTAAAAAATAAACTATGACAGAGAAGAAAAGATTTTAAGCACAAAAAGAAAGTGAGATAAATATTAACTATAATAAACTCTTTAGTTAATCAAACACATATGAGCCATTAAATTATTTGTATGATACATATCAAAATATTAAAGAGATAATAAAAGGATCGCAAAGATTCATTCCTGGAGAGTAGCCAAATCCACCAACACTAATACATTAAAACAGAGAGAACAAAATATTTGGGCAAAGAAATTTATTTTAAATTACCCATAATTAATAATATATTTTGTTACTTATGGGAATATATATCCTTTCAATTTACAAAGCCGAAAAATCTGCTACCTTGTCCTACACGTAAAGGCCCGAGTGGTAAGCTGCTCGATAATGAAATTAAACAGATAATAATTTATTTATGAGATATTAAACGGGTAAAAACAGATTATACCCTTGATTTTGGCCAAAAGGTAAAAAAAAATCTGGCCAACCGGAAAATCGGTCAGTGCATGCGGTGTGATGATGGAATCGTGCTCCAACTCCTACTCGGCCGGCAGTTTCTACGTCATTGTTGAGCCCTCTGTCATGGATGATCGTCAACTTGTAAGTTGTTACTACAATAGTACAGAGAATTTAGGTTATATGCACATATTTAATTTGGTGTATCAATTTGATTGAATGCTTTATTTTATGTATAATAGAAATATTCAAACTTGATAAAGCTCCAATTTTACTATGCAAAATTAGACGACTAACTCATCAAACACTTCAATTTATAAAACAATCATCTAGTTATTAGCATCATAGGGGGACGAGTTAAGAGTGTTTAGTTGCAGATTGAGAATGTCTATATATGTACTATAAAAGTTGGAGTGCTTACTAAGTTCGAGTGTTTATTTTACGGGTTAGTACTTCCATACTTATTTTGAACAGTTCACCTAATTATCTTTTAGGTGACGTACGTAGAATTTAGAACTCATAAACTCTAATATATGAACTAGATAATAGCTAGCTTAGAATCTTGATTTCTAGTTTAGGTTTTCTCATATGAAGCTTCAGTACCATTTTTAGGTGGTTTGAAACTAATAATGTACTCCTCCACCACATTTTCTCTTAATGTGGTTTTGATAGATTATTTATCCATATTGAATGAATGAAGAGTTTGAGCTAAAGTAAGGCAAATCCCAAATTAAGAGTCAGAAACCAGCGGGTGCGCATTAGATAACTTTGTAACTCTACATAATTAGAAGTAGCAGAACATTTTCAATTTGGGCACATAAGTGAAACAAATATTCCTATAAGGAAATTCATTGCTGCTTGATATTTGTACTGCCACTTATCTTAGTGTTACGTAGCTATTATAGTGTACCTTTTGAACTCAATAACGTGATATGGAGTAGGAGGAGGACTAAGGTGGCATTTTCTTCAACAATGTTATATAAGAGAGCTTTGTACATAAATTGTTTGTATCTCCTGGTTCTTGTATTGATGTTCTGAACCTAAGTGGAAACTGATGATGTTCAGTTAGTCATCCCTTTTTGCTCGATTCAATAGTGCAAATGAAGGTAAGAGTTCAGGTGCGGATGGAGGATTTATGTCTGAAGTCTTATGATTTTAGTTGCCTGTCCATCGTAGAGATGTTCCTTGATGGTACACAATGTCATTCCAGTGGTAAACAGAATTTAATGCAGCAAGTATCATTGTCCAATGTCCCAGCTTCTTCGAGGAATTGTGTAACCCTTCCTTAAGTTACTTAGAATTGTGTACTTCTTTTATAACAAAGCAAAGAATGGATAATCTATGGTTGATAAACAGAAACTAGGGTTGTTAATACTTGTGGTGTAATTTCGGATATTGTTGAATTCTTGAGATTGTCAGCCATATTCTTCTAGTCTCGTGGCTCCTGCTTATTTGTTCAGATTGTTTTTCTGCTTGCTGTTCATGAGCACTCCATTTGAAATTGGTAAAACTTTTGTGTCGCATCGTTCTAATTAGTTTCATAATTCTGCACTACAATTTTATGTCTTAAGTGGTTACAACTTATGTCTGATCTTAATTTTAAAAATCTATGTCTGTTGTTTCTGTGTGCAGCGATTGCCAGACAAATTTGTCGAGGAACATGGAGATGAACTCCTTGATACCGTCAAGATTATTGTTCCCACTGATGATTTCTGGTGTGTGGGCCTGAAGAAGGCTGGTAAAATGATTTGGCTTCATGATGGTTGGCAAGAGTTTATGGAACATCATTCTGTCAACTGTTGGTACTTTTTACTCTTCAAATATGGACAGGCCTCATGTTTCAATGTCCACATATTTGACCTAGCGGCTACTGAGATTGAATATCAACTTAGGAGTCATGGTAATGCTAAATCACGTGACGTTGCTCAGGATCTTTCTCACGGGAAGGATAAAATTGTTGGTGATAAGGGTTTCACGAGCTCCGTTGAAATTGTGGATCTTTTGGAAACTGAGCAGGGACCAGAGAGTTCAGCTAAGCCATCTGAACTTTCGCATAGAGCCAAAAGACGTAAAATTGCATCTGGAAAGAGTAAGATTACGCGCTGCTATGAAACAAGAAGCAGAACAAACAAATTACATGATAACGGACAGCTATTAAATGCGAAGAGTTTGAACATATCGGGCAATGGCAGTTTAACTAAGCCAGTAGGTGGAAAATTTGTTCGGCGAAGTATGAAAACTCCTATACACTCTGCAGTGTCAACTGGAGGTATGACTAATCCAAATAATGAACAAGAGAGAAGTAAAACCAAAGTACTTCATTTCAATGAAAGTAAATATATGGAGATTCCAGATGAATTTTGTATCAGTATCTTCAAATAAAACCAATTGCAAAACCAGCTAGTTTGTTTTCCAACAAAATATTGTAATCTTGAAAAATTTTCTGCATCATATTGAGATCTAATTTGATAAATGCAGATACAAGGAAATCGTTCACGAGCAAGCAACGGGAGAAATCTTTAGGGCGTGGAAGGTATAATCGTCGCGAAAGAGCACAACAAAAGGTATCAGAAACAAGCAGGGCCATTCAAACTGCCGAAATGTTCATTCCAGAAAATCCTTATTTCTTGCAGATTCTTGAAAAATACAACGTAGAACGGAACTATATTCTGGTGAGCCTTTGTACCTATACATTAAACTGAATGTGTCATTTTTTTCTTCTTTAAACTGCTTTGTATCTCAATATATTCATACTCATGCATACTAATCTTTCATTCTTCTTGATGCATACTTCACAACGCGTCATAATCTGCAGAATATACCAGTTGAGTTTGTCCGAAAGTATATGCCAAAGACTTCAGAACTGATTGAACTTCAAGATACTGATGGAAATAAGTGGAAAGTCCGTTGCATTAGGAGGAAACATCGGGTGCTTTTAAGCAAAGGATGGTTGAACTTTGTTACGGATAACAGTTTACTGGTAGGAGATGTTTGCGTCTTTGAGTTGATCAAGGACGTTCAGGCTGTTGAACTAATGCTGAAGGTGCACATGTTTCGCAATAGGGTGGAAGAAAGTTCGAAAAATTTACACATTGGTAGCCTATCTGAACCAATTCTGTCTACCGGTAAAAACTGTATACTTCAGTTCGATGAAATTAAGCATACAGAGAGTTCAGATGCATTTGAACCATTATCTTCAGATAGAACCAATCACAAGACTGGTTAGTTTGTTTAACCAACATAAAATCTGAAGCTCGAAAAACTTATCTGCATCACTGAGATCTAATTTGACGAATTGCAGATACAGAGAATTCATTCGGGCAGCAACAGGAGAAATCCGTAGTGCATGGAAGCTCTGGTAATCGTCGTAAAAGAGGACGACCAAGGGATGCAGAAGCAAACACTGGTTAGTTTGTTTAACCAACAGAATATCTGAAGCTCGAAAAACTTATCTGCATCACTGAGAGCTAATTTGATGAATTGCAGATACAGAGAATTCAACCGGACAGCAAGAGGAGAAATCCGTAGTGCATGGAAGCTCTGGTAATCGTCGTAAAGGAAGACGACTAAGGGATGCAAAAGCAAACAGGGCAACTACTGCTGCCAAAATGTTTACGCCAGAAAATCCTTACTTCATGATAACTCTCGGAGAATATCACGTGGTGCGGAACTATATTCTGGTGAGCCTGTCTACCTATACAATAAACTAAAGGTGTCTGATTTTTTTGTTTTTTCTTTTGGCTGAAACTTCTTTGTATCTTAATATGTTCTTTACTCATGTAAAAACTAGTTTAACATTCTTATTGAATCTTGACACATACTTTGCAATTTGTCCTAATCTGCAGAATATACCACCTGATTTTAGCCGAGATTATATGCCAAAGACTTCAGAACCAATTAAACTTCAAAATTCTGATGGCAATAAGTGGACTGCACATTGCATTAGGGGGAAAACGTGTATGTTTCTAAGCAAAGGATGGGTACATTTTGTTAGGGATAATAGTTTAGTGTTAGGAGATGCTTGTGTCTTTGAGTTGATCAAGGGCATTCAGACTGATGAACTTATGCTGAAGGTGCATATATTCCGCAATAACGTGGAACAAAATTCAATAATTTGACGCACTTGAAGTGATCTGAATAAATCTTCGCCTTCTTTTTCTTTCTTTCTAGCTGTTAACATGTCCATATTAGAAATGCAAAGGCTATTTTCTTGATATTCTTTTGCCCTTTTTCGTTTGTGCATTTTTTCTTCCATGCTTTCCGTTGGTTAACAATCAGCTAAAGTTCTCTAACATAGACTTGATGGAGCTAAGTTGAATTGGGGGGGAGTCATTTTGTCACAATTGTGATTTCTTCATAAAATTCTGAATTATAAAGGTGTGAAGAAATGCAAAGTACTTTCTTTAATTCATTGACGATAATGACTTTATTATTATTTGTAAATCTTTATTTGTTTTACGACAGTGTTTCCTTGACAATCGTCTAGCATCAATTTTTGCGAGGTACTTCGAATATTTTTTACCAGAATGCCAAAATTGCTATTTTTAAGTAGTTGAACTTTTGTTCAAGACAAAGATTGGACCACTTCATATGGAGTGGTGCTTTATTTTTCCTCAAAAGTTTTATAGACAAAGAGATATTAATGAGTGAGACTTTCTTGGTATTATGACAAAGAAGAATATTGACTGAATTATTGAAGTATATAAATAGAGAAAAATGGTTAATAACTGCATTTACTACATGAGAAAAGGAAAGGGCAAATGCCGTATGAGGATCTTAAGATTTTTGTAATTTTTTTTCTTTAGGAGATGCGACAGTGAATTTGGAAAAACGATGACATTAGTGAGATTTAGATTTGCAAATTTACATACAGAACGAACTTAAATACTTCATGATATTTGATATTTATTTAAGTGTTACTTTTACTCTAGTGTCGTGAAAGGCAATCACCTCATCGTCAATGAGGAGGTGGGGCAGCCCTTCATTGCCTATTAGCTTTGTGATTGACGCAATCTTCAAAAGGCAATGTCACAACAATCTTCAAAAGGCGACAGTGAGTTTGGGAAGGGGAAGGCATTGGGGAGTTTTAGATCTCCAAAATTACATACAAAATAGACTTAGATACCTCATGATATTTAGCATTTTATGTAAGTTAACAACGTTGTGAAAGACGATCACTTCATCGTCAACGGCAAGACGACCATTATTGCTCATTAGCTTTATGTTGAAGCGATCTTTTCAAAAAACTGATGCCATGACAGATAATGGCGAGAGGCAAGAAAGACATCTCCTTTTGTATTTTCTTAAAAACAGAAAAGACAACCAATTTAAAGTTTTTAAAGTTAAAAAAATGTAAATTTAAGCTTTTCATTTCAAATATGCAGGGTGCACTGTCAGACCGCAACTCTAGCCAGTCGACTTGATTAGACTTCTCTCATGACCAATCAAAATTTTTCAGCGACTCCAAAGTTCAACCAAGGTAAAACTTTGTCACCTTTCATCATTCGAAACAATGCACTCTCATCCTTTTCTATGTACTTATATACAAGTATTTGATCTAGGATTCTTGCTGATTCTTAGAAAGTTTTTATGGTTTGGACTTTGGAATAAAGTACTTTCTCCTTTTTATTAGTTGCATATCCATGTCGTTGTGCTCGACAAATATTGATGAGTTCTTGTGCAGTTATTTCATCTAAACACTTCAATTATTCAAGAGAGCACATTTTTATCATCTAAAGATTTAGATTGTCAAAGAGAATATATTTTTATTTCTGATTCGATAATCTGCATATAGATAAACGTCGACTAAATCTATGTCACATTTCATCTTCTTCAAGTAAAGATGATAGAAGGTCCTCCAAACTAGAAGAATTTATAAGCATTCTTAGACGGGAAAGTACTTGCTTTTCATCATCAAATTAAAAACAAAATCCAATGATATGTCAAGTTCACAACAGTTTTCAAAACAAAATGAAATGACTGGTGTAACGTTCATTACTTTTGCAAGTGTATTGTTAGTAACGTTATAACCTATCGCTCTTAACTTATTTTGCTTCAAAATAAGTCCTACAAAACAGTTTAACATTTTGCTTTCAATTAAATCTTATAAAACAAACTTTTACCTAAACACTTCAAAATTGCTTTGACTAAGAATCACATAAAATAAATAAATCCAAACAGACATTAAGTCTCTTGAGCTTGAAGAAACGCCTGAACTTGACGGCCATTAGACTATTTCTCGGCAACAAAATTATCAACGATCAACAATACAACTGTAAAAATATGAGGCATTAATAAAACATTAAAGTGAAATACTCTAATGCCAATCTGGTATTCGTGTTGCAACAAATTGAAGCGAATTTGCTATTAATACAAATTTTGCTGCAACACAAACACACAACATTCCAACTGAATATTTCATTAATATCTCATTATTATAACTATGATATTGAACAATGAATAATTTTGTTATCAAACAATAATACCATGAAACTAACTCCTTAGAATATGAATCGCATCTCTGTAACTTTAGAAACCATCTGCTAGTTTCTGGAATATCTGAGACCAAACAACTCTAAAATATGAAAACAAATTTGTTCAAACATTTAATAGTCTATTTTACAAAAAAATAGACACTCAAAAAAATAATATTTTACAAACATGTAGTGCTGATATTTAACTCCAATCTTAGTGAAATATGCAAGATAGGAGGTGATGGACTGCACACAATTTATGAGTTCTCATTTACACTCGACCACAAAGTGAGCATAATACAAATTGAGTAAAACTCAATGCAATACACAAAATTTATAAAAATTTAGTGCCATGATTTAACTCCATCTCGTTGAATTATTCAAGAGAAGAAGCTGATAAACAGCACTAAATTTCTGAGTTTTTCAGACCCTAACCCCACTAATATATTCAAGAGCAAGAGTATAATTAAAACTCAAAAAAAATTAAGAACGAAACTATGAAAAAGCCTCAGTAAAATCCGTTGTGATCATGAATGATGTAGTGAAAATAAGGAGGTTCCCCCTGCAAAAGCAGGGACCTTAGATCCACTACACCTCACCGTTGGATTGGATCATCATAGGCAAATTTATGAATCTCAGAGAAATTAAATAATTTCATGATGAATGCTAATTGCAATCTCAAATACTATCCAGCAATTTCAGATCTCATCATAGATTTAACTATAAACAAATAAAAAGGATGAACTAGAATAAGATTAAGAGGCTCAGTAATATAAACAGCTCTATCAATCACAGAATATCAGAAGCAGAACTGGCATTAAAGCTGTATTAGAAATCATCACTGCCAAAATATATAATGAGAAAATGAAGAAGATGAATCTAGCTCATATCAAGAAATTCAACCAATTTATGTTATGCTTCATCGATTTCTCTCAGAAGCGCGGATAAATCCGTTTTAATCATCGCCAAATTCTAAGAAATTACAGAATTTTGTTACAAAAATGGGGATTTTGCCGTTGATTTGACACAAATTAGCCATGAATAGAAGGTACAAAGGGCTAAACTGCAACACTAGCGGCGATTAAATTTAGCACGAGCTTTGGGGCTTCTAACTTCACTTTGTAAACTCAGATGAGCCCGGGAGGCTACGTGCAAATAAAACAGAAAAGAATAGAAAGTAAAACAATTACGCCAATGTGAAATGGGGAACACCATTGAAGCAAAGAAAAGGCTGGGTTATGAATAATTGATGATAAAGCTTGGAGTTTTTTGAGTTTTATAGGGGAAGGAGCGCCTCTGAAACCCTAATTTGTGCCTCTGTGAGGTGAAGGCCCATTACGCATTCCGGGTCAGATTAGCCCCCATAGCCCATAGCTTAATTTGTGGGATTAATTACCTGAATATACAACTTAAGTTTACATATTCTCAACATTTTTCTTCTATTTTTAAAAAATACTAAAATCCTTATTGTTCCCTAAATCTAATCTGCCGGATACATTATTAAATTAGAATCCTAAACAATTAAGTCTAACCCCAAAATTTACTCTTTATTTTCCCCAAATAACAAACCCATTTACTCCACTCCCAAAGTTAAGGTGTCAGTTTCTCAACCTTTCATCTTCTCAATTTTGAAACTCAAAATTGAGGCTCTCTGTCCGTCATTTTCGTCCAAGAATCTCGAAAGGTATTGTCTTCTTCTTCAATTCTTTCTTTTCGTTCTTCTATTTTTCTAATACTTCATGGATCATCCGTCATTTAGTATTGGGATTACTCAAATAGTCACTTCAAACTCTAATCAAATCTATGTTTATGAAGATCCTAAATTGATTGAAAACGAGTCTAAGATCTTGCATAATCTTCTAACAATGGATAAGCAAAGTTCGAAGAAGCATAAAACCCAAAAAGAGGCACATGCAAAAACACCCAAAGAAGAGGGGTAGAAAGCTTGCAATCGCCATATCCAGACCTCCACTGCCACCGATACGTATTTTGATTTTATTTATTTTTTATAATTTTTTTTGGTCACATGCAATGAGTTTTGTGTATTATAAGAAAAAATATTTTTATATTTTTCAGATTATTCATTTGATATAGAAAATTCTATTTTTTTTGTACATTTTATTTATTTCGTATGACTAATTATAAATAAGTTAAAGTGAAAAAAAAATAAGTCATAACCAAGTTGTTATTTATCATTAGTTTAGAAGATGTTGGTTTTCTGTATCAATTATCACCTATAACATATAATGTTGGTTTCCAATTTATCAGATATAGTATATTTGATCATGTTGTTGTCAAAAGTGTATGTAAGTTTAAAGTTTAAATTATAGAATTATATGTATGTTTCAAAACAACATAAGTATCATTTTGACTGGTTTGCATTTTGTAGTTACAATTATGTATCAAGCAATTTATGTTTCATGTATCATGTTAAAGTTTGTTGTTGATATAAAGTATCAAGTAGACAGATTTATAACGTGTAGTTAGACTTATGTATCAAGTACAACTTTGCATTTTTGTATCATGTTAAGCTATAAATTTTCTGTTAAGTATCATTTTGATTGACTTATGATATGTAGTTAGAATTATGTATCAAGTTCATTTTCAATTCATCAATATTTAATTCAGTAGCAATGACTGAGATTAGATTCATATGTGAAATATTTTTCCCAAACAATATCCCATCACTTTTGTATCGATTGTATCTAACCTCACTCTCCCATATTCCTGAATGCCTTAGCAATATTGTAATATTCATTACGGAAATTCACAAAATCACCTTCAAGGAAATTAAGCGTTTCTGCAAAAAAAATTGGGACGATCACTGATGAACAATTATAATTTAATTTAGTGTTTTATATTGGATAAAACTGATGTTTGAAACAAATAAGTTAATGCGTATTTTTGGGACTAATATCTGTAGCGTATTAATAGTAGGGCTTAATTTAAATTTCAGTTTTTAATCCCCCAAATCACGCAAAAAACCGATAAAATGGCATACAATATAATGTATCAAACAGTTTAATTATGTATCCGAAACTTAATAAAAATAATGAATTTTTTGTAAATTGAAAAAGAGTAGGGATAAGAGGTAATTTATATTTTACACTATGTGGTTTACGTAATTTTTACTAATTCGTGCCTCTGTAAGGTTAAGGCCCAGTATGCATTCCGAGTCAGATTTATGTGGCACTTTTTGATTTTTAAAATTCAAATACGTTTATTTTTGGAGAAATTAGTAAATTAATCAAAAAAAATCTAAATAATTATTAAAAAACTCCATATTTTGTAAAAATGTCAAAATATCATTATTTTAGAAAATATTTTGTATCCTAATATACTTCATATTTGGTCTCACCTTAATTACATATTTTTCAACTTTCTTTCATACATTTTAAAAAAAAAATGTTTTCTCTATCTCCTATTTACCTCTTCCAATTATTCTCCATTTTTCAATTGCCACATCAAATATATATTTCTAAGGATATTCATAACATTCTATTTGGTTAAGGTATGCATTTTTTGTATTTTATGTGCTCATTTTATCATTCAAATCGAAATTGAATATCATATTGAGGTGAATATTTTACTGTGATCAATTTGTATTTAACTCTCGCATTGTATATCGATGAGTTTGTATTTCTTTTTATTTTTGCATTTATCATAATGATATACTAACAAAGTCACTTTGTATTTCAATTGAAGTTAGTATTTATTGTGCTCATTTTTGTATTTGAACATCAATTTCAATGACAAGAAGTCTTATTTCTTGTTTACTAGGTTTTCATCATAATTGTATACCAACAATATTGTATTTTATGTGCTCACTTTGCCATTCAAATTAAAATTGATATTTTACTTTCATAGTAAAAATTAAAAATTGTATCTCAGTGATTAAAATTGTATTACATGTCTGTCGAGTATATTTTTCCATTATTTGTATTATAAAAATATTATTGGTTGTATCTCAATATAATTCAATCATTACATATGAATACGATTTAAGAAATGATACACAATTCTAAAAAAGATAGCATACAAAGTGAAAATAATACAATCAGTTGAGAAATAATGCAATATTCTTAAAAAAAAATGACTCTGAAAAGAAATATGATGTATTTATACTATAGAAATACAAATCCATTCGACATACCTATTGAGATGACTATAAACTAAAAAAGAAATACAATATTCTTGATAAAAATACAAATCATATATTTATATAAAAGAGAATCCTAGGCCCGCCTATGTGGCGCAACCACAAGCAAGAATTTCGTTTTAAATTTATTTATTTCCAAAACTAGCTTTTGTTTTTTCATGAAAAGATGTGACTTTTATGAATAGTTGCGACTTTAATGAAGAGTTATGACTTTTATCAAAAGTTGTGACTTTTATGAAAAGTTGTGACTTTAATGAAGAGTTGCGACGTCTTTCAAAAGTTGTGACTTTTATGAAAAGTTGCAACTTTATTGAAAAGTCACAACTTTTGAAAAGTTGCTACTTTTATTAAAGGTTGTGAACTTTTCGAAGGGTTGCAACTTTTTCAAATAGTTGTAACCTTTCTGATAAGGCACAACAAACATTTATTTACACTACCTTTTGTTGTCTATAAATAGAGGGATTTTCTCTCATTTAAAAATAATTCTGATTTTCTTCTTCTACTTCCTCAAAATTAAATATTCGTTTGATTTTCTCCAGTTGAGTAATTTACTGACACTGCTGTTTTGTATCAATAAGTTGGTGAATAAAATTGTTCCATCACGAGAGGATGTAATTCTTTAAACCTCTGGTATTGGAGGGGAATAGTTTTCTTAAGGGATATTGTGCATTCATTGGACTCGATTTTTTCCTTTCTATTGCATTCTATTTTTATATGTCCTGGTATGTTTTTTACACTCATTAATTGATGCATATGATATTATTTATTGTTTTTGAGGACATGTTTTCACCTCTGTTGTTTTGTTGTTTATGTTTCTGAAAAGTTATTGTCTCTGATTATATTGAACATATACACTTAGTATGTATATTCATTGTGCAAAAAATAATTATTGTACTCAGCTCCAAGAATTTATGTTTTGATATTTTATATTAAAATCTATAACTTAAAAGTACTATATATAAACTTAAATATTATCTATTTTTACATAGATATGTAATTTCTCACTTATCAATTGAAGAAATTCATTAGTGCAAGTTCAAAAGTTGTAATTGCTTTCCTGTTCAAGCGTAATTTCTTTTTTGAATATGTTAACAAACTTTTGAATTTTCTCCTAAGACATATATCGCAATTGTATAATCTGAACAACTTAAATGATTCTTTTTATCATAAAATGTCTTTGTGTAATATATTCTTATTTTCTTCTTTATTTTCCTTTTAATGTTAATAAAGAACCAATGATTTTTACAAAACAAATAACAAAACTCAATGAGATTTTGGAAATAATTCATCTTCAAAAATAGATAACAACACATACAATGGGAATGAGGGTGTGGAAAGGTCTGTTTAAAATAATTGCACTTGCAAAATAGATAACACCGACAACTACCCTCAACAAAATGAAAATGAGAGTTCTAAGCCAAATTTTTAAAAAAGTGAGCTTATATTCACTTAATAAGTTTTTATATATTTTTTATTTCTGAAAATTCTTAAAATATATGATAGTTAATAATAATTTAAAATAGATATCTTTCTTTTTTTCCAATAGACCATATAATATTTTTTGACGTAAGAGATAAATACGTACATATAAATTATTGTCCGTTATATAACACCACACGTGTTTATATTTTGAATAAATTCTTATTAATGTTTATGAAAAATTTCAATTAAGTCAATTGTTACCCAGACTATCAAAATTATTTAAAAAATATTTTAAAATAGAATTAAGATATTATAGGGATTGTTACGCTTAATTAGGAGACGTTCAAAGTTAAGATATGATTTTTTAAAGTTTCATTATTTGATAATGTAATTAATTTGAGCTGAAAATATCTTACAAAGCCAATGTAAAAACACGATTGATTCATTATATTTAATTGCATATAGTTTTTAATTACAATTACATCAACCGTATTTTAAAAAATGATAAAACTTTGAAAATTTCAATGAATACTAACTAGTTAATAAGTATAGAATTATTTAATATTTACTGAGACCTAAAGCCATGCTTCAGGGTCTCATGATTTCTGTGATATCTGTCCAGTTGCATTATTAGGCAACCCTGCCTTCTAAATCTTTAGACAACATTGCACCTTTTTACTTGTGATGTCAAACCTTATGAATAGGTCTAAGACTTTTAAGTTGAATCAATTCATAAACAATCAAATTTCCGTTATTTGAAGTTCTCTCAATTTGGAGGATGTTCTATTTTACCTTCTACTCTCACTACTATTTGTTGTGATCCTTCAAGTTTGTTGAAATAGCTCTTTCTTTTCATTTATAATTATGTAAATATTGCTTCTTATTTTTAAAGTGCAAACAGAGAGTTCTTAAGAGAGCACTATGAACATCCACATTAGGAAAACACACAACTTCATAGTGAGTCTTGGAGAACTTCTCCAATATCTTTGCTTCCACTTCTGATAATATGAAGTTCAAAAGAAGTTCTTAATTCTACGAAAGCATACTCTCTGATCAGATTTTGGATCGTGTACAACCTCTGCTGAGACCATCTTCACATCATTCCTCTCTATGGAAACTGCATTTGCAATATAATAAATACGAAGTTTGTCAAGTACAATCACAAAGACAGAGGAATAAAAACATAGGAAAAACACTTCCAGTCTAATAAGACAAACAGTTGAATTCCATGAATTCTCACACATATCCTAAAATTTTATCCTTAACCAATCTATAATCTCTCCTTAGTGAGTCGTGCAGTGCCATTGCCAGCACTAGTTGTTATGAAACGTTAAGGCGCCAGACAAAATGCTAACCACAATCATAGAATTTAGCATTGTGAAAAAGCTAATTGGAGTTGTAGATTACCTCGATGAATTTTGTGGTGGAACCAAAGTCAATGACAAAGTCTTCAAATCTGGAAGAATCCAAATGAAGTCATTGATAACCTCTTCAAAAGTACCATGACGTAAAGTAATTTCTAACTCCAGATTCTTGATATTATTCACTGGTAATATATCAGTTACCTCAACAGGAATGAGGACATCCTGACAACCATCAAAAGCAACTCAAAATGATTGGTAACCAAACAATCGTATAACCGAAAGCAACTTGTCCAGGTGTCCCATTTGGACAACATTTAGTTGATGTTGACAACAAGACTATATGACGTTGAAGTTGAAAAAGAGTAAAGAGTGAAAACCATTATATCCCTTGAGATGCTCCTCAAACAAGTTGCTAAACTTCAAATTCTCTATTTCGAGTTTAGGCCGAAATGATTGACAAAATTGTAAGCAAACACTAATTTGCACTGTATTAACATTTGTATTTAGTGTATGTCAAGATGCCTATCAAGTCACAGTTACAAATAACAATAACCAAAAAGCAGTTTATATATGTCTTGGAAACCAAATACTAGAAACACATAAAAATTAGCAAAGGCAAAGTAAGCTAGTATGCAACTCTATGTTCCTATTACACTTCTCAAATAAAAGCTTTCGTCACATTCATCCAATTAACCTACTTTTGATGTGTTCCTAATAATTTAATTTGCAAGCATTTTCTTCGTGTTTGTCTCGATATATCCTCTAGTTAGAATTAAGAAGTTGGAGATGTGCATCAAGAAAAAGTTCTGTCATGCAGTAAAGGAACATTAAGATGATTGACATAGATGTATTCTATGAACTTTAAGTGGTTAACCTGTACAAACACGCAAATCAAATTCAAATGCTTGGGATGAGCAAAAAACTCCAATATTTCTTAACGAAATATACAAGCAATTTGTATCTATTTTTATTTTTGAATCCAGGCCTCTTCAGGCCTTTGAACCAAAAAAGAGTTATGGCTTTCTGGTGATAAATAAAATTGAATAAGTTTCAACTCGTAAAAAGCTTTTATTCCAAGAAAAAACCAGAGGCCACCATATTAAAGTAACCAAAAAAAAAAAAAAACATCAAACAAATAGATGTTTTCTTAGAAGGTCATCCAAAGATAGCTAACAAGTAAAAGGAAAAGTAAGCTAATCTGCAACCATTTCTTCTTATTACACTTATTAACTTCGACGGTTTCATAATTTTCATTTGACTAACCTATGTTGATGTGTAATGTGTTTGTCAATATATGATCCTCTGGCAAGGGTTCGAGAGTTGGGCATCAAGAAAATGCAGTATGGCATGCAACTAAGCAACTTCGTAAGCATATGGAGGACTGGAGAGTCCCAAAAAAAGAGGGGAAATAAGGGTTACCTCTTCAATATCGCAGATCAAACTCAAACGCTTGGAATGAGCAAACGACTCCAAAATATCTCTAAAACAACTGTAGTAGTAATCACGATGCTTATCGGGATCTAAATATAACAGAACAAATTCCAATTCTTGTAAATCTTCTATGCCCTTAAAAAACGTGAGGCCACCCTTATACTCCAACGATTTCAACTTGGGTGAATCTATTCTTAGATCCCATCGCACAATGCTATCCTTCAGCACCAAGCTAACCAAATTTGGTTGAGAAATATGAAGTGTTTGCAAACTACTGCAATCATCTATGATGAGTTTCTCAAGTAGAGGGAATATGTCTATAAAATTCATCCATGTCATTGTCACATCATCATCCATATCAAACAATGTCGAATCTTCGTCATTAATATTACACAATGTCAAACTCCGCACTGTTGGCTTGGAAGTAATCTCAACTTCACATAAGTTATTGTAACCATCTATCACAAGTTTCTCAAGTAGAGGGAATTTGTTTATAAAATGCATCAATGTCTCTTGGTGATAAGCTTTTCGCAATGTCAACTCTTTTACAGTTGTTGTGAAAGTAACCTCTACTTCACACAAGTCCATGCTAAATGAAATAAATTCAAGTGAATCAAGTTTTGGGAACTCTATACGTATTTTACCACCAGAACAAGGAAGATGCATTCCCAAAAACTTCAGGTTAGGATTTGAAACTACAATAGTATGCAAATTTTCAGTCTCCTGAATGCGTAACTGTTCAATTCGAGGGCATCCATCAATGAGATCCTTGAAATCATGATCCTCAATACAGACAGCAAACAAAAACAGAAACCTCAGAGCAGGGAGCATATATGAACAATTTGTAATCTCACAATCCGTTATAGTTAAATCAACTAATGTATCAGCGCAAAATGCAACACTATGCAGATAGTAATGATCACAATAAAACGTCTTTAAACTAAGACATAACATTTTAACCTCATTTTCCAAGGCAAAAGAAATCCACTTGTTTACCAGCAGTTCATCATCATCATTTTCAACTGTCATTCGAAGAAAGAGTTTGTCAACTGCACAATTGTTGTATTCAGAGGGCCTCTGACAGATTTCTAAAGACATTATCAAGTAAGTTAAGAAGGCATCTCTTTTGGGTTTGTCTGTAACACTGTATTCTGAATCTTCGGCACCAAAATCCATTTCGTCCAAAATAATTCTAGGGTGAGAAGCCCAGATGCTTCGCCATTTTTGGGACAAAATACTAGTTCTGACTGCATCTTTCCGTGGAAGGCGAGTGTGAATTTCACGGATGATTTCGATTGGCAAATTGGAAATTCTGTCCACCGAATTTTTTTGGGATTTTCTACGCCCCTGGTACCTTCTTCTCTTCGGCATTTTTAGACGGAGGTGATACAAATTAGATCAACCAAAAAAATGCTAAATTATTAGGTTTACATACATTTTCTATTTACATTTAGGAAATCAGTTATTTAGATTTAGTGTAATTACTAGGACTTAATCTAATAATTAGGTGGTTCAATTACATTAAATTCAATTACAGGTGACTTTTCAAACAGGCTCTTAGGATGGTACGTAAATAAATAATTAGGTGGTACGTAATTTTCTTATTAGTATGAGGAAAATATTTAGATATAATCTAGGAAAATACTATAATATTAGACCGAGATCTCCCATTTAACACAAACTCAAACTTCAGACCGACATTAACCCACCAATGACCCAAACCTTGTTCCCCACCCCGACTAGAGACACAACCCTAACCTTGTCCAACCCTTGATTTGAGACATGATCCATGATCCATGACCCTGATATTAACTTGATCCTCAACCCAAGAAACCCCACCTCAAGTTGAAATTCAATCTGACCCCGAGCCCAACTCGAGGTCAAGATTAGGTCTCTGATCTTAATTTGAGATTGGAGTCGAGGTTACGGCCTGAATCGTCATCATTCCCAAGTTCAGGCTGGTGAGATTGAAAGAGTATTTTATGTATGAAAGTCCTTTTTGATTTTTTTTAGAGGAAAATAAGTTTTTAAAAAAAATAATTTTCAAAACATTTTAACCAATCTAACACGAGAAAATAAAAAACAAGAAAATGTAGTATCCTCAATGCTTAGCTCTTCCATTTGTGGTTCACCCATCAATGTGATCCCTGAAATCATTTTCCTCCATGCAGGACCTTATAGTAGGGAGCATAAAAAGAACAATTTGAAATCTCACAACACCGGATGTTTAAATCAACGAATGAAGCAACTACAAATGCAATATCGCGCAAGTCAAAACGCTCATGAGTCATTTTTAAACTAAGATGTGGCTTTTCTAACCTTATTGTTCAAGGTAAAAATCAACCCATTTTTCGACCATGGATTCAGCAGAAGAATTATCAACTGTAACGGAGTGTGTCAACTTCAAATATCATATTCAGGGGATTTGGCGGATAATTTCGATAGGCAAATTGGAAATTCTATCTTGTCCTTCCCCTGTTATCATTCCAACTTCATCAATTTCTGGAATGTTGAGAAATGACTTACTGAAGGTGAAGGAACAAAATAATATTGCGGGTAGGAGGAAGAGACAATGAACTTGCAATCTCACTTATACAACATTTATGCATTAATTTTGTAAAATAACAAAAAATCTATTTTTAATAAGAACGACAGGTAAATAGGAATGGAGAGAGTAACTTTTTTTCTGGTAAGGCCATCAAAAGGTATATAATATCCAACTTATAAGTAAATATGCAACCGTTTGACTTGGAACTACTTTAAACCATCAAATGAAAAGGACCATTTTCTCCCAAATGTACAGAAACAGTAACTTGATCAGTTTTTCTCAAAAGAGGATCATCCAAAAAGAAGTAGTTAGTTGCACAAAAAGAAACAGAACAAAATCATCCTCCAATCTCGTTGCCGATAATATGGAATAACTTGTTATTTCTAAGAATGGATACTCTCTTATCAGGTTTTGGTTTGTGCACTTCTTCTGCTGAGAGCTCACCATCCTCCTCTCTACGAAACTGCATTTGCAATAATAGAATATGAAGTTTGCCAAGCACAATCACATTAACAGAGAAATAAAAACACACCAAAAGTAACAAGACTAAAACAGTCGAAATCCTCACTCATATACTAAAATTTTATCCTTAGTCATTCATTCTATAATCTCTCCTTAGTGAGTCGTGCAGTGCCATTGCCAATTGGAGTTGTAGATTACCTGGAAGAACTTTGTGGTGGAACCCAAAGTCAATGACAAAGTCTTCAAATCTGGAAGAATCCAAGTGAAGTCATCTATAACCTCTTCAAAGGTACCATGACGTGAAATAATTTCTAACTCCAGATTCTGGATATCATGTACTGGTAATATATCAGTTACCTCAACAGGAATGAGGACAACCTGACAACCATCAAAAGCAACTCAGAATGATTGGTAACCAAACAATCGTATAGTCAAAAGCAACTCGTTCTGGAGTCCCATTTGGAAAACATTTAGTTGATGTTGACAACAAGACTATATGATGTTGAAGTTGAAAAAGAGTACTCGGAAGGTTGTGACTGGAAATGAATTTCACTATGGCAGAAGTTAACAGAGTGAAAACCATTATTTACCTTGAGATGCTCCT
This sequence comes from Solanum sitiens, assembly GCA_016801875.1. NCBI lineage: Eukaryota > Viridiplantae > Streptophyta > Magnoliopsida > Solanales > Solanaceae > Solanum > Solanum sitiens. The sequence continues at coordinate 505,206 of JABWTJ010000080.1, forward strand.
CAAATTGTCTATTTCAAGTTGAAACCGAAATGATCGACAAAATGGTAAACAAACATTAATTTGCAATATATTAACATTTGTAAATTGTGAATGTCAAGATGCCTATCAAGTCACAGTTACAAATAACAATAACCAAAAAGCAGCTTACATATGTCTTGGAAACCAAATACAAAGTAAGCTAGTATGAAACTCAGTGTTTCAAATCAAAACGTTCGCCACATTTCATCCAATTAACCTATTTTGGATGTGTTACCATCAATATAATTTGCAAGCACTTTCTTTGTGTTTATCTCAATATATCCTCTAGTAAGAATTAGGAAGTTGGAGATGTGTATCAAGCAAAAGTTCTGTCATGCAACAAAGGAACATTAAAGATGAGTACAAACACGCAAATTGAATTCAAATGCTTTAATTTGTGTACAAGCAAGCTGTTGCGGAAGCCAAATATATAGTGAGTGATAGAATCACAACTGCTATATCTAAATGTAGCTAATAAATAGTAAATGAACAACAACAAAAGGAACACCAAAAATTAACTAGGTTCGGCAAACTTTTGTTTTCTTTTGCCTAGTCCTCAGACACAACCAACCAATATTTATTTCACTCCAAAAGAGTACAAGTGAAATACTACAAGAGAGAAAGAAGAACAAACGCCTTAGGAGATGAGAAGGCAAGTGAGAGGTGTGTTACAAATGAATTAGGAGCTACCTATTTATAGGAGTGAATTCTTCCTATTGATGTCATCCATGACATCACAATATGTCAAAATGTCAAGATTTACCTTGTGAAACCAATTTGTTGTTCACCTAAATTTCACCTACAAAAGGTGCTATCTTGACTTTTCTACCAATGAAGAATTATCCTCCTAACTACCATATCTTCTCATTAATCCATTTTTGAATCTTGTCAAATTTAACAAATCTCCACCTTGGCAAGATTCTCCATTTTCAACTTTCTCTCAACAACAATTTTGATTGTGTCTTCAACCTCAATCTTCAATGTTCAACAATGTTGATCAAGTTCAAACAATGTTGAAACTTGACCGCAGTCACCACTTTTGTCAACATATCGGCAGGATTATCCGTAGTATGAATTTTCTGTATTATGACTCCACCATCTTCTATGATTTCTCGTATGAAATGATATCGAACGTCAATGTGCTTCGTCCTTGCATGATAAACTTGGTTCTTTGCTAATTGAATAGCACTCTGACTATCACAAAATATTGTGATTTCTTCTTGTCCAATACCAAGCTCTCTAAGCAATCCTTGAAGCCAAATTGCTTCCTTCGCAGCCTCTGTAATTGCCATGTACTCTGCCTCAGTGGTAGACAAAGCAACTGTTGACTGCAAAGTAGACTTCCAACTAATTGGTGCATTTGCAATAGTAAAAACATAACCAGTAGTTGATCTTCGTTTGTCCAAATCACCTGCATAATCTGAGTCACAATATCCAACAAGATATTGACTATCTTTCTGCTCGAAAACCAAACCAACATCTACAGTATTATGAATATACCGTAGAATCCATTTTACAGCCTGCCAATGATCCTTTCCAGGATTGTGCATGTACCTGCTTACAACTCCAACAGCGTGTGAAATATCTGGCCTTGTGCAAACCATTGCATACATCAAGCTACCAATAGCATTAGCGTATGGTACTCTTGACATATATTCTCGTTCAACTTCATTCTTAGGTGACATAGCATCACTAAGCTTAAAATGAGGAGCAAGCGGAGTGCTAACTGACTTCGTTTTTTCATTCATACCAAATCGGTTTAGTACTCTCTTCAAATATTCTTTCTGAGATAAATAAAGTTTCTTTAAATGTCTATCTCTTTTTATCTCCATGCCAAGAATCTTCTTTGCCTCACCCAAATCCTTCATCTCAAACTCCTTTCTTAGTTGAATCTTTAGCTTCTCAATTTCCTCTTGACTTTTAGAAGCTATCAACATATCATCAACATATAGGAGAAGATATATAAAGGAATTATCTTCAAGCTTGCGCAAATACACACAATGATCGTATTTGCTTCTTATGTACCTTTGCTGCAACATAAACTTGTTAAATCGTTTGTACCATTGTCTAGAAGATTGTTTCAATCCATACAACGATTTTTCAAGTTTGCACACCATATTTTCTTTTCCATCAACTTTGAATCCTTCTGGCTGAGTCATATAGATTTCCTCTTCGAAGTCTCCATGTAAAAAAGCAGTTTTTACATCCAACTGAACTAGTTCCAAATTCAACTGTGCTACCAAAGCCAACAAAACTCTAATGGAGGAGTGTTTCACAACTGGAGAAAATACCTCATTATAGTCAATTCCCTTCTTTTGAGCATATCCTTTGGCCACCAATCTTGCTTTGTAGCGAACATTTTCTTGGTTAGGAAATCCCTCTTTCTTTGCAAATACCCATTTGCACCCAATTGCTTTCTTGCCCTCTGGGAGATTGGCCAATCTCCATGTATGATTCTGATGAAGAGATTGCATTTCTTCATCCATGGCATTCCTCCACTTATCTTTTTGTGAACTTTGGACTGCGTCTTTATAAGTGGTAGGAATGTCATCGGCTGCAATTGAGTTAGCACAAGCCACCATATCTGTGAGTCGAGCAGGTTTTCTTATTGTCCTTTTTGGCTTGCTCGTTGCTATTGATTCAAGTTGTGGTTGAGGTTCTTGAGATGGAACCTCCTCTTCGACTGGCTCTCCTTCAAGAGGAAAATCTTCTGTTGTTTCCTCGTTTGATCCCTGTGTTGGGAAAATTATCTTTCCTTCAAACTCCACCTGCTTTGAAGCACCATTAATTTGTTTGGCTTCTTCAAGTGTTACCTTATTTGTCAAGGCAGATTCATCAAAGGTAACATCCCTGCTGAAAATAACTTTTCTTGTCTCTGGACACCATAAACGGTATCCTTTGACTCCAGAAGTAATTCCCATAAATAAAGCTTTCTTTGCTCTTGGGTCCAATTTTGACTCTCTTACATGATAATATGCAATTGAGCCAAATACATATAAAGTACCATAATCTTCAGCAGGTTTTCCATACCATTTTTCAAATGGTGTCTTCCCACCAATAGCAGCAGATGGTAGACGATTAATGAGATGGCACGCATATGTTATTGCCTCAGCCCAAAATTCTTTGCCCAAGCCAGCATTGGACAACATACACCGAACTTTCTCCAGCAAAGTTCGGTTCATGCGTTCTGCCACTCCATTCTGTTGTGGTGTATTTCTGACGGTGAAATGTCTGACGATGCCATTTTCCTCACAAATTTTCTGAAAAAGATCATTTTTGTATTCGCCACCATTGTCTGTGCGAAGACACTTGATCTTTCTGCCACTTTGAGTTTCTATCATCGCCTTCCATTTGAGAAAAATTCCCAATACTTCATCTTTTGTTTTCATCGTATACACCCACAATCTTCGAGAAAAGTCATCAACAAAGGTTACAAAATAGTGTTTCCCACCTAATGAAGGTGTTTTGGAAGCACCCCAAACATCGAATGAACATAATCCAAAATACCTTTAGTATTATGGATAGCTGTTCCAAATTTAACCCTTGTTTGCTTTCCCTTGATACAATGCTCACAAAACTCCAAGTTGCAAGTTTTAACTCCTTTTAGCAATCCTTGATCTGATAAAGTTTTCAAGGATTTCCCTCCAGCATGTCCCAAGCGCATATGCCACAGCTTGGTCATTTCTGCCTCCTTCTCGTCATTGGATGTTGTTGCCGCTGTCCCAATAACTGTACTACCTTGATAGTGGTACATGTTATTATTTCTTCGAATTGCCTTCATTACCACCAGTGCACCAGAGTATATTCTCATCACGCCATTATCTGCAATGACTTTGAACCCCTTTGATTCTAGGGCTCCTACAGAAATGAGATTTTTCTTCAAATCTGGTACATATCGAACATCTGTTAATGTTCTACTTAATCCATCATGGTTCCTTAATCGGATTGAACCAACACCATATGCGGTAAGAGGATTATTGTTTGCAGTGTGAATAACTCCACATTCTCCTTCTTGTAAATCAATAAACCAGTCCCGATTGGGACACATATGATAACTACAAGCTGAGTCCATCAACCATACATCAGATGATTTGAATGGATTTGTTGTAACTAGTGAGTAATCGGAGTCATCACAATCAGCCACATTTGAATCCATGACAGCCTTCCCATTATTTGGTTTGGCTTTGCTATTCAACTTTGGGCAGTCTTTCTTCCAATGCCCTTTTTCTCGGCAAAAGGCACATTCATCTTTGCTGAGTCTCGATCTTGACTTGGATCTCCCTTTCTTCGTTCTCATATGATTTTGAGAACGACCTCTCGCAACCAGTGCTTCTGCTTCTCCGCCTTTTTGTTTTTCTCTCTTTCTTTGTTCATAACTGTATAAGGCAGAACAAACTTCTTTGAGAGATACTTCATCATTCCCATGCAGTAGAGTCGTTTCAAGATGCTCGAACTCATCGGGAAGTGAACTTAACAACATTAAGGCCATATCTCCATCCGTAAAAGTCACGTCCATATTCCGCAAATCTGTCGCCAACTTATTAAAGCTGGTGATATGATCATTCATTGTGCTACCAGGAATATAAGTGAAGCGTAACAGTCTTCTTTTCATGTAAAGTTTATTTTGACTGTTTTTCTTCAAGAATTTCTCCTCCAATGAATTCCATAATTTATTTGCAGATGTTTCCTTCGTGTATGGATACTTTTGTTCTCTTGCAAGGTAAGATCGAATGGTACCGCAAGCAACACGGTTGATAATCTTCCAATCTTCTTCTCCTACACCGTCTGGTTTCTTTTCTTCAATGGCAATATCTAGTCCTTGTTGAAAAAGAACATCAAGGACCTCGCCTTGCCACATTCCGAAATGTCCTGACCCGTCAAAAATTTCAACTGCAAATTTCGCATTTGACACAATTCTTGTCATAAGCGAAGATGCCAATGATGACGTATTATTGACACTTGATGTGGACTCATCATTTTTCTTGTCTCCCATTTTACTACAAATACTATTTACTAGCTAACAATGCAAAGACCAAAGTAAATCTTTTTCTGATGTGGAAGTTCAGACTATGCTGCAACCACAGAGCATACTCAGATAATACCTTGGCTCTGATACCAATTATTGCGGAAGCCAAATATATAGTGAGTGATAGAATCACAACTGCTATATCTAAATGTAGCTAATAAATAGTAAATGAGACAACAACAAAAGGAACACCAAGAATTAACGAGGTTCGGCAAACTTTTGTTTTCTTTTGCCTAGTCCTCAGACACAACCAACCAATATTTATTTCACTCCAAAAGAGTACAAGTGAAATACTACAAGAGAGAAAGAAGAACAAACGCCTTAGGAGATGAGAAGGCAAGTGAGAGGTGTGTTACAAATGAATTAGGAGCTACCTATTTATAGGAGTGAATTCTTCCTATTGATGTCATCCATGACATCACAATATGTCAAAATATCAAGATTTACCTTGTGAAACCAATTTGTTGTTCACCTAAATTTCACCTACAAAAGGTGCTATCTTGACTTTTCTACCAATGAAGAATTATCCTCCTAACTACCATATCTTCTCATTAATCCATTTTTGAATCTTGTCAAATTTAACACAAGCATTATGGCTTTCATACCTATTTTTATTTATGAATCCAGGCCTTTAACAAAAAAAATGTTATGGCTTTCTGGTGATACATAAAATTGAACAAATTCCAACTCGTGAGAAGCTTTTATTAAAGGGAATAGACTTGAGGCCATCAGATTAAAGTAACAAAAAAAAACATCAAACAGTCATGCTTTCCTATAAAGCCATCCAAAGATAGCTTATAAGTAAAAAGGAAAAGTAAGCTAATATGCAACTAACCTATGCTGATGTGTAATCAATAATTTCATTTGCAGTCACGTTCTAATATTTATAAATACACGATCCTCTGGCAAGGGTACGGAGAGTTGGGCATCAAGAAAATGCAGTATGGCATACAACAAAGGAACTTCGTAAGCATATAGAGGACTAGAGAGTCCCAGAAAAGGAGGGGAAAAAAGGGTTACCTCTTCAATATCGCAGATCAAACTCAAATGCTTGGAACGAGCACATTGTTAGGATCGAATCCACACACACACTTGATGAACTAGATCTGTTGATAGAAAGAGATGAGAGATCTAGAGAGAGAAAGAGAGAAACTTATTTCGTGGTAACAACCCGTGAGTAAACTTCCACGGCGGTGCGGTATATATATATTAATAAATCAGAGTATATTCATTACAGAGAATAAATGGAGAATAAATAGTACAGTACATCAAATATTAATCAGGCTCCACAACCTAACAATTTTCCCACTTGGAGACTGATGCAGTCATCCAAAAAAAAAATTACATTCTCAAAAAAAATCTCTTCATCATCAACATCTTTACCGCACCGCAACATCTGTAGCAATAACTATAGAAGACCAACCGAGGTTTTGCATAACCCCAGTTTCCCAACATCAACACATTTCGTCAACATGTCTGCCGGGTTGTTTGCACCCTCTATCTTTTCCAAACACATATCACCATCCTCTACTACTCTGCGAGTGAAATGGTACCGCCTTCTGATGTGCTTTGTCTTCGAATGATAGACTGGATTTTTCACCAACTGTATGACACTCTGGCTATCTGAGTAAAGAATCTTCTCGCTCTGCTTCTTGCCCAATTCCTCCAGATAATCTACCAGCCATATCATATCTTTCCCAGCTTCAGCTATTGCCACATACTCAGCTTCAGTAGATGAAAGAGAAACACACTTTTGAAGTCTGGACATCCAGCTCACTGCTGTTCCACCTATGGTGTAAATGTACCCGGATGTACTCTTGCTCGAGTCAACATCTCCACCAAGATCAGCATCCACAAAACCCTGTAGATTCACCTTGCCTTTGCCAAAACAGAGTGAAGTACTGGATGTACCTCTCATATATCTCAGAAGCCACTTCACGGCTTCCCAATGCTCTTTCCCCGGGTTTGCCATGTACCTGCTAACAACTCCCACTGCATGTGCTATGTCAGGTCTTGTGCAGACCATAGCATACATCAAGCTCCCAACTGCTGAAGCATATGGAACAAGTGCCATATGCTCACGCTCCTCGGCTGTCTTGGGTGACTGCTCCTTTGACAATTTAGAGTGATTTGCCAATGGAGTAGTTCTGGGTTTAGCATCATTAACCCTGAATCTGCTCAACACCTTCTCAATGTACAGCTCCTGAGATAGATTTAAGGTGTAAGCAGATCTATCCCGAGAAATCCTCATCCCCAGAATCTGCTTCGCTGGACCCAAATCTTTCATCTCAAACGCTGCAGACAACCTTGTCTTCAAATTGTTAATCTCCATCATACTAGATCCTGCAATCAACATATCATCCACATACAAGAGTAGAAAGACATATGAATCGCTGTATTTCTTGAAGTAACAACACGGATCCTTTTCAGCTTTGCAGAATCCACTCTTGGTCATGAAGGAGTCAAACTTCTTGTACCACTGCCTTGGTGCTTGCTTTAGTCCATACAAGCTCCTGGTGAGCTTGCACACCATGTGTTCCTTGCCTGGAACCACAATCCTTCCGGTTGCTGCATATAGATCTCTTTGTCCAGATCTCCATGTAAAAACGCTGTTTTTACATCCATTTGCTCTAGATGCAAATTCTCTGATGCAACAATACTCAACAAAATTCGAATAGAGGTTAACTTCACAACAGGAGAGAATATTTCAGCATAATCAATACCTTTCCTTTGTGAATATCCTTTAACCACTAGACGAGCCTTGAACCTTCTTTTGCCATCTGGTTCAGTCTTGATTCTGAACACCCACTTGTTCAGCAAAGCTCTCTTCCCTGCAGGTAACTCAGTCAACGCCCATGTGTCGTTCTCCTCAAGTGACCTCATCTCATCATCCATGGCTTGCTCCCACTTGATCGAATCCTCCACCTGTAGGGCCTCATCAAAAGACTCTGGTTCCCCCTCATCAGTCAGCAATAGATAGTGTAATGAAGGTGAATACCTATCTGGTGCCCTGATGGTTCTGGATAATCTCCTTAACACCTGCTCAGGTGTAGCATGCTCCACTTCAGATTCTTCAGTAAGAGTTGGTTGAGTATCTGCTTCGACATCTTTGGGGTTACTCTTCTCCAACTCAACCTCAACTCCCACTTGCTTTGTAATCTCAAGAACCTTCTGCTCTCTGTCTTTGTACAGGACAGACTCATCAAATATCACGTCACAATGTCTCAGGATCTTTCTGTTCTTGTCATCCCAAAACCTGTAACCAAACAAATCAGAACCATAGCCTATAAAGTAACACTTCATAGCCTTGGCATCAAGTTTGTCTCTCTTTTCTGGATCAACATGAACATAAGCAGTGCAACCAAAAGTCCTCAAGTGTGAGTACTTGAGTTCTTTTCCTGTCCACACCTCCTCTGGAATCTTGAACCCTAAAGGAACTGATGGTCCCCTGTTGATCAAGTATGCAGCTGTGCTCACAGCATCCGCCCAAAATGTTTTGGGCAGCCCACAGTGTATCCTCATACTCCTCGCACGCTCATTCAATGTTCTGTTCATCCTCTCAGCAATTCCATTCTGCCTTGCCTTACCAGGAACTGTTCTCATCAATCTGATTCCCTCAGCTGCACAGAATGCCTTGAACTCTGATTTGTCATACTCTCCTCCATTATCAGACCTTAGGCATTTGACTTTCAAACCGGTCTGATTCTCAACTTCAGCTTTCCACTTCTTGAAGGTTGCAAACACATCTGACTTATACTTCAAGAAGTAAACCCATACCTTCCTGCTGTAGTCATCAATGAAGGTAACATAGAATCTGGATCCCCCAAGTGATGATACTGGAGATGGTCCCCAAACATCTGTATGGACCATTTCCAACCGCACTTTCTTTGGCTCTCTAGGAGTCTTTGTGAAGCTTACTCTTTTTTGTTTGCCCATAACACAGCTCTCGCAAAGACCCATATCAACAGACTTCAGACCCTCTAATGCTCCTTTTCCAACCAGCATCTTCATTCCTTTAGCACTCATGTGTCCAAGTCTGTTGTGCCACAGACATGAACCGGAAGCACCTTCAGCAACAGCGGCCATGTTAATACACCCTTCAGTGGTGTACAAGGTTCCAGATTTGGTGCCACGAGCTACTACCATAGCACCTTTCACAATCTTCTACGAACCTTTCCCAAACTCTGCTGCATATCCCGTGCTATCTAACTGACCAACAGAGATCAGATTTTTCTTGAGGCCAGGAATATATCTGACATCCTCTTATGTCCACTGGTTTCCCGAGGTGGTCTTTATGCAAACATTCCCCTTTTCTTCAATCTCTAAGGCTTTATTGTCAGCAAGATATACCTTTCTAAAATTTCCAGATTTGAAATTTTGGAACAACTCCTTGCTTGGGGACGAATGAAAGGATGCATCAGAATCCAAAATCCACGATTCAACCGGGCTGTTCACACTAAGGATTAGAGCATCCCCAATGTCCTCTGCTGAATTTACAGAATCATTGTCATCTCCAAATTTCTGATTCTGTTTCTTCTTTGGCTTTGTACAGTTCGTCCGAAAGTGCCCTTTTTCTCCACAGTTCCAATAAGTCACATTAGATCTGTTTGGGGATTTTCCTCGATTCTTTGATTTAGATCGACCATGTTGATTTTCGCCTTTCGTCTTACTTCTCCCCCTTCGGTCAACGCTGAGAGCACTGCCGGATGAATCTCCCACTTCTCATTTGCGAATACTTTCGCTAAGAACAACATCACGGATTTCATCAAACTTCAGTTTCTCAGATCCACGGGAACTGCTAATCGCAGCAACAACAGTATCCCAAGACTCGGGCAGAGATGACATCAAAATCAACGCCTTAATTTCATCTTCGAAATTAATATCCACAGAATTGAGTTGACTCACAATCATATTAAACTCATTTATATGATCAGAAACAGATCCATTCTCAGACATCTGTAAATTGAACAATCTACGCATCAAATATACATTGTTCATCACCGATGGTTTTTCATACATGTTTGACAGTGCCTTCAACAGACCGGACGTGGTTTTCTCCTTCACGATGTTGAATGCCACGTTTCTCGACAAAGTCAACCGGATCAACCCAAGAGCTTGGCGATCCTTGAGCTTCCACTTCTCCTCCGTCATGGATTTCGGCATCACCCCGGTCAACGGTTCGTGAAGACCTTTCTGGTATAGATAATCTTCGATCTGCATCTTCCAGAAACTGAAATCGGATCCATCAAACTTCTCGATTCCAAGCTTCGAACTATCCATCTTCAGTGATCGTGTTGAATCAACCTTGCTCTGATACCAGTTGTTAGGATCGAATCCATACACACACTTGATGAACTAGATCTGTTGATAGAAAGAGATGAGAGATCTAGAGAGAGAAAGAGAGAAATTTCGTGGTAACACCCCGTGAGTAAACTTCCACGGCGGTACGGTATATTTATATTAATAAATCAGAGTATTTTTGTTACAGAGAATAAATGGAGAATAAATAGTACAGCCAACTGTAGTAGTAATCACGAAGCTTAAGGGGATCTAAATATAACATAACGAATTCCAATTCTTGTAAATCTTCTATGCCCGTAAAATCTGTGAGGCCACCCTTATACTCCAACGATTTCAACTTGGGTGAATCTATTCTTGCCTCCCATTTCACAATGCTATCCTTTAGCACCAAGCTAACCAAATTCGATTGAGAAATATGAAGTTTCTGCAACCTACTGCAAGTATCTATGATGAGTTTCTCAAGTAGAGGGAAATTGTCTATAAAATTCATCCATGTCATTTTTGAATCATCACCATCCCAATCAAACAATGTCAAATCTTCGTCATTAATATTACACAATGTCAAACTCCGCACTGTTGGTTTGGAAGTAATCTCAACTTCACATAAGTCACTGTAACCATCTATCGTAAGTTTCTCAAGTAGAGAGAACTTTTCTATAAAATGTATCAATGTTTCTGGGTCATAAGCATCTCGCAACGTCAACTCTCGTACTGTTGTCGTGGACGCAATCTCTACTTCACACATGTCTATGCTGAATGAAATAAATTCAAGCGAATGAAGATTTGGGGACTCTATACGTATTTTACCATTAGAACAAAGAAGACGCACTCCAAAAAATTCCAGATTAGGATTTGAAACTACAATAGTATGCAGCTTTTCAGTCTCCTGAATGCGTAACTGTTCAATTAGTAGGCACCCAACAATCAGATCCTTAAAATCATTATCGTCAATGCGAACAACAAATAGAAAGAGTAACTTAAGAGCAGGAAGCTTAAAGGAACAATTTGTAATCTCACAATTCTATATTATTAAATGAACTAATGTATCAGCACAAAATGCAACACCACTGAGATAGTAATGATCACGACAAATCGTTTTTAAACTTAGACATAACCTTTTAATGCTATTTTCCAAGGCAAAAGAAATCCACTTGTTTACCAGCAGTTCAGCAGGAGAATTTTCAACTGTCATTCAAAGACAGATTTTGTCGACATCACAATTGTATTCAGAGGGCTTCTGACGGATTTCTAAGGACTTGATCAAGTAAGTTAAAAAGGCATCTCTTTTGGGTTTATCTGTAACTCTGTATCGTGAATAGTCGGCACCAAAATCAATTTCGTCCAACAAAATTCTAGGATGAGAAGCCCAAATCATTTGCATTTTTTGGACAAAATACTAGTTTTGACTGCATCGATCCGTGGAAGGCGAAAGTGAATTTCACGTATGATTTCAATTGGCAAATTGGAAATTCTGTCCACCGAATTTCTTGGTTGTTTTGGGGTTTTTTTACGTCCGTTAGACCTTCTTCTCTTCGGCATTTTCAGACGGAGGTGAAACAAATTAGAGAAAGTTGCTCGGTGTTAAAATGCAAACTTCTAGGTTTAGGAAGATGACAAATGTTATTGGTTATATTGCTCTATATTTACCTAACACATAAATTGGACCCTTAATTTGGTTTTAAATTATAACTCTGATCTTTAACTTTGTCACTGTATAAATAGACACTTTAACTATCCAAAACTTAAACAAAAAAACACCCGAATCCAAAATGCGTGAAATACACCCAAATTAGGCACGTCAGAGATAGACAGTAAAAAAACATTGAAAAGACTATTAAATCCTAGGAAAATGCATAAGCACCCCCTAAACTATGACCGAAATCCCAAAAACACACCTTAATTAAACTAAGGTCTTATTGCCCCTGAACTTATTTTTTTAGTTTTGTGCACCTTTTTTACTTACGTGACATTCAAATATCTCCCACGCGCCTCAATTACGTGGAGTCACAAAATGTGTCACGTAAGACAAAAGATGTATAAAATTACAAAAAAAAAAAAATAAGTTCAGGGGGTAATAGGACCTTAGTTTAGTTAAAGTGTGTCTCTGCGATTTCGGTCATAGATCTAGGGGGTACTTGTGTATTCTCCCTTGAATCCTTAAAGACTATATCTATGGGTTGCTCTGAAATAATTTTGCAACAAAAACATTAACTTTCTCTAGTGATTTCCATATTGGCTTGAATATCTGATCAACAATATGCAATTTTTGGTTGTGAAGTGTTGAACCTTGATACCTTGACTAAATTAAGGAAGAAGAATAAATAATGCTATATTTTAAGTATTTTGATGACCTTACAAATGTGGGGACCTGGTCCCTAGCAGAATGCTCTCGTCCAAATACAAATAGGGTAAAAATGTAAAAGTTGTCATGTCAGGTGGCAGGTGAAAAGTGCAGTGTCCTACACCTATAAGAAGAGCGGACGGGATTGTATGTTTCAGTATCTCACAAATGCAGGGACCTGGTACAAGACAGAGTTTCCTCCATCAGATACATAATTTGTTACATCTGTAAAGATGTCACGGCAGAGGTTGGTGAGGCATCAACATACTACACCAATCAGAATGGAGGAAGCTGTTTGTCCAATGAATAATAACTCTTTATGTTTGATATTTTTAGCATGACAAACACCATATTAAATTCATTCATCCAAAGAAGGAAGTCAACCAACAAGCCTTTTCAAGAACTCACAAAGAAGTTTGTAAGAGACCTAGTCCCTGCAAGACTGCGACGTGGAAAGGTGAAAAGACAGCTGTCATAAAAGCAGCCATCTCTGATGCGGTAGGTGCACAACTTTTCCAACAACAGGTCTTCGCCTCAACGAATTTGTGGTGAATTATAGTATCTCTTTCTAACAAATACAAATTCAAGATTTGGCAAACTAAAACTCAAAGAGCTTAAAAAAGAAGGTCATCTTCAAGGAAGAACTCAAGCATAAGAATACACACAACAAGAACCTGATCAAGAGAAGAAGTGCTTTATGTACGTGTTGTTGTTCTTGAATGTTTGTATTGAGCTTAACTTGTAGGATTCATTTCATTGTCTGTTAGAAACGTTTCAAACCTGATTTGAGTCTTGTAAGAACTTAGTTAGGAGTAACTTTGTGTCATATTATAAAAGTCTATATTAATCAGTTGAGTTAGTATAGTGGGCGGTGTGGTATCCGCTTAGTTGAAGTCTAAGTTATCTAGGTGTGATAGCTTAGTCGACAGTGTTGTAATCGTCTTTTACTTTTGCTTGTTGAAGATTAGTGAAAGTGGTTTGAAAAGTCTTGTTGAGAACAGGTCATGATTTTCTTCCCTTGAGTAAGGAGGTTTCCACGTAAAGTTATTTGTTCAACCTTTACTTTCAGCACTTATTTCACTTTCTGTTATTGTAACTGTGTTGAGGACCTGGTCCCATCGAAACAGGTGAACGCAACTTTTAGTTATTGATTTTGATGAGTCAAAGGACCTAATCCTTGACTGATTGGTGGGTGCATACATTCCAACAAATAATCGTTCAAGTATATGAATTTTTTGCACATATCTTGAACAATTTTTTCTTTGATTTGAATATAAGAGGCATGAATTTTAGAAATTTAGATTAGGATTTTTTTTAGAACAAAGAGAACAAGAGCTTAGTAAAAAAATTTCCCATAAGAATTTGTTTTATTTTTAAATAATTTTCTTACTTGTTTCTAATGTTTAGTTAGTAATAAGAAATTATTGGCTCGAGATAATTTAGATTTAATTTGGGAAAATACTATGACATCGGACCCAAAAACCCAAGATTTAACACCAACTCATACTTGAAACTGATATGACCCCACCAACGACCCGATACATGACCCTATTAGATTCAAGACATAATACATTAATAAGCTCTTTAATTTGGTATAATTTTATATTTATGCCTTTAATTTTGGGTATGAACAAATAAACACTTAATTTTGTATAAAGTTGAATAAGTAAACACGTGAACCCTATGTGACACAACATATGTAGGACACCACTTCGGACATAAAACAACCAGTAGGATATCATGTAGAACATGTATGTCTATTTGCTCAACTTTATAAAAAATTTAAGTATTGTCTACAAGTATACACCCAAGTTGAAGGACATAAATATGATTTGAAATCAAGTTAAAGAATATATTTATGTATTATGCCTAGATTCAAACACGTTTCCCATGTAACCAAGTTGGGGTTAGGTGGCGAGGTTGAAAGACCATTTTTTTTATTAAAAAAAAACAATTATTTTATGTACGGAAGTCGCTTTTTAAAAAAGCAGATGAAAATAAGATGAATAATATTAATTAAATGAACTCCAAATAGAGAAGCGTTTGCCCAAAACGAATAAGGTATTGAAGTTTGAAAGAGAAGACATTGTTTGATTCTAGCAAATCAATTTTAAATGTTTGGAATGAGCAAAATATTTCTTCTCCCAAATGTTCACTCAACAGAGGATGTTGCAAAGTAACTCCAAGATGACTTGTACAAAAGCATTCTTTCAAAAAAGCAACATAGTGAGTGACCAAATCATTTTCCAATCTGTTTGGTGATACTCTCTAATCAGGTTTTGGATTGTGCACTTCTTCTTCTGGTGAGAGCAAATAATCTTCTGTACGAATTAAGAACGTATACTTCTGCTAAGAGCTGACCATCCTGTGTACGAAACTGCATTTGCAATAATAGAATATGATGTTTGTCAAGCACAAACAGAGACACGAAGAGTAAAACAGTCGAATCCTCACTCATTGTAGATTACCTTAATGAATTCGTTGGTGGAAGCCAAAGTCAATGACAAAGTTTCCAAATCTGGAAGAATCCAAATGAAGGCTTCTAAAAACTCTTTAGTACTAGAATGACATGACAAAATTTCTAACTCCAGACAGATGCTTGATATTCTTTACTGGCAATATATCAGTTCTCACTTCAGGAATGACGACAATCTGATAACCATCAAAAGCAATGAAGTATGTCATACAATTAAAGAACATCGATCGTAAGCATATGGGGGAAATTAAAGAAAAAGGCTTACCTCTTCAACATCGGAAATCAAACTCAAATGCTAGGAATGACCACATAACTACAAAGTATTTCTAAACCAACTGTACCAGTTATGACCAAAACTCAGAGGATCTAAATATTCTTTGCAATCTTCTATGCCCTCAAATACTGTGCGGTCACCCATAAACTCCAACGATTTTAACTTGGGTGAATCTATTCGTACCGTGCCTTGTACGATGCATTCCTTCAGCATCAAGCTAGCCAAATTCCGTTGAGAAAGAAAAAGGTATTGCAACCTACTGCAATCATCTATGATGAGTTTCTCAAGTAGAGGGAATTTGTCTATAAAATTCATCCATGTCGTATCATCTTCATAGATATTACACAATGTCAAATTCCGTACTGTTGCCATGTTATTGGTCTCAGCTTCACTTAAAACATTGCGATCATCTATCACAAGCTTCTCAAGTTTAAGGAATTGGTTTAAAAAATGTATCAATGTGTTTCGGTCATAAGCTCTTTGCAATGTCAACTCTCTTACACTTGTGGTGGAAGTAATCTCTACTTGACACAATAAATGAATTTAATTGATTCAAGATTTGGCGACTCTATACGCATTTTAGCATCAGAATAAGGAAGATGCATTTCAAAAAAAATCAGTCTACGATTTGAAACTACAATTGTATGAAACTTTTGAGTATCATGAATACGTAACTTTTCAATTCGAGGACAACCATCAAGCAGAACTTTGAAATCATCATCCTCAATGAAAATATTCAGTATATAGAGAAATTTAGGAAGAGGAAGCTGAAATGAACATTGAGTTATCTGACAATCCGATATAGTTAAATCAACTAATGAAGTAGCGCAAAATGCAATACCACGCATGTAGTAATGATCACGATAAATCGTCTTTAAAGCAAGAGATAGCGATTTAATTTTTTTTTCCAAGGCAAAACAAATCTACTTCTTTACCAGATTTTCAGTACGAGAGTCTTCAAGTGTCATTCGAAGAAAGAGTTCATCAACATCACAATCGTATTCAGAGGGCCTCTCATGGATTTCTAACAAATTATTAACTAACTCAAGAACACATCGCTTTTGGGATTGTCTGTAACACTGTATTCTCTATACTCTGCCCCAAAATCCATTTCGTCCAAAATAATTCTAGGATGAGAAGCCCAAATTCTTCGTCATATTTTCGACAAAATACTAGTTTTCGCTGGATCTTTGAATGGAAGGCAAAAGTGAATTTCACGGATGATTTCCACTGGCAAATTCGAAATTCTGTCTCTACCTCCCTCATACCTTCTTCGCTTCGCCATTTTGCTACACTTTTAGGTTTAGGAAGATGAAAAATATTACAGAGAGAATTGAGAGAAAAGTTTTCTGATTACAGAGAGAATTGAGAGAAAAATAATGAGTTCATTCTGTTACACAGAGATATATATATTCTGAGTATCAAAGAAAGAAGGATTAAAATGCAAAACAGAAAATAGAAAAGGACTAAATAGCAAACTAATGATAATTAACTCCAACCGCCAAACTATTTCTGTACAACTCAATGCTCATTCTCTGTTGGTCCATTTTCTAATGTTTGGTGAGTAAGAAGAAATTGATTAGTTAGAAATAATATGGGGAATTATTAAAAAGTGATTTTATTATTTAATTTAAGCTTTAGTCTGATTATATATTACTTTGTGAAAATAAAATGATTTTATTATTTGATTCATGATTTAGTCTGATTATATATCAATGGAAAAGATATTTGAATTTTGATTGGATATGAGAAAAGGTGTCAATAATAACTTGGAAAATTATGTACTGATTTTGTATAAGAAGGATGCATATGTTATTTTTTTATTTATTTATATTTCTCTATTACTCTTCTATAATTTAATTTTCTATAAATTATTATCAGAATATTTATTTGAGATTATTACATTTTAGTACTCATTACACATATGTCATTCTCTATTTACATTAAGGCTGTGTTTGTTTTGATTTTCTAATGTTTACACATATGTCATTCTCTATTTACATTAAGGCTGTGTTTATTTTGATTTTCTAATGTTTGGTGAGTAAGAGATAATTATTGACTCAAGATAATTAGTTAGATATAATATGGGATATTATTAAAAAGTAATTTTATTATTTGATTCATGCTTTAGTCTGATTATATATCACTTTACGAAAATAAAGTGATTTTTCTATTTGATTCATGTTTTAGTTTGACTCAATGGAGAAGACGTTTGAATTTTGATTGGATATGAGAGGATGTCAACAAAAATTTGAAAAATTATGTACTTATTTTGTATAAGAAGGATGCATATGTTTTTTATTTATTTATTTTTCTTTCTCTATTACTCTTCTATGATTTAATTTTCTATAAATTATTATCATAACATTTATTTAAGATTATTGCATTTTAGTACTCATTACACATGTTTTCTTTGAATTTTAATCGTCCTAACAAATTTATAACATATTCCACGAGACACATAAACTAGTTTTGAAAACACATGGCACAATTATGGAAATACTCACACAAAATATTTAAGCTAAATGAGATGGATTTATTTTTTTTTAAGAATGATTAACTGAAGCTTGCAAAGAAAATATAATTTTTAAAGAAAACTAATAATAAGATAGAGGGAGTTTTGTAAATAAACAAATATGACAAACAATGATTTTGTTTCAATAACACTATAAATAAAACTAGTGTGATAGATCCAAGATACGCGAGATAAGAGAGTGACAAGCGAGACGGGAGGGAGGTAAGGGCAAGAAATTTGTCTATGTATCCTAGATGAATCCATTTGAATAGAGTGTATAAAATATATTAACCTAATTTTAAGTCCATATATCTTGAGATACATGTATCAAGACATACCAAAATCTGGTAATATATATAATATTAAAATATATCATGCATTTAAGTAATTAGCTCATATACTAAGATTGTTGTAAATATAAGTAGTTTTAGCCCATTGACCGACCCCAACCCGATCCAACCAAACTTCAAGGTCAAGGGTTTATATAGATCGGACTTATAAGCCCTAATTTCACTATATTTTCTATCCACAGATAAATAATTTTTTTTCAGAAAGATACAAAAATAATACTTATACTGCCAAGTAAAAAAAAAAAACAGCACTATCAAAGTTGAGTACTTGTTATGCAAAAAGGAAATACATAATTACCCCATGAAACTTGTACTCTTTTTTTAAGTAGACACCTTAATTTTGCGGGGGTGCTATTACCCTCACGAAACCATACAAAAACACAATAAACACATCATTTTGACCCGTTCAAAACCATCAGTGTTGTCACGCAAGTTGGGCGCGTCAAGGAATAAAAAACAACATCCAACCAATACTACAGTTGACTGGCCTTACAATCGGACTTCTGCCAATTAGAATATCACTTCCTTCAAAGATTGAGTGCCATCAACTAGTGGACAAGTAGAATTACCAATGCATACTCCAAAACTTTGTCATATGCAGGTAGACTACACATTATTAATGCTGTACTTATCTCACTATATAATGTCTGGAGCAGTGTGTTCATCTTACCTCAAAGTGTCTTGAAAGATTATTTGTGGGGAAGCCAAGAGAATAAACGAAAAGTGTCATGGGAAAAAATATGTATGCCAAAGAAGTATGGAGGTCTGAACATAAAGAGCTGCAAACTGTGGAATATATCATCAATTGGAAAGTTGATATGGCAGCTGGCTTGCAAGGCAGATTCACTATGGAATCTATATGAAAGGTGAGCAAGATTTTTGGGCACATATACCATCTAAAGACAGTAGTAGTAGCTGGTATTGGAGGAGGCTTAATTCAATCAAATCAACCATGCGAGGGTATTGGTGAATACAGAGTGAAGACAGAACTTGAGAAATGGTCGGGTATAAGAGTACATAGAAGAGAGGTAACAACAATGCCTATCTTGGATAAAGGGACGACACTGGAAGCAATACAAAAAGGAAATAGCAACGCGATATATGGAGAGCAAGAAATTGGAAAACATTTTGAGGATACAACTACACAGATAATGAAAGAGTGAATTACTTGAAAGAGTGTAGGAAATCAGATAGACTTAGAAACAAACAGTAACTTGATCAGTTTTTGTCAAAAGAGGATCATGCATCTGCCCTTAATAAGCGTAGTAATAGTGATAGTAACAGAGTTCTCAAGAGAGAATGCACATCCGCACAAGAGTTAAAGAGGCACTTCTCCACGAAAAAAAAAGAACAGAACAAATTACACCTATTCCTACATATTAAATGACTTCAACAAAAGCATTCTTTAAAAAAAGTGGTCCAGCACCATAGTGTCTGACCAAGTCATGGAACAATTGTTCGGCGATAACAGTTGCCAATCTCTAAGCTTCAACCTCTGATAATATGGAGTTCAAAATGAGTTATTAATTCCTTCACATCATTCCTCTCTACGAAAACTGCATTTGAAATATAATAAATATGAAGTTCGTCAAGTACAATCACAGAGACGGAAATAAAAAACATAGGAAAAACACTTCCAACCTAATAAGACTAAAACAGTCGAATCCATGAATTCTCACGCACATCCTAATATTTTATCCTCATCCATTCTATAATCTCTTCTTGGTCAGTCGTGCAGTGCCATTGCTGGCCAAAATGACTTCACAAAAATTAACGACAATAATAGAATTTAGAAGCCAATTGGAGTTGTAGATTACCTGAAGAACTTTGTGGTGGAACCCAAAGTCAATGACAAAGTCTTCAAATCTGGAAGAATACTGATGAGCTCATCTATAACCTCTCTAAAAGTACCATGACGTGTTTTAATTTCTAACTCCAGATTCTTGATATCATTTACTGGTAATATATCAGTTACTTCAGCAGGAATGAGGACAACCTGGCAACCATCAAAAGCAACTCAGAATGATTGGTAACCAAACAATCGTATACTCGTTCTGGTGTCCCATTTAGAAAACAATTAGTGATGTTGACGACAAGACTATATGACGTTGAAGAGTTCTCAGAAGATTGTGACTGGAAATGAATTTCACTAGAAAATGAACGGCACAAGTTAAGAGAGTGAACCATTATTTCCCTTGAGATGCTCCTCAAACAAGTTGTTAAACTTCAAATTGTCTATTTCAAGTTGAAACCGAAATGATCGACAAAATTGTAAATAGTGTATGTCAAGATGCCTATCAAGTCACAGTTACAAATAATAATAACCAAAAAGCAGCTTATTATATATATGTCTTGGGAAACAAAATATATACTAGAGACAAATAAAAATTAGCAAAGCCAAATTAAGCTAGTATTCAACTCAGTGTTTCAAATCAAAGCTTTAGTAACATTTCATACAATTAACCTATTATGGATGCGTTACTGATAATATAATGGGCAAGCAGTTTCTTCGTGTTATCCTCTAGTAAGATTAGGAAGCTGGAGATGTGCATCAAGAAAAAGTTCTGTCATGTAATAGTTAAAGAAACATTAAAGATGATTGACATAGATGTAGTCTATGAGCTTTACAATGTTAACACGCAAAACAAATTCAAATAGCAATATTTTTTAACCAAATGTACAAGCAAGCATTATGGCTTTCGTACCTATTTTTATTTTTATTTTATGAATCCAGGCCTTTTAACCAAGAAAATGCAGTATGGCATGCAACTAATTAAGGAACGTCGTAAGCATATAGAGGACTGGAGAGTCCCAAAAAAAGAGTTACCTGTTGAATATCGCAGATCAAACTCAAACGTTTGGAACGAGTACACGACTCCAAAATATCTCTAAACCAATTGTACCAGTTATCAGGAAGCTTAAGGGGATCTAAATATAACATAACGAATTCCAATTCTTGTAAATCTTGTATGCCCGTAAAATCTGTGAGGCCACCCTTATACTTCAACGATTTTAACTTGGGTGAATCTATTCTTACCTCCCATCGCACAGTGATATCCTTCAGCACCAAGCTAACCAAATTCGGTTGAGAAATATGAAGTTTTTGCGACCAACCGCAAGTATCTACGACGAGTTTCTCAAGTAGAGGGAATTTTTCTATAAAATGAATCAATGTTTTTGGGTCATAAGCATGTCGCAACGTCAACTCTCGTACTGTTGTGGTGGACATAATCTCTAATTCACACATGTGTATGTTGAATGAAATAAATTCAAGTGAATGAAGATTTGGTGATTCAATACGTATTTTACCACCACCACCACCATGAGGACAACGAAGATGCACTCCAAAAAATTGCAGGTTAGGATTTGAAACTATATTAATATTACGCAACTTTTTAGTGTCCTGAATGCGTAACTGTTCAATTAGTGGGCATCCATCAATGAGATCCTTAAAATCATCATCGTCAATGCGAACAACAAATAGAAAGAGTAACTTAAGAGCAGGAAGCTTAAAGGAACAATTTGTAATCTCACAATCCGATATGATTAAATCAACCAATTTATGAGCGCAAAATGCAACACCATACAGATAGTAATGATCACGACAGATCGTTTTTAAACTGAGACCTAACCTTTTAATGCTATTTTCCAAGGCAAAAGAAATCCACTTGTTTACCAGCAGTTCATCAGCATCAGAATCAACTCTCATTCGAAGAAAGAGTTCGTCAACTGCACAATTTTTGTGCCTCTCACGGATTTCTAACGACTTAATCAAGTAAGTTAAGAAAGCCTCTCTTTTGGGTTTATCTGTAACTCTGTATCGTGAATAGTCGGCACCAAAATCAATTTCGTCCAACAAAATTCTAGGATGAGAAGCCCAAATGCTTTGCCATTTTTTCGACAAAATACTAGTTTTCACTGCATAGATCCGTGGAAGGCGACACTGAATTTCACGGATGATTTCAATTGGCAAATTCGATATTCTGTCCATCGGCATTATATTTTCAGATTGAACTTTTAGGTTTAGGTTTAGGAAGATGGATGTCAAATTATATTCTCTATTTACATACGGGTGGAAATAATTTCACAGCATGTACTCTCTTTTTATTAATTGGCAATATTTAGTCTATTTTTATTTTTATAACAAAAAAAGATTTTTTAAAATTGTAATTGGTATAATTTAGCCCACTTTTCTATGAGAAGTTATTTATATTTTTAAAATTTAATTAATTATTTTAATTTGTGGGGAATCTGAACGTGACAATTAAAGTGGGTTGTGGACATTATTACTTTTTTTTTCTCCTCTTTCCCAATACAGACTTTTACAGTAGTTGGTGTTTAGTTAAAAGTTCTTGTTTCATATTTTAGTATTTTTCATCCATTGTCTCTCGTTTTTTCTCTTTAACATTTTATTTTGTTATATAACTTTCTTTGGTTTTTAAGATTTCAAGAATCTGGTTTACATATTCTGGAGAAAATTTAGGAGATTATATTTGTTTATGGGTATCAATTGTCATGGTTAAGAAAAAAAATCATACAATTTCTCCTAAAACAGGAGATTCTGATTCTGATTTTGTTGATTCTCCACCCAAAACTTTAAATTTTGGTCATGCAAATATTTTGCGGTATCCGATTCGGAGTAAGGATATTGTTAAAGATAAAAAATGTGAATCAATCGGTGTTATTGATAAAAAGAACAAGAAAAGAGTTATTTCAGTGGAGGTTGCTAGAAGGAGAAGAATTATAGAAAGAGATGATGAGGAAGGCGATGATGAAACTGTAGGAAAAGGGAAAAATGCTAAAATTGGTGAAGCTCTGAGACGGAAAGTTGATGAAAGTGTTGTTGATAATCGCATCTTGAAGGTATTTTTGTTTAATATTGTGAATTTCTTTTGTGTCAGTAGTCTTTCTTGATTATTTTTTAAAAAAAATTCAATCCTAGTGTATTTTTTGTGTGCATGTATTTTTTTGTGTGCATTATCATAGTGATTTATTTTTTGGTTCATTATTGTAGTCTTGATTTATTTATATCTTTTTTATTACATGATTGTGTTGGGTTCAACAGTAACCAGACAAAAAAGGAATTGAGATAGTATGGTTAAATATAGTTGCATTTTTTTTTTTGTGAATACTTGATCATAAATATTCTCTTCAATCATACAAATCAAAAGTGAAGTAAAATTACTTGTTTAATTTCATAGGAAAAAACAGTAGCATATGCATAATGTGCATAAGAAAGCTTGTAAGTGAAAGAACAAAGGATTCAGAATAGAAATAAATATCTGAATTTTACAGAGATCAGTCTGTCTTGCTAATAATGTTTATCAGCAGCTCTTACTAACCACACAAACATAAATCATAAAAAATAAATCATAATGTATACATGTTAGTTTATATTTTCTTTAAATAAACTAATTTAACTACATTTTTTGTTTGAAAAATGAATTATAGTGTTGTTTATCTTATACATAATAATAGATTCTCGCTAGGTATTGTTGCTTTCAATCATATTAAAAAGTTATGTTTCTTTGTTGTTACGCCTTTTTTTTTATATCGTAGCAATATGATAGACTACATTTCTAGTTAGAACAATGAATTGTTGATAGTGTTGTTTGACTTACACATAGTGAAAGATACTAGCCAGTTATTGTTGCTTTCAATTATATTAGAAAGTAAGCTTTGTTCTTTGTTACTTTGCTTCTTTTTTTTTTTTCTTTTTGATATTGTAGTAATATGATATATTAAGGTGTGAGCAATTTTCTTGTAAGTCCTATAGTTAGTACGGTTAAGTTTATTTTTGTACAATTTTTAATAAGTGCATTGTAAAGTTGTTGTTACATATAAGGAACTTTGAAATTATTTTTAAATAAATTTTATCATTTATACATATGCTAAGTTATATGTAGTAAACGTTGTCTATATTTCAAATTTGAATCGTTTGTATGATTTTTGATGTATACGATTTGAAGATTGATGTATGTATGATGTGCATATAATCTTTTTATTATATTTAAGTTCTGTCATTGCTTATGCAGGAGTGGGATTACTATGTTCCAAAAGGATTAACATTCACAAGGGCTCGCTTTAGCTCTCATGTGAATACATCTATGGTTGAATTATTGAAAATAAACTCTCTTCTGTTCAACTTGATATGTTTAGAGAAACAATTTTTGGACTTGTTCAAAATCAAGTTCTATGTTACCTCATGAGAAAAGAATTGGTTCAAAATAGATTGGATAAGTTTTATGTTGACATAAACGGTAGCCGTTTGTACTTTGGCATTGAAGAGTTTGCTGCTGTGACCGGATTAAAATGTGATGAAGATATCGTTGCAAAAGATTTTTATGAGTATTTCAATAGACTAAAACGGACATACTTTCCTAATAGAATGAACGTTGATAAGAACCAACTTGCCTATTGTTTTTTTAATAAGAAATGGAATTCTGATGAGGATGTTGTTAAGATAGTTGTTTTGTATTTTATTTTCACATACTTGTTGTCCGCTGTAGCTAATAGGAATTTCGTTCTGATCAACTTTTCTCTCTTGTGGAAAGTGGAAATATATGTCTTTTTCTTGGCGGAAGAAGGCTTTTCTGGAATTGATGGAATCTATTAGAGACAAAATGTTTGCTGTAAGAAAATTTCATAAATTTGGTGGGTTGCCTTTAGCTCTGCAGATATGGCTGTATGAATATTGCTCGGATGTTAATTCGGAAATTGCGATATACATAGTTAATAAGAGTTCACGAATTTTGGATTGAAAAGTGATTCATGATCGACCAAATACTGTCTTTCTAAAGAAGAATTTGTTTAAAAGATGTGGTGATAAGGAAAATATTTTGAGGTAAATATGTAGTTGTTAATTATGATAATTTTATTTTCTGAATTTTTTTTACTGTATACTAGATGTTTAGAAACTTTCTTGAGTCAAGTGAAGAAATACAAGTCAAAAGTAGCAAGTGTGGTAGTGATCTTATTGACAAAGTTGAAGAACAAAAATAACATGACCTAAGGAGGAAAAAGGATATCGTTCAAGCGTGCAAATTGGTGAGAGATGATGGGGAGGACATGATTTTAAGGAATGGAATTGAAAAGGTATTTACTATTTTTCATTTTTAGTAAATTTTGTATCATGCAGATTATTATCTTGTTCTGTTTGATTTAATTAAGGGATAATTGTGTATAATAGCAAACTAATAACCTAAAATAAATGGAGTAGGTACGGTTTGATTTAATTGTGCTCCATAGCAAACGTTTGCCAAAGTTTGCCAGTCACCTCTCTCCCAAAAATCTCGCTCGCCACTCTCCCATTCTCGCTCGCCACTCTCCCATTCTCGCTCGCCACTCTCCCTCTGCTCGCCTCTCTTGCTTTATACACAGAAGTGTATAAATTGTGTTTCTGTTTTGTATAAAGCGAGAGACAATTGTATATACACATTCAAAAACATATATCTTCGTGGTATACACTTAATTATACAATTTACAAACATTTTTACTTCGATTCAATTGTAAACAACTGCAAATTTTATGCAAATATTGCAGCGAAAAAGGCCAACGAATTATACAATTGCAGTGAAGTAAAATTGTTGACACCCAATTTTGGCCTAACATTTTTAAAATTCGTCGTTTTTAAGTTTATTTATTTAATAGTTCAAAAAAATATATATTTTTTTATATATATAATTTTTAATAAGTTTGTCGATAACTATCTTTATTTATCAAAAATTTAGAATTTCTTTTTAGTTAATTTTTTAAAATTGCATTGCACATGTCATTAGTTACGTTCATTATATTATTTTAAAATTAATTTTATTTGTTACATTTGTTAATATTTATGTTGAATTCAACACAATCTAAAATTTAGTCAAATACAAAATAAAAATAAAAATAAAAATAAAAAAAATTAGAAATTCTATTAATAATTTTGAGCCTACAATTTCAAGCCACACATTTGGGTCCATTATATTTTATTTATTTAGGATGATGAATAAAGAAAATTGGGGAATTAATTTGAGGAAGAGGGGGAAAATAACCCTAATCTCTTCCCCTTTCCCTCTCCCTTTTCCATCTCTCCGCCTCCCTCTTCTCTTCTCCCTTCCCTCTCCTTGGCAGCCACCCAAACAACCTCCAATCACTCTCCCTTTTTCCGACCAGCCGTCCTCCTCCCCTTCTCCCTCTCTCTCGCGATCCCTCTCTCTTTCCCTTTCCCTGTTCTCTCTTCTCCTCTCGCCTTCCTTGCTACCTCCCTCTCGTCTCTCCACCAGCAGCAGCAGTGACGAGCCGCCAGCAGCAGCAGCCGTAACGACCGGCAGCAACAGCAACTCCAGACAGCGAGGGAGGCGACCAGCAGCAGCCCCGGCGAGATTCGCCACCACGCGCTGGTGGCAGCCTCCCCTCTCTCCTTCTCCTCTCATTCTTTTCTCCACTCCCCTTCTTGTTTTTCTTTCTCTCTCATTTTTTGCAGGTCACCGGAGAGCTCGAAGCTTGCCTCACCACACTGGTTTTTTTTTTTTAACTCCGGCGAAACTACGATCTTGGAGCTCCGACGAGCTCGTTAGCAACTAACCAGACCACGCCTGAAAGCTTTCAAATCTTACCGGAAAATAATACTTTGGTAACCCGTATCTCATCATTGTTTAGTTCTTGTTTTGATAATTAACTGTTATTATTTTCACATTGCTACTGTTTCTTCTTGGTTTTACTTTATTTTATTAATATTTGTATGTTTGTTTCCTTATAAACGATGTTTTGTTTAAGATTTGTTATGGATTTATAGTGGTAGTTTTGTTGACATTAATTTTGTTATAGTTAATTTTTTCCACGGTAATTTGAATTTATGTCCTCTTTTAATTCTTTTTTTTTTTACATTACTCCTATTTTCTTATTTGTGCTTCCTGCACATTTGTTCTATTTTGATTATTATTGATTATTATTATTATTATTATTATTTGTCATTATTTAATGTATTGTGAATTAATACCGGTGCATAAATGATTTTCTCTTACTGTTTTGGCTTTTTGTGTTTAGGATAAAGATAAAGTTGTCTGATTTTTTATTTATTTATTATTTTATATTGTTAGGTTTGGATTGTTATAAATATTTGTTTGTTTCTTCTTCTTTACCTATATATATTTTATTTATTTTTTAATACTATTCTAGTCTTAATCACATTGTTTGAGTCCTTAACTCCTTATTGTGTAATATTTTCCGGTGATCTACTCATTTGGTCATTGTTAAAGCTATGTTGTTTAAGTCTATTTTTCTTTGTTGAAATATTATCGAATTCGTTATAACTTAATGGCCGATGAAGAAATTACCGTCGATTTCCAAGGCCTCCAATGTTAATAAGACGGATGTTTTTTTTTAAATTTATTATTTTATATATTTAATTTTATTCATATTTATTTATTACTAACACTTTTACTAAGTGTGTTTACAGGTACCCAAGACTTGCTTCCTTGAAGCTATTCGAAAGGAGTTCGAATTATATTTTTAATTAATTATTTTGTATATATCGATGTTAGGCAAACCTTAGGCCGATATTATTATTTTATTTTTTATTGCGTATATTGCATGTTATTATATTTGTACATTATTTTATTTTTCTCCTCAATTTGAAGAAAAATGAATTTAATCGGGACCCACACTTGTGGATTTCGAAGGGTGCCTAACCCCTTCCCTTCGAAATAATTTGAACCCCTTACCTAGAATCAAATTGGTTTCGTAGATGACTTAATGGTTTCCTAGTTTTCCTAAAATTAGGTGGCGACTCTTTTTAAAACTCGTTTATTTTTAAAACTCTCATTAAAATTGAATCAATTAATTATTTTTTGAGTTGCCGCGACGTTTCGTCCTATTTTGATAGAGTGGGGATGTAAACAGAAATGGCGACTCTGCTGGGGACTATTAGAGGTTTTAACCATATGAATTCATTTTTTTTTAAAATTGAGGAAATTCTTTTATTGTGTTATACCTTGTATTTTTATATATCGTTGATGATGTGTATATTGTATTTGTTGTTTATTCAATTTTCTTTTATTGTATGTATATTGTCATTGCACTCATACATCTTTTCGCCAAATGGCAAATAGTATGCATTAGGAAAACGGAAGTTACGTGGCTTTCCACGGCTTCTTTCAGAAATACACAAGAGTTTCATTTGTAAGTATCAAACGAATAGTTGGAATGCGGTCATCCGACGTCGTTTGGTTGCTTCACCCCGTTGTTTGTCCGACTCGGGTTACCGTCAACTTGAAAACTATTCTAGTGAAGCCTAAGGTAGAGCAAAACCAAATTCAAATCTAAGCATTGAACTAAGATAACCCAACACCCAAGGTGTGTTGGGTTAATTAGATAGACCACCTTGAGTCCAAAAGTGCTTACGGTCTGAACGGACGATCATATTTATTTGTTTAAATTTGAAGGATGTATACATCATCTGAAAAAATCATTGTCCTCGGAATTGGGAGTATATTGTAGCTTATTCTATTTATAAAAAAAAAAAAAATCTCTCACAAGTTACTAGTTTAAGACGCGGGAACCCAGAGAAGAGAAGAAATAAAGAGAGAAAGACCTTCTATGGAAGCATAGTATAGGATTGAACCCCTGCGGGGGACTGAATATTTTGTATCCCATTTTCCCTATTATGTATCCCCATTCATTTTATTTGTATAAATTTGTATAAATTTTGGGACAATGGAATGTTTCAAATGATATATACATTCTTTAAATCGGTAGTCCTACCCTAGGCATAAAAGGATCACATATTTGTATAGGACGCGCAATAATTGTTTGTATGCTATGCGATATATTTCAGTTTGTCTTTAATTAAAACAATATTTGTGTGTTTAATTCATTATTTGTGTGATATTTTGCATTATCCATTATGTACATGAACTAACACTCTTACATTTTGAGTTGTTCTTCTTCACAGCGAAAAATTGATTCAAAAATTATTATTTGTCCGAAGTCGCAAGAGACAAGAGGATTAGCGAAATGCGAGTCCTTGTATTTCACAAGACATTAATATTAAGTCAAAACGATAAATCAGGGGAGTATTTGACTATGAGGTGACACCCACTTATTTTTATTATTATTTTGCATGATGGTCCTGCTCTCACATATTTCTCATATTTTTGTAGGAATACCGTCCCCGACATTAGTCGGGGATGGTCATGACAATGTTTGGATCTCGTGAAAATTGGGAGGAGACAGTCCAAGAAAACATCCAAAAAGAGTATACGTAGAAATTACTGTGAAAATTTGCAGGTTATATTCAAAAGACAGTATAAAAATTGACGATTAAGAGACTATAAAACATATTGGTGCGGAAAAATGGGGATCAAAAATACTTCATGACTACAAATTTTAGTGGCGCTAGACCTAGGAATTTCTTTGAGTTTTCTAAATTTTTTATATGCCTTATCTGCACGAACTACGCGTACCTGATTCTCATTTTAATGAGATACGTAGGCAACCCTTCTTGGGTTCGGTTTTATCTTCTCCAAAAGTAAAAAAATAAAATCAAATAGTTTGTGCATATTTTCCAAGTCATATCTGCACGAACTACGCATACCTGATTCTCATTTCGGTGAGATACGTAGGTAACCCTTCTTGGGTTCGGTATTATTTTTTCAAAAGTAAATAAAAAAAAATATAGAAATAGTTTGCTAATATTTTCAAAGTTATATCTACATGAACTACGCACACCTGATTCTCATCTTAATGAGATACGTAGGCAGCCCTTCTCGGGTTCGGTAATCATTCTTTCAAAAAATAAAGTAGCTTGTGCATAATGTAAGAGTCATGTCTTCAGCTCGATTGGTACCTACGTAGTTAAGAGCATGTAAATATATTTGATATGATAGAAAAGACTGACTTTGCGGTAAACTATAGATTCTCGTGGTGCCTCTTATCTGTACTTTTGTGATGCTTGAAAATTCTCTTGCATGCAATCAAGATAAGAATAAAACTAACCTTATGTTTCATGTGCAATGTGTGGTGAGCTTTTGATCAAAGTTCAGTTGTGTTACACTGTTGATCTAGAACTTGACTTGAATGTTTTTCGAGGCGAAATCCTGAGTAATGTTTGGTTTGAGAAAGGATTGTAGGCCTTTTTTGATTCGATTGTGCCTTTCAAAGCCTACCAAATTACATTAATCCCTAGTTTTCCCACTTTGAACCTGAAACCTTTCTTTGGACAACTACATCTTAACCACTACCCTTTTAAGTGCTTACAAGCACTATCCTCGCTTGGCCCAACCTTCTTGAGTGCACCAAGAATTTGCAAATTAAAAGAGAAGATCCATGTTTGAAATTTCCGAAAGCAAAGATATCGAGTCTCCCAAAGTCAAGAAAACAAAAGACTTCTAGAGAAAAAAAGAAAATAAAGGAAGAAAGAAAAGGTGAAAGAAATAAAGAAAGACAAAAATACCCTTACAAGGTCAATGAAAGGTGGGAAGGAAAATACTCCAACAAAAAGGAGAAAAATTTTATGAGAAAGGAGTGAAATAAAAGAAAAGTTCCAAGAAATAAGGATTCAAAAGAAGTCAAAACAAAGAAAAAAAGAAGAAGAGAAGAATGGAAAAGCTCCAAAAAATGAGAACTTAAAAGAAGTCGAAACAAAGGAAGAAAAAAGAAGAAGAAGGGAAAATAGTCAAAAATGAGAATTCAAAAGAAGACGAAAGGTGGGAGAACAATGAAGAGGATCTGACGTCAAAGGCGTACCAATCATTAAGAGCACAAATTCTGTGTAACACTCAAGGAGAAATTAAGTCACTTTTATCCCAAATAAATATCCTATCCATCCCTAAGCCTACGTTACAAGCCAATGACAAGCCCTACATGATCTCATTCTAAATATTCTCACATTAGTGGAGATTTACATAAGGGTCAAGCCTATGGTATCACAGTTGTATGCATTGAACATTCTTGTGAGTGTGAGTGCACTTTGAAAATGTCCTAAAATCAAATGTTTCAAATATGTGTGAAATAGGACAAATCTTTTTCGTGAGGCACTTGAAAAATGAGGATTGATATAATTCAAAACCTTTGTTTGAAGCAAGATGAACAGATCATGTTGATCCTTAAGTATATTGGAGGTACCACTTGAAGCTGTAGGAATTACCTTAAATTCAATTTAAAAAAAAAAAGAAGAGAGATTTACCTGCAATCTTAGCTGTTGGTACCAATTGTAGTGAAGGTTTGACTATCTCATCGCATTTTTTTTTTTTTTTCAAAAAGAAAAGAAAAAAGTAAAAAAACACTCATTCTTTAATATTTAAAACCTTTTTAAGAGTCTTTCAATTTTATTTAAAATAAAAAATAAAAAAAAATTGCCTTTTGAGTTGTTCATTGTAAAAAATGTCATCGGGTTAATCCCGAATGTGTGAGAGTCATATTTTACGGCATGGATTGTTCGTCCAAAAATGTGACATGTTTTTTTATAGGCTTTGGATATCACATGCAATATTATTTTCCTATTTCATCATGTTCATATTGTACATTTTCTACTGATGATCTTCTTTCAGATTTTTTGCAGTATTCATCATCTACAAGTTTGAAACTACATTTGACCTGATTCCTGGATCAACAGGATATGTAGGTGCCAAGACGGCTCGGTCATATACTCAGTGTGATTATTATTTCTCCTTACAATAAAAACTGGGACAGAATTTTTGAAAATATCTCAAAAATTCTCAATAGAGGTGTTATCGCCAACAAGTCAAGATTGGAGATCATTTTGAGATTTGCCAAAATTCTAACTGGGACAGAATTTTTGAGGAAGACCTCAAAATTCTGATAAGTACTGCGAGAAGCTTGATAGCAACTACAAAGATCATGCATTGAGAGTTAATATTCATGCATTGCAAAGATCATGCATTGAGAGTTAATATTCATGCATTGCAAAAGATCATGCATCGCGAGTCAATATTCATGCATTGCAAAAAATCATGCATCGCAAGTTAATATTCATGCATCGCGAGTTCTTATTCACACATCGCGAGAAGGTTTCATTCCTCGCAAAAGTTTACATATCGCAAGTTAATATTCATGCATTGCAAAAATCATGCATCGCGAGTCAATATTCATGCATTGCAAAAGATCATGCATCGCGAGTCAATATTCATGCATTGCAAAAGATCATGCATCGAGAGTTAATATTCATGCATAGCGAGAAGATTTCATACCTCGCAGAAATTCATGCATAGCGAGAAGATTTCATTCCTCGCAGAAATTCATGCATTGCGAAATTCATGCATAGCGAGAAGATTTCATACCTCGCAGAAATTTTATACATCGCGAGAAGATTTTATTCCTCGCAGAAATTCATGCATCGCGAGTTAGATCATGCATTGAGAGTTAATATTCATGCATCGCGAGTTATTATTCACGCACTGCGAGAAGATTTCATACCTCGCAGAAATTTATGCATCGCAAGAAGATTTCATACCTTGCGGAATTTATGCATCGCAAAAAGATTTCATACCTTGTGGAATTTATGCATCGCGAGAAGATTCCATCCCTCGCAAAATTCATGCATTGCGGGAAGATATTCATGCCCCGCAGAAGATCATGCATCGAGAGTCAATATTCATGCATAGCGGAAAATCATGCATCTCAAGTCAATATTCATGTATAGCGGAAAATCACGCATCTCAAGTCAATATTCATGCATAGCGGAAAATCATGCATAGTGGAAGATCATGCCAATATTCATGCATTGAGAAAATCATGCATTGCGAGTCAATATTCATGCATCGGAAAAAAAAATCATCATGCATTGAGAGTTAATATTCATGCATCGCGAGAAGATTTAATACCTCGCAGAAATTCATGCATAGCGAGAAGATTTCATTCCTCGCAAAATTTATGCATCGCGAGAAGATTCCATCCCTCGCAAAATTTATGCATTGCGGGAAGACATTCATGCCCCGCAGAAGATCATGCATTGAGAGTCAATATTCATGCATTGAAAATTCATGCATCGCGAGTCAATATTCATGCATTGCAAAAATCATGCATTGCGAGTCAATATTCATGCATCGGAAAAAAAAAATCATCATGCATTGAGAGTTAATATTCATGCATCGCGAGAAGATTTAATACCTCGCAGAAATTCATGCATAGCGAGAAGATTTCATACCTCGCAGAAATTCATACATCACAAGAAGATTTCATACCTTGCTGAATTTATGCATCGCGAGAAGATTTCATTGCTCGCATAATT
Organism: Solanum sitiens; assembly: GCA_016801875.1. Classification (NCBI taxonomy): domain Eukaryota; kingdom Viridiplantae; phylum Streptophyta; class Magnoliopsida; order Solanales; family Solanaceae; genus Solanum; species Solanum sitiens. Next base: position 538,736 of record JABWTJ010000080.1, read on the forward strand.
TATGCATCGCGAGAAGATTCCATCTCTCGCAAAAGTTTATACATCGCCAAGAAGATATTTGCATTTGCATTTAAGTCGCATCTATTCGGAGGTGAAGGATGTGCACCATATCTTTTCAACGTTCAAGTCGGTGAAAACTTGCGTTGAAAGATATTTGCATTTAAGACGCATCTATTCGGAGGTGAAGGATGTGCACCATATCTTTTCAACGTTCAAGTCGGTGGAAATTTGCGTTGAAAGATATTTGCATTTAAGACGCATCTATTCGGAGGTGAAGGATGTGCACCATATCTATTCAACGTTCAAGTCGGTGGAAATTTGCGTTGAAAGATGTTTGCATTTTGTCCTACCGATGGACATACATTCAAAATCCTATCGATGGATAATCTTTTCATTCGTCCTACCGATGGACATGCATTCAAAATCCTACCGATGGATAATCTTTTCATTTGTCTTACCGATGGACATACATTCAAAATCCTATCGATGGATTATCATTTTTTATCTTATTCGTCCTACCGTTGGACATACATTCTAAATCCTACAGATTGATCATCATCTTTATTCGTCCTACCAAGGGACCTGTATTTATCTCCATTTATCGTATCATAAGAGATGCTACACTTTTTCTTTTAGTTTTGCCTATAATAATGAGTTTTACCTTTGTTTTTTTTTAGAACATTCTAGAGTATGCACTCTTAGAGGAGCCACATGTGCGAATTACTTCAACAAAGACGCAACAAAGCGTGAAAAGTTTTAGATGCGAGTTCGGGATTGATTTCCACTATATTTCCACCGCACTTCTCTACAAAGGTCATGTGTTCGGTCAAAATTGAGTTTGTCAATTTTCGTTGTCCACAATTTCTTTCATCAATCATACACAACGAAAGGGACAGCTGTTGACACCCAATTTTGGCCTAACATTTTTAAAATTCGTCGTTTTTAAGTTTATTTATTTAATAGTTCAAAAAAAAATATATTTTTTTATATATATAATTTTTAATAAGTTTGTCGATAACTATCTTTATTTATCAAAAATTTAGGATTTCTTTTTAGTTAATTTTTTAAAATTGCATTGCACATGTCATTAGTTACGTTCATTATATTATTTTAAAATTAATTTTATTTGTTACATTTGTTAATATTTATGTTGAATTCAACACAATCTAAAATTTAGTCAAATACAAAATAAAAATAAAAATAAAAATAAAAAAAATTAGAAATTCTATTAATAATTTTGAGCCTACAATTTTAAGCCACACATTTGGATCCATTATATTTTATTTATTTAGGATGGTGAATAAAGAAAATTGGGAAATTAATTTGAGGAAGAGGGGGAAAATAACCCTAATCTCTTCCCCTTTCCCTCTCCCTTTTCCATCTCTCCGCCTCCCTCTTCTCTTCTCCCTTCCCTCTCCTTGGCAGCCACCCAAACAACCTCCAATCACTCTCCCTTTTTCCGACCAGCCGTCCTCCTCCCCTTCTCCCTCTCTCTCGCGATCCCTCTCTCTTTCCCTTTCCCTGTTCTCTCTTCTCCTCTCGCCTTCCTTGCTACCTCCCTCTCGTCTCTCCACCAGCAGCAGCAGTGACGAGCCGCCAGCAGCAGCAGCCGTAACGACCGGCAGCAACAGCAACTCCAGACAGCGAGGGAGGCGACCAGCAGCAGCAGCAAACGGACAGCAGCAGCCCCGGCGAGATTCGCCACCACGCGCTGGTGGCAGCCTCCCCTCTCTCCTTCTCCTCTCATTCTTTTCTCCACTCCCCTTCTTGTTTTTCTTTCTCTCTCATTTTTTGCAGGTCACCGGAGAGCTCGAAGCTTGCCTCACCACACTGGTTTTTTTTTTTAACTCCGGCGAAACTACGATCTTGGAGCTCCGACGAGCTCGTTAGCAACTAACCAGACCACGCCTGAAAGCTTTCAAATCTTACCGGAAAATAATACTTTGGTAACCCGTATCTCATCATTGTTTAGTTCTTGTTTTGATAATTAACTGTTATTATTTTCACATTGCTACTGTTTCTTCTTGGTTTTACTTTATTTTATTAATATTTGTATGTTTGTTTCCTTATAAACGATGTTTTGTTTAAGATTTGTTATGGATTTATAGTGGTAGTTTTGTTGACATTAATTTTGTTATAGTTAATTTTTTCCACGGTAATTTGAATTTATGTCCTCTTTTAATTCTTTTTTTTTTTACATTACTCCTATTTTCTTATTTGTGCTTCCTGCACATTTGTTCTATTTTGATTATTATTGATTATTATTATTATTATTATTATTTGTCATTATTTAATGTATTGTGAATTAATACCGGTGCATAAATGATTTTCTCTTACTGTTTTGGCTTTTTGTGTTTAGGATAAAGATAAAGTTGTCTGATTTTTTATTTATTTATTATTTTATATTGTTAGGTTTGGATTGTTATAAATATTTGTTTGTTTCTTCTTCTTTACCTATATATATTTTATTTATTTTTTAATACTATTCTAGTCTTAATCACATTGTTTGAGTCCTTAACTCCTTATTGTGTAATATTTTCCGGTGATCTACTCATTTGGTCATTGTTAAAGCTATGTTGTTTAAGTCTATTTTTCTTTGTTGAAATATTATCGAATTCGTTATAACTTAATGGCCGATGAAGAAATTACCGTCGATTTCCAAGGCCTCCAATGTTAATAAGACGGATGTTTTTTTTTAAATTTATTATTTTATATATTTAATTTTATTCATATTTATTTATTACTAACACTTTTACTAAGTGTGTTTACAGGTACCCAAGACTTGCTTCCTTGAAGCTATTCGAAAGGAGTTCGAATTATATTTTTAATTAATTATTTTGTATATATCGATGTTAGGCAAACCTTAGGCCGATATTATTATTTTATTTTTTATTGCGTATATTGCATGTTATTATATTTGTACATTATTTTATTTTTCTCCTCAATTTGAAGAAAAATGAATTTAATCGGGACCCACACTTGTGGATTTCGAAGGGTGCCTAACCCCTTCCCTTCGAAATAATTTGAACCCCTTACCTAGAATCAAATTGGTTTCGTAGATGACTTAATGGTTTCCTAGTTTTCCTAAAATTAGGTGGCGACTCTTTTTAAAACTCGTTTATTTTTAAAACTCTCATTAAAATTGAATCAATTAATTATTTTTTGAGTTGCCGCGACGTTTCGTCCTATTTTGATAGAGTGGGGATGTAAACAAAAATTTTCTTCCTATACACTTATAATTATACAATATACAAATATTTTACTTCTATTCAATTGTATGCAAAATAAATTTTATACAGATATTGCAACGAAATAGGCAGCGAATTATACAATTGCGCATATACAATTGCAGTGAAATAAGCCACCGAATTATATAATTGCAGCGAAATAGACCAGCGAATTATACAATTTAAACCAACGAATCATACAATTGTATATATATAGCGATGCTAGCGAATTATACAATTTAGGCTAGCGAATTATATAATTGTATATGTATAGCGAATTATACAGTTATATGTTTGATATGGAGCGCAATTATGCAAACTTTGCTATAGCATACAAATATGAATTTTTTATTTGCTATATGTGAAAGTTGTCCTTTAATTAATGATTTACAGTGTATAAAAATAAAAAAGTATTGTTCGACATGTCATGATTTATGATTGTTTAATTGATCCTTTAAGAAATACTTAACATGTTGGTGTTGTATTGTGTTTAATAATAGTCAATTAGCTTAGCATATTATTTGTTTTGAAATTTAATTTTTATGTTCTACTGAATAATTTTCTTTGTTGGTGAATTTTGTGAATATCAAATACCATTGTCAGTATGTTTGATTTTTTATTTGTTAAACACTATTCTTTGATTATTTTTTTGGTTGATTGTAGCTTGGGGAAGGATTTTCTTCTTTAAAGAAGTATGATGAGGATTCGTTTGCGTCTTTGTTTAAAGACAATGCTTCCTCATCTAATCCATTAATCTTTAACACCATAAAAAATGCTCCTTTTTTTATGCGGGAGGAGATGTTGAATATCCTAAAGAGTTTGTTCTTAGGAGTGAGTTTGAAAAGGTATGTGTTCTTATTATTTATATACTTCATACATTTTTTTAATATAATAAAATAGTTTTCTTTAACAGCTTAGCATAATTTAATTTATTTAAGAAGCTTGTGGAACAGAAAATCCTTAATACACCTGTTCATGATGATACAAATTATGAGGTACATATACTTTATAAATTTTAGTTATTGTATTAATATCTATTATGGTATAATTGGTGGCTGATTGAATTATACTCTTTGGACACTAGAATGGTACGACTTACAAGAAGAGAGTTAATGATGAAAAATATTCGAATGATGATATTGATGTATCCAAGAGTAATGAAATGCAGAATAATGTGGTAAATGTGCATAACAATATTTATTTTATTTTCGATTTAAAATGAATTTGATTTTGTTAGTTTTTTATTATTTTTTTCAAAATTGATAGTTTGTTTCATGGAGATGTTTGTCTATAAGATGTATCTGGAAATAAATGATATATTGGATGTTTTATTTAGGATGTTACATAGTTAAAAAATTCCAGCAAAAGGATCAACAATACATGTCTAATTGATGTTGTTGAAAAAATTGAATATAGTGTTAACTTGCCAGATAGAGGTATGATTGTATGAATATGATCTTTGTATCTTTTCATGTTGTTGTAATTTTAATTACATGTTTCTCTAAATAGATTTGGAGTCATTTGGAGCGGGTGATTTTAGTATTTCCACTGATTCACAAGTGATGGTATTATATGACGAGACGATTAATCAGTGTAAGAAATTAAAAGAGATAAATTCACTCCAGCCTATTAATATTGAGGATCATGTTATAAATGTGGATGATACTCCATTGCCCTCAAAAAGAGTTAAGACTTTGGCAAAGTTGCAAAGATCCCCATTTGTTGTTGAGTTTGACAGTGTTGAAGATATCAGGAATCAATATGATAAGAACAAAATTTATAATGTCAAGTATCCTTTCAATGAATCAATTGATGAAGACGTTGATTATGAATTGATGATTGAATTTGCTAATTTTGTGGATAAATGGGCTTTGAAGGTAGATCCAGGTATGAATAGTTTTCTGTATGACATTGTTACTTGTATACATTTGTGTTGTATTCTAGTTTGTTTGAAGTTTTACTTATAAGATACACGTGTATTTACGAATTGTGTTGTTGCAGTATATCAAAAAGGAAAAGATATTTTGAAGAGTGCATTTGTTTATGGAGATCAACACATCAAATTGAGGGATTGATTCCATATAATGAACTATGGTGGAAGGACTTCAAATAATACGGTATGTCTTATGCTGTATACGATTGAGATTTAAAGCTTGAATGGTAATATGTTATATGATAATAATGTTATTGGTTTAAAGTATCTTTTGTATGTAAATATATTTTAGTGAAGTTGAGTGGTTATTTGATATCGTTACTATTGTACTAGTTAGTTAAAAGTAATGGATTTGACATTTGAGTATATATAATTTTGAAGTTTGATATTATCTTGTTTAGTTGGAGCAGTATGTATAATCTTTAAGTATATAGATTTTTTATTTTTTGTTATGAAATATTATTTTTTAAAATTGAGGGTGAATTGTGTAGTTTATATTAGAGTGTACTTATATGATGTTTGTAAGGAGGTATATAGCAACATAAATAATTGAATTGACGTATTTGTCCTAATCAAAACACAGATCTCATTTCTTGAATAACTTGTAAAGTTTTTCTTAGAGGAGGGAAAGATGAATATCTATATGTGCACTTTCAAATCTTAGTTTGCTTTTCAGCATAGTGTTTATATTTGATTCACTTATTGTTTTTTCCAGCATATTGATGTCATATTTTACTATTTGAGGAAGCTGTACAAATATGACAAAAAAATTGAGATCAAACTCACAACTGCTAATTTTCCGTTTTGGGCTAAGATCCAACAGTTGTACAAGCAAGTTATTGAGTCTACCATGAATTTTGGCATTGTTACTGGAGAACATGAAGTTGCTAATTATGTGCTTGGATCGTATATGTCTTGTGCATGCCCTTGGTATTTAGTTGATCATGTGTTAATGTCAATCTTTGTGAAGGAATTAGCTCATTGGGTTTTAGGAATTTTCACAATCAATGATAGAGGCATTCATGTTTAAGATTCTATGTGAGGTGCTGCTCATGATCGTAAAGTTCTGGAGGCATGTAAAGCTTATGCGATTTTGATTCCACACTTATTGTATGTTACTGGATTTTATATGAAAAAGCAAGGTGTAGCATTTGATCAACCACCGTATACAAGCACAAGTATGTTGCATCCTTTGGATGTAACATTTGTTGATAATTTGCCAATACAGAAGAATGTGTAAGTTGTGTTAAGTTAGTTTATTTTACAAAGAGGAAATACATAATTACCCCATCAAAGTAAGACCTATTTTTTAAAAAGACACTTCAACTTTGTGGGGGTCCTAGTACCCCCTTATTCTTATTTATAATGAATTTATTGTCCCATTACGTGCGTACGTGGCATGTAGAGTGTAGTTCACTCTATGATAGAGAGTGATGGTAGAGAGTGAGCTGAATCAAAAAGTAAACAAATATTTATTTATATATTTATTTAATTAGTAATATTCTTTTTTCTTTTCTTTTATTTATTTTATTGTACTTTCTCAATTCTTTAATTTTATTATCTTCTTCCCCAATTTTTTCAAAGAACAAACTACCCTTTCTCTAAAGACCCATTTACTTCACTCATTTTTTTCCTTATCTTCTTGCTTCTCTTTGTTTCTTTTTCTTCTTTTGATCTTATTTTTTTTAATATAGTAATAATTGTAAACCTCCTTGATAACATTGTTCCTTTTGTTAAAAAATAAAATAAATTGTTATGTAGTTCTTTAGCATGTAAATAGAGAAACTTCTTCGATTTGTATTATAGAATTTCATTGCCTTCATCGTAATGGTGTTTCGCTTCATAATTGTGGTAACTTTGAAAAGGACATTGTAGATTGGAGGTGATTACTAATTTTCAATTTATAATTTTTAGCAATTTTATTTTTTATTTAACAATAATTTGATAATATTAATGATGAAGATGGTAAAATAATAGTGACGTGATGAAGACTATCTGAAGAATTGACAAAAATGGCAGTACGTGGAGAATTTGGTTATGAAGAAGAAGAAGAAAGAGAATGAAGAAAGAGAACAGAGGAGGGTAATGAAGAAGAAAAAGAAAGAGAATAAAGAAAGAGAAAAAAGAAAGAAAGAAGAAAGCCAAAAAAAAAAGAAATTAATAAAATAAGAAAAATAAAAATTAATACGTGGCAGATTATAACTGGTGCGTGATTACACTTCTTTTCTTGCAATTGAGGTTAGTTAAAAAATGGGATATTTACAACACTTTAAAATTGTTTAAGGGGGTATTAGGACCCCGCAAAGTTGAAGTGTCTTTTTAAAAAATAGGTCTTACTTTGATGGGGTAATTATGTATTTCCTCTTTTACAAATGATTTATATTTCTTTAATAATTATATTTTTTTTTATATATATATGCAGGGATTGTGATGTTTTTGTATCTGCTTTTGCTGAGTATTTCATTCGAAATCGTCAGTTACCTATTAATTTTGATGTAGAACAATATCGGAGTCGATTGGCAGGTCTTTTATGAAATTATGGATTGAACAAGCAGAAACAAGAAGCTGAAAGTGAATCTGAGTTCCCAAAGAGAAAAATTAAAATTAAGGATAAAGATATTAGGCAACAAGCGTAGTGGTTGTTTTGAAAGTGACATATTGTTTTAATGTTGATTGTTAATGTGTTTGTTAAATCGTAAGTTTGATATTTTGATTATATATTTGTTTTATTGACAACATGTTATGCAACATATTATTTATAATTTTTGTTGCTCACAATCTTTTTATCAAAGTAATGCATAGATGTAGTGATATGAAATTTATGTTACTGTGTGATGTGCTAATATCATAGTAACCAGCTACATTTAGCTTTGACTAGCATGTCTTTCGACTTATTCCAGATGTTGATATGGATATCTATCAATCCATCTTTTTTCCCACACAGCTCCACAATTATAAAAAAATGAGAAAACTTTAGATAAACCAATAATCCCTTTTTTTCAGGTAAGTATCAGGGAAATGTCTTAAAATCTGCTTTAGATGGCAGATATACCATTTTGACATTCCTCTTTGCTGCAAGCACATGTTGCATGTATAAAAACATGAAGAGATGCTACAATATCAGAACAATTTTATTTTTTGAAATAGTCTGTATATGTATCATGCCATGATGCTAAAGTGATGAATCATAACAAAATTGCAAAGAAATTGAAATCCATACAAATAACTTAAAAAAAGAATAGAATGAATTAGTAAAAGTCTATTAATAACAAACATGACACTTTCTCATACAGATATCTAAAATATTGTACATGACATCAATAAATTCATATAGTATTGTAAAGAAATAGATGCACATATATATAATTACTATTTTTAACTTCTATTTTTCTTTAGGCATGTTGCTGCAGGTTCTAATGTTATGCCCTTCTTTTCCACATTTTCCACATGACGTCTTATATGTTTTTTTTGATCGATTTCCAAGTTTTTTCTTGACTTTTTTTCTGGGCTTTCAGGAACTTTGTTTCCTATTGGATGCGATAAAATTTCTTCTCCCATTTCTTGGGGTAAATCCCATGTACTTTCATCGGGCATTGAATTTACGGGTATATCATATATCTTCATCATGTTCTCCTTGGTATAGTATAATGAGCTGTAATCATCTCCATCCAAATCTTTTTTATGTAATACTGCTAAAATGTGCACATGGAAGCTCATCGAGTTGATATTGTTGGCATGTACATATTTTTGATATAAACGATGAAAGTTTTGCCCATATGTATAACACTACGTAGGTAATCACTTGATAGGCGCACCTATTGACGATAAATAATATGATTAGTATAAATATTAATGGTGTGCAATTTATATTAAGAATAATTAATACGATTAGTATAAGTAATAGAATTTACCATCATATGAAGTGCAATTTTCAGGTTATCAGCAAGAATTAATTCATATTTTGCTGTAAGTTTGGTATTTGTATATAGAGCTTCTTTTGACTTGTCATAGTTCCATTTCTCAATTAATTTACGCTTCTCTTCAAGTAGCCTTGTTATCGGGAGATCTCGTGCGTCTTTTGTTACTGAGTTAAGCGATTCTGCTATGTTGAATGTCATGGTCATTGTTCTATTACTTGTGGAATGTGCCCTTGACCATTTACTATAGCCAATTTCATACAGATAAGTCTTCACTCGATGATCAATTCGATTAACTTCATCCATATAGTAATCAAAATCTTTCACAGTGTATGTGCGAGCCATTGCATAATATAATTTCCTTAACTGTAATTGATTTCTTCTGAAATTTTCTTTGATATTTTTCCACAGATGCCACATACATGCATGATAATTCTAAATATATAACTGATATAGCTCTAATTATGCTTTGATGCCTATATGATACAAAACAAATTTTATCCCTCACTCCATACGCTTCCTTGAACTTTTCAAAAAATCATTCTCATGATGCATTATTTTCAGAATCGACAATCCCATATGCCAATGGTAATATATGTCCTAAACAGATCGTAATGAATTGTAAGTGTAGTATATTATTTTTGAGGAAAAAAATGATTTGTGGAGAAAGATAGTGCAATTTGTACATGTGAGAAAATATATTGAAATTAATAAGGGTTGTATACATACCTCCAACATCTTGACAACTAGCAGTTAGAAATATTCCATGATAGGCTGCTTTGAGGAAGCTACCATCCATAATTACAACTGGCCTGCAATTTACCCAACCTTGTATTGAAGAATTTAAAGCCACAAAAGCATATTGAAAATGACCTTTGACTATTTTTTGTAAACCGACAATAGATCCAAAATTCGATTGTGTCAACATGTGCAGATATCTTGGTATCTCAGCATAGAATTCTGTGGGATCACCTCTAACTATTTCAATGCTTTTAACTTTGCTCGATTTGCTTTCCAGTATGTTAAATCAAGTCCAAACTGTTTGTTCATATCAATAATTATGTCTCTTGCATTGTATACAACTTTTGGATCATGATATTTGTATTGTAATTCTCTTTCAAGAATAGTTGAGGTTGCAACTCGTTGTGACATTAGTCTATCCTTTGCTGGACAAGTGTTTTTGGCAATGAATCGTCTCACTTTGAATATTTTTGACTTGTGCAATGCTGAGCATTTTAATTTCCAAGTGCAATCCTCATTTACACACTGAAGGAAGAATCTGAAATGTATACAAAGTTTTGGTGAATGAATACATAAATATGTATACACGAATGCAATGTATATATTAATGTTCATTCCAGTGAAAAAAAAACAATCTTGATAAATGATAATTTATTTGTTGTTCAATTTTTCGAATGAATAAATACACGAATATGTATACATTAATGCATTGTATACATGAATATTCAATCACGAGATAAATTCAAATCTTTTGATAATACATAATTTCAGTTATCTGTTTAAATTTATAAGTGATTGGATTAATGAAGTATACCATTTTTGAAAAGGTATACATTATAGTAGATAACATAGATTCATATTCAACTTATATTAATTGAATAATACCTTGATGCACTTGATCTATTCACTTTAAACTGAAACTTCTTTCGAATTGCATAATTTTCAATGACAGACTTCAAAATCTTCTTATCCTTATATAGTTGACCTTCTGAGGGTGTGTTTCCAGCATCACTTTCAATAATATTGCATTATTGAAAAGATGTTATCTCTCGAGCAGCCATATCATTATATTCAAGTACACTCAAATTGTCTGCGTTAGTGTTACTATGAGGTATTATTTGGGTATTGATCTCCTCATATTCTTCTCCAATAATTGAAAGTGTACGATGAATATCTATAGTTTTTCAAGTTATATTCAATGGATACTCTTTGAAGTTTTCTGAACCTTTTTTCAATTCAATGTATACTTGTAATCCCATAGTGTTTCGTATACACATTGGTACAGAATTTTCATCAATCTTATGATAAAAATCAAAAGAATTCAAGGAAGTATCGACATTTAGATGATGTGAAAGCCAGTAAATCCGTTGAATTCAATGTTTGTTGTAATAACCACCCCATCTATGGAATAATTCACAAAGTTATTTGTGCTATCCCATTCACCGCTATGATGAATCAAAACTATCAAAGATGCCATTTATTTGTTGAAATTTTGTGGTAGTATGTCATTTTTTTTTTGTAATGAATACATGAAGTTTTATGAGTTTATGGATGTTGAATCGCTTTTTATCTGGGGAGTTTTATGGTTTTCCACGTTCCGTTTTTAATGTTGTGTGAGAGTGGCGGTTAGTTTCATAATTAAAAGAAAAACCTATTAGTTTTCGTAGGTTAATTAATATGGGCTATTTTGTGCTCCTTATTTTTTGGGCTATTTAATGCTATTTAATTAGGGGCTTTTTGTTGCTAATTTTCCTTAATAGTTGTACATATATGTCATTATCTGATAAGGGTGTGTGTTTGTGAATCAAGCTGGCTCCGTAAAGGCCTATGGGCTATTAGAGATTTTGATTTGGGATCCAGGCACAATTAATTATTGGTAAAAGGTCTCTATTAGAAAAACAGTTATGCAAATTATGTCGAAGCTTTGGCTTTCATTTTAAGGTTGTTTCATCGGATTTAAGTGAGTTAGATATACATTCAACGTATGCACACCCAAAGTTGAAGAACATAAATGTGATTTGAAATCAAGTTAAAACACATATTTATGTATTATGCCTAGATTCAAACACACTTCCCATGTAACCAAGTTGGGGTTAGGTGGCGAGGTTGAAGAGAGAGACGAGAATAGGTGAAAGTGAGTGAAATTTGGGTTATGGATTAAAAAATGAATGGGTTAGGATAAAATTTGGCCTTTGTCAAATGGGTTGGAGGTAGCAGACACACTCTTGGATTGAGAACAATCGATGGCGAAAAAATGATTTATTTATTGTGCTTTTGGATGGTGCAAATTTAAGGTGTCTACTTGAAAAAAAAAAGTATAAGTTCTATGGGGCAATTATGTATCTTTTTTAATGCAAATATACAAATTATTTTATCTGGCACGAGTTTATTTAAAATTGTGTTTATTTGTGAAGTACATGTATATATGAAATTAAAAAAATAATTTATTTTATCAAGTCAAATTTTATTTTATTCATAAATGTATCTGAGTGATTTTTAAAAATGAAAATTTTAAATTGAGTGATTTTATTCCTTATATTCCAAGTTCACAATAGTAATTAGTCATAATGTTAAATTCTTTTACCTAGTCTAATTATGATTTGTATTTTTCATATTTCCATCTATTAAAAGACTAGTTCTGGAAACGTGCCTTGCACGTTTCACCTCTGTTACTGTTATAATTTAAATAGGACCAGCTCTTGTTGATATAAAATTGCTCAACATTGTCTGAAGTACTCCTATCTGTGTTTTTGTGCATATAAAATAAACTATTTTTAGTGTTTACTTTCTACATAATCAGTAAAATAGTTTATTTTCTGCCTAGAACATAAATATCAACATTTTTTTTGGGGTGGGTGGGGGTGGGGGGAGGGACAATGAGCAACTTGTAAGGCTAGAACAATATTTTTACTAATTAGAATTATCACTCAAAAATTATAACCCCCAAGGCCCCAAGACTGATGTTTCTTGGGACATAAACACTCCAACAATTATTAAAATTAAAAAATAAACGAAGAGCACAAACCAACAGAAATAATAATGATCAATAAAAAAATATTACATGAGAACTATTACATGAAAAATATGTGCAATCAAATTAATTTGTAATGGAATCTTGAATCACTTTAGTAGAAGTGTTGAGGATAACACTTTTTTTGCAAAATTCTCGTGGCCACCAACTCTGTGTGAATTACAATATTAAGATTAGTAACTTCAACAGAAAAATAAGTAATTTTCAATGTGCATAAAGTATGCATATTGTACACTATCCTAAGATAATAAACAACATCACAATGAAACAAAATTTGTCATTACTTTCTATTTCTTGAATAAAACCTCAACATTCGTTAATATATTTGACAAAAATAATAGAAAGACGACTACCATGTTGATAACAAAATGGTCAATCTGGTGGCGCATTGACGTCTTGAGCTAGTCAATGAAGTATTTTAAACAATTTAGAAAGCTTTTATAAGTACAAAAAGTTACCATGAAATATAATACATTCTTAGTTATGGTAGATCAAGTATAAGGTGCTCGCTTGCATGTGCAATTAGCTATCCATTCATGATTGCAACAAAATCGCGTATAATCAAATTTGATATTCTATAAAGGTGAGATGTATGAAAATCGTCTACAAATCATACTATCGTTCAAAGCAATCTAAATATATATCATAGAAATATTATTTACTTCTACATGAAATTTAAGGTTTATAATAAAAATAAGTTAGAACAAAGAGATAGATTTGCTAGTCAGGAAACATACCTCGAAGCTTCATGGTCTTTGTTGTTATTCATTTTCCAGAAATAATCTGGGAGTGACATCTCCTCTTTCTTATATTTCTAATTTTTAATTGTTAATTACCAATTAATTCAAATGCTAATTAATGGGGGTAAGCAGTAGTTGAGCTTGGAGATACAAAAGGGCTATTTGTTAATTAGTATTTAGGAGTTACAAAAGTTTTGAAAGTAAACGGATGTCTTTTCCTATTACATAGAGTAGAAGCTTCGAATTAATAGAACCGTTTTTTTTTTATTCATAGACTTGATTATGTTACACATTAATTCAAATTAAGAATATATATATATATATTTTAAAAATAAATATAAAAAATTTGAGAAAAATAAATAAATATTATTCTTGACTTTAGAGACATGCCACATCAGCGGCTTCATGTTTCTCCTTTATATAAGTATATAGATATAGATAGATTTTAAAAATTAATAAAAGATTTTTTAATTTAAAAAAATGGTGAAGGACATTTTCGTAATTCAACTTGAACTAAAAATCTTTCCACTTATAATAATATATAATGATTACTATTTAGAACTGGAGATTTTAATAGAGGACAGAATTGGTGGAAATCCAATGACTCTTCGGGGAGATAAGTGAATTTCAAGAATGTATATATACATGGTGAAAATCGAATAGGAAATGGCTGGATATCATGCCTAGTAGACTATGTAGCAAATTATTTGCCGGAAGGGATTAGTGATCACAGCCCGGTCTGCATTTTAGACCAAAGTGGAGGCACTACAGGGCTATGGCTTTCCAAAGACATTCATACGATTAGTAATGAACTGTATAACCTCAACAAAATTTTGAGGGAAAGAGAGGACTAAGGCAAGGCGATCCGATGTCACCATTGATATTTGTGTTAGTCATGGAATATCTTTCTAGAGCATTACAAAAAATGGGAGAACTACCTGACTTTAAATTCTATCCTATGTGTCATAACACGAAGCTAAATCATCTGATTTTTGTTCATGTTATCTTGCAAAGGGGACTGAATATGGAGAAATTTAATATTTTTGTGGCAGGGGTAGATGATACACTAAAGAATCAAATACTACAGTTGACTGACTGGCTTTACAATCGGAATTCTGCCAATTAGATATCACTTTCTTCAAAGAAATGGACAAAGATTACAAGTAGAATTACCAATCCATACTCCAAAACTTTGTCATATGCAGGTAGACTACACAGTATTAATCAACCTTGAATAAGCAAAATATTTCTTCTCCGAAATGTACAGAAACAAACAGTAACTTCATCAGCTTTTGTCAAAACAGGATCATGCATCATAGTGAGTGACCAAATCATGGAACAATTGTTTGGCTGCACAACTTCTCCAATCTCAAAGTCTTATCAGGTTTTGGATTGGGCACTTCTTTTGCTGAGAGCACATTATCCGCTCTACTAAACTGCATTTGCAATAATAGAATATGATGTTTGTCAAGCACAATCAGAGACACGAAAAGTAACAACACTAAAACAGTCATTCATTCTATATTTATCCTTAGTGAGCCGTGCAGTGTCATTGCCAGCACTAGTAGTTACGGAAGTTTAATGACCAAACAAAAGTTAACTGAGGAAAAGCCAATTGGAGTTGTAGATTACCTGGAAGAACTTTGTGGTGGAACCCAAAGTCAATGACAAAGTCTTCAAATCTGGAAGAATACTAACGACGTCATCTATAACCTCTTGAAAAGTACCATGACTTGAAGTAATTTCTAACTCCAGATGCTCCATATTAGTTACTGGCAATATATGTCTTACATATTTAGGATTGATGATAACCTGAGAACCATCAAAAAGCAACTCAGAAACCAAACAATCGTATACTCATTCTGGTGTCCCATTATATTGGCAACAAAGACTATCTGACGTTGAAGTTGAAAAAGAGTACTTGGAAAAATATGCAAAACATCATAAGCATATGGAAGAAAGAAAAAGGGTTACCTTTTTAGTATTGCAGATCACACTCAAATGCTTGGAACGAGCACACGACTTCAAAATATCCCTAAACCATCTGTACCAGCATTTAGAAAGCCTTACAGGATCTAAACATACCTTAACGAATTCCAATTCTTTCAACTCATCTATGCCCTTAATTTTTGTGAGGCGACCCTTGAACTCCAACGATTTTAACTTGGGTGAATTTATTCGTACCTCGTCTTCTACAATGCAATCCATCAGCACCAAGATAGCCAAATTTGGATGAGAAAGATGAAGAATTTGCAACTTACAATCAGCTATGATGAGTTTCTCAAGTAGAGTGAATTTGTTGATAAAATTTGTCCATTTCGTATCTTTTTCACTAACATTACGCAATGTCAAATTCCTAACTGTTGGCATGGGATTAGTCTCAGATTTACTTAAGATAATGCAATCATCTATCAGGAGTTTCTCAAGTAGAGGGAATTTTTCTAAGAAAATCATCCATGTCGTATCCTCTTCACAAACATCACGCAATGTCAAATTCTGTACCGTTGGCATGGGATTAGTCTCAGCTTCACTTAAGATACTGCAATCATCTATCTCGAGTTTCTCAAGTAGAGGGAATTTTTCTATAAAATTCAACAATGTCTCTTCATGATAAGCTCTTCGCAATGTCAAATTCCGTACTGTTGGCATGGGATTAATCTCAGCTTCACTTAAAATAGTGCAATCATCTATCTTGAGTTTCTCAAGTAGAGGGAAACTTTCTATAAAATGCATCACTGTCTCTTTATGATAAGCTTTTCGCAATGTCAACTCTCTTACGGTTGTGGAAATAATCTCTAATTCACAAAAGTCCTCCATGAATGAAATAAATTCAATTGAATCAAGATATGCAGACTCTATACGTATTTTACCATCAGAACAAGGAAGATGAACGCCGAAAAATTTCAGTTCAGGATTTGAAACTACAATAGTATGCAAGTTTCGAGTATCCAGAACACGTAATTTTTCAATTCGAGGACAACCAGCAATGAGATCCTTGAAATCATGATCCTCAATGCAAACAACGAATAGAAAGAGAAACTTAAGAGCAGGAAGCTTGAATGAACAATTAGTAATCTCACAATCCGATATAGTTAAATCAACTAATGTAGTAGCGCAAAATGCAATACCACGCAGGTAGTAATGATTACGATAAATCGTCTTTAAACCAAGAAACAACGATTTAACGTTTTTTTCAAAGGCAAAACAAATCCACTTCTTTACCAGCTTTTTAGTAGGAGAGTCTTCAAGTGTCATTCGAAGAAATAGTTTGTCAATATCACAATCGTATTCAGAGGGCCTCTTACGGCTTTCTAACAACTTCATCAAGTAAGTCAAGAAGGCAACTCTTTTAGCTTTGTCTGCAACACTGTATTTTGAATAGTCGGCACCAAAATCCATTTCGTCCAAAATAATTCTAGGGTGATAATCCCAAATGCTTCCCCATTCTTTGGACACAATTCTGAATTTCACACCAACTTTCCATGGAAGATAAGACTGAATTTCACGGATTATATCGGTTGGCAAATTAGACATTCTGTCCACTGATTCTTCTGGCGGATTGGAAATTCCGTTCACTGATTCTTCTGGCAAATTGGAAATACCGTTCACTGATTCTTCTGGCAAATTGGAAATTCCGTTCACTGATTCTTCTGGCGGATTGGAAATTCCGTTCACTGATTCTTCTGGCAAATTGGAAATTCCGTCCACTGATTCTTCTGGCAAATTGGAAATTCTGTTCACTGATTCTTCTGGCAAATTGGAAATTCTGTCCACCGGTTCTCTACTTCCCTGAGACCTTTTTCGTTTCGTCATTTTCGAGATAGAAGTGTTGTTGGTTTCCAACTGATGCAGATTCGTAATGGGGAAAAAGAATTACAGAGAGAAAAATAATGAGTTCATTCTGTTATAGATATATATATATATATTGTGGGTATCAAAGAAGAAGGATTAAAATGCAAAACAAAAAATAGAAAGGGACTAAATAGCAAACTACCTCAATTTGAAACTTGATATGACCCCGAGCCCACTCGTGGTCAAGATTGGATTCTAGGTCTCTAATCTCAATTCGAGATTAGAGATTAGAGTCATCGTTGTGTCTCGAGTCATGAATGGTGAGGTTGAAATAGTATTTTATGTTATCAAAGTCATTTAAAAAAAGAAGAGGAAAATGAGTTCAATCGAAAAATACTTTTTAAAACATTTAAGCTAATTAAATATGAGAAAATTAATAAATATTTTCTGATTGATAGATTGGTTCCGAACTAGGGGTGTCAAAAATGAACTCAAACATAGATAACCTGTCCAATTCGCTCAGAATTTTAAGGGTTGGGCTCAAGATAATTTGAATTAGGTACAATCTCAACTCATTCAAGTCTAACCCATTTGAAGAGAATCATCAATTGAGCCTAATTTAATCTCTAATTTCAACGTGTTTTAATTTTTTTTTATTAACACATGTTCCTATATTTTTATTACTTTTTTCTAAAAAAAATCTTGAGCTGAAATTCAAATTGCGACTATAAAGGTTATATCAATATATTAAATTATTAAGATTAATCGGGTCAAATTAGATGGGTCAAACTCCAACCCGTTTTTAACCCATTTGAGCCGACAAAGTAAACTTGAACGGATCAACACCCAACCCGACTTCTATTTCAACCCATTTTAATTTCTTCAATTTCAACCTAATCCACCCATTTGACACTCCTAATCCCAACATTTGAATCCTTTGTGTTGCAAAGATACGCCAAGAATAAGCAAGGTTTAGATCATTGAAGATAGAATAATTAAAAAAAACCATATACCCACCCAGTTCAATCTCTAATTTCAACATGTTTTAATTTTTTTTTTTATTAACATATGTTCTTATATTTTTGTTAGTTTTTTCTAAAAAAAAATCTTCAGCTGAAATTCAAACTGCGACTATAAAGGTTAAATATCAAACTAACCCATTTGAGCCCATAAAGTAAATATGAGAATTGGTACAAAAATATCCTTATTCTACCTTTCAGGTCTAAAATGCCCTTGACGTAAACCTTTAAGCTCTATTTTACCCTTATATTTAACAACCTAAATTCATTAATGATGTGTCACTATTCTATTGGCTATCCTAAAAATTAATTAAACTAATTAAAAAAAAACATATACCCACCCGTAAACTTACCCAAATACTCATACTTTCTGGCCAAATCTCGTCTCTGTTTTTATCCCCAAAGATCAATTCACCAGAGCTCCTGATCATGATCAGCAGGATTTTAACTCCAAAACAATAGAAGATACTTGAGCAAAACTATAGCAAGTTTTAGGCAAATATGATAATGCTCTCTCTGCCTATGAACTTATTGAGGACATGATCTTAGACTGAAGATTATTTTGGACATGAATTAGATTGAACGTTATGTTGTAGTTGTAAAGTATCCATTAGAAGAACTCAGACCACACCTTGGGAAGTAAAATCAATAGAAACATTTGGGTAGGTATATGGTATGTTACACAAGTGAAAACGCTTACCATAAGGTGCTCTCAAATTAATTTCTAATGTTTTAACCTTTCAATGCTGCATCTGCCATTAATAGGCGTAAAGTTCTCAAGAGTTAAAGAGGCACTTCTCCAGAAAAAGAAAAAAAAACAGAACAAACTACACCTATTCCTACATATTAAATGACTTCAAGAAAAACATTCTTTCAAAAAAGTGGTCCAGCACCATAGTGACTGACCAAGTCATGGAACAATTGTTCGGCGATAACAGTTGCCAATCTCTAAGCTTCAACCTCTGATAATACGGAGTTCAAAATGAGTTGTTAATTCCTTCACATCATTCCTCTCTACGAAAACTGCATTTGCAATATAATAAATATGAAGTTTGTCAAGTACAATCACAGAGACGGAAATAAAAAACAAAGGAAAAACACTTCCAACCTAATAAGACTAATTAAAACAGTCGAATCCATGAATTCTCACGCATATCCTAATATTTTATCCTCAGCCATTCATTCTATAATCTCTTCTTAGTCAGTTGTGCAGTGCCATTGCCGGCCAGCACTAGTTGTTATGAAAGTTTAATGTGTATAAAATGACTTGACAAAAATTAACGATAATAATAGAATTTAGAAGCCAATTGGAGTTGTAGATTACCTTAAAGAACTTTGTGGTAGAATCCAAAGTCAATGACAAAGTCTTCAAATCTGGAAGAATCCAAGTGAAGTCATCTATAACCTCTTCAAAAGTACCATATCGTGTTTTAATTTCTAACTCCAGATTCTCGATATCATGTACTGGTAATATATCAGTTACCTCAACAGGAATGAGGACAACCTGACAACCATCAAAAGAAATTCAGAATGATTAGTAACCAAACAATCATATACTCGTTCTGGTGTCCCCTTTAGAAACATTAGCAAAGGCAAAGTAAGCTAGAATTCAACTCAGTGTTTCAAATCAAAGCTTTCGTAACATTTCATCCAATTAACCTATTTTGGATGTGTTACCAATAATATAATATGCAAGCACTTTCTTCGTCTTTAGTAAGATTAGGAAGCTGGAGATGTGCATCAAGAAAAAGTTGTGTCATGTAATAAAGGAACATTAAAGATGATTGACATAGATGTATTCTATGAGCTTTACAATGTTAACACGCAAATCAAATTGAAATAGCAATATTTTTTAACCAAATATACAAGCAAGCATTATGTCTTTCGTACCTATTTTTATTTATGAATCCAGGCCTTCAAACCAAGAAAATGCAGTATGGCATGCAACTAATTCAGGAACGTCCTAAGCATATAGAGGACCGGAGAGTCCCAAAAAAAAGTTACCTTTGGAATATCGCAGATCAAACTCAAACGTTTGGAACGAGTACACGACTCCAAAGTATCTCTAAACCAACTGTACCAGTTATCAGGAAGCTCAAGGGGATCTAAATATAACAGAACGAATTCCAATTCTTGTAAATCTTGTATGCCCGTAAAATCTGTGAGGCCACCCTTATACTCCAATGATTTTAACTTGGGTGAATCCATTCTTACCTCCCATCGCACAATGCTATCCTTGAGCACCAAGCTAACCAAATTTGGTTGAGAAATATGAAGTTTTTGCAACCAACTGCAAGTATCAATGATGAGTTTCTCAAGTAGAGGGAATTTGTGTATAAAATGTTTCACTGTTTCTGGGTCATAAGAATGTCGCAACGTCAACTCTCGTATTGTTGTGGCAGACGTAATCTCTACTTGACAGATGTGTATGTTGAATGAAATAAATTCAAGTGAATGAAGATTTGGTGATTCAATACGTATTTTACCACCACCACCACCATGAGGACAACGAAGATGCACTCCAAAAAAGTGCAGGTTAGGATTTGCTTTAGGGAAAATTGTATATAATGACAAATTAATAATACAAATTAAATGTTATAATCATACTTTGATTTAATTGTGTCTTGTAGCAAACTGTTTGTCAGTCGTTCCTCTTTCAAACTCTCGCTCACTACCTCTCGCTTTTATACAAACACAAATGTATAAAATGCGATTGTATTTGTATAAAGCGAGAGAATTAAGTTACCCCAGGAATTCTTGTTGATAGGGGGAACTGGTGAATAAGTATGTTATCATCAAAAAGGAAGAAATGTTAGTTCGAAGTTGATTTGAAATGTTAGTTTGAATTTGATATGAAGTTTTGATGATTTAACAAACGTATCCATCTAACAAGGAACCAGATCCTTGTTATTGGAACTGCTGACAGTGAGATGAATGATAAACTCAATGTGAGGTATATTTGTGTGTTATCATAAAAAAGAGAGAAAATGTTATATTCTGGGTGTTTTGACAATTCTAAAAAAAAAAAAAAGGAAAAATGTTATAGAGGTAAAGTTGTGACCTCTACCTTCACACGTTATGATAAAATTTTAAATTTTAATTCCATATAAGAATTAGACTATTTCTGGCAAAAACATAGTAACTATAACTAACAAGTGACTAATTAAAACTTTCAAATTTTGAAGGAAAAATTATATAAATTGGTATATTTTGATAAATAATTATTATTTTAGAATATTTTTTATTTATTACCAATTATAGCAATACTATGTTAGATATGTATTAAAAGTGAATTATGTATGAATTATATATGAATTATATATGAATTATATATGAATTATAATTGTTTTTTAAAATATATTATGTTTGTGTGGTAAAAATTTAACACATTGTATTATAAGTGTATTAAAATGTGTGATAAATGAATTATCTATTATTAAAATTTGTATTATATGTGAATAAAAAGTTGTTCTTCGTAATATGAATTAAACTTGTATTATAAATGAATTAAAAATGTTTAAGTGAAAAAAAAATATTATTACTATAAATGGTAAATATTTTTTAATTATAATATATTTATGTAAGTTTCCCAATTTTAAATTTGTAGATTAAAGGAGTTTGTTCTTCTAATAACTTTGTTAAAACCAAAACAAATACGGTTTGTGGGCTTCCTTCCCCAACGGCCCAACTTTAACGGCCCATCTAAACAGATAGAGGAGTAGAATAATTATTTATTCAATTTTAATTTTTTAAAAAATATATCATATATGCGTTTAATTTAAATTTTGTTTGAATGGTTGTGACATATTAATTCATAATATATTATATTATATTGTATGTTTTGTGTTCTATTGACTATAAATAGTTGGATAGACTGAATTATTACGTAATATCACATGTTTATAATTTGAAAGATAAATCAACAAGAAATCTAGGGTATAGGTATGGGTATAACTATTATAAAAAGGTAAGGTAAATGATAAGATAAAGTTATTAAATAATAAATAACGATACATTATGAATAAAACATTAAGATTACGATACAATCATACCAAATCAGGCGTTACACAAAATGGATTTTTTCATTGTTACCTACTAATGGATTTAGACGATACAATAAAAATTAAGTAACTATCAAAACAAATATTGTACTCAAAATAACAATACAATACGATAGGTAATAGACCATCAAAACAAAGTGTTATGTGTCCATTTAATTTGTATAGTAGATGATTTTAGTGCATAGAATTTCAGCATATAAGCATAAAGTTTTTTTGCTCACAATCTATGATGAAATTTAGACAAGCTATGGACAAGCCTAACACAATTTATCTTGATTATTGAAAACGATACTATTTAAACTTCTTATGCTGCTGATTTTTGTATACATTAAACGTGACCGAGTAGAGATAGATGTTTCAAACTTACTAACAAAATATATTATATGAACTTTTAAATGTGCTTCTATTATCATTCCTAATATAACAATTATGATTTGTATATACGAATTATCTTTTTGATTTATTAAAATGTTAGATTTGATATAAGAAAACGATAACTCAATTGAAAAAAAAAAAAAAAAGGTTCTACCGAGAATTGAACTCGGGCTATTGGATTCAGAGTCCAATGTCCTAACCGCTAGACCATAGAACCCTTATGTGATGATATAAGTAAATAGCTGGTTTTAGTGAAATTTATTTCAATAGAACGTCTGATCTTTTATATAAGTAAATAGCTGGTTTTCAGTAAATAGCTGGTTTTAGTGAAATTTATTTCAATAGAACGTCTGATCTTTTATATAAGTAAATAGCTGGTTTTCAGTAAAAGTAAAATTTTGGTTAAATATATATATATATATATATATATATAAGTATTGACACTTTTTAATATAAGTGAAAAGTTTAGTCTAGTGAATAAGTGGTTGGAAAATTTCTTAAGATTGTGTGTTCAAAAAGTCCCACATTGGGGGTAAAGTGTTCCCTAACAAAGGCGACTTCGTACTTAAGGGACTCGAACTCGAGATATCTTGGTTAAGGATGAAGTAGTATATACCACTCTACCACAACCTTTATTAGTATAACTATTTTTCTTAATTATAACCATTGATATCTTTTTATGTAAGTGCAGAGCCTGTTATTTTGTAACCACTTTTCTGTTCTTTTGCTAGCCTTCTGTGATAATAATGCAATTTCTCTTTATACAAAGATTCTGACATAGTACAACATGGTTTACAGGTATCCGATTCTAGTGTTGTGGTGTTTCTCCTTGCATTTACATTGTCAAGTTTTAGTGTTACTTAACCTTAGATAATAACTGCAGAGGCAAACTCAAGATTTGAAGATAGGGGCACTACTAAGACTCTAAGAATTATTCAAGGGTAAGGTTAGGAATAATAGAAGAATTAGTTAACATTTTTCGGAGAAGTTATTATCATAGCATTTTTTGGAGCATGTTTTATAATAGGCAAAAGTATTCATCACCCTCCTGAACTTGAAGCGTTTTATTTGGTGTACACTTAAACTATATTCTATTTTAATTATCCCCTCAAACTTGTTTATTCCACTATCACGTACACCTTTTTGTCTGCTGCTCCTAGTGTGACTACACATGCGCGTCAGCTGGCAAAAATAGTGATGATGTGGATTTCCATCTGGATAAATAATAGTCACCTAGATAAATTAAAATGGCAAAAAATAAATATCATATTCCAACTCCTTTCCCGGTTGCCGTCAATCTCCACCACCAACCACTGTATCTCCTCCTCTCATCTCTCTTTCCGATGCAAAATCAATTCTTCACTCTAACCTCCTTTCCGCTGCAAAACAACACGGTTTCTTCCAGCTCACACAACACTCCATCTCCTCTCACCTTGCTCAATCAGCTGAATCAGAATCCTTATCCATTTTAAACGATGAGAAACAACTTTGCTACCCGAAGAATTGGCCCTTGGGCTTCGATAATGATGATGATGACGACGATGATGTCGTCTGCGGCCGGTCAATATTAATAAAAATAGAGATTTTACATTTTTTTTACTGTTGTAGCTTTATGACGTGGCAAAAAATCACTCCCTCACGCGCCTAGTAGAGTGTGATTTCAATTTCTACGCTAGGTGGACAGAAAAGGTGCACGCGTTGAATGAATAAACAAGTTCGGGGGGGGGGGGGGTAATTCAAACAAAATAAAGTTTAAGTATACACCGAATAAAAAACTTCAAGTTCAGGGGGTAATGAATACTTTTGCCTTTATAATAACATTATTCATATCTTAAAGCATTTTTTCAAGCCAATTCAAAAAAAAACTAAAAAAAGACTTGTTTTTTGAAGACTCACTTTCATCATTACCTCGATAAAAGACAATCCAAATTTCAAGAGGAACCTTGCCACATTAGTAGAAGCCTCTAAACGAATTCAATCCTCAGATCTTGTTTTCTCAGATTGCTTGGTAAAAGCAACTTGAATAGATTGAGATTGATTCTCAAAATTTAGCATCTTGTTAAAACACTTCTTGTGGATGCTATTTACTTCACCAACATGTAAATTAAATCGTTCCAAACTATGATTCCAACCAGTTTTTGTGAAAAAAACACAGGAATCGAACTCACGAAGTCGTTTTCCAACTGAGCAACTTCAACCAATTCGCCCAAACACCTTTTAGTCATAAGGATACACAATTAAATATATAATCGTTTAGCCACTATCTATACATATATACAATTATTTTTCAAAAGTTACTGTGCACCCTCATGGATACATGTGGATCTGCTCCTAAGAAGGTATGTATAGGTCGAGAATTAACGTATAAAGTTAGTAGTTAATCTCGCTTGTTATTGCAAAAGGCACGGGCTAACCCCAACTCCTCTCCTTCTTATTTGTAGTAAGTATATAATATTTAGTAATCACTTAAAAAAACTTAATCTATTCAACGTGTTTACCATATAGTATGTTGTTTTATTTGCTTTGTATCTAGATATTTTTTCATCAGATTTCTCTTACAACCTTACTTTATATTGAATAACTTTCTTTTTGAGTCGAACGTCTATCAAAAACAAACTTCTCTACCCAACAAAGATACAAAGACTCTTTGTACACCTTATCCTCTGCATACCCACATGTGTAAGTTTATATTTTTTTATCGAATCCCAAAACTTCAAATCCTGAACCGTCTCTGACCCCAACAATGTGTGGAATATCTTTCATAAAGTCCAAAGATTGCAAGGTTCTATGTGTGTATTTGTCCTTCCGTACAAATCTAGATATCTCACATGATTCAATGGTCCTAATTACACGTTAGACATTTTGTATGCTATGTATGTGAATTCTGGAGGAGCTCTATTGCTTTCAATTTTTTATTTATTCGTCAATTTATTTCGTATCATATTTAGTTTGTAAAATAATACTGAATATATTGTTGTTGCGCATACATTTCATTCTCAATGCTAGATGTTGTTTCTTATTTGCTATGAGGTTAGATATGATCTGTTTTCAGCTAGAAAATGAAAGGTGTAATGTACTCCCTCCTTCCCATTATATGTCACATTTCGGATTTCAAGAGTCAAACAAGTTTATCTTTGATAGTAAATTTTTTATATCTTTTCAACATTTTGAATTATCAATTATTGTAACTCATATTACCTTTTACGTAGTTTACAAATATATCAATTTTATTTCAAAAAAATTGAAGATTTCATGCGTAAATTTTCAATCAAACTAAAATTGTTTGACTCTCAAAACATAAATGATGTCATATAAATTGAGACATAGAGAGTAATATTTGAAATTATTATGATTAGTAAATGCTGAAACAGGACAAATTATTTTTTTGGTGGGACATTAGGATCTTTCTGCAACATAATTGATAGGCCAAATCTCCAAATAAAATGCATAACTTGTATATATATTAAATATACAACAGTAAATTCAGATTATAATAAAAGTTTTGGTCCCTTCAAAAATTTGTCAATCAAATCTTTCAGTCCTCTGGTCCTGTTGTCATGAATGCTATAATATTATGGTGCGGATACGTTATGATTATGTGAATTAAATATTTAACGATAAGAATATATGTGAGTTGAAATTTATATTGGAGGCAAATTTGCTATATTTTGCATAGTACGAGTACACATATGAGTTCATAATGTAACAAGAATAATTTATAATTACGCAATTTACATAAATAATATATTATTTGTCCACCTTTGTCGTAGTTCTATAATTTTATTGACTGACACGTTAATTTTGTCAATTCACACAATATTACTTTGTAAATAACAAGTCCAATTGATCCATAAATTGAGTAAATGATTAGTAGGAACTCAAAGGAAGTTCCTTGGTGTACACCTAGTTGGTAGCGCGGTAAGAAATAACTAATTTATTTAATTTTCATATACTTTATACGATGTTTGATAGATAGATATAAAATATGTTATTTATGTATAAAACTCACATGATGTGTGATTGGTAATTTAGAAGTACATAATTAATTAATAGTACATGTATATATTTTGAGGGAATCTATATATGTATTATTGTGAAATAACTTTAAACGAAAAAATCAAAAATTAAAAATAACTAATACATGAAGTCCATGCATAGGCCATAGCTAATTTTTACATAAAATAAGTACATAGATTCACTCTCACTAATCTCAAATTACAATTCCATCTGTCAAAAAATACTTGTCCACTATTGACTTACATTAAGAAACTATAAATAAAAAGATAATTTTACAAAATCACCCTTTGAATATAATAAATGCAATGTCTTGAAATATGTTATATAGAAACAACTATAATTAATGATAAGAATAAATTCAAAAATAAGTATTAAATTATTCATATATTTGATAAAGTGAACAAATATTGTTGGATATTATTGTGAATCAAGTAGACTTTGTACGGAATTTTTTGTTAGAAGTCATGAAAGAGGTTGATTTAGATGGAATTATTGGGCCGAATAAAATACTATAGAGTTTTATTTGGGATCCAGACCCAGTTATCAATCAGTTAAATAAGATTAGAGATTAGACAGAAAGGTTATGTGTATTTGTTAGCGGAAACGTGAAACTAAAGAACAAGGAACAACAACAATATTTAACGTGGTTCGGATCAAAATGATCCTACGTCCACCAAAGAACAACTGCACCAATATTTATTTCACTCTACAAAGAATACAAGTGAAATACTACAAGAGAGAGAACACAAATGCCTTAGAAGGTGAGAAGGCAAGTGAGAGGATGATTTGAAAATGAATTAAGAGCTACCTATTTATAGGAATAAATTCATCCTATTGATGTCATCCATGACATCAATGTGTCAAAATTGTCAAGGTTAAGATAGCAAACCATTTTATGGTTTGCCTAACTTTCACCTACCAAGATACAATCTTTGACTTGTATTTTGTACTAATTATCTTCCTACCAAATATTCATATTAATTCATCTTCCATTTAGTTTGATTCCACAAGAACCAAAACCAACTCTTTAAATCTCCACCTTGGTTTGTGTTCCAAGCATGCGTATAAACAACTCCGGCCAAAACTTCTAAGCTTACTGGGCAATCCCATTGTAAGAAACAAGAAGAATCAAACCTTTGTTGAACATACCAGCTCCACCTAGCAGTTGTTCTCTTAGAGTTGCATCAATTGATGCATACTCCCGCCAAGTCCTTGCAGTGTGCAAACTTGGCAAGCGGGACTATTTTGGTCAACATGTCTGCAGCGTTATCGTCTGTGATAACCTTCTCAACCTTGATAGCTCCCTTTTCTACGACATCTCGAATAAAATGAAATCTGACATCAATGTGTTTGGTGCGCTCATGAAATCTTTGATTTTTAATCAAATGAATAGCACTTTGACTATCACATTTTAGAATTGATTTAAGCTGAACTGAACTCAATTCTGCCACCAAACCTTTCAACCAGATAGCTTCTTTCACTGCCTCCGTTGCTGCCATATATTCTGCCTCTGTTGTAGACAAAGCGACAATCGACTGTAAAGTCGATTTCCAACTAACGGCACTGCCAATGAGAGTAAAGATGTATCCAGTTGTGGACCTCCTTCGATCAAGATCCCCTGCATAGTCAGAATCAACATAACCGAGAATTGAAATACCTTCACTTTTCCGGAAGGTTAGGCCAACATCAGGAGCTCCTTTGAGATATCTCAATATCCATTTGACAGCTTCCCAGTGCCTTTTTCCTGGATTTGCCATGTACTTGCTTACCACACTTACAGATTGGGCAATATCTGGACGTGTGCATACCATAGCATACATAATGCTACCAACTGCACTCGCATAAGGAACCTTTGACATATGCTCCACCTCATCCATAGATTGAGGCATTTGTAACTCTGAAAGCTTGAAATGAGAAGCTAAAGGTGTACTTACAGGCTTGCTCATATGCATATTGAATCTTTCAAGAACTTTTCGGATGTACCTCTTCTGAGAAAGATGTACAACACCATTTTCTCTTGAAATTTCCATTCCAAGGATTTTCTTTGCAACTCCTAGATCCTTCATGTCAAATTCCTTGCTCAACAGTTTCTTCAAAATATTTATCTCTGTGATGTTGTTAGCAGCAATAAGCATATCATCAACATACAACAATAGATAAATCATAGAGTTACCAGACATCTTCTTGTGATACACACAACTATCAAATGCACTCCTCGAAAATCCATGTGTAGTCATGAATGCATCAAACCTCTTGTACCACTGTCTAGGGGATTGCTTCAAACCATACAAAGACTTCTTCAGTTGACATACATGGTCTTCTTTTCCTTCAGCTAGAAAACCTTCAGGCTGATCCATATAGATTGTTTCTTCTAGATCACCATGTAAGAAAGCGGTTTTGACATCAAGCTGTTGAAGCTCTAAATCAAATTGTGCAACCAATGCTAGTAGCACGCGAATTGAGCTATGTTTCACGACTGGAGAAAAGATCTCATTGTAGTCAATTCCCTCCTTCTGACTGAAACCCTTTGCAACCAATCTCGCCTTGAACCTAGCATCTTCCACTTCTGGAATACCTTCTTTCTTTCTGTAGACCCATTTGCATCCAACTGTCCTCATCCCCTTTGGCCTTTTAACTAAGACCCATGTCTCATTTTTGTGAAGAGACTCCATCTCTTCCATCATGGCTAACTGCCATTGTGCAGCATCTTTGCAAGAAGTTGCTTCAACATACGAAGAGGGCTCGAGATCCTTAATCTCTTCTTCTGCAGCTACGAACGCATGTGCAATCAGATTTTCTTGCTCTATAAGACGTTCCGGTTTCCGTATCTGCCTTTTGTCCCTTCCCTTCGCAATTGTGTATGGTTCATTGGAAGCAAGTTCTTTAAGATCTGCATCTTTTGACTCATCAATTTGAGTCTCTTGATCCCGTTCCTTGGTAAGCTCCACCGGTAGCTCCACCTGCTCGTTATTCTCGTTTCTAGATAACTCCACAGAAACTTTACGAGGATCAAGTATAGAGGATTCATCAAAGGTAACATCTCTACTAACTACAAATTTGAGTAAAGACAAACACCATAGTTTGTACCCTTTTACTCCATCTACATACCCTACGAATATGGCCTTTTTAGCCCTTGGTTCAAGCTTACCTTCATTAACATGATAATAAGCTGGACACCCAAATATTCGCAAGTATGAATAGTTAGAGGGTTCACCTGACCAGACCTCATTCGGAGTCTTAAAGTCAATCGCTGATGCTGGAGACCGATTGACAATATGAGAAGCAGTATGAACTGCTTCAGCCCAAAATACTTTGGACATCTTAGCTTGTAAGAGCATACAACGAGCCTTCTCAAGAAGAGTTCTGTTCATTCTCTCGGCAACTCCATTCTGCTGTGGTGTGTGCCTGACCGTCTTATGTCTTGCGATCCCATGAACCTTGCAGAAATCATTGAACTCTTCACTGCAAAACTCCAAGCCATTGTCCGTGCGAAGATACTTGATTTTCCTCTCTATTTGATTTTCAACCAAAATCTTCCACTCTTTAAATGCTTCAAAAGCATCACCTTTTGTCTTCAGGAAACGCACCCAAACCTTTCGTGAAAAATCATCAATGAATGTGAGAAGATACCTCTTTCCTCCCTTCGATGGAAGCTTAGAGGGACCCCATAAATCTGAATGGATGTAGTCTAGCACCCCTCCCGTCTTGTGCTTGCCAGTGCTGAAGCTGACCTTTTTCTGCTTCCCTAAGACGCAGTGCTCACAAAATTCAAGTGTGCTGATCTTCTCACCATTTAAAAGGTTGCGGTTGCTCAACATCTCCAATACTCGTGCGCTCATATGGCCTAGTCTCATGTGCCATAATTTTGCCTTGTCATCATTAGATAACTGCACTGTAGATGCATTTACAGAGCCAATAATGGTGCTTCCCGCAAGTGTGTAGAGGCCATCCTCCAGCTTGGCCTTCAACATGACTAAAGACCCTTTAGTCACTTTCATAGTTCCTCCTTTACTCATGTACTTATAGCCTTGTTTATCTAAAGTACCCAGGGAGATCAAATTCTTCTTTAGATCACGAACATGACGGACTTCTGTAATAGTCCTCACGATTCCATCATGGCAGCAAACATGAACTGAACCAATGCCAACTATTTACAAGTTGCATTATTGTTGTTGACACCAAATTTCGGTCTGATAGTTTTAAAATTAATACATTTTGCATATTTTATTTTAAATAGTTCAAAATACATGTTTTTGTCATTTTAATAAAGTTTGTTGATAATCATCCTCTTTCTCAAAGTATTAGGATTTTTATTGATTGTTGTGTTTATATTATTTTATCACCGCCAGACGTTCAAATATTTGTGCATTTTTATAAAATCATTATTGCTGTTAAATTGTATTTTTTACATGTAATTGATTACGCTCATACATTTTTCATATTCATTTTTTCTCTTTTACATTATTAATATTTATTTTGATATTTTGCACAGTCTAAAAATTCATTCAAATTCGAATATAATTTACATACACAGATATTTTATCAATCGACAAGTTTTGGGCCAGATCTCAAGCCCATAACTCAAGCCCATTTTTTAGAATACCATATATATACAATATTTGGCTCATTAGATTAGAGGGTGGTAAAAATTATGTATTTTCAGATTTTTATATTTTTTATCGGGTCCACCACCACCAGAAAATTAGCTAAAGCAACTCATATTTTCCGGTGAAGCTCCGGCCAACCAAAACCACTTCCTGCTTCATCCCTCTTCCCTATTTTTCTGGTGAAACCTCACCATATGCTCCTCCAAACAACAGCTAGCTATCACTACCCGTTTCTCCTCCCTTTTTCCGGCCAAAACAACACCCAAAACCAACGAAAACCAGATCGCAACAACATCGTTTCCAGCCACCCCAAAAAACCTCTCTTCTCCGGCGAGTTTACAACACTGGAGAAGCCATTGTTTCCGACCAACAACAAACCATCAAAAGCCATTTTTTTCTTTGCTCCCAACCAGACCCACCTCCATTTTTCCTTCCTCTTGTTTTTCAGCTAACAACCACCAAAAGCTGCCAGCCCCTTCCCCTTTTCCCCTTTTTTCCTCCGTTTTGCAGGTATTTCAACAAGCAGCAGCTCCCACCCCGATGAACAGGCAGCAGCAACATCGAACTCCGGCGAGCCTCCTTCTTCCTTCTCCGGCAAGAATCTGGTCAGTAGCAGCGACAACAAATCAGCAAGGCCCTCGTGGCTCCACCTCCGGCAACGTAATAACAAGCAAACTCAAAATTCTGGCGAAGCAACAGACCCAACAACTCCAATATATTTTCCAGATCTAACCAAAAGGCAATACTCCGGTAACCCATAGATCATCAATATTTTGTTGTTGTCTTGGTGCTAACTGTCATTATTTTTATACTATTGGGCTGCTTCTTGTTGATTTTTACTTTATTTTACTAACATTTATATGTTCTTGTTCTTATATGCCCTTTATTTTAGTCATAGTTATAAATTTAGGATGATTGTGTTGTCTCTGTTGGTATTGATTATTTTTTTTGTTAATTTATGCATTATTTTTCATTGGTTTATAGTGTTTTAAATTATTTTTGCTACAGTTTATTTTTTTTTCCTTTCTTAATTTGTTATGTCTTAAAATTTGAATTTTGTCATTTTATGTTTATTCACCATTTTTTTTTAATTTTTTTTTTACATTAGTTTTATAGAATTTTTTTATTTAATGAGATCTTTGCTTTGTTGTTGATTTTTATTACTTTATCGTTGCTTCTTTGTTTCTTTTTTTTCTTTTTCTTATTATTATATTGTTGTTTATATTTTTTTTTAATTTCTACAGTAGCTTGTTCAATTGATTATTGTTGTTTGATGGCTGATTTTGTACTTCTTTTGATGACACTTGGCTTTATATTGTTGTTATTACTCATTTCTTTCAATTTTGGTGTTGTTCTCGGCTTTTCCAATAATGGATAATCTTTTTCCAGCCTTTGATTCTCACTTTGTTTCCATTTGAATTGTTTATTATTATTGACATTATTCCCTTCTATAGTTATTTTTACTTACTTATTTTGTTCTTTATACAATTTTGTTTCATTGATTGTGAAGTATATAAGTAAAATTGGCCAATGAGAAAATCTCTCCGTCGGTTTTGAAGGCCTCCCCATTTTAAAAGACGGAAATTTAGTTCATTTTATATTTTTTATTGTTAAAAATGGCCGATGAAGAAATTACCGTCGATTTCCAAGGCCTTCAATGTTAATAAGACGGGTTTTTATTTTTAAGTTATTATTTCATATATTCAATTTTATTCATATTTATTTACTATTAACACTTTTACTAAGTGTGTTTACAGGTACCCCGAGTTGCTTCCCATTGAAGTTATTCGAATTAAGTTCGAACTATACTCTTTATTCAATATTTTGTATATAATACGTTAGGCAAACTTTAGGCCGTTTCTTATATTTTCTTATTTTATTTATTTGTGTATATTGCATGTTTATTATATTTGTACATTATTTTATTTTCCTTCTCAATTTGAAAAAATGAACTCAATCGGGAACCACATTTGTGCATTCCGAAGGATGCCTAATCCCTTCCCTTCGAAATAATTTGAACCCCTTACCTAGAATCCATTCAAAGGATGTCAACAGAATGGCGACTCCGCTGGGGATATAGGGGTTCTAACCATTATGGGTTCATTTTTTCAAATCGAGGATACTATTCTTTTATTGTTTTATTCATTATATATTGTATATTTTGTTGATTATTTGATTATTCTATTCATTATTTATTCATTATTAATTATTTATTGTCATTGCATTCATGACATTTTTCAACATATATGTATAGTATATTAAAGCACGATTTTGCGAAACCGCAGATCGGACTTTTCTATACTCAACCATATTTCAGAATTATCGACAATTTATTGGTTCGTCATGCGTTCAATGGTTGTCGTGAGTTCTAGCCTAAGTTGTCCGCTTGTGTTCCCAGTCATTCAAAGTCACTCTTGGTCATAGTTTTAGAACATTCATAAACTCAATCCATACTCTATCCGAGTTACAATTTGTTGGAACTACGTTTGACCTGATTCCTGTTTCAACGGGATACGTAGGCGCCATAAGAGCTCGGTCATGTTCTCCGCAAGTTTTCCAAATTTTTAAAATGGAAACTGAGGCAAACTTTTTTGAGGAGGTTTCCAAAAATTTTACAAAGAAATAGTTGTTACAAGATTAAATACCGGAGGTTAGTTGAAGTTGACAGGGGCAAAAATTTTTAGGAATGCCCTAAAAAATTTTACCATGGTTGTACAGAGACTCTAGAATTTATGAGGCTTCACTCCGAGTTGATTTGTATACTTTGCAATAATATTTTGTACATAATGTCACATTCATTGCACATCTTTGATTTTCATTTATCTTACATTCCATTAAAAATATTATTTTATTTGACTTTTTTTTAGGTCGGGTTGTCCGCCCTTTAATGTGACTCATTCTTTTTTTGTTTGCTTATGTTATTTTTTTGGGTAGTCCGCCCTTCAATGAATCTCATTAATTTCTTATTTTATTTTTGTTACTTTTGTTAAATTTGGGTAGTCCGCCCTTCTTCGTTCTTGTTCAGTCTTCTTTTATTGATAAAAATATTTTTTTGTTAAATTTAGGTTGCCCGCCTTTCAATGTGGCTTATTGTTTTTTATTTTTATTATTTTTCCTTTGAAAAATTCATTTGTTGCTCAAATTATAGGCTTTATGCCATATCTGAAAGAACTACGCAAACCTGATTCTCATCAATGAGATACGTAGGCAGCCCTTATTGGATTCGGTATTCTTTATTCAAAAGATTCTTTTTATTTTTTATTCTTTTATATGTTTATATTTTTGAAATCATTTTTGACTTGGTTGGTGCCAACACAGTTCAAGTGTGCATGTAAAAAATAATTTGTACAATAAAGAAGATTGACTTCTTGTTAAACCATAGATTCTTTGGGTACCTCTCATTCATACTTTTGTTACACTTGTAAATGTTCTCTTGTATACATTCAAGATTAGAACAAAACCAGATTCATTGTTTCATGTGCATTGTGTGGTGAGTTTTGAATAAATTCAATTATTTTGCATTGTTGATCTAGAACTTGGCCTAAATGTTATTGAGGCGAAATTCTGAGTAATGTTTGATTTGAGAAATGATTGTAGGCCTTCCTTGACCCGTTTGAGCCTTTCAAAGCCTACCAAATGACATTCAATCCTTAGTATGTCCCTTTTCGAGCCTTAAGCCTTTTCTTTGGACAACCAATTTTAGCCTATATCTTTTTTAAGTGCTTATATGCACTAACAATCTTTTGACCAGACTTTCTTGAGCGCACTTAAGACGTGCAAGTTACAAAAGAAGATTCAAAGTTTAAATTTGTCAAAGACAAAAGTTATCAAAGTCCCTGAAAGTCAAGAAAATAAAAATGACTTCAAAAGAAAGAAAAAAAAAGTTCAAAATTCCCCACAAAATTAAGCAAGGAGAATTTCAAGAAAACAAGAAAAGCACTCCAAAAAAAATTCAAAAGGGAAAAAACTCAGACAAACAAAGTTTCAAAGAATTCAAAAGTGCAAAAGGAAAGGACAACAAAAAGAATCAAACGTCCAAAATGTAACAAATGTTGAAAGCATCTATTTAGTGCAATGCTCAAGAAGGGAATAAGTCACTTTATCCCAAATGACTATCCTACCCGCCCCTAAGCCTACATTCCAAACTACTAACAAGCCCTACATGATTTCAATTCAAATGTTCTCACATTAGTGGAGATTTACCTGAAGGTCAAGCCTATGGTATCACAATTGCATGCGTTGAACATTTTTCTGAGTGTGAGTGCGTTTTTCCAGATGCTCCCAAATCAAAACACTTTAAATGTGCGCAAATTGAAAATTTCTTTCTTGTGAGGGCACTTGAAACATGATGTTAGGTCTAGTTCAAAGACTTTGTCTGAAGCAAGATGAACAAATCATGTCGTCACTTAAGTACATTTGAGGTACCACTTGAATCTATAGGAATTACCTAGAAATCAATCTCAGTTGAAAGATAAAGAATTGCGAGATTTTTTTGTGCAATACTTTTATTGGTGCTAACCAAGTTAAAATATGTTTCATTGTTCATAAAACAAAAATGGGTTAAAATCCACTTTTTGATATTTGTCCATACCAACTTTGTGGACCGTTTCATTGTTGATATTTGTCCAAACAACTTTGTGGACTGTTTCATTGTTGATATTTGTCCAAATAACTTTGTGGACCGTTTTAAAGTTTAAATTGCTTTTTTGGTAGTCATACCCTTCAAAATGGCATCTTTTTATTTTTGGTAGTCATACCATTCAAAATGACATCTTTTTAAATTTGGGTCGTCATATCCTTCAAACTGACATCATTTTAATTGTATCATCATATTTGTCCAAATAACTTTGTGGACCGTTTCAAAGTTTAAATTGCTTTTTTGGTAGTCATACCCTTCAAAATGACATCTTTTTATTTTTTGGTAGTCATACCATTCAAAATGACATCTTTTTAAATTTGGGTCGTCATATCCTTCAAACTGACATCATTTTAATTTTGTATCATCATATTTGTCCATAATAACTTTGTGGACCGCTTCATTGTTGATATTTGTCCAAACAACTTTGTGGACCGTTTCATTGTTGATATTTGTCCATACCAACTTTGTGGACCGTTTCATTGTTGATATTTATCCAAATAACTTTGTGGACCGTTTCAAAGTTCAAATTGCATTTTTGGTAGTCATACCCTTCAAAATGACATCTTTTTTATTTTTGATAGTCATACTTCAAAATGACATTTTTTTTATTTTTCGATGTCATACCTTTCAAAATGACATCTTTTAATTTTATGCCCCATATTTGTCCAAATAACTTTGTGGACCGTTTCAAAGTTTAAATTACATTTTGGTAGTCATACCCTTCAAAATGACATCTTTTTTTATTTTTGGTAGTCATACCCTTCAAAATGACATTTTTTATTATTTAGGTCGTCATACCTTTCAAAATGATATCTTTTAGAAATTAATTTATTATCTCAAATAAACTAATTCTTTTCAAATTGATTTGTCATGCCGTCCAATATGACACTTTTTATTTTGTTATTCCATTTTCAATTGAAATTTTATTTAATTCATGATGTTATTAAGTTTGAGTCGTTGCATTGGTTAATACCTTGTTCATATGGTCATGTTTGCATAATTTATGTTATATTTCTTACTAACATTGATATTGCAGATTTTGTGATACGTCATTCATGTTAAGTTCAAGTTGGGTCGTCTGCCTTTCAAAGAGACACGTTGGGTTGTCACCTCGTTCAAAGTGACATGTTAAATTCAAGTTGGGTCGTCCGCCTTTCAAAGAGACAAGATTGGGTTGTCACCTCGTTCAAAGTGACATGTTGGGTCGTCCACCTTTCAAAGAGACACGTTGGATTGTCACCTCGTTCAAAGTGACATGTTAAATTCAAGTTGGGTCGTCCGCCTTTCAAAGAGACACGTTGGGTTGTCACCTCGTTCAAAGTGACATGTTATGTTCAAATTGGGTTGTTCGCCTTTCAAAGAGACACGTGGGTTGTCACCTCGTTCAAAGTGACATGTTAAGTTCAAGTTGGGTTGTCCGCCTTTTAAAGAGACACATTGGGTTGTCACCTCGTTCAAAGTGACGTGTTATGATTAAATTGGGTCGTCCGCCTTTCAAAGAGACACGTTGGGTTGTCATCTCCCTTCAAATGACACATTAAATTCAAGACTGGGTTGTCATCTCCCTTCAAATGACATGTTAAATTCAAGTTGGGTCGTCCACCTTTCAAAGAGACACGTTGGGTTGTCACCTCGTTCAAAGTGACACATAATTTTCAAATTGGGTCGTCCGCCTTTCAAAGAGACATGTTGTTTTGTCACCTCATTCAAAGTGACATGTTATGTTCAAATTGGGTCGTCCGTCTTTCAAAGAGACACGTTGGTTTGTCACCTCGTTCAAAGTGACATGTTAAATTCAAGTTGGGTCGTCCACCTTTCAAAAAGACATGTTGGGTTGTCACCTCGTTCAAAGTGACACATAATTTTCAAATTGGGTCGTCTGCCTTTCAAAGAGACATGTTGGGTTGTCACCTCGTTCAAAGTGACATGTTATGTTCAAATTGGGTCGTCCTTCTTTCAAAGAGACGCGCTGGGTTGTCACCTCATTCAAAGTGACATGTTATTCACATCATCCTCCATTCAAAAGCTACACCACATTCATTGTGCAATTTTGCAAGTAACATCAAAGGTATGTGAATTTTCTCAGTTTACAATCAATCTCTGTCTTTTGTTTGTTATATTCAGCCCAGCGACGGATGTGGAGTCTTGCTCAAAAGCTCTACTAGCGTCTCAATTGTTTTGTTCAAAGTTTATCAAACCAAATTTGGGTTCGTCAACTTTGTTTGACAAGGATCTCTTTCATCGACCCTAATCAAACAAAGGGGCAAGTTGTTGACACCAAATTTCGGTCTGATAGTTTTAAAATTAATACATTTTGCATATTTTATTTTAAATAGTGCAAAATACATGTTTTTGTCATTTTAATAAAGTTTGTTGATAATCATCCTCTTTCTCAAAGTATTAGGATTTTTATTGATTGTTGTGTTTATATTATTTTATCACCGCCAGACGTTCAAATATTTGTGCATTTTTATAAAATCATTATTGCTGTTAAATTGTATTTTTTACATGTAATTGATTACGCTCATACATTTTTCATATTCATTTTTTCTCTTTTACATTGTTAATATTTATTTTGATATTTTGCGCAGTCTAAAAATTCATTCAAATTCGAATACAATTTACATACACAGATATTTTATCAATCGACAAGTTTTGGGCCAGATCTCAAGCCCATAACTCAAGCCCATTTTTTAGAATACCATATATATACAATATTTGGCTCATTAGATTAGAGGGTGGTAAAAATTATGTATTTTCAGATTTTTATATTTTTTATCGGGTCCACCACCACCAGAAATTAGCTAAAGCAACTCATATTTTCCGGTGAAGCTCCGGCCAACCAAAACCACTTCCTGCTTCATCCCTCTTCCCCATTTTTCTGGTGAAACCTCACCATATGCTCCTCCAAACAACAGCTAGCTATCACTACCCGTTTCTCCTCCCTTTTTCCGGCCAAAACAACACCCAAAACCAACGAAAACCAGATCGCAACAACATCGTTTCCAGCCACCCCAAAAAACCTCTCTTCTCCGGCGAGTTTACAACACTGGAGAAGCCATTGTTTCCGACCAACAACAGACCATCAAAAGCCATCTTCTTCCTTGCTCCCAACCAGACCCACCTCCATTTTTCCTTCCTCTTGTTTTTCAGCTAACAACCACCAAAAGCTTCCAGCCCCTTCCCCTTTTCCCCTTTTTTCCTCCGTTTTGCAGGTATTTCAACAAGCAGCAGCTCCCACCCCGACGAACAGGCAGCAACAACATCGAACTTCGACGAGCCTCCTTCTTCCTTCTCCGGCAAGAATCTGGTCAGTAGCAGCGACAACAAATCAGCAAGGCCCTCGTGGCTCCACCTCCGGCAACGTAATAACAAGCAAACTCAAAATTCTGGCGAAGCAACAGACCCAACAACTCCAATATATTTTCCAGATCTAACCAAAAGGCAATACTCCGGTAACCCATATATCATCAATATTTTGTTGTTGTCTTGGTGCTAACTGTCATTATTTTTATACTATTGGGCTGCTTCTTGTTGAGTTTTACTTTATTTTACTAACATTTATATGTTCTTGTTCTTATATGCCCTTTATTTTAGTCATAGTTATAAATTTAGGATGATTGTGTTGTCTCTGTTGGTATTGATTATTTTTTTTGTTAATTTATGCATTATTTTTCATTGGTTTATAGTGTTTTAAATTATTTTTGCTACAATTTTTTTTTTTTTCCTTTCTTAATTTGTTATGTCTTAAAATTTGAATTTTGTCATTTTATGTTTATTCACCATTTTTTTTAAATTTTTTTTTTACATTAGTTTTATAGAATTTTTTTATTTAATGAGATCTTTGCTTTGTTGTTGATTTTTATTACTTTATCGTTGCTTCTTTGTTTCTTTTTTTTCTTTTTCTTATTATTATATTGTTGTTTATATTTTTTTTTAATTTCTACAGTAGCTTGTTCAATTGATTATTGTTGTTTGATGGCTGATTTTGTACTTCTTTTGATGACACTTGGCTTTATATTGTTGTTATTACTCATTTCTTTCAATTTTGGTGTTGTTCTCGACTTTTCCAATAATGGATAATCTTTTTCCAGCCTTTGATTCTCACTTTGTTTCCATTTGAATTGTTTATTATTATTGACATTATTCCCTTTGATAATTATTTTTACTTACTTATTTTGTTCTTTATACAATTTTGTTTCATTGATTGTGAAGTATATAAGTAAAATTGGCCAATGAGAAAATCTCTCCGTCGGTTTTGAAGGCCTCCCCATTTTAAAAGACGGAAATTTAGTTCATTTTATATTTTTTTATTGTTAAAAATGACCGATGAAGAAATTACCGTCGATTTCCAAGGCCTTCAATGTTAATAAGACGGGTTTTTATTTTTAAGTTATTATTTCATATATTCAATTTTATTCATATTTATTTATTATTAACACTTTTACTAAGTGTGTTTACAGGTACCCCGAGTTGCTTCCCATTGAAGTTATTCGAATTAAGTTCGAACTATACTTTTTATTCAATATTTTGTATATAATACGTTAGGCAAACTTTAGGCCATTTTTTATATTTTCTTATTTTATTTATTTGTGTATATTGTATGTTTATTATATTTGTACATTATTTTATTTTCCTCCTCAATTTGAAAAAATGAACTCAATCGGGAACCACATTTGTGGATTCCGAAGGATGCCTAATCCCTTCCCTTCGGAATAATTTGAACCCCTTACCTAGAATCAATTTGGTTTCGTAGACAATTCTTTCAAGTTAATTAATTCATCGGTTTCCTAGTTTTCCAAAAAAAAATTAGGTGGCGACTCTCTTTTCCCTTTAACCCCCTTTTACCCGTTTTAATAATTCTTTTAACTTTAACTTAAAAATTCTTTTTTTAGTTGAGTCACCGCGACGTTGCTCCATTCAAAGGATGTCAACAATTGCCCATTAATACAGTTCCTCTACTTGTTTCATAGCTGCTGAACCAATCTTTTCGGAATGTCATATGCAGAGTACAACCAGACTCTAAGACCCATTTGTTGTCATAGACTCCACTATTGCATGATGTTGTTAGTACATAATCATTATCATTATCAAGTACTTGCTCAACAATGGATGCGCTCGCCTTTTCTTTGGACTTCGACATAGGGCAATCTCGTTCAAAGTGCCCCTTCTTGTGACAACCCCAACATTCCGCATTCTTTTTGTTCACACGAGACTTTGATCTGTACTTCGATTTGCTCCTTCCTTTTTGGCTAGTACGACCTCTTACAAAGAGTCCACTAGCTTCGTCACTTTTGTCTCCTTCAAAATGCATCCGCACATCACAAGAGTTTAGTGCTTGCCGCACTTGCTCAAGTTTAATAGGTTGTTTGCTATACATCATTGAATTCTCAATAGCACGATATTTTGAAGTCAATGAAAATAGCAAAGAACATGCAAGCGTCTCCTCGTCCTTTTTAATTTCAGCAGTTTGTAAGTCCATCACAAGTTTATTAAACGCATATAGATGGTCTTGCAACAAAGTACCTGAATCCATCTTAAATGTATGAAGACGCCGTTGTAACAACATCCTTGTTGTCACTGACTGGTCCTGGTAAAGCCCTTCCAGCTTTTCCCATAACTCTTTGGCCGTCTCTTCGGTACTTGTACTCACTTCACAAAGTACGTTAGGTGCAAGGGACAGTTGGATTGCACTCAATGCATCTCCTTCAATCTTTTCCTTGTCAGAATCCGATATCTTATCGGGGTACTTTCCGTCAATAGCATGGATTGAACCTTCCCTCCGCAGTAACGCTATCATCTGGATTTTCCAGATATTGAAGTTGTTGTGCCCACTAAATCTATCAATTTCAAACTTCATGGAACTCTTTTTTTTTTACTTGTTCTTCCTGTTCTACTACAATGTATTTGAAACTACAGAAAACCAAAGTAATCCTTTTCTGATGTGGAAGTTCAGACTATGCTGCAACCATAGAGCATACTCAGACAAAACCTTGGCTCTGATACCAATTGTTAGCGGAAACGTGAAACTAAAGAACAAGGAAGAACAACAATATTTAACGTGGTTCGGATCAAAATGATCCTACGTCCACCAAAGAACAACTGCACCAATATTTATTTCACTCTACAAAGAATACAAGTGAAATACTACAAGAGAGAGAACACAAATGCCTTAGAAGGTGAGAAGGCAAGTGAGAGGATGATTTGAAAATGAATTAAGAGCTACCTATTTATAGGAATAAATTCATCCTATTGATGTCATCCATGACATCACTATGTGTCAAAATTGTCAAGGTTAAGATAGCAAACCATTTTATGGTTTGCCTAACTTTCACCTACCAAGATACAATCTTTGACTTGAATTTTGTACTAATTATCTTCCTACCAAATATTCATATTAATTCATCTTCCATTTAGTTTGATTCCACAAGAACCAAAACCAACTCTTTCAGTATTATGAAGAAATCGCTTGTTCCTCTCATCTTCTTTCTAGCTAGAATCTTAACTTTTCATCTTTATCTTTAATTACTTGTTATTTCGATATTTATCTTTGTAATTCAAGTATTCTTATTATAATTTTGTCATCAATAATTTAATGTTTATGTATTTGTATCTAGAATTTGAGTTCATTTAATTGACAACTATTATTGAAAAAGAGAAAATAATATTTTATGTAACTTTAACTGATTACCAAATGACACCTAGTTTGATATAAATGCACCTCCTTTCAATCATTTATCGGATCATGACTTTTCTTAGCAATTATATAATTTTCTACGTTAATATATATGATGTGGAGATTTCTTCTGTTCTTTATAAATATCCATCATCTATAACAAAAATTTGGAAGCGGAATAAAATTTGAAGTTTATAAATTAAAAAAATTAATTTTTTCAAGTTA
The DNA here is from genome assembly GCA_016801875.1 of Solanum sitiens. Taxonomy (NCBI): domain Eukaryota; kingdom Viridiplantae; phylum Streptophyta; class Magnoliopsida; order Solanales; family Solanaceae; genus Solanum; species Solanum sitiens. The sequence continues at coordinate 581,736 of JABWTJ010000080.1, forward strand.
TTGACTTTTAACATAATAATTTATTTATATTAAAAAATTCTGAATACGTATGTATTCGATCTAATTTAAATTGTGATTTCCAGCTCCGTCACTGACTAGTTATAAAGTTTAATTTGGTTCTCCATCACCTTATCGTATCATGCTTCCCGATGTTCCGTCGTATCGTTTTCAAAATTTTGAAAATCTGGTTTTTGTTTTATACATTGGAAATAGCTTCTTTTTTTTCCCTTCAATTATTGCCATCTTTTTCCTTTCTTAACTAAAGGTTGAATATAATATTTCATCTTCTGTCCGTAATTATTTGTTTACTTTTTTTTATTTATCTTTAATTATTTATTTATTTTCACAAATTAAAAAATGACAATTATTTTTATCTATTTAATTTTAAATATTTATTTTATCCTTAATGAAATTATTTATAGCTACACACATTTCTATAATTCATTTTATATCACAAATTTTAAAAGTGTTCATTTCTTTCTTAAATTCTATGTCGAATCAAACTACCACACATAAAATGAAACGGATGGAGTAATATTGTTGAAAAGGTAAAACCTCTTTAATGAGTAAATTGATTTAGGTATTCTATCAATATATTAATAGCATTAAAATAGTAAGCTCATTATATCAATTGTTATTTTCTTAATAAGTAAAAAATGAACAAGTAAGTAAACAGAAGAAATATTAAGGAACACTTACTTTTAGTAAGGATGACATGTGAATAGAAACAAATGAACTACTTTTTTAAAAGTTCGGATTACTCTCTCTGTTCACTTTTAGTCGTGTAATATTTCAAACACAAATTTTATATTTACTTATCATTTTTAATACACAAAAATATATATTGGTTTTTTTTTCATACTTTATTTGTAGCACTATTACTTATTCGCAGGGGCGACTCAACATATATAAAGGTTTAAAGCGAACTTTTTATTAGAGACCTAAAATTTTAACGTGTCTCAAAAATCTAAACGAACATCATATTTATTTATTTAAAATTTACTTTTCTTACACATTTCAGATGCAAATTATTTATTTAATATTTTTATTTTGTCAATGGTTTCTTCAAATATGTATTTTTTCAATTATTAATTTAACATAAAAATTTCATCAATTCAACCTTTGAAAGACATTTTCACTAATATAATTATTATATGAACTATTGACATAATTCTATAAGTAATAAGCAACAAATTTAAAATAAAAGTAAGAGTTAGAACCGTAGAATCTACTTCAAAATGTTGATAACTTGGTTCACACCTTAATATGCTTGTTATAAAAAGAATAAATTATTGTGAATGTTAGCACAGAATTAGGTAAGAAGGTAAACAATATTTCTTGATTTCTTTCTATTTGAATGAGGTTAAAGAGAACAGAATAATATATATATATATATATATACAAAATTATAAATAATTATTTTTATTCTTGATAAAAATTTGAAGCCCATATTTTTTTTACGCTATATAGCCGCCCCTGCCTATTCTTCAAATAATTGATATGTTAATAATTATGAGCGAGTACATTAAATTTGTGCCCTCAAAGTCTTTGGTAGTACACAATTACACATAATCAAGATAATTATGCAACTTCAATTTCTTTGAAGAATGAAATGAAAATTTTCGGATTTTTTTGTGTTTGATATCTGTGTTAGAGTTTGATTAAGTCTGAATATACACTGAAAAATCTCATATTAGGAGTAAAATGCTCCCTAAAAAAGCAGATTTCATATTCAAAAAGACTCAAATCTGAAATGTCTAATTAAAAATTAAAAAAATAATTACCAACCATTCCATCACGATCTTTATTAACGATAGGCCTTATATATTCTGTTTCATTAAAACCTAGAGAGGACCAACCTGGTAAATAAATTTCAATATTTGTCCATCACTACTTTGAAAAAAAACTATTTTACTTATTAGGAGTAAAATAATAAATAATAAATAGTAATTGGTCCCCTCTATGGACAACCACTTTTTAGTCTTTACCTTAAACGTTATCTACTATGCTAAATCACGAGCCTACTCAATACAAAGATAATATGCATGTGTACCAGGTTCATTTGATTTTTTATTTTTTTTGTACGAGATAAAAGTAAATTTATGTGTAAAAATCTATTCATTTAAAAAAATACAATTACAAGCCGGTTGGATACTAAAAATCTACCACACCTTTTGTCCAATTGTAAAGGTATAGTCTACTTTGGACTTAGACCTACATAGATTTGATTTTTGGATTTTTCCCATTTCAATAAGAGATTTTGTCTAAGGTGTAATGTGTATCCCTTCTTCAAAGGCTTGTCCTCCGTCAATTACATGGTCGTCACAAATTCATAAAATATTAAGCTATAAAACTTAAATCATGGATTCGCCTCCATGGTCATTTCTTTAATTTTCTTTAAGTTTACCATTTTAAGATTTATTGGTAAACAAAAATAGGAAGTTTATATATATATATATATATATATATATATATATATATATGTGTGTGTGTGTGTGTGTGCACTATTTTGACTTGCATTGATACGAATTATAAGAAAATAAAAAATACTTTTGAATCTTATAATTAGTTAAACATGTCGCCATTGTAAAGTTGAAATGAAAGAGTTACTAAAAGGGAAAGAAACGTTTTTTCAACCAGATTTTTTTTTTTAAAAAAAGTAAGATAAACAAATTGAAACGACGAAAATATATAACATATATAGGAGTCTAGAGCCTAAAGGGTATAAAATGTTAACAAAAATTTTAAAACGGTATATGATTTTTATTTTAACCAAAACGGCAAAATCACTGAAATGGCAGAGATTTAGTTGGCCGAAAAAAGCAAAATCGCTGCTATAGCAGCGATTTGCAAAATTTGATTATTTTTTTTTAAAGAAATCGCTGCCAAGGCAGCGATTTTCAAAATAATTTTTTAATGTTTTTTTAATAAAACGTTGCCTAGGCAGCGTTTTACCTTTAATTTTTTTTAAATTATTTATTTGAATTTTTTAAAAATAAAAATTAAAAGAAAATAGCTGCAAGGGTAGCGATTTGTATCAAAAAAATTTTTTTTTTAAAATTAAATTGCTGCCAAGGCAGCGAATTTAAATCAATTTTTTTTAATAAATCGCGATTTAATTAAATTAAAAAAAAAAAAGGAAATCGCTGCAAGTGCAGCGATTTAACTAAATTTAAAATAAAAAAATAAAAAAAAGTGTAAATCGCTCCCACTATAGCGTTTTATGAAGAAAAAAAAATTGATACAAATCGCGGCCCATCGATTTGCTTCTAATTTTTTTTTAAAATTCAAATAAATAATAAAATAAAAAAATTTAAAGGTAAAATGTTGCCTAGGCGTTTTATTAAAAAAGTATTTTTAAAAAAAATTATTTTGAAAATCGCTGGCAGCGATTTCTTTAAAAAAAATATTAAAAAATCAAATTTTGGAAATTGCTGCTATAAGCAGCGATTTCGCTTTTTCCGGCGAACTATATCGCTGCTATTTTAACGATTTTACCGTTTTGGTTAAAATAAAAATTTATATATCGTTTTGAAATTTTTGTTAATATTTTATACCCTTTAGGCTCCGGACTCACATATATAGCTATCAAATTTATGGTTCTTGGTCCATACATCATATCTACTATAGATACTCTTATCTCCATCAAATTCCTAAAAGAAATCTGCTGAAAGAAAAATTCTATGGTCCATAAAGAATTCGTACACATTTCTGTTAAAAGAGATTGCTCTATTTTTGGATCATCAAACCACAATAATGCGTACAACAATGATATTTCATAATGCATGTGGGCTGTATAATCTAGCAACTTGATACCCTATATATGTTTGTATTAATAATTCAACAAAAGGTAGATTATCGGATTTTGAATAAATTATTTATTAATACATGCATACATAAAGATTAAAATCAAAACTATTGAATTCTAAAAAAATTGTAGGTAGAACTATAAGTTAATTTAGGCCTCATTTTTTGCACTCAATGGAGGTCTGAATCTTAATCATTCAGATACAGCCTATTAAGTATGATTAGGTTTTTAGTTTTGAATTTGAATCATTCAGATTCAGCCCATTAAGTTCATTTGTTTTATTTTTTAAAAAACCTCTTAATAGGTCTCAAGAGGTCTGAATGAATCAGATCTGTAGGAGACTCTTAACAACATTCAAACTCATTTAATAAGTTATCAAATAATAACATCGTTTCTATGCTTTAAGCGTGCTTTTTTACCTCATAACTAAAAACTTTCTTTCTCTCTTTTCTCAATCAAACACCATTTTTTCCCTCTTGAATTGGTAAGTTTTCATAAATCATTTCAAGTTTTTTTTTATATTAAAAATTTTCTTGTATTGACTGTGTCAAGAACATTGTTGGTGTATTGATGTTTATCAAGGTTTTTGAATAAGAAAAATTATACTCCAAATCATGATTATTAAGACTTTTAAAACTTTTTTTTTTATCAAAAGTGATATATTTTGTTGAAATGAAACTTTTATGATATTTTATTAATTTAATATTAATTTCACATGCACATTAAGATATTGAAAACAAACAGCATTAATTATTTAGTGTTCAGATTTAGAAACCACATCTTAATATTCAGATGTGTATTCAGATCAAATCAAATGAATCTTAGGCCTCATTTGTTTGCACTTAATGGAGGTCTGAATCTTAATCATTCATATTCAGCCCATTAAGTACGTTTGATTTTTATGTCTGATCTAAATCATTAAGATTCAGCCCATTAAGTTCATTTATTTTATTTTTAAAAAAACCTCTTAATGGATCTGAAGAGGTCTGAACGAATCAGATCTGTAGGAGACTCTTAACAACATTCAGACTCTTTTGATAAGTTATCAAATAATAAATTATAACTTCTCTGCTTTGGGGGTGCTATTTTATCTCATAACTAAAAACTTTCTTTATTACTTTTGTCAATCAAACACCATTTTTTTCCAGATAAGTTTTCATAAATCCTTTCAAGTTTTTTTTTTATATTAATAATTTTCTTTTATTGATGTGTGTCAAGACTCAAGAACACTGGTTGTAATAATTTTTTTGGTATATTGTTGTTTATCAAGGTTTTTGAATGAAAAAATAGAATTCATTATTAAAACTTTTAAAACTTTTTTTTTTAATCAAAAGTGATATATTTTGTTGAATGGAAAATTTTATGATATTTTAATAGTATAATGTTCAATTTCACTTCCACATTCAGATATTGAAAACAAAAGCATTAATTATTTAGTGTTCAGATTTAGATACCACATCTTAATATTCAGATGTGTATTCAGATCAAAACACCTAGATCATAATGCAAATCTTAATATTCAGATTTGTATTCAGATTCAGACCTCTTAATCTTAATGGAAACAAATGAGGCCTTAATGCAAGTCTTAATATTCAGATGTGTATTCAGATTCAGACCTCTTAATCTTAATGGAAACAAATGAGGCCTTAATGTCCTTAACTGGTGACGAAAACAGAATCAAGATTTCAAATTCAGATTATAAAAAAGTAAACATTGTGAAATTAGGTCTTAGGCCTAACTTAGGACTTTTATCATTCTTTAACACCCCATCTCACGTCCAGTGCTTAGCATATGGTGCGTTGGCAATTTTGATTTTGGGGGCCCCAATATCAAGTTGAGACGATGTGAAATTAGGTCTTAGGCCTAACTCACACCCCAAAAGTTAGCTCAAAGGGAGGAGGATTGCGCAAGCCTTATAAGGAGTCCACCCATCTCATTAACCACCTATGTGAAACTTTTGTCATTCTTTAACAAACATAAGTTAAAGTCAAGAAAATTCAATATCAACTATGTATATATTAAAATACTTTTCAAGTTATAATAATATACAAATCTTCAACTCTTTATTGAATTTAGTTGCAATCAAAACTATAACTTTAAAAAGTGAAACCTAAGTAATATCATTTTTATAGATGAAGTAAGTATAATTCCAATATAAGTGAGACTTTAAAACTTTGATGTTGACAGCTAGCTTCTAAATAATTCTAATATAAACAGTTATCGAGTCAATTTTTTAAAAGCAAACAAAAAATTCAAATCCTTTCCCAACAACAACATTATATTATAATATATAGTTTTATTATTTTTTCAACAACATTACATATATATAATTCCTTCCTGCTGGCTGCATGCCCCCCTTGGCCTAGCAAAATATGACGAATATTAATTGTAAGGATAAAATAGAAACTGACATCATAGGATGGTTCGATGAAGTCGCCGAAGATTCCGCCGCTGTACAACGGCGGACGCTTCGGCGAATTCTTGAAATGAATTATGGGGTGGAGTATCTTAAGAAATGGATTGGAGATATTAAAATTGAAGAAATTGATGAAAATTTATTGGAGTCAATTTATGCTTCTTTAGTCCCTCTTGCTTCTCATGCAGATATTGAGCCTTTTACAAAGAGAATTGCTGATGGAGATACAACTCCTCTACTCACTCAACAACCCATTACAAATCTATCTTTAAGGTGAGGTTTTTTTTGTTTTTTTTTTTTAAATGTGTCCACCTTTCCTTTGAAAATCGCGCTTTCTATAGTGGGCGTGTAGCTTGAGAGTTATTCACACCTTCTTTCTATATGGGGCGTGTAGCTCAGTTGCAGAGTAGTCCACACCTTCTTTCTATAATGGAGCGTGTAGCTCGGTTGCAGAGTTGTCCGCACCTTATTTCTATAATGGAGCGTGTGGCTCAGTTACAGTTGTCCGCACCTTCTTTCTATAATGGAGTGTGTAGCTCAGTTGTAGAGTTGTCCACACTTTTTTTCTATAATGAAGCGTGTAGCTCAGTTAAAGAGTTGTCTACACCTTTACCTTATTGGTGGAGCTTCCAATAACACTATATCCCCCTCTACCCCTCAAAAGAAAAACAAGTGACATGAATTAGCAAACGGACATTTTTTTTGTAGTTTAACAATAAAATTCGTCATTAATCTTATTCAACGATGGATCATCACAAAATTGTTGGCTAAGAGCAATTTAGCAACGAAGTTTGTAGCTAATAAATTTTATTTTTTATAGAATTTTTGTTCCCCTTAGTTTATACATGTTTACTTTAAGGCATAATACATATATTGGACCTTAAACTTGGCTTCAAATTTAAACTTTGACCTCAAACTTTCATAGTGCACAAATAGGCACTTTAACTATCCTATCTTTCAATAAATAAACACGCGATTCTTACCTGGCAAAATGCGTGAAATGCACGCATTCTGCGAGAGTAGGAGGTAATTTTCGAGGCCCACAACAGTTAAAAAATATTGAAATGACAATTCTACCCTTAATGAATCTCTTTTATATTAATTAAAATTAATTTTAATTTTTTTTGTTTCAAAATGATGTGTAAGATACATTTTTTTTTTAAAAAGACGTTTAAAATATTTAATTAGTTGGCAGCGATTGGCTCACTAATACACGTGGGAGCATTGCACTTTGGCTTCAAAAATCGCGTGTTTATTTATTAAAAGATAGGATAGTTAAAGTGCTTATTTGTGCACTATGAAAGTTTAAGGTCAAAGTTAAAATTTGAAGCTAAGTTTAGGGTCTAATAAATGTATTATGCCTTACTTTAATTATGGAGCCTACTTTTGTGCCTTAATAATTTGGCTGCTACTAATTTGTTTCTTTCACTAATAAGTAATAATCCAATGAAATGACAGACCCCAACATTATTATTTTTTTCAAATACAAGTTGAAGTTTGTTTTAATGATATTTTATTTGTTGTGGGAACTATGTTTAGTTCTGGAACCACAGAGGGAAGACAAAAATTAGTGCCCTTTACACACCATAGCTCTCAAACTACTCTTCAGATTTTCAAGTTGGCAGCAGCATATAGATCAAGGTATGATTTTTTTTTTACAAATTTTGGAGATTTTTAAGTGTTTGATCAAGTATTTAGTGAAATTAAAAATAAGTGTTATCGAAACAAAAACTAATTTTTGGAAAGCTAAAAGAGAAAAACATTTTTAAATTTGGAAATTTGATTAAGCGTAAATTGTTGTTCTAATATTGACAAAAGTGTTTATTTTAGGGATTTAAGTTGTTTGGTCAAAGCTTATAGGCAAAACATAAGTATTTTGAGTAATAGCAGAAACTATTTTTTCTTTAAAAACACTTTTGATATCTTGGTCAGACATAAACTGTTGTTGAATTATTCGATCAAGCTGATTTTTGGTAAAAAAACACAAATATTTTGAGTACTAGCACAAACTATTTTTTCAGAGCGTGAAAATAATAACTAATCTCCATAAACACTTTTAATATATTGGTCTGACACGAAGCAGATTTTGAAAATTTGACCAAACAAAATCTTCTCATCTTGAGTTAATTATTCTTAGAATTTACTGATTTTTGTCTTAATTTTGCATGGTGGGGTGTCACAGGATATATCCAATAAGAAGAGGAGGAAGAATTCTTGAATTTATATATAGCAGCAAACAATGTAAAACAAAAGGAGGAATAATAGTAGGAACAGCCACAACACACTATTATGCTAGTGATGAATTCAAGATTAAACAACAACAAACAAAGTCATTCACTTGTAGCCCTCAAGAAGTTATTTCATGTGGAGATTATAAACAATCAACATATTGTCACCTCCTTCTTGGATTATACTTTTCACATGAAGTTGAATTTGTTACATCAACTTTTGCTTATAGCATAGTTGAAGCATTTAGATCATTTGAAGAAATGTGGAAGGAATTGTGCCATGACATTAGGGAAGGTAGTCTTAGCTCAAGAATCAACATAGATAAAGTCCGAAAATCCGTGTCAGGTACTGTTATTATCTCATCTAAAAGTTTAAACTGCTGAACAGGGTGTATTTTTAATGGCTTTTGTTATGTGTTGTACACGTACACCCACCGACCCTCAGGTGCCCCACTCTTTCTTCTTTGGCCTAACGCGTAAAAATTCTTTTTAAAATATAATGAGTGACATTAAGAGTTGAACAGAAGATGAATAATTAGTTTGCAATGTTATAGTTTATTGACATCTTATCTAAAAGCTTGAACTTGTCGAAAAAAAATACATTTTTAATTACTTCATGATATATGTCTTCAACACACCTCTTCACGTGCTACACTCTTTCTTCTTTGGCTTAGTACATAATATTCTTTTAATAATGAGTGGCAGGGAGACTTAACAGAAGATCTCTAGCCTGGGCTGATATCAATATTGAAGTATAGATATATGATACTATCTAATCATCTATAAGCTTATAATGTTAGAAAAAAATACTTTTTTAATTACTTCATTATTATGTCTCTAATCCCCATACATGCTACAGTTTCATCTTTTTCCCTATAGCAAGTGAAAATTTTTTTTAATAATGAGCGACAATGAGAGTTAAACATGAAGATCTTATATGAATACTAAAGTATATGCATTATTACATCATCTAAAAATTTAAACTGTTAATATAAAAATAATACTACATTTTTTAATTACTTCATCATGTCTTCAACAGGTATCACTCAGCCTAATCCAGAGTTGGCTTCAAGAATTGAATCAATTTGTGTGGAGCTAGAAAGGGCAGATTGGTTTAGCATAATCCCAAAATTATGGCCAAATTCTAAATATGTTTACTCAATAATGACAGGATCAATGATGCCATATTTAACAAAATTAAGACATTATGCTGGGGAATTACCTCTAGTGAGTGCTGATTATGGATCCACTGAGAGTTGGATTGGAGTTAATGTGGATCCATCTAATCCACCAGAAAAAGTTACTTTTGCAGTTATACCAACTTTTTCTTACTTTGAGTTTATACCCCTTTATAAACACAAGTCAAATTATAATTACCATAATGGCAATATTAATTCAACAAATGATGATTACATAGAAGGTAATCCTGTTCCCTTATGTCAAGTCAAAAGCGGACAACAATATGAAATCGTGCTAACAACTTTTACAGGTATGTAAAATATATTCTTTTTTTCAATTTTAGTTACATATTACATTCAAAATTTAAAATTCTTGTATACTTGTGAAATTATAGTCTCCTTGGGTACAAAGTTATATATAACTAATTCCTATTTCTTAAATTATATTATAATTTCTACTTTCAGGTCTTTATAGATGTAGATTAGGGGATGTGGTAGAAGTGGATGGCTTTTACAAGAAAACCCCTAAACTCAACTTCATATGCAGGAGAAACCTGATATTAACAATAAACATCGATAAGAACACTGAAAAAGACCTCCAGTTAGTAGTGGATAGAGGCTCACGAATACTAAGCAAGGGCACAAGACGAGCCGAGCTAGTAGATTTCACGAGCCATGCAAACGTGACAAAGCAACCGGGTCACTATGTGATTTATTGGGAAATCAAAGGGGAAATCGATGAAAAGGTACTCGAGGAGTGTTGTAGAGATATGGATGCTTCGTTTGTAGATCATGGTTATGTTGTGTCAAGAAGAACAAAATCCATTGGTCCATTAGAGTTGTGCATTGTAGAGAGAGGCACTTTCAAGAAAATATTGGAATCTTACATAAGAAATGGGGCTGCACTGAGTCAATTCAAGACTCCTAGATGCACTAGCAACAAAGTGTTACTAAATATCCTTAATGTTTGTACCATTAAGAGGTTTTATAGCACAGCTTATGTGTAGTAAATTAGAATAATGGGGTGATTATGTTTTAGCGGTTCGTGATATCTTAATTTATGTGATATGTTTTTATTTTTAGTTTAAATAATTACTTGAATTTTAAAACCAGCCACTCCTACGTACGTGGCCTAATCTATATCAAAAAAGACCGGCAAGTAGAAAGGACAATATAATTTAAGACATAGGAATTTTATATTGACATTTTGAAGAGAAAAAAAAATCCCAATATAATATAATGCTCGTGCTTTCTAAGTTAAGCATGTTAGCCCACGGCCAGCCCTAACCTATGATTTGATAGCATGTAGGCTTGAGCAGTGGCGGAGCCAGAATTTTCAATAAGGGATTCAAAATTTATAGAGAAATAGACACACGGAGTAATCGAAGGGGGATTCGATATCTACTACATATAAATAAAATATTATTTTAACGATGTACAAATAATATAATTTTTCACCGAATAGTATTTGGATGAACCCCTTGTACAAAGGTGGCTCCACCCTATGCTTGAGCAATGTGGATTGGGTGAAATAGTAAAAAGCAAAAGTACATTTTTTTTTTTTAATTTCTAATCTCTTAGCTACACTTTCAATATTTATTAAAAATAGATATATTTTAGTTTGCTAGGAGGCTACTTTAGCAAAGAGAATGTAAACCTACAAAACAATGTTTTCTTAGTTCTTCTAATTTGAATGGCGATAAAAAATAATAAAATTACATATTATTTTTTTCAATAATTACATTTTATATTGTACGTAGTTGTTTTTATGTTAAAAATTTTGACTCGTTACATATTTTTTCCGAAAAGAATCTCAAAATCGTAATTTTAATGGTCCATAAGTGGAGAAAAATTAAATAGGGACATTTACTAAGCAAATGTTCGAAATGAGATAATCGGCGAAAATTAGCGACTTTCGGCATCATGAATCTAAGAGGTCAGAAATTAATCTTGCAACTTCTTATTTCCAAAATGAAACTAATACACATAATTTTTTAGTTTAGTATAGATTATTTCGCGATAAAATTATTTTACAGAGACAAATCGAGTGTAGTTTTATATTGTTAATTTGTTTCTAGAGAGTAGTTTTTTGCTTTGCTAATCTTTTCGTATCAATTTATGTAAAGGTATTTGACTGGGCATAATGTTTAAAAATAAAATGAAAATTTATAAAATTTGTAAATAATAAGTCATATATGTAAGCTATAAATCATATTCCTTGCGATTTCACTCCATTTTTTTTTGAGCAAATGACAATTCACATAAACGAAAAACTAAAAAATAACGAAAACTAAAGTATAATTAAATAAACTTAGAAACAAGAAGATTTACCTAAACTATTTACTCATCGTTTGGTACAAATTACAATGAAAGCATATTCCATGTATTTTATGGGATTAGTATAACAGGTTATTCCGAAATTAACTTATATCAAAAACAAACATGAAATAAAAGTTAATTACAAAATCTGTTCTCGAGATTATCATCCATATCTCATGTACTAATTCCCGTGGATAGAGAACCATGAATAAAATTACTATAAACTCTTCTTGTGCTAGTGAAATATCAAGGTCTAGCACTAACTAAAACACCTAGAATTAATCTAAGGCTTTTAACTTTCTAATGGAGATGAATTGCAAAATATATTATACGTTAATTACCATTCATAGCAACAAGAAGTTCATAGGAATAAACTACAACAATGCAACAATTTTTTGGTATTTTGCGTTGGCTCTTTCATATATATTTTAACCAATGTCACACTTAAAAAGGCTCCCCTTCTTTCAAGAAAAATAACCAAATATACATTTATTATTAATTAACATGGGTTCGATTTCATCTCCATCACGAAACCCTAATCGATCATCTCAAGAAAATGATGATCAATATTATCAAATTTACGCCTCTTTTTGTAGAAAAGACTATACACCTAACATGAACACATCGAATTGGATATCATGTTACCACCCTTCAACAAATTCCTGGCATCGACTCACTACAATTCCAGGTCTTCTCGAGAATCAAGTGATAAAAAGCTTTGCAATGGTTTCAATTGGCGAAACAGTTTATGTAATAGGAGGACGACATTATTATAAAGCTTTTGGTGATGTACTTGACTATAATTATGTTCAAGAAATGAGGCTAGGAGGTGTACGTTCTTCGGTGTTTAAATATGATACACATGTGGATACTTGGTCAACTTGTGCACGTTTACTTACACCAAGGTATAATTTTGCGTGTACTTGTAAAGATGGTAAAATTTATGTTGCGGGTGGACAAACAACGTTGGATAGTGCTGAAGGTACTTCTTTTGCTGAGATTTATGATCCTGTAAAAGATAAATGGGAATCATTACCAAATATGAGTACTTTGAGGTATAAGTCTGCTGCTGTGGCATGGCAAGGTAATGTTTGACTAGTTTTTTGACATAAGCCTTTTTTTTTTGGTTACCCATCTGGTATCTGGTGTTCGAAATTTGTATTAGAGCTCCAACTGTATTCAGATCGTGCACTATGGAATTCATCTGGGAGTGGCGCTTTCAACACAATTTTCTTCGTACCAAAGATTTATAAACTTACGATACAAGAAATACGGCATAATACGTAGACATAATACATAAATATGACCCTTAATTTGACGTCAGTTAGCAACTATGATCCTTAGCTTTAGATGTGCACAAGTACACACTTAAACTTGTATAAAATTGAACAAATTGACACATTCATCTTACATCACACCCTATATGAAAAATGTGTGTCCTATGTAGTGTCCTACGTGTATCATGCCATGTAGGACATGTGTGTCTATTTGTTCAATTTTATACAAGTTTAAGTGTCTACTTTTGCACGTCCAAAGTTAAGGGTCATAGTTGTCAACTGACGCCAAGTTAAGGGTCATATTTATGTATTATGCCTAATACATAGATGCATCATTTGACTTTGGTGTCAACTGACATTTATGCATGCAAATTAAACTCATATAAAATTGAGCAAACAGACATATTCCATCAACGTGGCGTCCTACATGACAATTTTATGTCCTACATGTCATCTTACATGTATTATTCTGCGTATGACGCATGTGTTTACTTATTCAATTTTATACAAGTTTAAGTGTCTACTTCCTAAAATTGAAAAGCATAGATGTTAGTTGAAACCAAGTTAAAGAACATATTTATGTATCATGTCAAAAAATATTTAACAATCAGAGATATACTTAATGGGATCTAAAAGGGTGGAGTATATTATATATATATATAAAGATCTTAGTTTTTATACTTTGTGTGAGATAAAAAGACGATTTGCGATAAACCACGACTCACCATCTTTCTATTTTTCTTAATAGGTAAGATTTATGTGGTGGGAGGATTTGCTAAAAGAGGAAATAGTGATAGCCAAGGACCATATATCATGGAAAGAAGTTCAGCTGAGCTGTACGATCCACGTCAGCAAAACTGGGAGTACGTGGCAAGAATGTGGGACCTAGATGTTCCACCTAATCAAATAGTAAATGTTGATGGAAAATTATTCAGTTCAGGTGATTGTTTAAAGGCATGGAAAGGACATATTGAAGCCTATGATGAAAATTTAAATATATGGAATATAGTGGATGGTTCAAATTCACCAATATCCACGTCAGATGCCACGTTGGCAAAGTCGCCACCTATGCAAAGAATATTTTGTACAATGACACCTATAGGGACTCAACTCTACTTCTTAGCTGGATATAGGATGCCAGCTGGCAAAACATCGATGACGAGGACTGAAGTCCACGTGTTCGACACGTCAGCAATTCGTAATGGTTGGAGAGCTTTTGAACCAATAGAGGAAGAAGGAGAGAAGGAACTTTGTAGTCATTGTTGTGTTCTTAGAATTGATTAATTTACTTTTTTTTGGTAAAGAATTTGAAGAAAATATAGTTATATAAATAGAATAAGAATTTATCAGAGTCGAGTATAATAGAATTAACGACTTGTATATATATTGTTTTGATAAAATTGATTGTAGATTTTGATAAACATTGTTTATGTCTGTAAAACTAATGAATCGTAATACATATAATGGATCATATATCGAATTTTGTTAGTGGACAAAATGTTAAGTATAGAAAGAAAAGCAAGTATACGTTTGATAATCAATTTAATTTTTCCTAAAGTAATATTTGTATTTACGCAAAAATGCTCAATTGTGACACAATTATTTCAAAATCTTTTAAAAGCAAATGTTTTAAAATATTTTATTCTTATACCAACCACGCTTCAAATCTTGCTCCTCCACAATTTTTGCCCCATATTTTAATAAGCCATGGAGGAATATTTTTACAATAATAAAATATATTCATTAATAATCTATGATGATCTTAGACGGGAAATAATTATAATTTATCCCATGGGAGTAGAAAGGTGAAGACATTTATTCATGTTGATATTAGTCTCTTTCATTTGACGATCTTCAATGTATCTGCAAAAACTTCCTCTCTGTAAAAGGACCTTTCATGTTTTGAAATAAAAATATCAGAGAATACCCTCTGCCAACAATGCTTACATCATATGTTTTATCGTTTATTTTTACTTATTCACTATATCACAAAAAAAAGATTTAGTTATCTACTTCAGCATACCAAGAGAATATAATTTATATTTCATGTTTTACTTTTATCATTAAATATTATATATCAATTAATATGAATATTATAATAAAATATATTTAATTTAGTTGTGTTAACAAGTAAAAATAAACGGGGAAAATTTATTTTTTTTGGTTCCCTCTTGTCCATTTCAAATTTCATGTAGGAATACTATTTCATTGGGTTTTGTGAAGCGTGTGGATTTCTTAGTAGTGGAAGGGTACTGTTACCTTTAATTCTTTCACCAATAGTATCATTTCTTTGATTTTGATCTAGAGAAGTCTTTGATACTTTTCATATGATAAATTTAGTCTTTTTTTCGTAGAATAAGAGACTTATAAATTTTTATTCTCCTTATTTTAAAAAGAATAATTTTATTTATTTTTATAGTCTATTTTTAAAAAAATAATCTCTTCTCTTTTTTTATAACACTTTTAACTTTTCATATGACATGTTTAAGACCACAAGATTAAGTATTTTGATACATTTAACATAACTTTAATTTAAAATTATAAAATTAAAAAATCTTCTTTTATTTTTTAAATTTCGTTCAAAGTCAAATTAAATCTTTTTATTAAACGGATAGATTATTTCTTAAAGCAAGAATCTAAGCGGATCAATGGGAATCCTCATTCATTGAAGTGGCCTACAACTTCATTTATGTGGACAAAGACAGTAAACAATAACTATGTCCTTTTTCCACTAACAATTGGATCAAATGAGACAACAAAAATTAGCCATAATACATAAATTTATCTTTTAATTTGAATTCGGGTTAATATTTATGTTCTTTAATTTCAGATGTACATAAATAGATAGTTAAACAAGTATAGAATTGAACAAATAGACACATCCTACGTGATATTTTACATGAAATTTGTATATTAAGTGGTGTCCTACGTGTATAATGGACGCATGTATCTACTTGTTTAACTTTATATAAGCTTGAGTGTTTATTTGTACCCGCTCAATGTTAAAGGACATAAATATAAAATGATGTCAAATTAAAAGATATATTTGTGTATTATATCTAAAAGCTATGATGGTATGAATAGGGTTCATTAGGTTTAAATCAAAAATTTTGAGTTTGAACTTTTGAATATAATTTTTTTTATTTATCAAAAGAGTGTTTTCTTCTTTATTAGACTTAACATGATTTGAATTTGAATTAGTCGAATTCTAGAATACCCGGGTATCTAAGATGACAAATCAAAATAATTGGATCAAATGAGGACAATCTAGTGTTGACCTATCATTTTCTTGTCCTTTTTGCAACACAAGTTAAAGTTTTCTTCCCATGACATATCTCACAAGATTTATGCATGAGCATGCAAAAAATGCAATCTTCAAAGCATATTATATTAAAATATAATAAACAAGAAATGCAATTTCATCAAGAAAAATTAGTACAATAAAATACAACAGGCTTGTTCTTGTAAGCTCAACTAAACAAGGTTGAATAGAAAAATGAAAAAAAAGTTCATCCCAAGGAGGGAACAGAAGCTGCACATTCACAAATCTCCATTTAGATGACAATCTCAATAAACTTTCACTAACACCAAAAGAACACTTTATTTCTTTTTCACATCCAAACATGCCCTTAGCAAGTTAAAGGACCGAGCTAAAATTTAAACTGTATAGATCCTAAATTCTAACATAGGCGATAGCTAGCTATATCAAATTTCGTAACTAAATTCTAATACAATCATAGTTTAACTCTAAATTGCTAGGTTTTGTTGAATTCATACTTAACCTTTTAACTTTGTTGATTACTCTAAGAGGTCGTGCGATTATTATTCTTGGGTTATTTAACCCTCCTAGAACTTAAGATGAAAATATATAATCTCAAATTAGATGGAATTGGATGAGTAAGGATTAAATTTGTACAGATCGTCATCAATCAAACACAATATAAATCTAATCTTAAATTTAATTTTTGAATATCTCATCTCATTCAACGAACCAAACGACCCCAACATTATACTACTTGATAGTTTTACAATTTACAAGAGTTTTTTGTATATACAAATTCCATCAAAATTCAATATTTTCATAGATATATGATGAAAAAAACAAGTAAAAAAGTTCTATAAATGTTAATTTTATATTCATTATTTCAAAGATATGGTATAAATAAGTTCAATTCAACAACCTATTATAACATCCCCAAATTAACATAATTTTTTGTTCTTATTTTGTCTTCAAGTTACTAGTTATATCAATTATATCATGACATGAAAGACTTATGGAACAAGTAAAAATCATGACAAATAATAATTTTTTAACAAAAATCAAATATGTCACACTTGAGATTAATATCAAGTTAGTACCTTATATTTACAAAATTTGAATTTTCCACCCCATACTTTACCAAAATAGTGAAATAGTCCTCCTTTAAGTCTTTAACGACGACGTTTTTGTCTTCTTCCTCCTTTAGCCTACAAAAAAATGAAGCATTCCATAGAAACCAGAGGATTTTCAAGTGATTCGCCGGTTGCCGGCGAAACTTCTTCTTTGGGTTTTTCAGTTTTACTACTACTTCCCTCGTCTTCGGCGTTTCTCGCCGGCGATTGATTACCAGATTTTTCTGGTTCACGCGCCGCCGGACTTCTGTTTCTCATATTCCGACGTGCATCCACCGTTCCACGTGTCGACGGAGAATTTGACCGCCGAACCCCATTTTCGCTGGGACCCCGTCGGGGTCCATTTGGGGGTCCCACATTACGCCTCTGTTGAGGCATTCCCCTCCCCTGTGCTCCCCTTGACGTAGCCGGCGACCTTCTTTTCTCCGGCGACGGCGCCGATCTTCCTGTCTGAGGCCGGAAGCTTCTCTCCCTAACTCCGTTGAGATCTCCAGTGTTTTGCCTCTTCCTATGTACTCTAATCGGTGACCTCTGTGTTACTTCCCCATCTTCCTCTCTCTTCTCCGTCGCCGTCGCGGTCGTGGAATAGCTTTCAGTAAAGCTACACATCTCCGAAGGCTCTTCAGACACTTCAGGTTTCATCACAGCCGTCGATGCAAACTTCATTTCATCTCTGGGTTTAACAACAACCGTAGATTCTAACTTGATTTCATCTCTGGGTTTAACAACAACAGCTGATTCAAACTTGATTTCATCTCTGGGTTTAACGACAGCCGTCGATTCAATTTTGACTTGAGGAAAGTCAGCTACTTTGTCGTCGATTAGGACTTTTGATGGTGAGGGGTGGTGGGGTTTGGGAATGGGTGTTTCAGAAAGAACTTCCTTGACAGTTTCTTCCTCCAATGGCGGTGGATCTCGGCCGTTCACGGCGGAACACGGCGGCGACATGCGGTGGCGTTTTCTGGTGGAGCTAAAACAGCAGCCCATTTTAGAAAAAAACGAAACTTTAGTGAAAGAAATTAGAATGAAGGTATTGTAAGACAGTAGACAAGAAAGGCCAAATATAGAGGCAAAAAAAAAAATGGTCCTATTACTTTACTTTTTTTCACTTTTTTATTGTTTTAATAATTTTTAAAAAAATAAATTGTTGAAATTAGCAAAAGTTTAGTAGTACTCATATTACTAATATTATTATTTAATTTAATGAACATAATTTACTCTATAGTTTAGGGCAAATAGAAGTTGACCAAAAGGTCCGTTTAGATTAATTGATGGTAAATAGTTGTTTTAAGTATTGAATAGTACTTTTACGTGTTGAAATAGATTTAATAAATAAACAATTAATAATTTGAATAGAAATATTGACATCGATAATTGATAGTAAGTAATTAAAGTGTTTGGTAAAAAGTTATGATAAAGGTACTTCTTATTTAAAAAATAATTCTTTAAAATTTTACAAGAAATAAAACATATTAAATGGAGTAGTATCTTTTGTAAAGAAAAGGCGAAATAAATATATTTTAAAAATATTGAGAATAAAGTAGTAAAAGTCTTGGTTAAATTATAAATATTTATAAACTTAAAAATATATATTAGAAGTGATCTATTTATGGTTTTTGACTGATTTTTATTCATAAGAACATTGAATATTTATGAAACGAATAAAAATATAATGTAAAAAAATGTTTTTATATCCTTTTTTAATGAAGTCACATTTAGAGACTTTATTCTTGTTAGAAGGTTGCTTAATGATCCCTCTGTCCTGATTTTAGGTTCTTATTTATTACTAAATGAAAATAACATTTCATTGATCCTTCCATACGTGATTCGAATTTAGTTAAGACTTTAAGGAAAATATCGGATAAAAAACCCAGAGAATACTTTACTTTTATTTTATGATTAAAAAAAATTTGAATTATAAAGAAAATATTTTACTTTTGACCCCTTCAATTTTGTGGAGGCAGGCAGGGGCCTAGTAATACTTTTGGCTCATGCTTTGTTCTTTATTTTGATGTTATGTATGTGGGGCTTGGTTTGAATGAAAGACTTTTTGAATGGGCAGGAGATGTTTGTTGTGTTCTAAACTGGAGAATCACGTAAGATTGAGCTGTTCATCTGAATTTCTTTAATAAAAAATTATTTTGTTTATATATAATTTAGATTATTTTTATATATATATTGTATTAGACTTTTATCTGTGTTTATTTCTTTAATGAAAATATTCCGATATTGTTCCAAATGGGGACAATAGATTTTGTTACATAATGGTCTATATGTTTTAATAAATTTAGCAATCAAAAGTGTTTGAACACATAAAATTTGACTTACTAAAAATTACCTTTGAATGATCGATATGATAAAAATTTAAGAAATAAATTCAATTTTAATCAAACTATACAAACCAGTTTGAGAGCGTCTAAAACTTAATATTAAAAAGTTATAACCATTTATTTTTGTCTTAGTAAAAGATATCTTATGGTATTCGTGAAGTTATTTACCTACTACCTACAACATGTTTTCCAGCTTTCATTCATTAAATGATAGTTAAAGCAACAAGGATTAAAAAGTCTATTAAGGCTTAATTAAAATATTAAGGTTTAATTAAAAAAAGGTAGAAAAGTAGGTAATCATTGTAGGGAAATATGAAAAACAAAGCTCCATTAATGTGTATATTATTTATATATATAAGAGAAAAACATTAATTTTTAAGACAATTTTATAATTTAACTTTTGGACTGATTTGATTTGAATTGAATGCTAGATTTTGAGGGGTCCCTTAATTGTTTATAGTCTTTTATCTTTTTTGAATGATAATTTAGAGCCTAACATAGCGGTGGTTCACGGATACTGTTAATTACATACAATTTAATGACTTCAAAAGTTGTTTTCTTCGACATAGTTTAATTTAATACGATTTTTTTTCAGAGTTTATAATTTAAAATGAATTGTAAATATTTTTATGATTATAAATCATTTTATTGATAAAATAAAAATTTTAAAATTATATTATTATTTTTTGAAATTGACTACGTGAAAAATTGAGTCATATAAATTAAAACAATTTGCGCTAAAAAGTTATTTTGCAAGCATTATTTCAGGAGGATTTTTGTTGCCTCTCTTTTGGTATATAATTACTACTATTACATACAATTTACAAGGGTCCACAATTTAAAAGTTATTTTGCAAGCAAATTTGCTTTTTTAAATAACAATTCCAATATTCCATTTGACAACTACTACTCAATTCAAATAGATTTCCATTGACAAATTGACAACCACAATAATGATATTGTAAAACCGTTTCATAGAAAGATTGAATTGGCCAAATTAAGAAAAGAAACAAGAGTGTCGAATGCCAAAACTTACATGTCACCTCCCCAAATATGTGTCGTGAAATGCACGAATTTAGATTTAATCAATTGTTAGACCTATAAAAAAATCCTCCTTGTATGAAAAATTTGGCAATATCGACAAATTTCAACCAAGTAGTACTAAAAAGTTGCGCAATATCAAGCTTTCTGATGCTTATGAATGGCAAAGTAAAATTAACATTGAAAGAATAATTATATTAAGTTAGGGTCGTTTGGTTACTGGTTACACTACATCAAAAATGATAATTAGCGATAATTTGATTCTTAATTCCCGCTAAATATATATTTTTTACAGGCAATTAACACTTTTTGTATATATCCCTAAAGTTTTTTAGCGACATTAGTTCAAATGACACTTAAATAATGTTGGTAAAGACTTTAGTACTCTTTATCAATGTCAATACTTATTGCCGCTAAAAGTTGTTTTTGTTATAGTGTTAGAGTTATGCAGATATTAGTTATGCAGGGTTTAGATGTGCAGGTATTAGTTTTGCAAAGTTTAGTTATGTTGGATTTAGTCATGCGGATATTAGTCATGTAGGTATTATTTAGTCATGTAGATATTATAATACATGAATTATCAACTATTCAATTTGTTGTAATTAATATATATATTTTACAAATAAATAAGTAAAGAAATATAAATTCTCCCTCTTTTTAAATATTCTCTCTGACTTTATGTTTTGAGAGTCAAACAGTTTAAGTTTGACCGAAAATCTATGCATGGAATCTTCAATTTATTTGAAATAAAATTTATATATTTATAAATTACATAAAAAATATACCATGAGTCACAACAAATGATAATTTCAAATGTTTAAAAGATTTATGAAAAATTTACGGTAAAAGATAAAAGTATTTTACTCTTGAAATTCGAAAGGTGACATATAAAATAGGACGAAGAGAGTACATATATAACTAATACCGACATTACTAATTTTACCTTCTACCCCGCATAACGTATTGCATTTCTTCGTAAATTATGTTGATTTTCATTGTATAAAATTACAAAAAACACAACCAAACATCGCGTAAAATTAATACTTGAATGCACATGTATGGATGACGAGAAGTTGGACTTATTATTTATGTCTCTAGATATGTAATGATGTAACAATAAAATAACGAACACCACTTATTCACTCAGTTGTGAACTTTATGATTTTATTTCAATTTAAAAAATATATAATTTAGGTTCAAATAAAACAATAGAAATACGTGTTACTCTGTATATTAGATAATATTTTGAAATTTTAAATAAAACTACTCACATCTTTTTATTAGTAAATAAAATTATACAAAATCATTAACTAGAGTTCATCTATTAAGAGATAGATTTTTTTAAATTTACTAAAACAGTTAAGATTATAAATGAAATAAAATAAAATTTTAAGTCATTATCTGTTAAATTAGTACAATTTAATAAAAAATAAATTTACTTTTATAAATTTAATTTTTTAGTATCAAATTTAATTAGAAAAGAATTGTCTTTTTTACTTTTACTAATTTATTTTTTTGGTATCAAACTTAATTAGAATAGCCAGAGTGAGGACCGACGAAAATTTATAGTTGATAGAATTGTGTTGACGAAGCAATTGAGGAGGTAATTTACTGTACAATATGCAATTACCAATAAGTAAATATTTTTTAAAAAGAATGCAATATGCAATTATCTAAAAGAATGCAATATGCAATTTACCAAGTAAACAAATTAAAATTAATCATAGGAAACAATTATAACTAATCAAAGATATAACTAATCAAGATTGACATCTTCTCAATTAGTGATAACGTAAATCAATTATTGAATCAAACATAGGGACTAAAGCGTGTTTCTTTGTACTGCGACTAATATAAGCGTGTCCCGCTTAGCGGGGTAGAATGCATATATGGATGGATAGGGAAACAACTTTCGTTTTCTGTCAAAATGCGATCTTCACGTTGTTGATTTTCCTCTCTTAATACTTTCAACTTCATATTTTGTTCCTTTTGACGTTTGTAATACGTTCTAAAATTATCGATAGCATAATAACCTACTGCCATCATAAGAAAGCAAGTGCCTGCAAAGTCATCACCACCACCAGCATTGCCAGTTTTTCCTTGATAAGTTTCACCTCGGTGTCTCTGAGCCATTGATCCACCTTCGTCAACCCGAAAACCAGCCATGCCAATAAACTTTGATAAACTGAATAAGAAGACAATTTATTCAACAATATATTTTTCTTATTACAATTAAAAAAAAATTGGTATAAAAGCTTTTACAATATCCTTTATATAAATATATCACATATAAACCCTTCTCCATACAAATCCTATTTGAATAAGGTAATGTTTATAAATCCTATACGTACTGAAATACAACTTCAATTTCCCTTTTTTTATCAGTTCAATTTCAATTGTCATGTCTATTTCATAAAACTTACATTAATAATTTATTTTATTTTTACTTAATATAAATCATCATATAAGCTAGATGATGTGACGTCGTTCAATGACCACTATTCATATATATGTTTTTCTAAATTTTTTAAAAAATTCCCTATTTTTCCTCTATTTATGTATTATATTAAAAAGTTAAATTATCACTTTAAAATTTAATTACAATTTACACCTCCCTTATTTAATCTTCTTTATTTCTATATATTATTATTTTTTCCCGGTTTTTGAAACCAAAAGGATATCAATAATTCTCTAAATAGGAGACTTAATGGTTACTCTACAAATCAAAACGTTTTTTCCTTCATAGTGTTTTAGTTCTCATGGCTTCTTCACTTGTCTCTATATAATATTAGCAAAACTTTTTTTTTTTTGGAAAATTTTATATAAAGTAGCAAACTATTAATTTAAGAAAAAATGCATAAGTACCCCTCAATCTATGTTCGAAATCTCAGAGACACACTTATACTATACTAAGGTTCTATTACCCCCTAAACTTATTTTATAAATACTTTTCTACCACTTTTCGATCTACGTGACACTAGTTAAAAAAAATAATATCAACAAACGATGGGCCCACAAACTTACATGTTACTAGCAATTACAAATTTTCACATCACCTATTTCCCCCAAAAATGGGTCGTGTAATGCACGAATTCATATTTTGTCCATCGTCACACCCCTATAAGAGGATAATACACCGAGTGAGAAACCAAATAAACAAACCGGGTGCTGACAGTAGCCTTGTCGCTAAAACGCCCATAACACGAAATAAATTACCTTGCGGAATGACGAGACACAAGATACCAAATGACGTCCATACACCATACAAGGCCTTAGAAATCCCCCTTGCATGAAAAAATTGGGCAACATCAACAAATTTCAACCAAGTTGAACTACAAAATCAAGCTTTCTGATGCTTATGTATAGCAAAGTAAAATCAATATTGAAAGAATAATTACATTAAGTTAATGTACAACTGCATGAGATTATTAAATATAACAACAGCTTACAAAAGGCAAATATTATAGCCCATCAGACTTTTGAATACCTACATATTTTTTTTTTGAAGCTCTTTTCTCTTAGAGGAAACATGGCCAACAGAAAACAAGAGTCAGATGGCTAACTAAGCTTTTCAATCTCAAAAAATGTTGTGTGAACATCATGTTTGTGGTACAAAATCATCTCAAAACCAGAAGCTAAGACGAGGATGCTGCACGATCAGATTCTATCATGGATTTAATATAGAATTCTCCTGCCTTGTAGGACGACCTAACCATGGGGCCAGAAACCACGTATCGAAATCCCTGCAGAAAAACCAGGTAGTTTATTAACAGTGCCCAAATAACTAGGTGTTGCATTTGATATCAAAATATAGTAATGAAGCAACATTTTGAGCTTCGAGTTCAACCATGTCGATGCAACAATAAAGTAGCTCTAATTAAACCTTGCTAGATGATGCTGAGTGAAGTTGGGCAAAATAAAATGCAGAAATAAGAAAAATAACCAATCCATGATATATTTTGAGCAAGAAGGCCAGAGACGTAATTCTCAGATTTATCTATTACCTGTAAGACTAGTTTAAATACTTGAAACTCGGAATTGACTTGTTATAAATCAGAGATTTGAACACTCAAAGTTCTTTCTAATTTTTCTTCGAAATAACACATACGGTCATATTTTAAAAAAATCAAAACGAGATATTAATTTTATGTTGTCCGAGTTTGCAGGTCACTGGGGCATCAGTGCATCTCCTCCTCACATACCCGAACCATCTCAGCCTCACTTCCCTCATCTTGTCCACCACAGAGGCCACTCCTACCTTGTCCTCAATATAAAGGTACCCTGTTCCTCACAAGCACTACCACTACATCCACCATTCGTCCTTGTGAGGAACAAACACATATCAAATATGACAACTAAACATAATTGAAGGCTTGGAGCTGAACATCTAAAGGTAAAAAGAACAAATATGCTCAACTTCTTTATGGATATTAGAGAATTAAAGGGAGAAGTACAGAAACATCTCATGTGAAGCTGTTTGAAGAAAAGACCCCAACCAATATGAGGGCTCTAGATTGAAAGAGGTTCTCAAAAGTAAATCTATTTGCTTATAGCACCGCTCCCCCCCCCCCCCCCTCCCTCTTTCTTCTCTTTACTTTCTATGATTAACTACAAAACCCTGCCCTTCATGAAAGAAAACCACAGTAACTCCAGATTGCTCCCTTTGTGTAGTCTCAACTAAGTTGTCAAAACATTGAAAAAAACAGATGTAAAGAAAAAAAAGCAAGGACTCCGAGGATTTGCCACTGCTCAATATTGTAACAAATGGCAATGGCTGACAAATTAACACAATGCTGCTGCTTTGGCCTTCACCTAATTTATTTCAACCTTCTCCATAGTAGCAAACTTACAATATCCAAACCTTAAAACAGATTAGACATTGAGATATGTATTTTCTTTAGATGTGATATAGTATCTCCATCACAAGCAATATACTATATTACCCAATACCCACTCAGGAACATGATATGCAGGAAGACATTAAATAATAAAAAGAAAGGAGGAGTAAACAAACCATTTGTGTGCCGAGAACTTGATAATTCTCAAAGGCTTCAGGGGTTATGTATTCAGTAACAGGCATGTGATGCTTTGATGGTCTCATGTACTGGCCAAATGTCATTACATCAACACCCGCTGCACGTACTTTTTCCATTGTTCTAACAACTTGTTCGGGGGTTTCCCCACAGCCCAACATTATTGAACTCTTTGTCAATGTCCCAGCAGGGGCATACTCCTTGGCCATCTTCAGAACGTCCATGGACTGCTTGAAGTTAGCTAGATGATCTCGTACTACACTCTGAAGCTCCTCAACGGTTTTAATGTTATGAGCAAAAACATCTAAACCAGATTTTGCAACTTTCTCTACACACCCAGGATCACCTCGAAAATCTGGAGCTGCAGGATGAAATCAGATAATATCACAACCTTTTTGTTTGACTTTGACTATGTGATCGTATAAACAGATACACAAATAGGCTTCGTTATACAAATTCAAATGTCAAATGTCATTCACTATTTCTTCTCTTTGATTAAACTTTTAGAAAGAAGGTAAATATGACTGAGAATGGCACTTGGACAAAAGGAACCATTACACTTGCCAGAATAGCACTTACACAAAGGGAACCATTATACTTGCCAAAATCCCTGTTTGAGCAGTGTGAGAAATACTGGAGAAAATATTATTGAATTGCGTATCTAAATTGTTACATTGAGACCCTATTTATAGACACTACATTGGAATCCTTTTTTGACTAGAATTCCTATTCCTATTCTTATTCCTACTCCTATTCTATGTAAGAAATACTTATTCTTATTTTAACACTCCCCCTCAAGCTGGTGCATACAAATCATATGCACCTAGCTTGTTACAAATGTAATTAATACAAGGACATGTGAGAGACTTGGTGAACATATCTGCAAGCTGATCATTTGACTTTCACAAATTTTGTAACAATATCTCCGGAGAGTATCTTTTCTCTGACAAAGTGACAGTCAATCTCAATGTGCTTAGTCCTTTCATGAAACACTGGATTTGATGCGATATGAAGAGCCGCTTGATTATCACACACAAGTTCCATCTGATCAATTTTGCCAAATTTTAGTTCTCCCAGTAATTGTTTGAGCCAAACTAACTCACAAGTTGTTGTCGCCATTGCTCGATATTCTGATTCTGCACTAGATCGAGCAACCACATTTTGTTTCTTTTTTTTTTTTGAAAATGGTAACTTACAACCACATTTTGTTTCTTACTCTTCCACAACACCAAATTACCTCCAACTAAAACACAATCCGGATGTCGAACGTCTGTCAGAGGATGATCCTGCCCAATCAGCGTCTGTATATCCAATGATACGCTCATGACCTTGATCCTCAAAGAGTAGTCCTTTACCGGGGGCTGACTTTATATATCGAAGAATACGAACAACTGCTTCCCAATGACTATCACAAGGGGAAGTCATAAACTGACTTACAACACAAACGGAAAAAGAGATGTCTGGTCTAGTCACTGTAATATAATTCAACTTTTCAACAAGTCGTCTATACCACTCAGGATTACTAAGTGGCTCCCCCTGTCCCGGAAGAAGTTTAACATTCGGATCCATCGGAGTGTCAATAGGTCTACATCCCATCATTCCTGTCTCCTCAAGAATGTCTAAGGCATACTTGCGTTGAGAGATAACAATGCCTGATCTAGACTGAGCAACCTCAATACCTAGAAAATACTTCAATCTGCCAAGGTCTTTAGTCTGAAAGTGCTTAAAAAAATGTTGCTTTAAATCGGTGATACCATCTTGATCATTACCGGTGATAACAATATCAACGTAAACAACCAAATAGATACATCAACCTGGTGCAGAATGTCGATAAAACACAGAGTGATCAGCTCCACTACGAGTCATGCCAAACTCCTGAATTACTGTGCTGAACTTCCCAAACCAAGCTCGAGGAGACTGTTTCAAACCATAGAGTGACCTACGCAATCGACATACAAGGTTACTAGACTCCCCCTGAGCAACAAAACCAGGTGGTTGCTCCATATAGACTTCTTCCTCAAGATCACCATGCAGAAAAGCATTCTTTATGTCCAACTGATAAAGAGGCCAATGACGAACGACAGCCATAGATAGAAAAAGACGAACAGATGTTATTTTAGCCACAGGAGCGAAAATGTCACTATAATCTAGCCCAAATATCTGAGTATACCCTTTGGCGACAAGGCGAGCCTTAAGTCTATCAACCTGACCGTCTGGACCAATTTTGACTGCATAAACCCAACGACAACCAATAGTAGATTTACCTGCAGGAAGGGAGACAAGCTCCCAAGTACCACTCTTATGTAAAGCAGACATCTCATCAACCATAGCATGCCTCCATCCAAAATGAGAAAGTGCTTCACCTGTAGTCTTAGGGATGGAAACAGAGGACAAAGACGACACAAAGGCATAATGGGGTGATGATAGACGATGATAACTTAAGAAGGTATAATGCGGGTTAGAATTTTGAGTAGATCGTATACCTTTTTGAAGTGCAAGCAGTGGGCTAGGTAGAGGCAAGTCCGCAGTAGGAGCAGAGTAGAAGCAGGGTCTGGCGCATGACATGAATCATCTGGGACTAGGGTTGGACGCGGACGGCGATGGTAAGTTAGTAGTGGTGGCACTGCAACTGGAGATGTAGACGTAACTGTAGATTCCTCAAAGGTTGGCACAGGTAAAACTTGAGGTATGGGTAAGACCATAGATACATCAGTATGATCAGAAGATGTATAGTAAGGCTGAGACTCAAAAAATGTAACATCAGCGGACATAAGGTATCGATGAAGATCATGTGAATAACAACGATACCCTTTTTGAACTCTAGAGTAACCAAGAAAGACACATTTGAGGGCACGAGGAGCTAATTTATCTTTCCCTGGGGCTAAATTAAGAACAAAGCATGTACTCCCAAAGACACGAGGGGGAATAGGATAGAGATGTGACTGAGGAAACAGTATGGAATATGGAACCTGATTCTGAATAGACGAAAAGGGCATTCTGTTAATTAAATAACAAGCTGAAAGGACTGCATCGCCCCAAAAACGCAGCGAAACATGGGATTCAATGAGGAGAGTGCGAGCAGTCTCTATGAGATGCCTATTCTTTCTTTCTGCGACACCATTTTGTTGAAGAGTGTATGGACAAGATGTTTGGTGAATGATTCCGTGATGAGACATAAATTGCTGAAATTGGGATGATAAGTATTCTAAGGCATTATCACTACGAAAAGTACGAATAGAAACACCAAACTGATTTTGTATTTCAGCAAAGAAACTTTTAAAAATAGAAAATAACTCAGAACGATCTTTCATTAAAAAAAAACAAGTACATCTTGAATAATCATCAATAAAACTAACAAAATAACGAAATCCTAAAGTGGAACTGACTCTACTAGGACCCCAAATATCAGAATGAACTAATGAAAAAATAGACTCTGAACGACCCTCAGTACTACGAGAAAACGTAGCACGAGTGTGTTTCCCAAGTTGACACGACTCACAATCTAATGTAGATAAACTAGACAAACTAGGCACCATCTTTTGCAGTTTGGATAGACTCGGATGTCTCAAACGTTTGTGAATTAGATCTGGGGAATCTGTAACGGAGCATGCTGTCAAGGATTTTGAAGAGGTAAGATAGTAAAGGCCTTGTGATTCATGTCCTGTTCCAATCATCTGTCTCGAAAAAAAATTGCCGGAAACAGCCTGAAAATCGCCGGAACCCTAATTTCGGTGATCGAATCTGGTTAGAATCAAGAAAAAATTACATAGCCAGCCTCAGAATGAAGAGGCGACCCAAATAGAAAAAAATTGTCGGAAAAAAAAAAAAAAACTGGCCGGACAGCAACTAGGTTACCGGAAAATATTTATTTTTTTAATTTTTTTTTCACAATTGCTCTGATACCATGTGAGAAATATTGGAGAAAATATTATTGAATTGCGTATCTAAATTGTTACACTGAGACCCTATTTATAGACACTACATTGGAATCCTTTTTCGACTAGAATTCCTGTTCCTACTAGAATTCCTATTCCTATTCTTATTCCTACTCCTATTCTAAGTAAGAAATACTTATTCCTATTTTAACAAGCAGCTAGAGTGCCAACTAAACAAAGGCTCCAAACCACTTATTTACGTATTCTTAACTGATGGATAAAAGGGAAAATAAAGGGACAAAAGTTAAACTTCTATAATTTGTATGTATTTAATTAGTTATTTAATGGAAGGAAAAGCATAAATGGTATCTACAAACAAGATCCTTTGTCTATATGACTGACAAAATCTTGTGACCAGCTCCTGCTCCTCTCATTTCAAAAAAGACCCCAAAAAAAAAATCAACTCAAATGACATTTCCCCAGTAAACTCATTTTATAATAACTTCTACGATACCCAAATGAACATTAGACCGCTTAAATTCGGGACAGCTACAACAAGGTATAGACTACTTTTGCAACTGTATTTGAAGGTAAAAAACTAGGAGGTAATACCTTTAATCGTATGTCTTACAAACAGAAATCAAGATTCTCAAAAGGATCAGACCAAAATAAATATGTGAATTTCATACTCCAGAAAGTCATTATGTCATGAGCTCTGTTGGCATTAATTTGTCATGGCTACGAGAAAAGGATAAATGCTAACAGATGAGATTCAGGCACTCATACTGCCAAGGTCCACTAACAACCCGAAAATAATCAAATCAAATTGAAGCACATCAAACTGATGGCGCAGGGGGGAGAAGGAGAAAAAACTAAAGAGGATGAAGTACAAGAACAGAAGCATGTGTATGGATGACAAGAAGTTGGACTTCTTATAATGACGCTAGATGTGCAATGAATGTTCAGTGATGTAACACTAGAATAAGGAACACCACTTATCTGCACAAGCAGACTGTTGCAATTTATCGACCTAATTGCAGTAACTTTATTGAAATTTTGTAGACTGTCTTACATATCCGATCAAGCACAAAGGCAAAAAAGTAAACGAAGTCTGAAGCCATATAAATGTTCACAGCTTTTGGGGGTTCTGGTCTAGAAAGAAAGTTAACAAGGTATTTAGAAAAGGAGCGCTTACTCAGTGCTTCTATGAGTATATGTGGCTTCAATGCCTTCAACTTCTGCACTGTCTCAGTGAAATGACCACTTCCTTGATCAGGTAAATCATCACGGTCAACACTAGTGATCACAATGTAATCTAATCCCCATGAAGCAATGGCCTCAGCCACATTGGCAGGTTCATTTGGGTCAGGAGGAGGTGGAGTTCGTGATGTCTTCACATTGCAGAATCTGAAATTTCAAAGGGCAGATTTAGTAAATGATTATTCACATGGATCATAAGTTTTGTTTATCCGTGCCTGAAGCAAATCTAAACTCAATATACTTCAAAAGATCTCTTCTACCCTTCCTCAATAACCACAGTGCACGTACACTGGAAACAGGTTGGCTGAGAGAGAGAAAAAGAGATGAGCCAAGAAATTAAAATTCTTGTTTCTCATCCCCTATCTAACAGAATCCACAATGACCATGAAAATCCAAATTAACTTTCACTGCTATTATTATTATACCTTCAGATCCGAACTACAATCTACTACCATTATATTTTGGCATGCCAATTCATCTTCATCATTCAGCTTATTTTGCATTAGTCATATAGAAAGAAGTGTCTAGGATAGTAGGGAAGTGCCACTGTGTTATCTATTTTGTTGAACATATTAACAAATATATCCAGTTCAGTTCCCTTCTCACCACAGAAACATAACGAAGAGATAACCGCAATTGTGCTTACAAATCGTCATTTAACATTTCCTTCCTTTCCCCTCATCTCATCTCCGGCAAACAAAAAAAACTTCCCTTAGCTCTAACTATCAACCAGAAAAGGAAAAAAGAATCTTTCTTTTCTACAATAAGGAAAAATACTATCTTTCCCCTTAGAAACTCATGCACAACAAAAACTCAATTCAAAACTTAATTGAATCAGTAATACATCAAAATGAATAAACAGAATTCAAGAATTGCATCACCTGCAACCTCTGGTACAAGTATCACCTAGAATCATGATGGTAGCGGTAGCTGTACCAGTTTCACCACCGGACCAGCACTCTCCCAAATTAGGGCATTTAGCCTCTTCACATACAGTGTGAAGCTTCAATTCCCTCAATTTCTTCTTGATCTGTGTGTATTTCTCTCCTCCAGGTATAGCTTCCTTCATCCATTTCGGTTTAGGAAGCGGCTTCTTCTTCGTCCCTACATCAACCGAAATCTTTATCCGATTGGATTCTAGTGAAATAGGACAACGTCGGTGACTCCGCCGCTAACCGGTGGCGTAATCCCTCTAGGGTTTGAGGGTATTGTGCTGGAGATGCTGGTGTCGCGGTGGAAGAAGAAAATAATTGAGGTAAGAGATAGTGGTGGCGATTGGATTTGAGTGATAGGGAAACGAGAGATGTGAAACGGGAATTCATTTTTCCGGCGGATTTGGATGTTCTATCGACGCCGGAGGGAGAAGGAAAATTGGCTCACTTTTCCCCTTTTTACTCAGTTTCCAGTTTGGCTGGTTGACATTGGATGGTTGAAAAAGGGTGGGGCCAAGGATGGATGGACTAACTAATTTGGTATGAGGCCGAAGGAATAACTAATTTCGAGATTAATTTTAGGAAAAAGGGATATACCTTTAACTTTGTCATTTGAAGCTTATATATTCTTATTATGAAAGTGGCTAATATATATACTTGTCGTTATACAAATGGCTCACATATATCACTGACCTTATAAAATAAGCTCACATATATCTTCATTTAACGAAAGAGAAAAAAATAGTTTTAAATTTATATTTTTTATTTTTAATTTTTTTTAAAAATTATTTAGGGTATATATGATTCTTCTGTCAAAGTTCAAAGTATATTTTAATTTTTTTCATACACAAATTATTTTTTGATTTCTTTTATTATAATTATTTGAGTTTCTTATTCTTATTTTTTTTTCTTTCTTTAGTGTAAAGAAAAAATATTTAAAACTTTTTTATGTCTATATTGTAATTTAATTTTTATATTCGAAGAAAAAAAATTAGTCATCTACAATAAGTTTTACAAGAATATTAGCGAAACATAAATAAATTTGATTATCAAAATAATAATTCTAAATTAGTCATTGAAACAAATAAAAGTCAAAAAAATATGTTTGGCGAGGATTAAATTTACTCATATGGGATTATATTTATTAGAAAAAATAATTAAAAATTAGATTAAATTTTTTTTTTTCATTTCCGTTAGAGGAAAAGGGTATATGTTAGTCATTTGTTTATAAGTGGGGGTATATATGAGTCACTTTTATAACAAGGTGTATACAGCTCTAAATAACAAAATTAAGGGGTAAATCAGACCTTTTTCCCTTAATTTTAAGATGCATTTATTCATATTTGGTTGAAATATAATTATCATTTATTTACTGATTAATTATTTTAAGATTGTAGTATTATGATAATCCCACTCTAAAGAATAAGAAATAACTAATCTTGAGAATAATTTTTGGATGTTTAACTAAGGTTTAATTAGGAGATTATTTGAAGATAACTTATTCTAACATTAATTATCTAAAGATTGTAATGTTATTGTTATACCACGTTAAGGGTGGGATAACAATCTTAATATAACTATTCTCAAGATAATTTTGAAATAATATGTTCTTCAATCAAATCAGCCCTTAAAATATTATGGGCAACTTTCACATATAGCAAATACAAAATTCATATTTGTATGCTATAGCAAACATATATATGTATAATCCGCTATACATATACAATTGAAGCGAATTTATAAAACGAATTGTATAAAACGAGAAAGAGAGAAGTTATATAGAATTTGAATTTTTATAAAACGAGAAAGAGAAAGGCAAAAGAGATTTGGGCAGGAAAATATTTGTATTGTTAATTATAAGTGTATAGGACGATTATATACAATTTGAATTTATATAAAATGAGAAAAAAAGAAAGGCAAAAAAGACTTGGGTAGGGAATATACTATTAAATCGAATTGTATAAAACGAGAAAGAGAGAAATTATATACAATTTGAATTTGTATAAAACGAGAAAGAGAGAAAGGCAAAAGAAACTGGGCAAGGGAGTATTTTTATTGTATAATTATAAGTATATAGGACAAAAATACATGTATTCGTATGTGTATATACATTTTTTTCTCACTTTATACTAAAATAAACGCAATTTATATATTTTATTTCTGTTTCTATAAGCGAGAGAGGCGAGGGTGGCGAGCGAGATTAGGGAGAGTGGCGAGCGAGATCTAGGAGAGGGGAGAGGGGGGAACGAAAATATATGTATGTATACAATTACTCTCGCTTTATACAAACATAAATGCATTTTTACATTTGTATTTGTATAAAAAGCGAGAGAGGCGAGCGAGAGCCACCAAACGAGAGTGGCGAGCGAGACTGCCACCAAACGAGAGTGGCGAGCGAGATTCCACCGAGGAGAGTGACGAAAATAGCTATAGTTTGCTATAGGATACAATTAAATCAAAGTATATTTATAGCATTTAATTTGAATTAATAGTTTACTATTATATACAATTTTTCCAAATATTATATTCTGATATTTTATTTTTATGTCTATTTTCATTTTGATACCCTATTAAAGACAATTTCAAGAACATTGATTCATTTTGGTCACCAAATCACAACGAAAATTACACCAAATTGGTCATTGTGACTACTACTTCTTTATTCATCTTTTTTAGGTAACTTGAACTTAGGGAATAGGGATATAACAATTAAATAGAGTACAACATCCTTAAATTTGAAATGAAAATGTGATTTCAACCCTTTCAAATATGATTACATGAATTACAAAAACAAAAATTTCTACAATTTTATAAAAGCACTTTTTAAAAATTGTCGAATATCAATATAAATTGGGGTAATGCATAAGTACCCCTCAACCTATGTCCGAAATCTCAGTGATACACTTATACTATAGTAAGGTCCTATTACCCGCTGAACTTATTTTATAAATAATTTTCTACCCTTTTCGTCTTACGTGACACTATCTTATAGACCTAGCGTGTGTTCGTAATACTCTGTCTCTATTTATTTATTTTTTGGAAAGGAGTACTTTTAAGATGACTTTGTGTCTCTTCTGAACAAATATATAAGTGGTTTGCTATGCAACTGTTATCTTTGGTGACATTTAGATGTGATGTTGATTTTTTAGGAATAGACATCATGACATGTGTTATTAATTTGAGAGGTGGAGGTTGAAAACAGTCAATAAGTGTTGTGTGATACCATCCTTTTTGTTTTGAGTGAACTTTCAAAGATAATACTAGATTATGAAAATTGCTTAATTTAACCTAATGATTTTCAAAAACTGCCTCGCACAAAAGAGGTTGTTAAACATGCCATGGTCTCATGGCCCCAATTCATCTACTAAACTGAAGGATACAACAGTGTGAACATATAGAAAGGAAACTTACATAAATATACTATAATAAAAAAGTATTTAACATTTATAGTAATAATATTTTTTTTTCATTTGATCACTTTTAATTCATTTATAATACAAATTTAATTCATATTACAAAGAATAATTTTTTATTCACATATAATACAAATTTTTAATGATAAATAATTCATATCACACATTTTAATACACTTATAATTCAATGTGTCAAATTTTTACCAAACAAGCATAATATACTTTAAAAACAATTATAATTCATATATAATTCAAATATATTGCATATATAATTCACTTTTAATACATATTACAGATTTAACATAGTATTGCTATAAATGATAATAAATAAAAAGTATTGCTAAAATCAGTAATTATTTATTAAAATGTATCAACATATGTATTTTTTCCCATATAGAACAAGTACTCTTATCTAATTACACCTAAACAGAGGATTATAGGTGAATCTGATTTTTTATTGAATAAATGACAGAAATCTCACGTTTAAGTTCTCTTATTACCATTATCCCCTATTAGTTTTACATATTCCTAAAATTTCTCATTTTCACACATCAAATTAATGTATCAGCACATCAAATTAATGTATCTCGCGCATCAAATTAATGTATTATATATAAAATATATATCAGATTACTGTATCATGTATAAAATGTAATATATCTTACTTAATGATTAATGTATCTTGCGCATCAAATTAATGTATCAGCGGTTATATTATTGTATCATCTTGAGGAATTTTTGTAATTATAAACTTATAAGAGATAAATGGAAAATTTGCCTTAAAAATATGTGATTTATGTCCTTTTTTATTTATTAAACTACGTGAAACACTCAGGAGTCATTTGGTAGGATGTATTAATTTAAATAGTCCTTGGATTAAAACTTAATCCATCCAATACAATGTTTGGTAACACATTTCAACTCAAACCCACCTAATACATGGATAACTTAATACACCATATGTGGTCTTATCTAATACCAAGGATACCTAGGGATTACGAATACCATGTTAAATAAGCCTTGGATAAGGCAACAAAATGACTGAACTGCCCCCCTCAATTTTTTTTATACTCTTCAGAATTTTATAAATAAACACGAGATGATTTTTTAATAGTTTGTTGTCAATATTTTACCAATTATTATGCGTTTTTTTTGAGGTTAATTTGAGAGTTATTTTTTTTGTTGGCAGGTCTGCTCTTTGGGACATTGTAGAGATTTCTTACTTGGTACTATAAATATTTAGTTACTAAAAAATTGTGTTTCTTCAATTTTGCCCAATGATCACAACGTTTTAAATTATTCTCATGTAATTTTGTGTTGTGTTTACTTATTAACATAAACTATATTCATGTTATGTGTTGTTTATTATTTGACATATGAAGGTGTTGTGGATCTGGATTCAATTTTTTACATTTTGTCTAGCCTTCTACATTTGCTCATAGCATTTATTTTGTATGATTATTTAATTCCCAAATTCTCTATAACAATTCATTTCACGAAATAGTAACATTTGAGAAAATAGGAGAATGTGATGAGTAATATTGATCAATAGAATGCATTGAAGCGCACCAATGGAATGAACATGAAAATATGTCATAATGCTATATATAAAATAAAAAATCACAAAATATTTTTAAGGGTATAATTGGAAATAAGCTTCATGTAAAATCTTAAGTCACACACAAGATTAGGTTGGAGATAATGAACCAAACACTTGATAAAAAATAATTCTTGCATTACTAATTCTTACATTACTAATCCTTGCATTACTAATCCCTGCATTGTTAATTCCTGCATTGTTAATCCCTGCATTATCACTCTTTCTACCAAACGACCCCTCAAAGTTATAAAAAAAAAGGGGGCAAGTAAATACTAGTATATGAATGTAAAATCATTATTTCATTTTTTCATTCTACTCTCGGTCTCTTCCCCACCCCCACCCCTCCCTATCAGCCCCTACCCCCGAATAATAAATATTAAGTTTGTTTCTAAATAATATTTTAACTTGAAATATTTATTTTTACACCCTCACCCTCGATTCCCAAACCAGCCCCCCCCCCCCCCCCCCCCAAAATTTCAACTTTGTTTCTAAAAAATATTTTTAACTTTAAATTTTTATGTTTCACCCTACCCTCGATCCCCCCCCCCCCAACCAAGTACACCCAAATAATAAATTTTAAGTTTGTTTCTAAAACATATTTTCACTTCAAATTTTATTTTTCTCTCGATCCTTCACACCCCACCCCTAACCCCCCCCCCCCCACCCCCCCAAAACAAAATTACAATTTTTTTCTAAAAAATATTTTCAACTTCAAATTTATTTTTGTTCATCCCCTCCCAACATCCCCCCCCCCCCCCCCCCCCCCCAAAGAAAAAATTCAATTCATAATTTATTTTTTCATCCCTAACATGGAACCCCCACCACACCCCCCAAAAAAAAAAACAAGTTTTTTTCTAAAAAATATTTTCCATTTCAATTTTTTATTTTTTCACAACCCTCGATCCCTCCCTCCTCTCCCCCTCCCCCCCCACACCAGGTACCCCCAAAAAAAAATTTGAGAGGAAAAGGCTTAAATATGTCATCGAACTTTCAAAAATGGCTCATTTATGTCATGCGTTAAAATTTTTCTCGTCTATTTCATTACCGTTGAAGAAAAAGCTCATTAATGCCATTTTCTTTTTGACCAGTTATTTTACAAAATCATTTTTGACATGTGGCCAATTATAATTCTGCCACGTCATTGATTTTTTTAATGAAAAAAAATTGAATTAAAATAACCCAGCCAAATAAATTAGGAATATATTAAAATTTGGGTGGGTTATTTTTAATAAAATATTTAGACTACTACATATTTTTATTTTTTTGCCCCTCTCATCGAACCCCCACCAGCCCCCCAAAAAATAAATTTCAAATTTGTTTCTAAAAAGTATTTTACCCTTCAATTTTTAATTTTTTTACCCTACCCTCGATTCCTCCCCCTACCAGGTACTCCTAAAAAATAAACTTTAATTTTTTTTTAATTTTTTTTTATATAAAATATTTGAACTACATATTTTTATTTTTTTGCCCCTATGATCGAACCTCCACCCCACCCCTAAAAAAGGAATTTCAATTTTGTTTCTAACAAAAGCATTTCCCCCACCCCACCGTTACTTGTAGCGGTTAATTTGTTGAGCTCTGTCTATAAATATATAGACAATATAAGTAAAAGCCCTTTAGTCATTATTCAGAGCACAATTATTTTCAAAGTAGAAAACTTGAAGTAAGGATGAAGGGGAAGTTTACACAGTTAATGTTTGAACACTGCAAGGATCTGGGGAGTGTATTGATTGAGAAAAGGATTACCCTCGGTTGAAAAAAGTTATCAAGAAATGGAATACTGTATATATTTAATTAGTGTTCGTTTAAAATTCATAAAAAAATGTTTTTTTTTTCTTCTTCCAGTGTTGATTTTATGAAATTTCTGTTTATTTTCTTCTTCAATGTCAAGCTTCATTCCATATTCTTGAATTATTAAGTCAGATTTTTTCTTCTTCTACAATATCAGTTCTTGCATGAATATCTTGTTGATATTAGAAATGGAATACGGTATATATTTTCAACGGTGTTCGTTTAAACTTCATAAAAAAATGATTTTTTTTTCGTCTTCCCGATTTTATGAAATTTCTGTTTATTTTCTTCTTCAATTCAGCTTCATTCTATATTCTTGAATTATTAAATCAATTTTCTTGATTCTTCTTCAATATTCTTGATATTAGCAGGATTTCTATTCTTACAAAACTGTTTTCTTGATATTCAGAAAAAAGAAGCTGGCTTTTACAAGACTGGTAAAAGCACCACTACTGTTTCGAACTACCAATATAAACCAATGGAAAAACGTTTTAATGTAGACACTGACAAGATTGCGGATGTTCTTAGCAAACTAACCTCTGCTGCAGTGACATCTTGCGTTGGTTTAGCAGTTTATAAATATATTGAGATAGAAGAGTCGAAGAAAAGCAATATGGCAGGGGATGTAAATGGTGTAAGAAGAGAAATAAGAATTATCCATAGGTCACAATTAAAGAGACCAGAAATAAAAAAGACGGATGGAATCATCAAGAAGTAATAAAGAGGTGATTTTAAGATTATTTAATTATAGTCTTTTATTTTAATTATCATAAGTTGTGCTTAAAGCTTACATGCTAATTTTGGTCTCTGCTGCAGATTCACTGCATACCGTTTCAATTCAATTGCCCTCTAAAGCAGTCAACCGCTTCAACCATGTCTCCAGATTTCTAAACCCAATAATTCTTTTTTTCTTTTTTTCTATTTTGGTGTTTAGAAATGCCTGAATACTAAGCAAGAATGGGTTTGTTTTACCCACAGCCAAACATTGTATACGAATTGTGTATATTACACTATGTGCACAGTTTTACTGTGTTATAATTCTACTCATTTGAACTAACATGTATGATTTTCATCTCAAGTATAATGAAATTGGACACCACTGAACACGTAAGTAAAGTCCCATTTTAGCCTCCTATAGATTATAGTATTTAGCATTATAGATATAATTAGTGAAAGGTCTCTTTCTTGAGTGTGTGCATTATATGAACAATTCATATAGAAGAGCAGGAAAGTCATTTAATTGCAGAAAATAAACAAAAATTTGACTAGTTTTTTACCTGTTTTTCACTCGAGTAGATTTTTTAAACAAAGCATTATTTCATATATATATATATATACTAGATACATGACCCCGTGCCAGCACGGGGCCCAATACACTATACACAAACGTAAAAGTAAAGTTAGGCTATTTGAGGGAAACACATTTGTTTTCGTCCTTGGATCAACAACGGCATTTTCCTGTGTAGCAAATCTCCTTTAGAAAGTAATAATGAAGACAATATGGGAAAACATTAATCGAGAAGGAAGAGCATTTTCATGTTCATCATATATAACATGACTTATTTTAGCGTTTTTAGATTTACTAAATTGTATTTCACGTCAAATTTAACGTAATTGATCATGAATGTTACTTTTTTAAAAGGTCACACAATGTGGTCCTAATCATATAGCAAATGTCTAAGGTATAAGGAGTGAAGTAATAGTCTAATGGTAAGCAGAAAAGTCGTGAAGTTCAGGTAGACCGCCAGGTTTACCTCCGGTCTAACTTTTCGTACCTGCAGCTCCAAATTTAGAAATGAGAGAGAAGTACTAATTAATCTGAAAGCAGTTCATCAAACAAGAGCATTATATAGTATACTAACTTACCTTTTTTTCAGGAGTTGCAAGCTCTGTATGGTGCCACATGATATGTCCAGCATAACGTTCTAATATACAAATTACATTAGGCGTTTTTCCTGGAGTACCATCTTGTGAAATGAAGTAGCGATCGTTCTTTGGACAATTCTTTGATGATTCAAGCTGTACCGCACATAGACCAAATACATATTTACCTCCATTGAAATAAGTCTTATAGTACAAGATACTTCTAATTCCTCCTTGTCAGTATCGAAGATCAATGCTACTGATATGATCATTCTTGCTCTCATGTCATAACTCTACGTGCAACTTTGAGCCAGTCCACGTAAAGTAAGTAAAAACATGTCATTCCTCAGCAAAGCAATCTCAAAGTTTCGTCAAATGAATAATAATTTTAATTACCTCACTGTGTTTCCATTGTGTAGAGTAAAACTTGGTCCATCAGGCTGCACAACTTTTATCGAATTGAATTGAAATGATCTCCTCTTTCATTTCATATACTCTGTCCCATTAGCTTTAGGGACAGGAAACATCAACATTATAACTTGCGATTATCGATGAATTGCTCCATCTAAGTAACAAGACATGATTTTAACCATTCTGTAAGTACACTTCTTTTTCTTTCCATATCATCCAATTGTGAAGCCCCGTCTTCTTTTAGCTTTAGTCCTCTCTTTTTGATGGATGATCATGGGGTAGCCATGTTCATTATAGAATTTATCTGATAAAATTGAAACAGTCGATAAGTCTACGATGATTTCATGTGTTTTTTGATCAATTTGAACGATAACAATAACCTCAAAGCTGGGAATTTAAATCAGATAAAACAATAAAGTTAATCATGTCGAAAACACTTTTTCAAACTATGTAGCTAGTTAACTTGTACATCATACCGAAAAATAAAAATTCATAGGATAATTTCAAGATAAAGAAGCTAGCAAATCTGTTGAAATAAACACTACCTGCAGTTTTTGACATTTTCAAATTGATAATTCTTTCATCCATAGCTACATTAGCAGGAATATAATGCTGCAAATTGATCACTACTACTGCCATGACAAGATACGTAGAAGAAAGAAAAAGCAAGAGAGAAGTTGTATGTTCGTAAAATGTAACAATGGCTACAACAAAATAAGATGATAATCAAAGTATAAGAAAATCAAATAACAAGAAACTATGCAATAGTGTTATGATTACTGGTACAGAAGAATAAGTAAAAGATCATTCAACTACCTGATTAATCTTTTATTCTGATCTGAATCTTCCATTAGCTGTTATGTATGTCCATATGGTTGGTAAGACGGAAAGTATGTCATGTGCTATTTAGCTTCTGAAAAAACAAAAAGAATATCAACTATTGAATCAGAAAGTATGAAATGGAAGGAAAAGGATAGAGAACAAATACATTACCTTCGCTGACAAATGAATACAGCTCAGAGTTTTTAACAGTGGTTTCAACTGGGTGTCAAAATTTGACAGAATAGCTAACTTTACTCCCGGATGACAAAGATACTAAGCCTATTGAAGCATGGAAAACGAAAAGTAAAATTATTGAGTGCTTTCTTATTACTGTAGATGTTGTGTTGTCAACACTCAACTGGAAGAATAAACCAATTTATTTTAAAGAGAAATGGGGTAATTCAAAACTGAGAGAATCTTTTTACTGATCACTGGGTGTCAGTATAGGCAGCTGAACTGAGAACTGAAATAAGAATTTATAAGCTGAAATGTTATAAAAGTAATGGTATTAGGAAAAGCTAAAAAGCATGAGTTTAGGTGACTTTTAGTATATTAGAAATAATGGTGACCTCTTTGAGGGAGCAGGGGAAGTTGTGCTTTTGCATTGCCACAATGATTCCTTTCACGCGGATACCAATAGTGTGGTCTCCATGAATCATCATTTGTTTTGCATGAGTAAGTAGTTGATTTATCATTTTGTTTGTGTTGTATGCTAGTCTGCAACCACCGTAAAAGAAACATGATTGAGCAATGAGGAGAAAGAAACGGAACAGTAGTTATATAATCAGATAATTTCTGAAATAGGCATATGAACAAGCCATTGAATGACTTACATAATAAGCATGTATCATAAGTTAACATTTTGTATCTATTTTGTGCAGCAGTTGCGTAAATGTTGGCACATCTTAGTTAGTTGGCAAAATACCTGGAATATGTTTATATGAAAGCTTTTTGAATGATCTCATTGTACACTACATTACAAGTTGA
Organism: Solanum sitiens; assembly: GCA_016801875.1. NCBI lineage: Eukaryota > Viridiplantae > Streptophyta > Magnoliopsida > Solanales > Solanaceae > Solanum > Solanum sitiens. The sequence goes on from JABWTJ010000080.1 coordinate 624,711, forward strand.
TTGATCATCATCGTTATCTGCAGTGGGAGGTCGAATGATGAACTGCTTTGGGATTTCTATCTTATTATTAATATTTATGTTTTCTTTGCCATTCCCAATTCTCATCAGATATTCACAAAAAACAGGATCAGTCCTTGCACGCATATTTTCTGATAGTCAATTTTTCAAGTTCATTCCAAATTCTGGAGTATAAAATACTTTCAGAAATAAAGTCTTCTTTTTTCCCACTTCGAACAACAGGAAGTGTTTATCTAAAATCACCTCCAAACACTATCACTTTTCCACCAAAGAGTATATTCGTTTCAGTTAGGTCTTTCTTCTTTCATAAGCAAATCAAAAGCTTCAATCATATTTTTTTTTGACATTGATACCTCATCCCATACGATTAATTTTGCATCACGAATTAAAGAGGCAAGAGAGCTTTGCTTACTGATGTTGCAGGAGAATTGCTCATCAATATTAATTGGAATCTTGAAACGTGAATGGGCTGTCCGTCCTCCAGGAAGTATTGATGCCGCAACACCAGAAGTTGTTGTCGCCAAAGCTATGAACCCCTTTGATCTTACAGTGGCTAATAAAGCACGATACAAAAATGTTTTACCACTTCCTCCTGGACCATCAATGAAAAAAGCACCTGATTTGTTAGTGAATACTCTTCGAAGGATAGTATCATATGCTATTTTCTGTTCGGTATTCAGTTTTTTATGTAAAAGCAGATCTTCTTCAGTAACAACTATATTCCTTTCAAAATTAACATCTTTTGTCTCTGACTCTACTCTTGAACTCGCAACATTTTCAGAAATCAATTTGTACTCATTGACGTCATGTCCCATGCTATGTAATATATCATTAATATGGTTCATAACTGAATGTCTGGGTTTTTTTTACATCCATGTTTGGTAATTTGCTGAAGTCTTCTGACATTGACTCTTCAAATTGTTCCCATAGTTCTTTTGGATTATCAGGATTGCAATATACTAATATTGTAGCAAATAAATGTCGCAAGCTATAAGGCATTTGATAACACACGGCCTCTATCATACATTCAACCAAGTTGTTATTATGATGTAACAATCCTCTTTTTTCTGCAGATTCTCTAAATGTGCCATAGTATTTTCCATCTAACTTTTGAAGATCTTGGTATGACTGGGGGATCTTACATTCATTAGTAGAAGTCTAAGATAATATCTTTCTCCTTCTGTCGGATGACATGTCACAAGACGACCAATAACACGACCTCGTCGTCTTCGTGTCCGCATCTTATATGATTTTGACCACACAAAATATTGTGGAAATTCTTTATATAATAAATTGAGTTGTTTAGCATATTCGTTTGTTCTATTCATTAGGAAAAATTCCGTCAACATTGTTTTCCTAATCATAGGGTTATTCATGATTTTGTCTATGCTATCAGCTGTTTTAAAAGAAACAAATTGTTGGTTTTCGAGGTGCAGTTGAAGATGGTAAACAGATGGACTCATTTCACTAATGGGAAAAGCAAATAAACGCCACACAGCTTCTGGTGCAGATACCCATCTAGCAGATTGATATTCTTTTATTTCATCAATTTCAACATTTGTATCATCCTCCCGTATAGAAAAGGAGATTTTATCATGTCCTTTACATATATATTTATAGATATATTTGACAACCTTTATATCAGAACATACTTCGACGTTGATATGACAATTAAATTTGCATAATAGGTAAGGGTTATAAGGTACTACCCATGAATTGTCAAGAAGTTGTTTTCTAATCTCTACATGTGTGCCTGTATTTCTTCTTCTATAGATTGCGTATGAGTTTTTTCCTTTTGTTGTTTTGTCAGCAAAGTTCTTTGTGTACTTGAATTTGCAAAATCCTTTTTTCTTCATTAAAGAGTTGGTTTTGGTTCTTGTGGAATCAAACTAAATGGAAGATGAATTAACATGAATATTTGGTAGGAAGATAATTAGTACAAAAGAAAAGTCAAAGATTGTATCTTGGTAGGTGAAATTTAGGCAAACCATAAAATGGTTTCATATTCTTAACCTTGACAATTTTGACACATAGTGATGTCATGGATAACATCAATAGGATGAATTTATTCCTATAAATAGGTAGCTCTTAATTCATTTTCAAATCATGCTCTTACTTGCCTTCTCACCTTCTAAGGCATTTGTGTTCTCTCTCTTGTAGTATTTCACTTGTATTCTTTGTAGAGTGAAATAAATATTGGTGCAGTTGTTCTTTGGTGGACGTAGGATCATTTTGATCCGAACCACGTTAAATATTGTTGTTCTTCCTTGTTCTTTAATTTTACGTTTCCGCTAACAATTGGTATCAGAGCCAAGGTTTTGTCTGAGTATGCTCTGTGGTTGCAGCACAATCTGAACTTCCACATCAGAAAAGGATTACTTTGTTTTTTCTGTAGTTCCAAATACATTGTAGTAGAAAAAGAAGAACAAGTAAAAAAAAAATGAGTTCCATGAAGTTTGAAATTGATAGATTTAGTGGGCGCAACAACTTCAATATCTGGAAAATCCAGATGATAGCGTTACTGCGGAGGGAAGGTTCAATCCATGCTATTGAAGGAAAGTACCCTGATAAGATATCGGATTCCGACAAGGAAAAGATTGAAGGAGATGCATTGAGTGCAATCCAACTGTCCCTTGCACCTAATGTACTTTGTGAAGTGAGTACAAGTACCGAAGAGACGGCCAAAGAGTTATGGGAAAAGCTGGAAGGGCTTTACCAGGACCAATCAGTGACAACAAGGATGTTGTTACAACGGCGTCTTCATACATTTAAGATGGATTCAGGTACTTTGTTGCAAGACCATCTAGATGCGTTCAATAAACTTGTGATGGACTTACAAACTGCTGGAATTAAAAAGGACGAGAAGACGCTTGCATGTTCTTTGCTATTTTCATTGACTTCAAAATATCGTGATATTGAGAATTCAATGATGTATAGCAAACAACCTATTAAACTTGAGCAAGTGCGGCAAGCACTAAACTCTTGTGATGTGCGGATGCATTTTGAAGGAGACAAAAGTGACGAAGCTAGTGGACTCTTTGTAAGAGGTCGTACTAGCCAACAGGGAAGGAGAAAATCGAAGTACAGATCAAAGTCTCGTGTGAACAAAAAGCATGCGGAATGTTGGGGCTGTCACAAGAAGGGACACTTTGAACGAGATTGCCCTATGTCGAAGTCCAAAGAAAAGGCGAGCGCATCCATTGTTGAGCAAGTACATGATAATGATGATGATTATGTACTAACAACATCATGCAATAGTGGAGTCTATGACAACAAATGGGTCTTAGATTCTGGTTGTACTCTGCATATGACATTCCGAAAAGATTGGTTCAGCAGCTATGAAACAAGCAGAGGAACTGTATTAATGGGCAATAATACAACTTGTAAAATAGTTGGCATTGGTTCAGTTCATGTTCGCTGCCATGATGGAATCGTGAGGACTATTACAGAAGTCCGTCATGTTCCTGATCTAAAGAAGAATTTGATCTCCCTGGGTACTTTAGATAAACAAGGCTATAAGTACATGAGTGAAGGAGGAACTATGAAAGTGACTAAAGGTCTTTAGTCATGTTGAAGGCCAAGCTGGAGGATGGCCTCTACGCACTTGCGGGAAGCACCATTATTGGCTCTGTAAATGCATCTACACTGCAGTTATCTAATGATGACAAGGCAAAATTATGGCACATGAGACTAGGCCATATGAGCGCACGAGGATTGGAGATGTTGAGCAACCGCAACATTTTGAATGGTGAGAAGATCAGCACACTTGAATTTTGTGAGCACTGCGTCTTAGGGAAGCAGAAAAAGGTCAGCTTCAGCACTGGCAAGCACAAGACGGGAGGGGTGCTAGACTACATCCATTCAGATTTATGGGGTCCCTCTAAGCTTCCATCGAAGGGAGGAAAGAGGTATCTTCTCACATTCATTGATGATTTTTCACGAAAGGTTTGGGTGCGTTTCCTGAAGACAAAAGGTGATGCTTTTGAAGCATTTAAAGAGTGGAAGATTTTGGTTGAAAATCAAATGGAGAGGAAAATCAAGTATCTTCGCACGGACAATGGCTTGGAGTTTTGCAGTGAAGAGTTCAATAATTTCTGCAAGGTTCATGGGATCGCAAGGCATAAGACGGTCAGGCACACACCACAGCAGAATGGAGTTGCCGAGAGAATGAACAGAACTCTTCTTGAGAAGGCTCGTTGTATGCTCTTACAAGCTAAGATGTCCAAAGTATTTTGGGCTGAAGCAGTTCATACTGCTTCTCATATTGTCAATCGGTCTCCAGCATCAGCGATTGACTTTAAGACTCCGAATGAGGTCTGGTCAGGTGAACCCTCTAACTATTCATACTTGCGAATATTTGGGTGTCCAGCTTATTATCATGTTAATGAAGGTAAGCTTGAACCAAGGGCTAAAAAGGCCATATTCGTAGGGTATGTAGATGGAGTAAAAGGGTACAAACTATGGTGTTTGTCTTTACTCAAATTTGTAGTTAGTAGAGATGTTACCTTTGATGAATCCTCTATACTTGATCCTCGTAAAGTTTTTGTGGAGTTATCTAGAAATGAGAACAACGAGCAGGTGGAGCTACCGGTGGAGCTTACCAAGGAACGGGATCAAGAGACTCAAATTGATGAGTCAAAAGATGCAGATCTTGAAGAACTTGCTTCCAATAAACCATACACAATTGCGAAGGGAAGGGACAAAAGGCAGATACGGAAACCGGAACGTCTTATAGAGCAAGAAAATCTGATTGCACATGCGTTCGTAGCTGCAGAAGAAGAGATTAAGGATCTCGAGCCCTCTTCGTATGTTGAAGCAACTTCTTGCAAAGATGCTGCACAATGGCAGTTAGCCATGATGGAAGAGATGGAGTCTCTTCACAAAAATAAGACATGGGTCTTAGTTAAAAGGCCAAAGGGGATGAGGACAGTTGGATGCAAATGGGTCTACAGAAAGAAAGAAGGTATTCCAGAAGTGGAAGCTGCTAGGTTCAAGGCGAGATTGGTTGCAAAGGGTTTCAGTCAGAAGGAGGGAATTGACTACAATGAGATCTTTTCTCCAGTCGTGAAACATAGCTCAATTCGCGTGCTACTAGCATTGGTTGCACAATTTGATTTAGAGCATCAACAGCTTGATGTCAAAACTGCTTTCTTACATGGTGATCTAGAAGAGACAATCTATATGGATCAGCCTGAAGGTTTCCTAGCTGAAGGAAAAGAAGACCATGTATGCCAATTGAAGAAGTCTTTGTATGGTTTGAAGCAATCCTCTAGACAGTGGTACAAGAGGTTTGATGCATTCATGACTACACATGGATTTTCGAGGAGTGCATTTGATAGTTGTGTGTATCACAAGAACATGTCTGGTAACTCTATGATTTATCTATTGTTGTATGTTGATGATATGCTTATTGCTGCTAATAACATCACAGAGATAATATTTTGAAGAAACTGTTGAGCAAGGAATTTGACATGAAGGATCTAGGAGTTGCAAAGAAAATCCTTGGAATGGAAATTTCAAGAGAAAATGGTGTTGTACATCTTTCTCAGAAGAGGTACATCGGAAAAGTTCTTGAAAGATTCAATATGCATATGAGCAAGCCTGTAAGTACACCGTTAGCTTCTCATTTCAAGCTTTCAGAGTTACAAATACCTCAATATATGGATGAGGTGGAGCATATGTCAAAGGTTCCTTATGCGAGTGCAGTTGGTAGCATTATGTATACTATGGTATGCACACGTCCAGATATTGCCCAATCTGTAAGTGTGGTAAGCAAGTACATGGCAAATCCAGGAAAAAGGCACTGGGAAGCTGTCAAGTGGATATTGAGATATCTCAAAGGAGCTCCTGATGTTGGCCTAACCTTCCGGAAAAGTGAAGGTATTTCAATTCTCGGTTATGTAGATTCTGACTATGCAGGGGATCTTGATCGAAGGAGGTCCACAACTGGATACATCTTTACTCTTGTCGGTAGTGCCGTTAGTTGGAAATCGACTTTACAGTCGATTGTCGCTTTGTCTACAACAGAGGCAGAATATATGGCAGCAACGGAGGCAGTGAAAGAAGCTATCTGGTTGAAAGGTTTGGTGGCAGAATTGAGTTCGGTTCAGCTTGAATCAATTCTAAAATGTGATAGTCAAAGTGCTATTCATTTGATTAAAAATCAAAGATTTCATGAGCGCACCAAACACATTGATGTCAGATTTCATTTTATTCGAGATGTCGTAGAAAAGGGAGCTATCAAGGTTGAGAAGGTTATCACAGACGATAACGTTGCAGACATGTTGACCAAAATAGTCCCGCTTGCCAAGTTTGCACACTGCAAGGACTTGGCGGGAGTATGCATCAATTGATGCAACTCTAAGAGAACAACTGCTAGGTGGAGCTGGTATGTTCAACAAAGGTTTGATTCTTCTTGTTTCTTACAATGGGATTGCCCAGTAAGCTTAGAAGTTTTGGCCGGAGTTGTTTATACGCATGCTTGGAACACAAACCAAGGTGGAGATTGAAAGAGTTGGTTTTGGTTCTTGTGGAATCAAACTAAATGGAAGATGAATTAACATGAATATTTGGTAGGAAGATAATTAGTACAAAAGAAAAGTCAAAGATTGTATCTTGGTAGGTGAAATTTAGGCAAACCATAAAATGGTTTCATATTCTTAACCTTGACAATTTTGACACATAGTGATGTCATGGATGACATCAATAGGATGAATTTATTCCTATAAATAGGTAGCTCTTAATTCATTTTCAAATCATGCTCTTACTTGCCTTCTCACCTTCTAAGGCATTTGTGTTCTCTCTCTTGTAGTATTTCACTTGTATTCTTTGTAGAGTGAAATAAATATTGGTGCAGTTGTTCTTTGGTGGACGTAGGATCATTTTGATCCGAACCACGTTAAATATTGTTGTTCTTCCTTGTTCTTTAATTTTACGTTTCCGCTAACAATTGGTATCAGAGCCAAGGTTTTGTCTGAGTATGCTCTGTGGTTGCAGCACAATCTGAACTTCCACATCAGAAAAGGATTACTTTGTTTTTTCTGTAGTTCCAAATACATTGTAGTAGAAAAAGAAGAACAAGTAAAAAAAAAATGAGTTCCATGAAGTTTGAAATTGATAGATTTAGTGGGCGCAACAACTTCAATATCTGGAAAATCCAGATGATAGCGTTACTGCGGAGGGAAGGTTCAATCCATGCTATTGAAGGAAAGTACCCTGATAAGATATCGGATTCCGACAAGGAAAAGATTGAAGGAGATGCATTGAGTGCAATCCAACTGTCCCTTGCACCTAATGTACTTTGTGAAGTGAGTACAAGTACCGAAGAGACGGCCAAAGAGTTATGGGAAAAGCTGGAAGGGCTTTACCAGGACCAATCAGTGACAACAAGGATGTTGTTACAACGGCGTCTTCATACATTTAAGATGGATTCAGGTACTTTGTTGCAAGACCATCTAGATGCGTTCAATAAACTTGTGATGGACTTACAAACTGCTGGAATTAAAAAGGACGAGAAGACGCTTGCATGTTCTTTATTATTTTCATTGACTTCAAAATATCGTGATATTGAGAATTCAATGATGTATAGCAAACAACATATTAAACTTGAGCAAGTGCGGCAAGCACTAAACTCTTGTGATGTGCGGATGCATTTTGAAGGAGACAAAAGTGACGAAGCTAGTGGACTCTTTGTAAGAGGTCGTACTAGCCAACAGGGAAGGAGAAAATCGAAGTACAGATCAAAGTCTCGTGTGAACAAAAAGCATGCGGAATGTTGGGGCTGTCACAAGAAGGGACACTTTGAACGAGATTGCCCTATGTCGAAGTCCAAAGAAAAGGCGAGCGCATCCATTGTTGAGCAAGTACATGATAATGATGATGATTATGTACTAACAACATCATGCAATAGTGGAGTCTATGACAACAAATGGGTCTTTGATTCTGGTTGTACTCTGCATATGACATTCCGAAAAGATTGGTTCAGCAGCTATGAAACAAGCAGAGGAACTGTATTAATGGGCAATAATACAACTTGTAAAATAGTTGGCATTGGTTCAGTTCATGTTCGCTGCCATGATGGAATCGTGAGGACTATTACAGAAGTCCGTCATGTTCCTGATCTAAAGAAGAATTTGATCTCCCTGGGTACTTTAGATAAACAAGGCTATAAGTACATGAGTGAAGGAGGAACTATGAAAGTGACTAAATGGTCTTTAGTCATGTTGAAGGCCAAGCTGGAGGATGGCCTCTACGCACTTGCGGGAAGCACCATTATTGGCTCTGTAAATGCATCTACACTGCAGTTATCTAATGATGACAAGGCAAAATTATGGCACATGAGACTAGGCCATATGAGCGCACGAGGATTGGAGATGTTGAGCAACCGCAACATTTTGAATGGTGAGAAGATCAGCACACTTGAATTTTGTGAGCACTGCGTCTTAGGGAAGCAGAAAAAGGTCAGCTTCAGTACTGGCAAGCACAAGACGGGAGGGGTGCTAGACTACATCCATTCAGATTTATAGGGTCCCTCTAAGCTTCCATCGAAGGGAGGAAAGAGGTATCTTCTCACATTCATTGATGATTTTTCACGAAAGGTTTGGGTGCGTTTCCTGAAGACAAAAGGTGATGCTTTTGAAGCATTTAAAGAGTGGAAGATTTTGGTTGAAAATCAAATGGAGAGGAAAATCAAGTATCTTCGCACGGACAATGGCTTGGAGTTTTGCAGTGAAGAGTTCAATAATTTCTGCAAGGTTCATGGGATCACAAGGCATAAGACAGTCAGGCACACACCACAGCAGAATGGAGTTGCCGAGAGAATGAACAGAACTCTTCTTGAGAAGGCTCGTTGTATGCTCTTACAAGCTAAGATGTCCAAAGTATTTTGGGCTGAAGCAGTTCATACTGCTTCTCATATTGTCAATCGGTCTCCAGCATCAGCGATTGACTTTAAGACTCCGAATGAGGTCTGGTCAGGTGAACCCTCTAACTATTCATACTTGCGAATATTTGGGTGTCCAGCTTATTATCATGTTAATGAAGGTAAGCTTGAACCAAGGGCTAAAAAGGCCATATTCGTAGGGTATGTAGATGGAGTAAAAGGGTACAAACTATGGTGTTTGTCTTTACTCAAATTTGTAGTTAGTAGAGATGTTACCTTTGATGAATCCTCTATACTTGATCCTCGTAAAGTTTTTGTGGAGTTATCTAGAAATGAGAACAACGAGCAGGTGGAGCTACCGGTGGAGCTTACCAAGGAACGGGATCAAGAGACTCAAATTGATGAGTCAAAAGATGCAGATCTTGAAGAACTTGCTTCCAATAAACCATACACAATTGCGAAGGGAAGGGACAAAAGGCAGATACGGAAACCGCAACGTCTTATAGAGCAAGAAAATCTGATTGCACATGCGTTCGTTGCTGCAGAAGAAGAGATTAAGGATCTCGAGCCCTCTTCGTATATTGAAGCAACTTCTTGCAAAGATGCTGCACAATGGCAGTTAGCCATGATGGAAGAGATGGAGTCTCTTCACAAAAATAAGACATGGGTCTTAGTTAAAAGGCCAAAGGGGATGAGGACAGTTGGATGCAAATGGGTCTACAGAAAGAAAGAAGGTATTCCAGAAGTGGAAGCTGCTAGGTTCAAGGCGAGATTGGTTGCAAAGGGTTTCAGTCAGAAGGAGGGAATTGACTACAATGAGATCTTTTCTCCAGTCGTGAAACATAGCTCAATTCGCGTGCTACTAGCATTGGTTGCACAATTTGATTTAGAGCATCAACAGCTTGATGTCAAAACTGCTTTCTTACATGGTGATCTAGAAGAGACAATCTATATGGATCAGCCTGAAGGTTTCCTAGCTGAAGGAAAAGAAGACCATGTATGCCAATTGAAGAAGTCTTTGTATGGTTTGAAGCAATCCTCTAGACAGTGGTACAAGAGGTTTGATGCATTCATGACTACACATGGATTTTCGAGGAGTGCATTTGATAGTTGTGTGTATCACAAGAAGATGTCTGGTAACTCTATGATTTATCTATTGTTGTATGTTGATGATATGCTTATTGCTGCTAACAACATCACAGAGATAAATATTTTGAAGAAACTGTTGAGCAAGGAATTTGACATGAAGGATCTAGGAGTTGCAAAGAAAATCCTTGGAATGGAAATTTCAAGAGAAAATGGTGTTGTACATCTTTCTCAGAAGAGGTACATCGGAAAAGTTCTTGAAAGATTCAATATGCATATGAGCAAGCCTGTAAGTACACCGTTAGCTTCTCATTTCAAGCTTTCAGAGTTACAAATACCTCAATATATGGATGAGGTGGAGCATATGTCAAAGGTTCCTTATGCGAGTGCAGTTGGTAGCATTATGTATACTATGGTATGCACACGTCCAGATATTGCCCAATCTGTAAGTGTGGTAAGCAAGTACATGGCAAATCCAGGAAAAAGGCACTGGGAAGCTGTCAAGTGGATATTGAGATATCTCAAAGGAGCTCCTGATGTTGGCCTAACCTTCCGGAAAAGTGAAGGTATTTCAATTCTCGGTTATGTAGATTCTGACTATGCAGGGGATCTTGATCGAAGGAGGTCCACAACTGGATACATCTTTACTCTTGTCGCTAGTGCCGTTAGTTGGAAATCGACTTTACAATCGATTGTCGCTTTGTCTACAACAGAGGCAGAATATATGGCAGCAACGGAGGCAGTGAAAGAAGCTATCTGGTTGAAAGGGTTGGTGGCAGAATTGAGTTCTGTTCAGCTTGAATCAATTCTAAAATGTGATAGTCAAAGTGCTATTCATTTGATTAAAAATCAAAGATTTCATGAGCGCACCAAACACATTGATGTCAGATTTCATTTTATTCGAGATGTCGTAGAAAAGGGAGCTATCAAGGTTGAGAAGGTTATCACAGACGATAACGTTGCAGACATGTTGACCAAAATAGTCCCGCTTGCCAAGTTTGCACACTGCAAGGACTTGGCGGGAGTATGCATCAATTGATGCAACTCTAAGAGAACAACTGCTAGGTGGAGCTGGTATGTTCAACAAAGGTTTGATTCTTCTTGTTTCTTACAATGGGATTGCCCAGTAAGCTTAGAAGTTTTGGCCGGAGTTGTTTATACGCATGCTTGGAACACAAACCAAGGTGGAGATTGAAAGAGTTGGTTTTGGTTCTTGTGGAATCAAACTAAATGGAAGATGAATTAACATGAATATTTGGTAGGAAGATAATTAGTACAAAAGAAAAGTCAAAGATTGTATCTTGGTAGGTGAAATTTAGGCAAACCATAAAATGGTTTCATATTCTTAACCTTGACAATTTTGACACATAGTGATGTCATGGATGACATCAATAGGATGAATTTATTCCTATAAATAGGTAGCTCTTAATTCATTTTCAAATCATCCTCTTACTTGCCTTCTCACCTTCTAAGGCATTTGTGTTCTCTCTCTTGTAGTATTTCACTTGTATTCTTTGTAGAGTGAAATAAATATTGGTGCAGTTGTTCTTTGGTGGACGTAGGATCATTTTGATCCGAACCACGTTAAATATTGTTGTTCTTCCTTGTTCTTTAATTTCACGTTTCCGCTAACACTTCATACATGAATTTGTAGGATTTAAATGACCACAAGGACCATGCATCATATGTTTTTTAACAAGTTTATGTAAGTAAGGATTTTCATTTATATCAGGAAGCTCAGCAGAAACAACTTGATCATATGATTTGGGAGTAATTAACTTGAAATCATCATTAAGAATTAGAAGAAAATGAGCATGTGGAAGGCCTCGTTTTTGAAACTCGATAGTGTACATAAATGCAACAACTTTTCCGAATATGTTTTTTTTTAATATATCTGTTTTTAGCTCTTCAACTTTTGCTTTGAATACTCGACAAATCAAATCAGGTCTATTTTGAGCTTCATCCGTTGACATTAAATATTCTTCTATTTCTGGCCAAGAAGGATTACAAGTCATAGTCAAAAATATATCAGGTTTTCCGAAATGTTAGAACTAACGTAATAGCATCCATATAACGTTGACGCATATCTCTAGGACCTCCGGTAAAGCTTACCGGAAGAAATGTTTGTTTTCCTACTTTTGAAGCATCTCTGTCACCGTGTCTATGAAAATCAATAAGCCCTTGTAATGGATCAGTTCGGAATAAATCCTGATTACAGGAGACAAAATCTAGCCTTTGAGTTTCAATTTTTATGAATTCGTCAACTGAGTATTGTTGAAAAAGTCTTCCTGAATGTAATACTCCATTTACTTCATTATCTCTTATTTGAAATTTATAACAATAGTATTCACGACAAGAGATGTCATCTCTTTTTCGTTTTCCTTTTTGTAGTACTTCAGCTTCTATATGAAGCAAACCATCCATAGAACACATATTTGATAAACTTGGAAGTTGTTCATTTTCACATTGAGATCGATTTTTTTTCTTGCAAGTCTGTTTAACTATTTTGATTCCGCAATGCCAACCATTTTGACCATAGGGAAATAACAATGGATATTGTAAAGGATCATAGCAACCATAGTAATAGTTGACTAATTGATTGGTGTTGCTACAAGGATAAATTTGAATATGTGGTGTAGAGCTACTATTGTTTGGTTGCTGGTCTAGCCATATTGCCGCTACTTCTGAGACTGTTGGTAGGTTGTAAACTTGTTGATTTAATCTAGAGTCACAGTTGAGTGCAATATACAAGTTTGGTACTTTTGGAACTTGCATTAGAGATTTTAGGAAGATACAGTAAGGATTTATCTTTAATATATTCATTAATTTTTGAACAAGTGTTTGATCAGCATTATTGGAAGAAGCCATACGATTCAACATTTCAGTATCATCGTCATAAATATATAATTGTAGATTTCTTGGTTGTTGATTTGAAGGTAATAAAATGATACATTTGTCCTTGAACTCTAAAGGTGTATATACCATGGTATTTTTTTGCCAGCTCTTTGTCATATTTTACTCCAAGAGAAGTAAATGCGAACATGTTATTGTACATTCTAATATAGGTGCGGAAATGTTTGCATTCAGCAGTGTCTCCTAACAAGAGATTTAGTAGTTCTGTAGGCATTTCATGTGATGTCAATTTAACAGTGCCATTACTGCAGCAAAATCCTGCTGGTTCATATTCAAATCTTTTTGCCGCACAATATTCACAAGAAGGCATTTTCTTTAAAATGCTTGGATTGTTAGGGAGTTGTTTAATATTGCGACAGTATATACTTCTTAACCTATTACCTGTGTAAATTAATCGCAAGGGAGTGGGCATAAGCTAGAAGGAAAGCTAAAGTGGAGGAACATCTAAGCAATCAAGATAGTATAAGTTTTTAGGAAGACAAACCGTTGTTGTTGCCGTGATTGCCTTTGGATCATATTGTTGATGGGCAAGTGATGCAGAACCTAAAGTCAAGATGATTTGATTGAAAATAGAATAAGATTTCTCTAAAATCCTGACCTTTGTGTAAATAGGAAAAGGGAGTAGACAAACCTTTGGTAGTGGCAGTGATCGCTATTGGGTTGTGCTGTTTAGCAGGTGCGGCCGACGTTGAGCCTATTGTAGAAACAGTTGTAGTCAGGACATTAAAAAATTTCTTTGCAGAAGAGTGAATATTAACAACATTTTAATGTGACGTACCTACTTCAAAGATGGATAGGCAACCAATCGTATCTTTTGCTTTACCTGATACAGCTACAGAAGTATCAGTGCGAGAGGTGTTACCTAGAGCACGAACAACGGTGTAATAACCATTAGTAGATCACAACTACATTTAGCTAGAGACGAAGCATGCATCATGCAGTTGTGCAGTATATTCAGCAAACCTATTTCATGAGGCGGTATATCTCTAATAGTAACACCTTTTTGTCCAGGGAATTGAAGTTGAACATCAGGTAGTGGAGTAGGAGAACCACTGAGGAGATTGCTCAACTGTTGATATCTTATCCGTCGTTGTAGAAGAAGTGCTTCTTTTTTATCCGATGAGAGTTGGTTATATAAACTGCGTCGCCTGTTATTAATAATGCAGGCTCTATCCGTTGAACATCGGCGTGCCTTTTCTTGAGAGGATGACGCTGGAGGGATGACTTTTTTATCCATCGACACAGCTGTAACAGGAAACCTATGTAATTAGGCCAACAAATTCGGATTGTAAAATGAGAAGGATATTGTATTAGATCCTTACCACTAAATTATCAATGATTGTTATGGGGTTCACAAGTTATTATATATATATGGTCTACAGAAAATATATTGGGTTCATCTAAACCCACGAATCCCCACCTAGCTCTACCTCCGCTGCCATCAAAGGGCTGAATCGGGCTGCTAAGTAATCAGCATGTTGCCTTAATAATAAGCTTAGCCACTGATTAAAATCATTTGGTAAGAAGAGGCCTTTGATCATTTGATAAGGAGAGGCCACAGCAAAGAGACTTTTACTGTGAAGACATGTTTCAACATAGCTTAAATTTCAACCAACTTCTTTAGTGGACCTCAATTTCAAAAACAAAAAATATCACAAGTTCAACATCAAACACATGTTCAAATTAACCCTAAAAGATCTGGCTGAGATGACACTTCAAATGCAATTATAATTATAATGTTCATATTTATATACTGTCTAAATATCTCATCACCTTTTTAACTATTGGTACCTGTTCGTAATTAGTTTGGCCATTGTTATATAACAATTTGAGGTTGCTATCACATGTCAAAGTTCAAAATCCACAAACTTTAAATTCTGACTCCATCCCTGATTTCGGCGAAGGGACAATATATTTTCTTTACACCAAATTATCTCACCTATGCAATCCAATATTTTTGAAATGATTACGACTAACATACCACGTAACAATTAATTAAAGTTCACATTGAACTATATTTAAGGGCTTGTTAATTAGGCCATGAAATAGTCAGCAGCCATGAAAACTTCCATGTCCATCATCCCTGAAAACAGTTGATCTAAATTCACTCTGGGTACATACACGACAACCTAAATAGTACTGATAGTGTAGCCAAATGGAATGTCAACGTGAATCTAGAACAACGTGCAGCTAGATCCCTTGACCTCATCTCTGATCTTACATAGTAATATGTTAGCAAAGAAATTATTACCTAGAAGGAAAACATTAGTTGTGTTAGCGAAAAGAAAATGTCTACTACCAACAATAATGTTGCTTGCCAAATCCATTTTTTGTACCCTTGGTATTCAAGTGATAATGCCATGCTTTGCCTTTAAGGTTAGCTAGAAAACAATTCTTGTGTTGAGAAAATCTATCACTTTGTTAGATTTCTTTTGCTCCTATCTGTTTGTTCCACCAAGTAACGCGAAGATTAAAACTTGATCAGACTGTTCCTCCTCTATGTTTGATTCACTTTTTTTTTTGGGTAACTTTTTATATGTTGTGGAAAAGACCGAAATTTTGGCATTTGGAGCGAAAGGTTGAATCTTTTTAACTTTTGTGTGCAACTAAAAAGTGTATAATCAGTTTAAGCTCCTTACCTCCTCTGTTTTTGTTTTGGAAATGGTGAATTTTCTGGCAATATAATGTTTATATTATATTCATCACTGACATGCTAATATATTAAACAACCTCCCTTTTATGCTTATTAGAGAGCAACACGACATAGAGCGCAGCAGTCAATTACCAAAGACTTGCGCACAGACGATACGTAAGAACGACCAACATTATAGATCCAAAGTTACAACTAAAGTAACAGCTGATATATATAGTGAGAATTCAAAAGTTAGTTGGTAGTTAAACATTGTTAATCTACAATAATTAGTGTAGTGATTGTTAGTTAGATGTTAATTGTAATTGAATTTATTAGATGGAATATGTCAGTCAAGTCTTCATAAATAGACAATGTAATTATCCGTTACATTCATCATATTGAATATACAGATTTCTCTCTCTTTCTAAACTCTCTCTATTTTTCTTCATTACTAACTGCTTTCTCGAGAAATTCTGAAACAGTGCTTCTATCCTCGAATTCATTGCGAATTCCTGCAATCGAGTAACATTGGTATCAGAGCCACTCTATCCTTGGATTTTAATGGCGAAAGGAACAAGATCTGCTGATAATTCTCCAACAGAAATGGGGGAATTGAAGGAAATGATGCAGAATTTGGCAGAAAAAATAGTTTAGAAAGAGAGAGAAATCTGTATATTCAATATGATGAATGTAACAGATGATTACATTGTCTATTTATGAAGACTTGACTGACATATTCCATCTAACAAATTCTGTTCTTCAAATTCACGATACAACAAAATATTAAATTCACATATTTAAATTCGTACAAAATCATAATAGGAAAATCATTTCGAGTACAGTGAACATAAAATAATAATCTAATAATAATACAAAAAGTACATAAAATTCAATACATAATTTTTTACAGAAAACAATAAAACAAAAAAATAAAATAAAATAATTATTAGATTAACTTCACCAAATTAAATAATTATGACATCCCTAAAAAAATAAAGTCATTCTATCTAAAGAATTTAAGTGCATAATATGACAGAAAAAAATAAATTGGATGAAATTAATCAAAATTTTATAATTGATGGAATTGTGTTGACGACGCAATTAAAGAGCCTATTGAGGAGGCAATTTACTGTTCAATATGCAATTACCAATAAGTAAATATTTTTCTATAAGAATGCAATATGCAATTATCTAAAAAAATGCAGTATGCAATTACCAATAAGTAAATATTTTTCTAAAAGAATGCGAAACAAAACTTGCTCACATAACAATTATAACTAATTAAGATTAACATAGGAAACAATTATAACTAATCAATTATTGAATCAAACAGAGGGACTATGCTAAGTGTGTTTCTTTGTACTGAGACAAAGCTAAGCGCGTTTCTTTGTACTGATATTAATCTAAGCGTGTCCCGCTAAGCGGGGTGGAATACATATATGGATGGATAGGGAAACAACTTTCGATTTCCGCCAAAATGCGATCTTCACGTTGTTGATTTTCCTCTCTTAATACTTTCAACTTCACGTTCTGTTTCTTTTGACGTTTGTAATACTTTCTAAAATTATCAATAGCATAATAACCTGCCGCCATCATAAGAAAGCAACTTCACGTTCTGTTTTTTTTTACGTTTGTAATACTTTTTAAAATTATCAATAGCATAATAACCTGCCGCCCTATTAAGGAGTAACAATAAAATAACGAACACCACTTATTCACTCAGTTGTGAACTTTATGATTTTATTTCAATTTAAAAAATATATAATTTAGGTTCAAATAAAATAATAGAAATACGTGTTACTCTGTATATTAGATAATATTCTGGAATTTTAAATAAAACTACTCACATCTTTTTATTAGTAAATAAAATTTATACAAAATCATTAACTAGAGTTTATCTATTAAGAGATACATTTTTTTAAATTTACTAAAACAGTTAAGATTTTAAATGAAATAAAATAAAATTTTAGGTCATTATCTGTTAAATTAATACAATTTAATAAAAAATGAATTTACTTTTATAAATTTAATTTTTTAGTATCAAACTTAAATAGAAAAGAATTGTAAAAAATAAATTTATAAATTTATTTTGTTACTTTTATTAATTTATTTTTTTAGTATTAAACTTAATTAGAATAGCCAGTGAGTCTATGCCAGACCGACGAAAATTTATAGTTGATGGAATTGTGTTGACGAAGCCATTGAGGAGGCAATTTACTGTACAATATTATGCAATTACCAATAAGTAATATTTTTTTAAAAGAATGCAATATACAATTATCTAAAAAAATGCAATATGCGATTACCATTACCAATAAAGTAAATATTTTTCTAAAAGAATGCGGAACAAATCTTCCTCAGATAACAATTAAAACTAATCATAGGAAACAATTATAACTAATCAAGATATAACTAATCAAGATTGACATCTTCTCAAGATTAGTGATAACGTAAATCAATTATTGAATCAAACATAGGGACTAAAGCGTGTTTCTTAGAACTGCGACTAATCTAAGCGTGTCCCGCTTAGCGGGGTGGAATGCATATATGGATGGATAGGGAAACAACTTTCGTTTTCTGCCAAAATGCGATCTTCACGTTGTTGATTTTCCTCTCTTAATACTTTCAACTTCATATTTTGTTCCTTTTGACGTTTGTAATACGTTCTAAAATTATCGATAGCATAATAACCTACTGCCATCATAAGAAAGCAAGCGCCTGCAAAGTCATCACCACCATCATCATTGCCAGTTTTACCTTGATAAGTTTCACCTCGGTGTCTCTGAGCCATTGATCCACCTTCGTTAACCCGAAAACCAGCCATGCCGATAAACTTTGATAAATTCAATAAGAAGACAATTTATTCAACAATATATTTTTCTTATTACAATTTAAAAAAAAAACTTGGTATAAAAGTTTTTACAATATCCTTTATATAAATGTATCACATATAAACCCTTCTCCAAACATATCCTATTTGAATAAGGTAATGTTTATAAATCCTATACGTACTGAAATACAACTTCAATTTCCCTTTTTTTTATTAGTACAATTTCAATTGTCATGTCGATTTCACAAAACTTACATTAATAATTTATTTTATTTTTACTTAATATAAACCTATCATATAAGCTAGATGATGTGACGTCGTTCAATGACCACTATTCATATATATGTTTTTCTAAATTTTTAGAATTTTCCCTATTTTTCCTCTATTTATGTATTATATTAAAAAGATCAATTATCACTTTAAAATTTAATTACAATTTACACCTCCCTTATTTAATCTTCTTTATTTCTCATATTATTATTTTTTCCGGGTTTTTGAAACCAAAAGGATATCATTAATTCTCTAAATAGGAGACTTAATGGTTACTCTACAAATCAAAACGTTATTTTTCCTTCTGTTGTTCTAGTTCTCATGGCTTCTTCAATTTCAACCAAGTTGAACTACAAAATCAAGCTTTCTGATGCTTATGTATCGCAAAGTAAAATCAATATTGAAAGACATTAAATAATAAAAAGAAAGGAGGAGTAAGCAAACCATTTGGCCATCTTCAGAACGTCCATGGACTGCTTGAAGTTAGCACGATGATCTCGTACTACACTCTGAAGCTCTTCAACGGTTTCAATGTTATGAGCAAAAACATCTACTCCAGATTTTGCAACTTTCTCTACACACCCAGGATCACCTCGAAAATCTGGAGCTGCAGGATGAAATCGAGTTTCTTAAATTCCAAAACGACGAGTTGAAATAACCGACTTTATAAAATTCAAAATATTTTGAAGGCATTTTAAATAGTTTTTAGCATATTTATAATTTTTAAGTAATATACATATGTTTTATATATAATTTAGTATATAATTAGCATAGTTTATATGCGTCTTCCTCTTCTTCACTAAGAGCGCGTCCAAACCAAACTCCTGAAATCGAATCCAGAAGCGCGCTGTGTTGGGAAATTCGGGTAATTTCCCTACAAAACGGAACAACTTTAGTGAAATGAACCGGTTCAAATGAACTGAACCGGACAGAACACTAACAAAGATACCCGACAAGTAATATCGAATATTAACTGAAAAGAAGAGAAAAGAGACCGAACAATTTTAATAATGGAGTTCAGCCGCGAAAGCTTAATCTCCGAGCACCGCTCAAAGCAGCCTGCTTTTATTAGATAGAGAGAAGAGATTACAAATGGTGCATTTTACAATGAAGGAGGAGGAGTTCTTTTATAACCCCAAATTCTCCTTCACAATACATAAAACTCCGATGTGGGACTAAATAATTAGGCCAAAGAGTCAACAAATCTCCACCTTGGCTTAATATCCAGTCCCACCAAATACAAATCTTCTCAAACAAACAAATAATAAAAGCAGTTTTCACGTTGCTTCCAAATTTGCGCCGTGAGGCGCCAACTTCAAATGTGCAGGACATTGACCAAGTCTAAACAGTGTTCAAACTTGGCCTTTGTAACCACCTTGGTCAGCATATCTGCGGGATTCTCCGTAGTATGAATCTTCAACAGAAGTATCTCCTCTTCTTCGAGAATTTCCCTCACAAAGTGATAGCGAACATCAATGTGCTTCGTCCGTGCATGAAAGACTTGATTCTTTGCTAAATGAATAGCACTCTGACTGTCAGAATAAACCTCAAGTTGTTTCTGACCAACTCCCAAGTCTTTAAGCAACCCATGAAGCCAAATCGCCTCCTTTACAGCCTCTGTAATCGCCATATACTCTGCCTCTGTCGTAGACAAAGCCACCGTTGACTGTAAAGTAGACTTCCAACTAACTGGCGCTTTTGCTAAAGTGAACAAATAGCCAGTTGTAGATCGTCGCTTATCCAAATCACCTGCATAGTCAGAATCACAGTATCCAACTATGCATTGACCAAGTGATTTATCCTGCTCGAATACCAATCCAATATCTACGGTATTTTGCAGATACCGTAGAATCCATTTCACAGCTTGCCAATGACCCTGGCCTGGATCATGCATGTACCTGCTAACAACACTAACAGCCTGTGAAATATCTGGTCTCGTACACACCATTGCATACATCAAGCTTCCAACTGCATTTGCATACGGGACTTTCGCCATGTATTCTCGCTCTTCATCAGTTGTCGGAGATAACCGGCTACTCAGTTTCAAATGAGGAGCAAGTGGGGTACTCACGTGTTTTGTATCTTCGTGCATACCGAAACGTCTTAGTACCTTCTTCAAATACTGCTTCTGTGACAGCCAAAGCTTGCCTCTCTCTCTGTCCCTGTTTATCTCCATGCCGAGAATCTTCTTGGCTTCCCCCAAATCCTTCATCTCGAACTCTTTACTCAACTGAGCCTTCAGTTTGTCAATCTCAGTTTGGCTCTTTGCTGCAATCAGCATATCATCAACATATAAGAGTAAGTAGATGTAGGAACCGTCTTGAAGCCTGCGCAAATACACACAATGATCGTATTTGCTTCTCTTGTACTTCTGACCCTTCATGAAACTATCAAATCGTTTGTACCACTGTCTCGGAGATTGTTTCAGTCCGTACAATGATTTGACAAGTTTGCAAACCCAATTCTCTTTATCAGCAACCTTATTTCCTTCTGGCTGAGTCATATAGATTTCCTCCTTTAAATCACCGTGTAGGAACGCGGTCTTCACATCAAGTTGAGCTAGCTCCAAATTCAACTGCGCTACCAAGGCCAACATAATTCTAATGGAGGAATGTTTAACAACTGGAGAAAATACCTTATTATAATCAATTCCCTCCCTTTGAGCGTAGCCTTTAGCTACCAACCTTGCCTTGTAGCGAACATCGTCTTTATCGGGAAATCCTTCTTTCTTTGCAAATACCCATTTGCATCCAATTGCCTTCTTGCCTATCGGTAGTTGTGTCAACTTCCACGTCATGTTCTTCTTGAGGGATTGCATTTCCTCTTCCATTGCACCTGCCCAATTGCCACTTTCTGAACTTCGTATGGCCTCTGGGTAGGTGGATGGAACATCTTCATCTGAAACTGGAAGTGCATAAGCTACCATGTCAGTGAAACGAGCGGGCTTTTGGATCGCTCGTCTCTGTCTTCTAACTGCAATTGGCTCCGATTGCTGTAGAGGTTCTTGGGTAGGAACCTCTTCCTCATCTGACTCTTCTTCTGCCGTAGGAGAGTCACTCGTGGTGCTACGTGCTGGGATCACCACTGTCTCCTCAAACTCCACCTGCTTCGGAGTACACGCCACCTGTTCAGGAGTACTCTCAGCATCTTCTGGATTTACCTTCTTTAACATGGCAGATTCATCAAAGGTAACATCTCTGCTTATAATTGTTTTCTTTGCCTCGAGACACCACAGACGGTATCCCTTCACTCCAGCATTGAATCCCATGAACAAAGCCTTCTTTGCCCGTGGATCCAACTTTGATTCAATCACATGATAATATGCAACAGAACCAAAAACGTGCAAAGTATCATAATCAGTTGCAGGTTTTCCAGACCATACCTCTAATGGAGTTTTGCCATCAATAGCAGATGATGGCAAACGATTGACGAGATGTTGAGCATATGTTATCGCCTCAGCCCAAAATTTTCTGCCTAACCCAGCATTAGACAGCATACAGCGAACTTTCTCCACAAGTGTCCTGTTCATACGCTCTGACACCCCATTCTGTTGCGGTGTTTTCCTGACGGTGAAGTGCCGAACTATGCCACAGTCTTGGCATACCTTAAGGAACGGATCACTCTTGTATTCTCCACCATTGTCTGTTCGGAGAACCTTGATCTTCCTTCCCGTCTGGTTTTCAACTTGAACTTTCCACTTAAGGAAAATTCCAAGTACATCATCTTTGTTCTTCATAGAAAACACCCAAACTCTCCTGGAAAAATCATCAACAAAAGTGACAAAATAATGCCTTCCTCCAAGAGACGGAGTCTTGGCAGGTCCCCATACATCTGAATGCACATAATCCAGAATACCCTTGGTATTATGAATTGCAGTGCCAAACTTCACTCTTCGTTGTTTTCCAAGAACACAATGTTCACAAAACTCAAGTTTGCAAGTCTTCGTACCTTTCAACAATCCTTGCTTGGCAAGAATTTGCAAAGATTTTTCACCAGCATGTCCCAACCGCATATGCCACAGCTTCGTTGCCTCAGTATCTTTCTTGGTGCAAGAAGTTACTGTTGTTACTGTCCCGACCACTGTACTACCTTGATAGTAATACAGATTGTTCTTTCTCACACCCTTCAACATCACCAACGCTCCAGAAGTTGCTTTAAGAACTCCATCTCGCATCGTTATAACTAGGCCTTTAGATTCTAAAGCCCCCAATGAGATGAGATTCTTCTTCAACTTTGGCACGTACCGCACATCTCGCAAGATTCTGGTGGATCCATCATGATTCTGCAGTTTGATTGAACCTATTCCGGTTGTTTTACATGAATTATCATTACCCATGTAAACAACTCCGCCATCGAGATCCTGAAATTCAAAGAACCACTCCCGAATGGGACACATATGATAGGTACAACCTGAATCCAATATCCACTCATCTGCATGTGATGTTGTAGGAGCGACCACTAAAGAGATATCTGATTCCGCATCGCTTTTGCATTCTGCAACATTGGCGTCTTGCGGAGCCTTCCCTTTCTTCTTCAACTTTGGACAGTCTTTCCTCCAGTGCCCTTTCTCATGACAGAAAGCACACTCATCTTTGGCAATGGCTCGACCTTTTGATTTGGACCTTCCTCTTCTCTCTTTTGTCTGGTTTTGATGACGACCTCTTGCCACCAATACTTCTTCTGATGTTGTTGCCTTTGTTTTCATCTTATCCTGCTTTCTCAGTTCATGACTATATAAAGCAGAACAAACAGCATCTAACGACACATTCTCCTTCCCGTGAAGTAACGTTGTCTCCAAATGTTCAAATTCATCGGGAAGAGATGATAACAACATCAAAGCCAGATCTTCATCATCGAATATGACATCTAAATTAAGCAAGTCTGCTACTAATTGATTAAACATAGTGATATGTTCATTCATAGTAGTACCTTGTTTGTAATCAAATCGGAACAACCTTTTCTTCATTAGGAGCTTGTTCTGACCACTCTTTTTCAGAAACTTGTCCTCCAATGCCTTCCACAATTTGTATGCAGAAGTCTCATTCTTGAAAGCATACTTTTGCTCCCTGGATAGACACGATCGAATTGTTCCGCATGCCAACCGATTAATGATTTTCCAATCTTTATCTTCAACTCCTTCTAGTTTGACTTCTTCAATAGCAATATCAAGACCCTGCTGGAAAAGGGAGTCCAAAACCTCCCCTTGCCACATACCGAAATGGCCCGTACCATCGAATATTTCAACCGCCAACTTCAAAGTAGACATCGGGAATCTTGACCATGATGACGAGGCACCCGATGTCTTCGGTGGAATATTTGCAACAGACTCCATTTCTTGATCTTTATTTGCCATTACAGACTCAAAAAAAATATTGGATATTACAACAAAATTCAAACAATCGAAGGCTTCTACTGAGACAAAATAATTCCTTTCTGGTGTGGAAGATCAGGCTAAACTGCAACCACAGAGCATACTCAGACAGAACTCTGACTTAGAAAAAACTTTCGACACAAAATGACCAAAATAATTCTTTTCTGATGTGGAAGATCAGACGCAGCTGCAACCACAGAGCATACTCAGACAGAACTCTGACTTAGAAAAATCTTTCGACACAAAAGGACCAAAATAATTCTTTTCTGATGTGGAAGATCAGACTCAGCTGCAACCACAGAGCATACTCAGACAGAACCTTGGCTCTGATACCACTTGTTGGGAAATTCGGGTAATTTCCCTACAAAACGGAACAACTTTAGTGAAATGAACCGGTTCAAATGAACTGAACCGGACAGAACACTAACAAAGATACCCGACAAGTAATATCGAATATTAACTGAAAAGAAGAGAAAAGAGACCGAACAATTTTAATAATGGAGTTCAGCCGCGAAAGCTTAATCTCCGAGCACCGCTCAAAGCAGCCTGCTTTTATTAGATAGAGAGAAGAGATTACAAATGGTGCATTTTACAATGAAGGAGGAGGAGTTCTTTTATAACCCCAAATTCTCCTTCACAATACATAAAACTCCGATGTGGGACTAAATAATTAGGCCAAAGAGTCAACACGCTGAACCTGTGAGCTCAGCGAATCGAGCCCAGAGATTAGTTGTTGTTTCTTTCTTTACTTAATAAGTCACGCGTCTAAGCTAGTCGCTCGTTATGATCTGGTGCATATTAACATTTAGTAAATGTACTTTCTAAGCATGTTGCCTGTTTGGATTCTCTGTTGAGATCTTTAGACTTGCAATCCGTGTTTCCCTTGCCCATGCTTTTTGATAGTTGTTATTTGTTCAGGTTTTGAGTTGTCGGCAACCTGTTTTGATATAGTTTCGAGTCCGTTTTTGTAACTCTTACCTCAAATGGTTTCTAAATCTGGGTATCTTTTGTAGATGTAGATATGGTTTGGAAACCTTTCTTTTAGTTTTTTTTTCTAAGTTTAGCATGGTTTTTTCTTTTTAGTTATGGTACATGCTCTCTCTCTTTTCTTAAGATCCATGGTTTCTCTTGCTTCCATGTCTGTTCAAGTCTTTTCCATTCGTTCTGCCCGTATTTGATTAAATTCCTCTGTCTAATGGATTTTTCTGACAGCCGGCTAGGCTCTTGAATAATCTATTCTATGTGTCTGCTCCTGTTTTGTTCATAAATGGCCCTCCTAGTTATTCGATTCTGATCATTGCTCTGTTATTCACCCTGTTGATTGCACTTTTGTGTCTTGTCATGAATTACTCCTATATGTTATAATATAGCTTCTCGCAAGTGTTTGTATGATTAATTTCCCTTGTTCTTGGCAAATGTATGAGCTTCTTTTGGCTGTAGATAATTGTTTAAGATTCAAGTTTGGCAAAGGTTTCAAATGACTGCTTCTGAGATTTACTTTTCCAGAATTTTAAGATGAGCATATGAAAAATTGTTTCCTTACTCCTCTGTTTCCTCTTAAATTTTCATTGTTCTCCCTAGTTCTCATATAATGTGAAGGTTTGTTGATCTAAAGAGGTATTATCTTTGAGTTGTAAAAATGATTTTGTTCAATTAAGCACGAAAATTATATTGCTTAACTCTTATTTGCTAAGTTGAAACCATTGTGTTCTGTAGATTCTTATCTAAGACTAGGATTATTGGATTATTCATTTATACGCCTGTAATCCGAGCATGCTTATTTATGAAATTGTCTCTGTTTGAGTGTTCTTGGACAAGAAATTTGTCAGTTTTGAAGAGTTGATGGTAGTTTGTTTGGATTTTCATACTTGAATTTCTATTTAGCTATCGTAAACGTAAACCATTTGGACTGTAGCATTGTTTTGTTTAAATTATGATGAGTTAGGTCCTAGAAAGTGACCTTGTAAATGTGCGGAACTCCCTGTTCGATGCCTTTCTGCCCCTTCTTTCAATTCTTGAGTTAGAATATAATACTCATAATTGCCTCCATTGCTTTCTGTTTCTTTGCTCAAATTTTTGGTTGTATCGTGTAGTTGGATTATTTGTTAGCTCTCTCTAGTATTGATTAGGGTTCGATATATTTCTTATCTTTAAATGAGTTTGAATATTTTTGCTTGAGCTATACTTGTTTAATTTTTTTTCCTCGTTGTTTAGGTGTATAAGCAAGAATTTCTTTTCTTTTTTATGCTCTCCAAGTTAACTTTCTTAAGCCTGATGTTTGTGGACTATTTTTGCCTCGGGTTTGAACTATTTTAATGTAAAGCTTGCATATTTGAACTCTATTATGTTAGTTCTTTCTATCGGTGTTCTTCATATGATATGAATCCACCACTAATTGACAATAAGTTTGGTTTCTAACTTTGTTATCCCTTTCAATGACATCAGTTATTTTGTGTTCTAACCCATTGCTATAGAATTGTTAAAAATGAGACCTTCCAAGTTCATAAGTTATATTTGCTATTTTATTTGCTTTTTGCTTATAAGTATGAAGAGTTTTGTGCTATTGAATGTTTATCCCTTTAAACTGTTCCTTTTGCAAACCGTTGCTCTATGAGTGTGTTTGGTATGAAGGAAAATGTTTTCCAATTTTCCCATATTTGGTTGGGACAAAAGTTTTGAAAAATGTTTTTCAAATCAACTTATTTTCCTCAAAATTAAGGAAAATGACTTCCCTTCAAAAATTAAGGAAAACATTTTCCAAAACTCTCCTCCAATTTCAAATTACATTTTTTTTTTGGAAAAAACATCGATTTTCAAAAAATATTTTCAATTTTAAAATTTTTATTTTTTCACCCGATCCCTGACCCCCCCAAACGGGCCAGCCCCCTCGCAACCCCACCCCCTCCCCAAAAAATTAATTTTGCTTTTTAAAAATATTTTCAACTTCAAAATTTTATTTTTAAACTCCTAACCCCCACCCCCGGCAGCCCCCCATCCACCCCCAACCCCCAAATAATTAATTTTGTTTTTTAAAAATACTATCAACTTCAAATTTTATTTGAGTGATAGGGAAACGAAAGATGTGAAACGGGAATTCATTTTTCCGGCGGATTTGGATGTTCTATCGACGCCGGAGGGAGAAGGAAAATTGGCTCACTTTTCCCCTTTTTACTCAGTTTCCAGTATGGTTGGTTGACATTGGATGGTTGAAAAAGGGTGGGGCCAAGGATGGATGGACTAACTAATTTGGTAGGAGGTAGAAGGGATAACTAATTTCGAGATTAATTTTAGGGAAAAGGGATATATACCCTTAACTTTGTCATTTGGAACTCATATACTCTCGTTATGAAAGTGGCTCATATATACACTTTTCGTTATACAAATGGCTTACATATATTATTGCCCTTACAAAATGAGCTCACATATACCCTTCATTTAACGGAAGAGAAAAAAATAGTTTTAAATTTATATTTTTTACTTTTAATTTTCTGAAAAAATTATTTAGGGGTATATATGATTCTTCTGTCAAAGTTCAAAAGTACATTTTAATTTTTTTCATACATAAATTATTTTTTGACTTCTTTATTATAATTATTTGAGTTTCTTATTCTTATTTTTTTTCTTTCTTTCCTTAGTGTAAAGAAAAAATATTTAAAACTTTTTTATATCTATATTGTAATTAAATTTTTATATTCGAAGAAAAAAAATTGGTCATCTACAATAAGTTTTACAAGAATATTAGTGAAACATATATAAATTTGATTATCAAAATAATAATTCTAAATTAGTCATTGAAACAAATAAAAGTCAAAAAAAATATGTTTGGCGAGGATTAAATTTACTCATATGGGATTATATTTATTAGAAAAAATAATAAAAAATTAGATTAATTTATTTTTTCATTTCCGTTAGAGGAAAAGGTTATATGTTAGTTATTTGTTTATAAGTGGGGGTATATATGAGTCACTTTCATAACAAGGTGTATACAGCTCTAAATGACAAAATTAAGGGGTAAATCAGACCTTTTTCCCTTAATTTTAAGATGCATTTATTCATATTTGGTTGAAATATAATTATCATTTATTTACTGATTATTATTTTAAGATTGTAGTATTATGATAATCCCACTCTAAGGATTAAGAAATAACTAATCTTGAGAATAATTTTTGGATGTTTAACTAAGGTTTAATTAGGAGATTATTTGAAGATAACTTATTCTAACATTAATTATCTAAAGATTGTAATGTTATTGTTATACCACGTTAAGGGTGGGATAACAATCTTAATATAACTATTCTCAAGATAATTTTGAAATAATATGTTCTTCGATCATATCAGCCCTTAAAATATTATGGGCAACTTTCACATATAGCAAATACAAATTCATATTTGTATGCTATAGCAAACATATATATGTATAATCCGCTATACATATACAATTGAAGCGAATTTATAAAATGAATTGTATAAAACAAGAAAGAGAGAAATTATATACAATTTGAATTTGTATAAAATGAGAAAGAGAAAGGCAAAAGAGACTTGGGCAGGGAAATATTTGTATTGTTAATTATAAGTGTATAGGACTATTATATACAATTTGAATTTATATAAAATGAGAAAAAGAGAAAGGCAAATAAGACTTGGGTAGGGAATATACAATTAAAAGCGAATTGTATAAAACGAGAAAAAGAGAAATTATATACAATTTGAATTTGAATAAAATGAGAAAGAGAGAAAGGCAAAAGAAACTGGGCAGGGGAGTATTTTTATTGTATAATTACAAGTGTATAAGACGAAAATATATTTATTCGCATCTGTATATACATTTTTTTCTCACTTTATACAAACATAAGCGCAATTTATACATTTCGTTTCTGTTTCTATAAACGAGAGAGGCGAGGGTGGCGAGCGAGATTAGGGAGAGTGGCAAGCGAGATCCACAAGAGGGGAGAGGGGGAACGAAAATATATGTATTTATACAATTTACTCTCGCTTTATACAAACATAAATGCATTTTTTACATTTGTGTTTGTATAAAAAGCGAGAGAGGCGAGAGAGGCGAGCGAGACTACCACCAAACGAGAGTGGCGAGCGAGACTACCACCAAACGAGAGTGGCGAGCGAGATTCCACCAAGGAGAGTGATGAAAATAGCTATAATTTGTTATAGGGTACAATTAAATCAAAGTATATTTATAGCATTTAATTTGAATTAATAATTTACTATTATATACAATTTTCTCAAATATTATATCCTGATATTTTATTTTTATGTCTATTTTTCATTTTGATACCCTATTAAAGACAATTTCAAGAACATTGATTCATTTTGGTCACCAAATCACAACGAAAATTACACCAAATTGGTCATTGTGACTACTACTTCTTTATTCATCTTTTTTAGGTAACTTGAACTTAGGGAATAGGGATATAACAATTAAATAGAGTACAACATCCTAAAATTTGAAATTAAAATGTGATTTCAACCCTTTCAAATATGATTACATGAATTACAAAAACAAAAATTTCTACAATTTTATAAAAGCACTTTTTAAAAATTGTCGAATATCAATATAAATTGGGGTAATGCATAAGTACCTCTCAACCTATGTCCGAAATCTCAGTGATACACTTATACTATAGTAAGGTCCTATTACCCGCTGAACTTATTTTATAAATAATTTTCTACTCCTTTTCGTCTTACGTGGCACTATCTTATGGACCTAACGTTGTTGACATACTCTGTCTCTATTTTTTTTTTTTTTTTGAAAGGAGTACTTTTAAGATGACTTTGTGTCTCTTCTGAACAAATATATAAGTGGTTTGCTATGCAACTGTTATCTTTGGTGACATTTAGATGTGATGTTGATTTTTTAGGAATAGACATCATGACATGTGTTATTAATTTGAGAGGTGGAGGTTGAAAACAGTCCATAAGTGTTGTGTGATACCATCCTTTTTGTTTTGAGTGAACTTTCAAAGATAATACTAGATTATGAAAATTGCTTAATTTAACCTAATGGTTTTCAAAAACTGCCTCGCACAAAAGAGGTGGTTAAACATGCCATGGTCGCATGGCCCCAATTCATCTACTAAACTGAAGGATACTAACAGTGTGAACATATAGAAGGGAAACTTACATAAATATACTATAATAAAAAAATATTTACTATTTATAATAATAATATTTTTTTTTTACTTGATCACTTTTAATTCATTTATAATACAAGTTTAATTCATATTACAAAGAACAATTTTTTATTCACATATATACAAATTTTAATGATAGATAATTCATTTATCACACATTTTAATACACTTTTCATACAATGTGTCAAATTTTTACCAAACAAACCTAATATATTTTAAAAAACAATTATAATTCATATATAATTCAAATATATTGCATATATAATTTACTTTTAAATACATATTGCAGATTTAACATAGTATTGCTATAAATGATAATAAATAAAAAGTATTGCTAAAATCAGTAATTATTTATTAAAATGTACCAATATATGTAATTTTTCCCATATAGAACAAGTCCTCTTATCTAATTACACCTAAACAGAGGATTATATAGGTGAATCTGACTTTTTATTGAATAAATGACAGAAATCTCACCTTTAAGTTTAATTATTATCATTATCCCCTATTAGTTTTACATATTCCTAAAATTTCTCATTTTCACACATCAAAGTAATGTATCAGCGCATCAAATTAATATATCTCGCGCATCAAATTAATGTATTATATATAAAATATACATCAGATTAGTGTATCATGTATAAAATGTAATATATCTTACTTAATGATTAATGTATCTTGCGCATCAAATTAATGTATCAGCGCTTATATTATTGTATCAGTTTGAGGGATTTTGTAATTATAAACTTATAAGAGACAAATGGTAATTTGCCTTAAAAATATGTGATTTATATCCTTTTTTATTTATTAAACTACGTCAAACACTCAAGGTTATAAACAAAAAAAGGGGCAAGTAAATACTAGTATATAAATGTAAAATCATTATTTCATTTTTTCACCCTACTCTCGGTCTCTTCCCAACCCCACACCCCTCCCTATCAGTCCCTACCCCCGAATAATAAATTTTAAGTTTGTTTCTAAATAATATTTTAACTTCAAATTTTTATTTTTACACCCTCACCCTCGATTCCCAAACCATCCCCCCACCCCAAAAAATAAATTTCAACTTTGTTTCTAAAAAATATTTTTAACTTCAATTTTTTATTTTCACCCTACCCTCGATCCCTCCCCCCTCCCCCCAAGTACACCCAAATAATAAATTTTAAGTTTGTTTCTAAAACATATTTTCAATTTCAAATTTTTATTTTTCTCTCGATCCACCACCCACAAAATATAAATTTCAATTTTAAATTTTTATTTTTTCACCCCTACCCTCGACCCCCCCCCCTAACCAGCCCCCCTCCCCCAAAACATATATTACAATTTTGTTTCTAAAAAATATTTTCAACTTCAAATTTTTATTTTTTCACCCCTACCCTCGATCCCCGCCTCCCAACATCTCCCCCACCCCCACCCCCAAAGAAAAAATTAATTTTTTTAAAAAAATAAAATTTCAATTCATAATTTCATTTTTTCATCCCTATCATGGAAACCCCACCACACCCCCAAAAAAGTAAATTTCAAGTTGTTTTTAAAAAAATATTTTCAATTTCAATTTTTTATTTTTTCACAACCCTCGATCCCTTCCCCCTCTCCCCCTCCCCACACACACCAGGTCCCCCAAAAAAATAAATTTGAGGAAAAAGGCTTAAATATGTCATCGAACTTTCGAAAACGACTCATTTATGTCATGCGTTAAAATTTTTGCTCGTCTATTCCATTACCGTTGAAGAAAAAGCTCATTAATGCCATTAATTTTGACCAGTTATTTTGCAAAACCATTTTTGACATGTGGTCAATTATAATTCTGCCACGTCATTGATTTTTTTAATGAAAAAAAATTAAATTAAAACAACCCAGCCAAATAAAATTAGGAATATTTTAAATTTGGGTGGGTTATTTTTAATAAAATATTTAGACTACTACATATTTTTATTTTTTTGCCCCTCTCATCGAACCCCCACCAGCCCCCCAAAAAATAAATTTCAAGTTTATTTCTAAAAAATATTTCACCGTTCAATTTTTAATTTTTTCACCCTACCCTCGATCTCTCCCTCTACCAGGTACCCCAAAAAAATAAACTTTAATTTTATTTTTTTTTTTATTTTTTTATATAAAATATTTGAACTACATATTTTTATTTTTTCTCCCCTATGATCGAACCTCCACCCCACCCCTAAAAAAGGAATTTCAATTTTGTTTCTAAAAAAAGCATTTCCCCCACCCCACCCACCGTTACTCGTAGCGGTTAATTTGTTGAGCTCTGTCTATAAATATATAGACAATATAAGTAAAAGCTCTTTAGTCATTATCACAGTTAATGTTTGAACACTGCAAGGGTCTGGGGAGTTTATTGATTGAGAAAAGGATTACCCCCGGTTGAAAAAAGTTTTCAAGAAATGAAATACGGTATATATTTCAATGGTGTTCGTTTAAAATTCATAAAAAATGATTTTATTTTCTTCTTCCGGTGTTTGATTTTATGAAATTTCTGTTTGTTTTCTTCTTCAATGTCAGCTTCATTCTATATTCTTGAATTATTAAGTCAGATTTTTTCTTCTTCTACAATATCAGTTCTTGCATGAATATCTTCTTGATATTAGAAATGGAATACGGTATATATTTCAATGGTGTTCGTTTAAAATTCATAAAAAATGATTTTTTTTTCTTCTTCCAGTGTTTGATTTTA
Organism: Solanum sitiens; assembly: GCA_016801875.1. Classification (NCBI taxonomy): domain Eukaryota; kingdom Viridiplantae; phylum Streptophyta; class Magnoliopsida; order Solanales; family Solanaceae; genus Solanum; species Solanum sitiens. The sequence continues at coordinate 657,550 of JABWTJ010000080.1, forward strand.
TGAAATTTCTGTTTATTTTCTTCTTCAACGTCAGCTTCATTCTATATTCTTGAATTATTAAGTCAGATTTTCTTGATTCTTCTACAATATCAGTTCTTGCATGAATATATATTAGAATTGGAATACGGTATATATTTCAATGGTGTTCGTTTAAAATTCATAAAAAATGATTTTTTTTCTTCTTCCAGTGTTTGATTTTATGAAATTTCTGATTATTTTCTTCTTCAACGTCAGGTTCATTCTATATTCTTGAATTATTAAATCAATAAATTGATTTTTAGGGTTTGGTCTAAAATAGGATAGGATAGAATAGAAACTTTAATCCCAAACGTTGGATTGGTATTATAGACCAACGGTTGAGATTAAATCATTTGGAAAAGATTTAGAGAAATTAATAGAATATTACATAAATTAAAAATATTTTTATATAAGTTTTACATAACTTACTTAGAATCTTTAGCTATATATATTAATAAAATAATTTTTCTAAAACAAGATATATTTCCTTTTTTAGAACAAAATCCACTAAAATTTTAAATTCCAAACACGTTTATAAATTTCATCTAATAGCATCCCAAAATTTTTTTTAAAGTCAGTCAAAATCGATTTTTAACACAAATATTTGCTCATACGCCTTGCAATAGCTTCTACTAACCATGGCTACATTTTGTACTTAATTCGTAATATGACATCGTTGTCATCCCGTTGGCTGATGCGTTCTTTTGAACTCACACACCGATGCGTTTCATTCAATCTAACTACGACCTATTGTAATTTCTCCCTGCTGTCTGTCATAGAATCCATCAAGCGATTAAGAGGATTCAATTGCAGAAAAATAAACAAATTTGACTAGTTTTTTTTTAAAAAAAATGAATGATAATTAGATAGATTTCGAGTTTGTGTAGAACCGGGTGCGTAACACTGTATCCAACAGTTTTTAAATCGTAAATTAAAATTTAAATATTTAATTAGTAAAAATAATGTTACAGAAAATACATCAAAATTTCTAATTGGTTACAGTTTTTTATATGCTGAATCTTTTTTAAAGAGTAGATGTTTATATAATAAAAATTAAATAAAGTTTTAAAATGTTTCATTAATGAAATGGTAACATAAAAATTCTTATAACTTTATGTTTATATAATAATATATTTATTTACAATATTGCACATTGCATAAATATTTATTTTAAAGTAAATAAACTGTAACTCTAAACTATTTTATATAACTGCTCTTTTCTTTTTTCTTTTTTTTTAAAAAATAAGCTGTTTTTTATTTTTTATTTTTGTAAAATTGAATAGATTATTTAAATTGACAAAATATAATAAAGTTATTTAAATTTACTAAAGATAATAAAATTCAAGAAAAATTGCAGTGCACACACATGTCTTTTTTTTTCTCTTATTAGATATGGACAGAAGATTTTTAAATCTGATTTTATTGTACATAGATTTTATTTTTATTTTTGTAAAGATATCTTTTTTAATATTTACTAAATTGGATTATTTTGAAATTTTAATAATTAATAATTATTTAATTTAAATTTCTAAAAAATATATAAAAATTTAATGGGATACAGTAAATAATTACTGCATATCGTCGTTCTTGTGATGTTTTTCCTTAAAATTTCAAGGCGAGATTTTTTTTGATAATACAAAATATATAATATATTATAAATTCAAATACATTTTTTAATTATATTTTTTAAGTCTAAATAGTTAATTAAATATAAAAACTTTTAAAAAGAGCGTTGTAACTGCGTTCATTTATGATTTATGGAGATTTAATGTGTAGTAAGGAATTTTTAAGTTTATTTATTTTTTCATTATATTATAAAGTGACTTTGGTTTTCCGTAGTTTTTTAAAAAATTGGATTTTTCATATTTAATTAATTGTTATTTAAATTGAAACGTATGGATCAATAAATATATATAAAATTTATCCTAATATATATAGTGAGAATATGTTCTTCAAATTCACAATACAACAAAATATTAAATTCACATATTTAAATTCGTACAAAATCATAATAGGAAAATCATTTCGAGTACAGTGAGCATAAAATAATAATTTAATAATAATACAAAAAGGACATAAAATGCAATACATAATTTTTTACAGAAAACAATAGAACAAAAAAATAAAACAAAATAATTATTAGATTAACTTCACCAAATTAAATAAATATGACATCCCTAAAAAAATAGTGTCATTCTATCTAAAGAATTTAAGTACATAATATGACAGAAAAAAATAAATTGGATGAAATTAATCAAAATATTATAATGGATGGAATTGTGTTGACGACGCAATTGAGGAGCCTATGAAACATAGCTCAAATATAAGGTCTAAGCTAAATTTAAAATAAAAATAAGTTTTTGAACCCTGGTCTAGAGGATGGTACCTCTAGATTCTACCAATTGACCAAGAACACTTCTATGTTTTTATGGGTCCACTGTTGATTATATCTTACTTTCTACCAGTTTTTCAAAAATAGATATACATATATACATATGATTTTTTCGAAAGTTACCGGGTGCACGTGCACCCCCACGGCATAGGATGGGTCCATCCCTGATTGAGACAAAGCTAAGCGCATTTCTGTGTACTGAGACATAGCTAAGTGTGTCCCGCTAAGCAGGGTGGAATACATATATGGATGGATAGGGAAACAACTTTCGTTTTCCGCCAAAATGCGATCTTCACGTTGTTGATTTTCCTCTCTTAATACTTTCAACTTCACGTTCTGTTCCTTTTGACGTTTATACTACTTTCTAAAATTATCAATAGCATAATAACATGCCGCCATCATAAGAAAGCAAGCGCCTGCAAAGTCATCACCATCATCATTGCCCGTATAAATTTTACCTCGGTGTCTCTGAGCCATTGATCCACCTTCACTAGTGTTGACACCCAATTTTGGCCTAACATTTTAAAAAATTCGTAATTTTATAGTTTCAATTTCGATTTGCTAAAATCACTTAATTCATATTCGAATCAATTAGATTATTTTGTTAAATTTAAGAAGCTCGCTAAATTAATTTATGTGAATTCATCCTTTTAATCAATTACTTTAAACCATTCAATAGACCAATTTTGGTCTTTTGCATTTGTCCCACATCGCTTCCCACATCTATTTGGAACCAAAAAATTGGCCTATATAAGCCCCTCTTCATTACACCAAAGAGAAGAAAAAAAAAGAGGAGACCAAAGGGTACCCAGAAATTTTTTGGGAATTCTTGGTTCCATAGTTTAATATTTTTTAAACGTTTTGCGGTTGTTTGAGTTTGGAGAGGTGGTGGAATCATCTCCGTCAAACTCTTAGTTCCGGTTCGCTGTCCAGAACCAGGTAAATTCTTTCTTAGCTTTGTATTATTTGATTTCTAGCTTTTCTATCTGTTATGTGTTAATTAGCTTTGTTTTAGCTTTCGTGTATTAGGTTTTGGTATGACATTTTGGTAGCGTTTCTCTTGTTCCTTGTTTTATTTACTGTTAGTTTATTTATTTATTTATTTATTTATTTATTATTTTTTTTTTTATTATTATTTTTTTATATTTTTTTGTGATGTTCTATTTATATTTATCACCTGATTTGATCTTAAATATTAATGTTCATTTCGGCCTTATCCCTTATACTTGTTCCTATAATAATAAAAATTTAATTATGTGTTTACGCAACTGATTCATAGAAATATCAAATGTGTTGGTTCAAGTTCTGTGTTAAATGTTGTTGCTTTGAAGTTTATTTTATTTGATTTATTTTTTAATATTTTCTTTCTTGGCATGATATTGTATCCTTGCTCATGTTTCTTCATAAACTTCTATTTTAATTAAGTCTCGTTTTAATTGTTTTTCTTATAAGTATTTATTTCTTTTTTTATTTTTTTTGTTGTTGCATGATCCGCTTTGAGTCCATGACGGACTTATCTCCCTCGCATCTCCGAGTCGTCCAGCCCTTGGAAAACATGATGCACAGGTCAAAAAGCAGCAAATATGTTGCTGGGAATTAATCTGCAGGTCTCCAAGCTCTGAAAGGGGCTGTTAATGTTGTTGTATACACTGATATACAATCATAAGATGCGATATACATGTCCAAAATTAGTGCAGGTGTTTGGGAAGCTGAATCCTGGCATATATACTGAGTATACACGGAAATATATAAAAAATAAATCAAAATACAATCCGTATACTGCGGTATACATCCAGTGTATACGCTGAAATATTGAAGGAAAATAGGTTCAAGGGCCCAAAAAATGGTGCAGCAGAATTTGGGCCAAAGGCCACAAATGATTGTTTTGCAGGATTCTTAAATTGTTAAAAAGGACCCAAATTTTTAAATTAGTTTAGGACAGGTGGGCCAAAGCTCAAATGAATGTATTTGGGCAATCAAGCCCAAGTTCAAATATTATTCTCTCTTTATTTATTTGTTTGATTTAATTAATATTTTGATAGAATTTTAATAATCTCTTAAAGGGCAGTCATTTTTCATTATTTTATTATTTTATTTACTTATTTTTGTTTTATTCACTTTTTTTTTCACCATTTAATTTTCCTTAAATTAATTTCCTTTAAATGTTTTTCCTTTAGAAATAAATAAAAAATAGAATAAAATATGTTAAAGCGAATTTTCTCTTTACTTAGTTAAGAATTTTATTTTAAAAGTCATTTAGTCAAATCGCCGGTCAACCGCGAGTTAGCGGACATCCCGAGGGCCTATAACCTTCTCGGGATGTACATTGAACTTTGAACCTTTTCAATCGATTTTTTAATCTGTTTTTAAATCTTTTGAAATTTTTTCTTGATTTTATCAAAAATCAAGTGGCAACTCCGTAATTTAGAAAGTCAATTTTTCTTAAATAATAAGATTAATTGATTTTCCGAAACTTAGTCAAATTCTTTCCATTTTTAAAATAATAGCATTTTTAAAATAAAACAACTAGCCTAAACACCTTTCTCTGTACCAGTTTCACCTCGGTGTCCCTGAGCCAGGAGCCATATGATTTGAGAGCCATATGATTTGATAGTATAAACTTTGATAAACTGAACAAGAAGACAATTTATTCAACAATATATTTTTCTTATTATAATAAAAAAAAAAACTTGGTATAAAAATTTTTACAATATCCTTTACATAAATATATCACATATAAACCCTTCTCCAACAAATCCTATTTGAATAAGGTAATGTTTATAAATCATATACGTACTGAAATACAACTTCAATTTCCTTTTTTTTATTAGTTTAATTTTAATTTTCATGTCGACTTCACAAAACTTACATTAACAATTTATTTTATTTATACTTAATATAAAATATAAGCTAAGATGATGTGACTCCATTCAATGAACACTATTCATATTTATGTTTTTCTAAATTTAAAATTTTTTTCCCTATTTTTCCTCTATTTATATATTATATTAAAAAGTTAAATTATCACTTTAAAATTATATTTTTTTAATTACAATTTACACCTCCCTTATTTAATCTTCTTTATTTCTCATATTATTATTTTTTCTCGGTTTTTGAAAGGCAAAAGTATTCATTATCCCCCTGAACTTGAAGCTTTTTATTCAGTGTACACCTAAACTTTATTTCGTTTTAGTTACCTCCCTGAACTTGCTTATTCATCCAACACGTACACCTTTTTTGTCCACCTGGCATGAAAACTGAAATCAAACTCTACAAGGCACGTGAGAGAGCGATTTTTTGCCACATCATAAAGTTACAACGGTAATATACGTAAAAAATCTGTTTTTTCTTTAATATTTGGCTTATTTTAAGGATTCCTCTCTCTCCATTCTCTAGCTATTTATTCTTCTTTATTCCTTCTCCCTTTTCAAATTTCAGAATTTTTCTCACTTTTTTTGTTTTAATTGTTATTGCTAAATTCATGAACTATAATAGAAGACTTGTTTGTTTATGTGGGGCTCCTCCAATTCTGAAAATTTCATGGACAAATGACAATCCCGGACGTAGATTTCTCGGTTGTAGACACTATGGGGTATGTATTGTTACTTCTTTTTTGCTTTTTATTTGCCAAGTTCGTATTATGCAATTTTCATTTTTTTAACTTTGATTTTATGAAATGCAGTCCTCATTTTGAAATTCCTAAGTTTTTCGATTGGTATGATCCTGAATTTCCGACCCAGGCGAATATTGTAATTTTGAGTTTGTTGAAGAAAATCAACAAACAAGAAGAACAACTCAAGTGTAAATGGATATTGAAACTGATTTTGGGTATTTGATATGTAATGTGATATTGTTCTTTTATTTAGTGTGTCGTGGAATATTATTTTTTAATGCAATTGTTGTTAAGGCAAAATCATTTGATTCTAGGGTACTCATTTTGTGGATTAGTTTGGTTTGGTGTTTTAGTAACTAGTGCTTTCTTGATCATCAAAAAGAAACATCATAGTGTTTCATTGTTTCAACCAACAACCACAATAACTTAAGTTAATCAGCAAAACATAAAACAATCACTACTTTAAGGTTGGTTGAACAACCACACAAGCACCAAAACACAAAACAGTAACTACTTTAAGTTTGGTTGAACAACCACAGAATCACCAAAATAAAAACAGTCAGTAACTTAAGTTTGGTCTTTACACCCACAACCACACAACTAAGAAGTTTTCTTTGAGAGTGATTTTCCTTTGGCTTGTGACCTTGTTTGAATGTCAGCAGCTTTTGATCTGGTTTGAATACGACGCATAACACTTTCGATTTGAAGTTCTCTTTGAGTCATGGCCTGTTTGCCTTTCCACTTCAGTCCCTTGGTAGGTTTAAAACTAATATCACCTGTCACATGCGCAGAACTCACCACACCAGTATTAACCCTTCTACTGCTAGACAATCCTTGCTGCAATATCAACTACATAGTTATTTTGGGACTCACATTTAGAAGGCAAATATAATTTTGACAGTTTTATAAGACACTTACATTAATACACATATATCCAGTATCAGCAACAAATACACCTTGTTCAACAACTTTAGGCCTCTTCTTGTAACCACTTCCTGCACCTCTTCTTGTACCAGTCTTACTGGTGCTTGCTCTTTCATATAGACCTCTACCCCTCTTTTTCTCGGTGGTGGACTAATATGAGTGAAAAAGAATACAACAAGAGATTAAATTAATGAGTAATCTAACAGAATTTATAAAAGCAAATCAATATAAATGTACCTCTTGAGTGGGTGTTGGTGTAGACTTAGGTTTAGAATTTTTTGGACAATTTCTCTTGTTATGATTTGGTCCTTTGCAAATTGAACATGTCATTACTGTCCCCATTCTTGGAAACTTTCCAGCTTTTCTCACTTCACCAATTTCTCTTCTTCTGTTCTTTGGTGGCCTACCAGGCATTTGTCTTGCCTCAAGTAGTTCAACCATTGAGTTTCTGCTTTCAGGCCACATTTCCATGTTTGGGACTGGTTGAATGAAATGAGAATATGTATTCATATATGTATCTTTTCAATACCAGCTAGAGATTACTCGTGATGCGTCCATGTTCAAGTGGTTCATTGCTGCTATACTATGTGCAGATGGGATACCTTTTAATTCCCATGATCTGCAACTACATTTTTGTTGACCCAAGTTTACAGTATGCTTGTATACTCCTTCTAACACTTCAAATCCAACATCATCATTCCATCAATGTTGCACTGCATTGATCTTGTTACATTTGTATTGAATACCGTCATTGCCATTGGAGATATTCTATATGTCCATGTTTAAGCAAATGCTCTTGACTTACTCACCCTACTCATCACCTTAACTCTAATTTCTTCCAACATAGTTACAATGGTCTTGTTCCTAGGTCCCAAGATCCAAGAATTGAAACTCTCTGCCATGTTGTTATCTATACTATCACACTTTGAAAATGTTTGGATAAAAGTTTTGCACCATGTCTCCTTGTTGTATTTGATAAGGAATTCAACAATATCTATTCCGAGCTTGGATAGGGCATTTATATTGTACTTAAATTGTGCCTCAAATGTTGATCTAGCACAAGCCCAAAATTTCTTCCTTCTCTCTAAGCCTCTGAAGTTTTGTGACCAATTTGTTAATATGTGTCTAGCACACATTCTGTGCTCACATTCTGGAAATAGTTCATCTATAACAGTTATTAGTCCTTGTAGTTGCAAAGCAAAACAAGATAGTTAAATTTTGATCAAATTAAATTATAATTAAATTAAACATAAACAAAAGAAAGATATTCAATTACCTTTTGCATATCACTAATGATAGTTAGTTGGGAACCATTTCCTAGACTAAGATCATCTTTCAGAATGGTCATGAACCATTTTCATGTCAACTTGCTTTCAGTACCAATTATCGCCCATGCTATTGGATACATTTGGTTGTTTGCATCTTCAGCAACAGCTACCAAAAGTTGACCCTTACAAATTTTCTTTAGAAAACACCCATCCAGCCCTATACATCTTCTGCATCTTTGTTGGAAATCCTTTTTCATAGCATCAAAACAAGTATAAAAAGAGTGAAACTGTTTCATCCCATTTCCTGATTCTGAATCTTTAAGCTTCACAATACAAGTGCTGCCAGGATTTGTTTTGGAGTAACATATCCTTGTAGTCTAGGATTCTGTTAAATTCTGCTACATGATCCCCCATAATTTTCTTTAAAATAATTTTTCTTTTTTTTAAACAATGTGCCTTGCCTACATGAACATTCAATTCTTTCCTCACCAATTCTTGTATATCCCACCCTTTTATATTAGGTTGAGAAATAATTCTATCTTTCAGATACTTGCATAAGAACTTTGAATTACACAAAATATTATTGGTGGTCCTGGTACATTTGTGCCTTGGGTTGTATGTCTTGATAGTAAAGTTCTCACTCCTTCCTTCCTTGCTTGCATACAACAGCCATGAACAACCACTTTTACAGTTCACTCTCACTCTAGTACTCTCATTCACATACTTATCTAACTCAACTCTTTTTTTTATCGCATATTTTGTAACTGCCTCTCTAAATTGCTTTACACTTTCAAATACCAAAGCACACTGTCATATTACAATATCACAAGAAGAATCATATACCACCCTATTACTCTTCTTTCTCCCCCTTAAACTCCCTCCTTCAAGTTCATCATCAGAAATAAGTTCTTCTTCATAACTTTGAAAACTATCACAGTCAGAACTATCATAGTATGGCTCATCCTCTGTTAGCTTACCCTTGAAATTCTTTTTCGCTTTTTCAATATCCTCATACCCTTCATCAAGTCCAACTTCACCTAAAAAACCTTTTGGTTTTTCCTTCTTCTTTCTCCTCCTACTTTCTCTAAATTTTCTCACATCTTCCTTAACAATTCTCAACTCCTCATGCACATCACTTTCATAGTCAATAGACTGGTCAGAACAGACAAAATCACTGTCTATTTCTCCTCTGCATTTTCTTGGACACTTGGCTCAACTTCTTCTTGAATAGAAGGTTCAGTTCCTTGTTGGACAGTTGGTTCAACTTCTTCTTCAGTATCAGTCCAATCTATTGAAGAATAATCATCATCACTTTCTTGTTCGACCCTTGCAACCCCATCATTTTCAAGTCTTTCAATACCTGGAAAGGAAGAAGAGGAACCTAACCCTAGATCTGATTTTCTTGGTTGTGCAGTTAAAGATTCCCCATGTGCATTAAAAGACTCAACCACTTGACTTAAGATTGACTAATTTGACCTTTACTAGGACCCACATCATCCAGAATAGTGTCATCACACACATAAATATCTATTGTGTCCCCATCATGCATAAATAATGTCATGCTACGAATATCCATGTCATTTTTCAATTCCACCAAATCACCCCCTAGAGATGGAGCTGCATATGTTTTTCTTAACTTACTAATTCCAAAAGACTTAGCATAATCTGCAAGTTCAGGAATTGATAAATAATCTTCATCCACATCTACATATTCAGTTCTATCCCCAACATATACTGGACCTACCTCACTCACCAAGATACCCCCAAATTTGAACCTTAAATTGAGGTACTTATTAGCCATAGTGTCAACTTATAACCACAATAACAATCAGTATATTGTACAATGCAAGCAACAAAATCGAAGCATAGACAATAACACCAAAACAGAAGCAACAATTGGTACTTAGTACAGTAGACATATTACTCATCAACATATAATAGGCATCCCACACAATATGCTTAAACAAATTAGAAAATACCGCACCATTTAACAAAACCAGAAACCCTAATATTTAGAACCTTAATTTTACTAAAAAGCATTAATTTTTTAAACTGATTATCAGAAACCTTAATGCTCATGCATGAATAAGGTGAAAAACTTCATAATAATACATTCATTAAGTGAAAATTCTAGTTGAAAACTATCAGACCCCTAATCGGAAACTCAATCGGAAACTATGGCGAAATCCTAGTCAAATCATGGCGAAACCTTAAACGAAAATAGGGCAAAATATGAATGAAAAAGTAAAGTAAACAGACAACAATACATCAAGCCTTCACGAAATCGAGTGGATAATCACTTACTTGTTAACAATTTCAGACAAGATCCAAAGAAAATTGATCAATCGACACCAATCGTCCAAACATTTCACGAAATCTAGCAAGCCTTTACTCCAGAACTGCAACTGGCCCAAATCTACTCGTTACTCCGTCGATTACACTTACCAAATCAACTCGTGAGAGGTTTAGAGAAAAACAAAGAGGTTTAGAAAACAAAGAGGTTTAGAGCAAAGCGGAGAAGCTTCTTTGAGAAGTTTTAATCGATGTGAATTGTGAAGGTTTGAAATTTGGTCCCGAAGTTTTAATTATCTAGGTGGCAAAATAATTATATAGGTGGTAAAATATTTATCTAGGTGTCTGCGCGTGTAGACACGGTCGTAGTGATCGGTCAGAAAAGGTGTACGTGTTGGATGAATAAACAAGTTCAGGGGGGTAATTAAAACGAAATAAAGTTTAGGTGTACAATGAATAAAAAGCTTCAAGTTCAGAGGGTAATGGTTACTCTACAAATCAAAACGTTTTTTTTTTCCTTTTGGTGTTTTAGTTCTCATGGCTTCTCACTTGTCTCTATATAATATTCGCAGAACTTTTTTTTTTAGGAAAATTTTATATAAAGTAGCAAACTATTAATTTAAGGGAAAATGCATAAGTACCTACCAATCTATGTCCGAAATCTCAGAGACACACTTATACTATACTAAGGTCCTATTAGCCCCTAAACTTATTTTATAAATAATTTTCTACCACTTTTCAGTCTAAGTGACACTAGTTTGAAAAAAAAAATGTCAACACACGCTGGGCCCACAAACTTACATGTTACTAGCAATTACGAATTTTCACATCACCTATATCCCCCCAAAATGGGTCGTGTAATGCACGAATTCATATTGTGTCCATCGTCACACCCCTATAAGAGGATAATACACCGAGTGAGAAACCAAATAAACAAACCGGGTGCTGACAGTAGCCTTGTCGCTAAAACGCCCATAACACGAAATAAAGTACCTTGCGGAATGACGAGACACAAGATACCAAATGACGTCCATACACCATACAAGGCCTTAGAAATCCCCCTTGCATGAAAAAATTGGGCAACATCAACAAATTTCAACCAAGTTGAACTACAAAATCAAGCTTTCTGATGCTTATGTATTGCAAAGTAAAATCAATATTGAAAGAATAATTACATTAAGTTAATGTACAACTGCATGAGATTATTAAATATAACAACAGCTTACAAAAGGCAAATATTATAGCCCATCAGACTTTTGAATACCTACATTTTTTTTTTGAAGCTCTTTTCTCTTGGAGGAAACATGGCCAACAGAAAACAAGAGTCAGATGGCTAACTAAGCTTTTCAATCTCAAAAAATGTTGTGTGAACATCATGTTTGTGGTACAAAATCATCTCAAAACCAGAAGCTAAGACGAGGATGCTGCACGATCAGATTCTATCATGGATTTAATATAGAATTCTCCTGCCTTGTAGGACGACCTAACCATGGGGCCAGAAGCCACATATCGAAATCCCTGCAGAAAAACCAAGTAGTTTATTAACAGTGCCCAAATAACTAGGTGTTGCATTTGATATCAAAATATAGTAACGAAGCAACATTTTGAGTTTCGAGTTCAACCATGTCGATGCAACAATAAAGTAGTTCTAATTAAACCTTGCTAGATGATGCTGAGTGAAGTTGGCAAAATAAAATGCAGAAATAAGAAAAATAACCAATCCATGCTATATTTTGAGCAAGAAGGCCATAGACGTAATTCTCAGATTTATCTATTACCTGTAAGACTAGTTTAAATACTTGAAACTCGGAATTGACTTGTTATAAATCAGAGATTTGAACACTCAAAGTTCTTTCTAATTTTTCTTCGAAATAACACATAAGGTCATATTTTTAAAAAAATGAAAACGAGATATTAATTTTGTGTTGTCCGAGATTGCAGGTCACTGGGGCATCAGTGCATCTCCTCCTCACATACCCGAACCATCTCAGCCTCACTTCCCTCATCTTGTCCACCACCGAGGCCACTCCTACCTTGTCCTGAATATAAATAAAGGTACCCTGTTCCTCACAAGCACTACTACATCCACCATTCGTCCTTGTGAGGAACAAACACATACCAAATATGACAACTAAACACAATTGAAGGCTTGGAGCTGAACATCTAAAGGTAAAAAGAACAAATATGCTCAACTTCTTTATGGATATTAGAGAATTAAAGGGAGAAGTACAGAAACATCTCATGTGAAGCTGTTTGAAGAAAAGACCCCATTGTTGCTTCAACCAGTATGAGGCTCTAGATTGAAAGAGGTTCTGAAAAGTAAATCTATTTGCTTATAGCCCCCCCCCCCCCCCCTTCTTTTCTTTACTTTCTATGATTAACTACAAAACCCTGCCCTTCATGAAAGAAAACGACAATAACTCCAGATTGCTCCCTTTGTGTAGTCTCAACTAAGTTGTCAAACATTGAAAAAAACAGATGTAAAGAAAAAAAGCAAGGACTCCGAGGATTTGCCACTACTCAATATTGTAACAAATGGGCAATGGCTGAGAAATTAATACAATGATGTTGCTTTGGCCTTCACCTAATTTATTTCAACCTTCTCCATAGTAGCAAACTTACAATATCCAAACCTTAAAACAGATTAGACATTGAGATATATATTTTCTTTAGATGTGATATAGTATCTCCATCACAAGCAATATACTATATTACCCAATACACACTCAGGAACATGATATGCAGGAAGACATTAAATAATAAAACGAAAGGAGGAGTAAACAAACCATTTGTGTGCCGAGAACTTGATAATTCTCAAAGGCTTCGGGGGTTATGTATTCAGTAACAGGCATGTGACGCTTTGATGGTCTCATGTACTGGCCAAATGTCATTACATCAACACCCGCCGCACGCACTTTTTCCATTGTTCTAACAACTTGTTCGGGGGTTTCCCCACAGCCCAACATTATTGAAGTCTTTGTCAATGTCCCAGCAGGGGCATACTCCTTGGCCATCTTCAGAACGTCCATGGACTGCTTGAAGTTAGCACGATGATCTCGTACTAGACTCTGAAGCTCTTCAACGGTTTCAATGTTATGAGCAAAAACATCTAATCCAGATTTTGCAACTTTCTCTACACACCCAGGATCACCTCGAAAATCTGGAGCTGCAGGATGAAATCAAATAATATCACAACCTTTTTGTTTGACTTTGACTATGTGATCGTATAAAAGATACACAAATAGGCTGGCGTTATATAAATTCAAATGTCAAATGTCATACACTATTTCTTCTCTTTGATTAAACTTTTAGAAAGAAGGTAAATATGACTGAGAATAGCACTTGAACAAAAGGAACCATTACACTTGCCAGAATAGCACTTGGACAAAGGGAACCATTACACTTGCCAAAATCCCTGTTTGAGCAGCTAGAGTGCCAACTAAACAAAGGCTCCAAACCACTTATTTACGTATTCTTAACTGATGGATAAAAGGGAAAATAAAGGGACAAAAGTTAAACTTCTATAATTTGTATGTATTTAGTTAGTTATACAATGGAAGAAAAAGCATAAATGGTATCTACAAACAAGATCCTTTGTCTATAGGACTTCGACAAAATCTTGTGACCAGCTCCTGCTCCTCTCAGTTCAAAAAAGACAAAAAAAAAAAAAAATCAACTCAAATGACATTTTCCCAGTAAACTATCATTTTATAATATTTTCTGCGATACCCAAATGAACGTTAGACCGCTTAATTTCGGGACAGCTACAACAAGGTATAGATTACTTTTGTAACTGTATTTGAAGGTCAAAAACTAGGAGGTGATACCTTTAATCGTATGTCTTACAAACAGAAATCTAGATTCTCAAAAGGATCAGACCAAAATAAATATGTGAATTTCATACTCCAGAAAGTCATTATGTCATGAGCTCTGTTGGCATTAAGTTGTCATGGCTACGAGAAAAGGATAAATGCTCACAGATGATATTCAGGCACTCATACAGCCAAGGTCCACTAACAACCCGAAGATAATCAAATCAATTGAAGCACATCAAACTGATGGCGCAGGAGGGAGAAGGAGAAAGAACCAAAGAGGATGAAGTACAAGAACAGAAGCATGTGTATGGATGACAAGGAGTTGGACTTCTTATAATGACGCTAGATGTGCAATGATTGTTCAGTGATGTAACAATAAAATAAGGTACACCACTTATCTGCACAAGGCAGCCTGCTGCCATTTATCAACCTAATTGCAGTAACTTTATTGAAATTTTGTAGACTGTCTTACATATCAGATCAAGCACAAAGGCAAAAAAGTAAACAAAGTCCGAAGCCATATAAATGTTCACAGATTTTTGGGGTTCTGGTCTAGGAGGAAAGTAAGGTATTTAAAAAAGGAGCGCTTACTCAGTGCTTCTATGAGTATATGTGGCTTCAATGCCTTCAATTTCTGCACTGTCTCAGTGAAATGACCACTTCCTTGATCAGGTAAATCATCACGGTCAACACTAGTGATCACAATGTAATCTAATCCCCATGAAGCAATGGCCTCAGCCACATTGGCAGGTTCATTTGGGTCAGGCGGAGGTGGAGTGCGTGATGTCTTCACATTGCAGAATCTGAAATTTCAAACAGCAGATATAGTAAATGATTATTCACATTGATCATTAGTTTTGTTTATCCGTGCCTGAAGCAAATCTAAACTCAATATACTTAAAAATCTCTACAACCCTTCTTCAATAACCACAGTGCACGTACACTGAAAACAGGTTGGCTGAGAGAGAGAGAAAAAGAGATGAGCCAAGAAATTAAAATTCTTGTCTCTCATCCCCTATCTAACAGAATCCACTATGACCATGAAAATCCAAATTAACTTTCACTGCTATTATTATTATACCTTCAGATCCGAACTACAATCTACTACCATAATATTTGGCATGCCAATTCATTTCCATCATTCAGCTTATTTTGCATTAGTCATATAGACAGAAGTGTCTAGGATAGTAGGAAAGTATCACCATGTTATCTATTTTGTTGACATATTAACAAGTATATCCAGTTCAGTTCCTTTCTCACCACAGAAACATAACGAAGAGATAAAAGCAATTGTGCATACACATCGCCATTTAACATTTCCTTCCTTTCCCCTCACCTCATCTCCCCCAAACAAAATAAGACTCCTCTTAGCTCTATCAACTACCGGAAAAGGAAAAACAGTCTTTCTTTTCTACAATAAGGAAAAATACAATCTTTCCCCTTAGAAACTCGTGTACAACAAAAACTCAATTTAATATCAATCAATCAACTAAAACTCAATCCCAAACTAATTTGTGAATCAGCAATAAATCATTATGTATAGACAGAATTCAACAAATTGCATCACCTGCAACCTCTAGTACAAGTATCACCTAGAATCATGATGGTAGCGGTAGCTGTACCAGTTTCACCACCAGACCAGCACTCTCCCAAATTAGGGCATTTAGCCTCTTCACATACAGTGTGAAGCTTCAATTCCCTCAATTTCTTCTTGATCTGTGTGTATTTCTCTCCTCCAGGTATAGCTTCCTTCATCCATTTCGGTTTAGGAAGCGGCTTCTTCTTCGTCCCTACCTCAACCGAATACTCATTATCCGATTGGAGTCTAGTGAAATCGGATAACGTCGGTGACTCCGCCGCTAACCGGTGGCGTAATCCCTCTAGGGTTTGAGGGTATTGAGGTGGAGATGCTGGTGCAGCGGTGGAAGAAGAGAATAATTGAGGTAAAAGATAGTGGTGGCGATTGGATTTGAGTGATCGGGAAACGAGAGATGTGAAACGGGAATTCATTTTTTCCGGCGGATTTGGATGTTCTATCGACGCCGGAGGGAGAAAGAAAATTGGCTCACTTTTCCCCTCTTTACTCAGTTTCCAGTTTGGCTGGTTGACATTGGGTGGTTGAAAAAGGATGGGGCCAAGGATGGATGGACTAACTAGTCTGGATAGAGGCGGAAGGGATAACTAATTTCAAAATTAATTTTAAGATGTGTTTATTATATTTGGTTAAAATAAAATTATCATTTATTTACTGATTAATTTTTTGAAGATTGTAGTATTATGTTAATCTCACTCTAAGTATATAAGAAAAAACTAATCTCGAGAATAATTTTTGAATAAGTTTAACTCAAATTTAAGATTAGTTATCTAGAAATTGTAATGTTATTCTTATACCACGTTGAGGATGGAATAACAATCTTAATATAACTATTCTCAATATAATTTTAAAATAATATATTCTTCGATCAAACCAGCCCTTAAAATATTGTATCCTGATCATTTTGGTCACCAAATCACAAAGAAAATTACACCAAATTGGTCATTGTGGCTACTTCTTTTTTATTCATCTTTTTTTGGTAACTTGAAGTTAGGGAATAGGGATATACTCCAACAATTAAACTATAGAGTACAAACATCCTAAAATTTGAAATTAAAATGTGATTTCAACCCTTTCAAATATGAAAACATGAATTACAAAAACAAAAATTTCTACAATTTTATAAAAGCACTTTTTAAAAATTGTCAAATATCAATATCAATTAAATAATTTTTAAAAATTGTCAAATGTCAATATAAATTAAATAATGCTTAAAAGCTATTTTAACCAACTATGTACTCATCCAAATAATCTATCTTAATAAGGGCACACGAGTTATTTATCAACAATATGTAGTAACATGAAAAGTTATGATTTTAAATTCTTCGGTCTTCGATCATCGATCAATTAATTTACAAAATGTATAAAATATGTATATTTATACTAGATATACAAAATATTGTTCACATAATATATCTATACCTAAGCAACATACATAGATAAAATATTTATATAACATATATTTCAATAATGTCGATAAAGTTGTTGGTCAAACTACATATATAGTTATATACATAACTTTCTTTATATAATTCAGAGAGATATTGAGTTAATACCTCAGATGGTCACTCAACTATGCACTCTTCTCTCAGAAAGTCGCTCAACTTTCAATTTTAACTCAAAAGTCACTCAACTATCTCTTCTTCTCTCAGAAAGTCACTTAACTTTGAATTTTAATTCAAAAGTCACTCAATTATCTCCTCTTCCTTCAGAAAGTCACTCAATCAATTTAATTATTTTTTTAACTAAATTTTGTTGAAATTAATTGTTTAAATAACAAATCAAAATTTTAAAAGATAAAAAATACCATTTAGTGACCCATTCACCTAAACCGACCCATTGAAAAATATAAAGTTGATTATTTTTATTTTTTTAATGGATCGGGTTTGGTGGATGGATTACTAAATGATTTAAATGGTATTTTTTATTTTTTAAATTTTGGTTTGTTATATAAACAATTAATATCAATAAATTTTAATTAAAAAAATAATAATTTAATAGATTGAGTGACTTTATGAGGGAAGAGGGGATAGTTGAGTGACTTTTGAATTAAAACTCAAAGTTGAGTGACTTTTTTAGAGAGAAATGCATAGTTGAGTGACTTTCAGATAGAAGAGTGCACAGTTAAATAACCATTTGAGGTATTAACTCAGAGATATTAGGACCAATGGGGGGAGATTGAAGCAAGAAGCCCAAATAATTTGCCTTCTATTATCATATGGGCCGAACTGATGGTCGGCTACTCCACTTAGAGAAGCCCAAATAAGTTGGGAGAGATTATTATTGAGAAAATTTTCGAAATAATAATATTTTGGAGAGACTAGATATAAGAGTCCGTGCGAGCAAGACCCAAGGACCCGTTACGCTTTTTATCTCAATTTATATGACATAGGTTGAATTTGTAGGGTCATTTAAAATTTATATGATTTTAAATATTTTTTTTAAAAAAAAATCATTGTGATTTATATTTTTACATATTTTTTAAATAATAAATATTACTTCGTGAGTCCCAATTCATGTTACTCATAGATAGAATTTCAAAAATGAATCAATTTTTTTAATATATATTTTAAAGATATTTTTAAGTTATTAATTATTGTAATTTATGTTGCACTAGTAGAATTTCAAGACTCGACGGAATTTTTTATTTTAAATATTTTCAATGGTTAATTATTGTAATCTATAGTACTTTTTCCGTCATGTTCAAACAATATATGATACTTTCTTTTAATCTTGTTTTATGTGTTCGATTGAATTTCGAAAGTTAAATTTTTTTTATGTCTTTTAGATATTCTTAAATTGATAATTATTATGATTTATAATATTATTTATGTTATTTTCAATTGATAACAAGACTAAAAAAAAGTAAGACATAGAACTTATAACAAAAACACACATACACAAAACTACTAGGTCTAGTCGCTTCAATAAATGATCAAAGTACCCTTATCTAAAAAGTCAACATGTTGACGAAGAACTACTTCCTCAAAATTTTCATATAATGATGGAGTAATAATTAATTGCACAATTTGTAATTTCTAACTTAATTGGGTTGTATGTAATTATTAACTCTTATTGTCACTTCTATATATAGGAGTAAAGTAATAATTAATTGCACAATTAATTTGTAACATCTAACTTTAATTAGTTGTACTGTACACAATTATAACACTTATTATCACTTCTATATTGTAGTAAAATAATAATTAGTTGCACAATTTGTAATATCTAACTTAATTAGTTATACTGTATATTAATTAACTTTTATATAGTATAAGTAAAGTAAACTAATAATTAGTTGCACAATTTGTAATATCTAACTTAACTTGTTGTATATATTAATTATATAGCTCTTATTATCCCTTCTATAATAAGTAAAGTAAAGTAATAATTGGTTGCACAATTTGTAATAGCTAATTTAATAATTGTACTTATATATTTATAACTCTTATTATCATAAGCTAAAATGTCTCTTTTCTAGTAAGAAAATAAATAAATAAAGATCATCACAATAATGGAGAATCTTTTATAATAGGGAGGTTTATCCTTCTTATTGATCTTATCAACACCAATTTAATTTAATTAAATCTGTAAATTTTTATATCAAATAAACATAAAGACAATAATTAATTTAATTTGTGAATTTTAAATATCAAATAAATTTAACTAAAAGGGTTATTTTTTTGTGATGATATGTCAGCTAAATGAGATCAAATAGAAAATTATCTTTTTTTAGGAGATGACGAATGATTATATTAAAAAAAAATCAATCAACAATCAAAAACAATATATTGGTATCAATATCTAATAAAAGTAGCACTACAATACTCATAAATATATTCTATTATTTTTATTTGATATTTGATTTCTGCTCTAAAAATCGACAATTCAAAACTTCGTGATTGAAAAATTCTCAATCAATATATACTCAAAAGGGAGAAAATGATCCAATCAATAATTTCTCTTCCTAAAAAACTCAATGTATATTTTCATCCATACCAAAACTCACACTACATATATAAAACCTTTTTTTTAATATCATACATCGATATAGATTAAAAAAGAGGAAAAGGGTCAAAAATATCCCTAATTTTGATTTATTGTTTATATTTACCCTCACCATTAAAATGAAGTTAATTTTACTCCTTCCGTTACTAATTTCACCAAATTTACGCCCATTAGACGGATTGACCCAAATTGACCTGATTTTTTTTAAAAAAAATCCAATTTCTTATTTTAACCCAATAATCCGACCCCATTTTAAAATAACCCGACCCATTCTCCCAAATATCCTATTCTCATCTACCCATTTTCCACGAATAAAAGGAAAAAAAGGAAAAAGGATGGAAGGTCGTTAATTAATATAATTCTGTTCAGACATAGATATACTTAACTAACTTAGTATCATTAATTATATTCCTTTTAGTCAAAAAGTTAATTGATCATTAGTACATTAAAAAAAAGAAATAATAAAGAAAGACTATAATAAGTTCATCTTCTTTCTTTCTCTTTCTTTCTTTTTATATAAGAAAGAAAATTCATAATCGCTATTTTTTGAATATATTTTAATAAATTTAGTAAATTATACAAAAATTATTAATTATATTAGACAAGTCGTGAAATGAGCTCAAGTGGAGAAACGGTAGTGGCAAGTTGATTTTTAATTACTCAAATTTTGTTTAATATTGTTGGTACTGTAGTTTAGTCAGCAAATTTCAGTGCTTCATTATTTTATTTTATTTTAAAAATAAATAAATAAAAGACTTTGCTTTTCAATTTTAATTTGTTTATTCAGTCTTTCTAATAATGTAGAGTATTCAACAAAAATATCTAATTGCAGTCAAAGAATTCAAGTGCCACAGTCCACAAGTAACACATAATCTTTACGTTATGATGCCAAACCTTGTCATTTTGAGATTATCCTATAAAAATTAATTAAATAAACAAGTTTGAGGAGATTAATTACTCGAGCAGCGGGCGCTATGAAATGGGTTCTTTCGTTCGTCTATCGTATATATCAATTTAGCTTTGTCCCGAACTAAGAAAGCATTCTCTCCTTTCGGCTTAGTTAGAAATATATATGATTAACATACTTACCGTTAAAATATTTACAATTCGATTTATAATATTAATAAAGTATTTATATTTGGAATCCAAATGAAAAGAAAAACGGCTCGTATTTTAAAAAAATGTTAGGAAAACTGTATAGTTAGGTAAAGCTTCAAAAATTAATGATTAAAAAAAATAAATAGGGGTAAATGTGTAATTTACTATTTTAATATTCTCTTTGACTTTTATATTTTGAGAGTCAAACAGTTTAAGTTTGATCGAAAATTTGTGCATAGAATCTTCAATTTATTTGAAATGAAATTTGTATATTTGTAAATTACATTAAAAAAAAAAAAGTACTATGAGTCACAATAAATGATAATTTCAAATATTTAAAGATCTATGAAAAATTAACAATGAAAGATAAAATTGTTTTACTCTTAAAATTCGAAATGTGACATATAAAATAGGACGAAGGAAGTACATATATAACTAATACCGACATAACTAATTTCATCTTTTATCTCGCATAACTTACATGGATTCGTTCATAAATTATGTTAATATTAATTATATAAAATTACAAAAAAAAATACAATCAAACATCGTGTAAAATTAATACTTGAATGCACATGTATGGATGACGAGAAGTTGGACTTCTTATTATGACTCTAAGATGTGCAATGATGTAACAATAAAATAACGAACATCACTTATTCACTCAGTTGTGAACTTTATGATTTTATTTTAATTTAAAAATATATAATTTAGGTTCAAATAAAACCATAGAAAAACGTGTTACTCTGTATATTAGATAACATTCTGGAATTTTAAATAAAACTACTCACATCTTTTATTAGTAAATAAACTTTATACAAAATCATTAACTAGTTTAATTACAAGTAAATGGAGTTTATCTATAAAGAGATAGATTTTTTAAATTTCCTAAAACATTCAAGATAATAAATGAAATAAAATAAAATTTTAAGTCATTATCTGTTAAACTAATACAATTTAATAAAAAAATGAATTTACTTGAGTGAGTCAAAAACAGCTAGTCGAGGAGGCAATTGAGTTGGGTTAGAGGAGTTTATTTACTTACTGTACAATATGCAATTACCAATAAATAAATATTTTTCTAAAAGAATGCAATATGTAATTATCTAAAAGAATGCAATACGCAATTATCAATAAGTAAATATTTTTCTAAAAGAATGCAATATGCAATTATATAAAAGAATGCAATATGCAATTATCTAAAAGTAAATATTTTTCTAAAAGAATGAGGAAGTAACTTCCTAAGATAACAATTATAACTAATTAAGATTGACATAGAAAACAATTATAACTAATTAAGATTGACATCTTCTCAAGATCAGTGATAACGTAAATCAATTATTGAATCAAACATAGGGATTACGCTAAGCGCGTTTCTTTGTATTGAGACTAATCTAAGTGTGTCCCGCTATGTCCCGCTAAGCGGGGTGGAATACATATATCATATATGGATGGATAGGGAAATAACTTTCGTGTTTTGCCAAAATACGATGTTCACGTTATTGATTTTCCTCTCTTAATACTTTCAACTTCACATTCTGTTCCTTTTGACGTTTGCAATACTTTCTAAAATTATCGATAGCATAATAACCTGCCGACATCATAAGAATGATGGTGCCTGCAAAGTCATCAGAATAATCATTCCTTGATAAGTTTCACCTCAATGTCTCTGAGCCATTGATCCACCTTCGCTAACCCGAACACTACCTTTCTCAGTTTCCCGCCCATGTTCAACCCAGCAAGACAATTTATTCAATAATATATTTTTCTTATTACAATAAAAAAAGCTGGTATAAAACTTTTTACAATATCCTTTATATAAATATATCACATATAAACCCTTCTCCAACAAATCCTATTTGAATAACCCTTCTCCAACAAATCCTATTTGAATAAGGTAATGTTTATAAATCCTATACGTACTGAAATACAATTTCAATTTCCCTTTTTTTATTAGT
Source organism: Solanum sitiens (assembly GCA_016801875.1). NCBI lineage: Eukaryota > Viridiplantae > Streptophyta > Magnoliopsida > Solanales > Solanaceae > Solanum > Solanum sitiens. Next base: position 680,530 of record JABWTJ010000080.1, read on the forward strand.
TCTTTGAATTGTCATGTCGACTTCACAAAACTTTCATTAATAATTTATTTTATTTATACTTAATACAAATCGATAATGTGACGCCGTTTAATGACCACTATTCATATTTATGTTTTTCTAAATTTTTAAATTTTTCCCTATTTCCCCTATTTTCCTCTATTTATGTATTATATTAAAAAGTTAAATTATCACTTTAAAATTATATTTTCTTAATTACAACTTACACCTCCTTATTTAATCTTCTTTATTTCTCAATCAACGATCAAAAACAATATATTGGTATTAATATCTAATAAAAATAGCACTACAATACTCATAAATATATTCTATTATTTTTATTCGATATTTGATTTCTGCTCTAAAAATCGACAATTCAAAACTTCGTGATTGAAAAATTCTCAAAAATCAATATATACTCAATAGGGAGAAAATGATCCAACCAATAATTTCTCTTCCTAAAAAACTCAATGTATATTTTCATCCATACCAAAACTCACACTACATATATAAAACCTTTTTTTTAATATCATACATCGATATAGATTAAAAAAATATAAAATCGTAGAGTGATATGATTCAGTTCTCATTTGACCTTTTCATTTGTCTTCTTTCATATCTAGTCACTAGTCAGTAATCACCTACTCATAATAACAATATTAAGAAATTCAAAAATATAATAAAATAATTGTCACGTCAGAAATTCAAGATTAAAATTGATAATTAATTTTTAATATATCAAAAAGATATTTAGTAAGCAAAATAACTTAATAAATTGTATTTTATATTTTATTTTTTCTTAATAATATGAAATTATTATTTTTTAATTACGTGATTAATTATTTTTTTTCGTTTCATAAGTTATAACGATTAATTTAATATGATCATAATATAATTGACTGTGTTACCAATATATAGAGACGAAAAAATAATATATAATTTATTCATTGCGTTATATTAAGGCAAAATGAAAAAGGTGCCACGTCCCCGCCCCCCTCTTTCAAGAAGAGTTATCCCTATTATATTATTTTAAGAATAAATAAATGAGAATAATGTGTATAAATATCTTGGCACATTAATTAGATTTAGCTTTGTTTAATCAAAATGACTATGATTGGACTAAAAGTTTGAAAAAAATTGGCATGAAATGATGATATTTTATTTAATGAAAAAACCAAATAGAGAAAAAGGAAAACTAAACGAAATTGACAAACACTTTTTTTTGAATTGTCAAATGGTCTTATCTATACAAATGGCAAAAGAACAAAGAAAAAAAAAAACTTTTTTATATGATCACAATAATTAAAAAAAAAACCTCCCTTTATCTTTTTGATAAGAAGTATCGAATTTGAGTCATATATTGGATAAGAAATTATTTTTATTAAAAAGCGTTTTAAAGAAAAAGAAAAAAAACGTAAATTTAATGCAAAAGAGTATAAAGTATTTTAAGATTTCCTTATTGGTCGGGGGAAAAACAACAACTACTTAAAGCATTAAACATACTAGCATCATTATCATTAAATGTGTGTTCACTTATTTTCAATGGCATTATTTAATTTGTTTAATTATCAATTTTTTGTTTGATATATATTATATTCTTTTCTTTTCAATTAAAACTTATTTATGTTAACGTGCTATTTAAAAGTAATTGATAAGTGATAAACAAGCATAAGGTGTTTAAAAACACTTCTAGGTACCCAAGTTAATTGCTTAATAGCTAAGTTGTTATGTATTTGAATAGAAATATTGAATCTGCTAATAATTAATTAATTTGAAAAAAAGGTGTAAGATAATTAATTTTTCCAGTTAATATCATGACGTAAATGGCCTAAGTTAATTGTTTATGCCATGTCCCTACTAATATGTGCTTGGGGAATAAATTGAGTGTCCCAATTCTTTATTCACTTCTAGTTTATTCATGAAGAGAGTACGTGGTTCATAGTTACTTGATAAATTTTATATTATATTATATGTAATATAATATAATTTGAACTATAATTTATTTTAATTGTCTAATTATATAATGAAGTTTTCATATTCGATGCTTTGACTTTCATTAAATTCAATAAGTTGTACATCCTTCATGTTTCAATTAAGGTTGATATGCATAATTTACAAAAATAACATATTTTATGTATTTAACTTAGATATATAATATGCGTTTGAGAATATGCACAAAACTTTTTCTAAAATCTTGCATAAGAAGTGTCTTAGCTACAATAATTTATCATGTATCGTAATAAAATTTATTAATAAATTTAAATTTTTTATGATATAATCCGCTAAAAGATTATATTCTTATGTCTTATTAGAAAAAATAAATTCTAAGATGTTTTTTTGTAAAAAAGTGTAAGAATAGATTCCCCATAAAAGGATTATATGTATATTTTGTTTATTATACACAAAAACAATTCTTTATTTGCGTTAAAAAGGAGACAAAAATTAAAGTACAGTAACTTTTTTAAAAGTCATTTTTTCTTTTACCTTTTACAAAATATAAAAAATAGGATCAATTATAAATAGTACGATATGCTCATTGGCCCCAAAAATAATTTTTTAAAATTAAAAAAACGACTTTTTCTAATATAAGTAGAAAAAAATAAGTTCATTCCTGTCCTACCCAGCCTACATTTTCCCCACCCCCGTAGGTAATTTGTCGAAAAAAATACTATATAGCAAGTGAATTTTTTAATGTTCATATTACAAAGTCACACTTTATAATTTCTTGTCATTTTACTTCTTAAAATTTTGATATATTTTAGTAAAAATTTCAACTCAATCATAAAACAGATTTATCCAGACTCAATCACAAAACAGACTTATCCACGTACACTTACACTTTCCTCTCCACTCATATAATGTTTATCTAAATAATGTATAAATTTTTAAAAATAATATATTATAAAATAAATTTAAAAAAAATTGCTTATTTTTCAAAAAAGATATTTTCTCCCTTTATTACCAAAAACACACCCTTTTTATCTCTTTTCTTCTCCTTTAACCTTTTCACTTATCGTCAGAGGTGGAGCCAGAATTTTCAATAATGGGTTCAAAATCTATAAAAATAAGTAGCCGAAGGGGATTCGACATCTATTATATATAGATATAAATTTATTTTAACCATGTATAAATAATATAATTTTCCGCCGATAGGGGTTCGGATGAACCCCTAAAGGGTAGCTCCGCCCCTGCTTATCGTTAGAATATGAGTCATGTTGACTAATAACTTAAAGGCTAAGATTCTTTTTAACTTAAAATATTTTTTTGCATATTTTTTAGAAGAAAAAAAAGAATCTCTTTATTATACTTACTTTCCACAAATAAAAGGGAAAAAGGAAAAAGGGATAAGGGAAAAGGAAAAAGGATGGAAGGTCGTTAATTAATTTAATTCTGTTCAGACAAGATATACTTAACTAACTTAGTATCATTAATTATATTCCTTTTAGTCAAAAAAAATTGATCATTAGTACATTAAAAAAAGAAATTATAAAGAAAGACTATAATAAGTTTATCTTTTTTTTTCTTTTTTTTTAATAAGACAGAAAATTCATCATCGCTATTCTTTGATTAATAAATTTAATAAATATAAAAATTTACTAATTATATTAGACAAGTCTGTGCACTGAGCTCAATTGGAGAAACGGTAGTGGCAAGTTGATATTCTTTGAATATATTTTAATAAATTTAATAAAAATTGAATTTTTTTTTTTGATTTTTTAAATTAAATAAATTGATGATGTGGCCGAATTAATTGGCCACGTCATCAATCTTTTTAATTTAAAAAAATCAAAATTCTAAATAAAAATTGAATTAGTTTTTTTAATTATTATTAAAAAATTGATGACGTGGCCGAATTATAATTCGGCTACGTATCAAAAACGATTTTGCAAAATAACCGTTAAAAAATAATGACATGAATGGATCTTTATTTTAATGGTAATAACATAAATGAGCCAAACTTATAATATAAATGAGCCTTTTTTGAAAGTTTAATGACATATTTGAGCATTTTCTCAATTTTATTTAATATTGTTGGTACTGTAGTTTAGTCAGCAAATTTCAGTGCTTCATTATTTAAAAATAAATAAATAAAAGACTTAGCTTTTTCAATTTTAATTTGTTTATTCAGTCTTTCTAATAATGTAGAGTATTCAACAAAAATATCTAATTGCAGTCAAAGAATTCAAGTGCCACAGCACACAAGTAACACATAATCTTTACGTTATGATGCCAAACCTTGTCATTTTCTGATTATCGTATAAAAATTAATTAAATAAACTTAAAATAAACAAGTTTGAGGAGATTAATTATTATAATGTAATAAGCCACATATTTGTTTATGTTTGGACACTAGTGAATGTAACTATTCATCAACAAAAATGTACAATTTTTGCTATTGACCCCCAAACCCCTCGTTATCGTACGTGCGATTCTCACCGCATACGACATGCACAAAGACTCCAATATTTATTTCTGAGTCTTTTCTTCCACCTCTCCTCTTTAATCCTTGATCAAATTTGTGTTTCTTTGGCGTCGGGCGCTATAAAATGGAGTCTTTCGTTTGTCTATCGTATATATCGATTTGGCTTTGTCCCGAACCAAGGAGGCATCCTCTCCTTTCGACTTAGTTAGAAATACCAACTCTAAATAACTTTAGCATTTCTTAAATTAAAAAGATATTTCTAGATTTTAGAGCTTAGGGTCATATTTGGAACCTTAGTAGCAAAAATTTAACTTTACATATGTGGATATAGAAATTCATCAAAAATCTCGATTCAAATCGATTTCAACAAAAGACTAGAAAATAATTAGTGTTTGGAGGATAAATTTATTGAATATTTATATTGATGAAAAATTATATATTCTCATAAAATAAATTGCAATATAAGATACGATCTCCCAAAATATTTTTCTAACAAAATACGAAGCATATAACTAATCAAGATTAAACTGATATATATATATATATATATATATATATATATATATATATATATATATATATATATATATATATATATATATATATTATCAAACTTATAATTTGGGTTGTAACCTAAATTAATTATTAAATTGAACATAAATTTGTACGTAGACTACGCAAAGCTAATCTAAGTGTGTCCCGCTTAGCAGGGTGGAATACATATATGGATAGACAGGGAAATAACTTTCGCTTTCTGCCAAAATGCAATCTTTCACGTTGTTGATTTATCTCTCTTAATACTTTCAACTTGACATTCTGTTCCTTTTGACGTTTGCAATAGTTTCTAAAATTATTGATAGCATAATAACTTGTCGCTATCCTAATAATGCAACTGCCTGCCCATGAAAAGTCATCAGAATCATCATTGTCCATATAAGTTTTACCTATAGTACACTCCAATCGATAAATTAAACAAGAAAGATAATTTATTCAACAATATAGTTTTCTTATTACGATGAAAAACTTGATATAAAACCTTTTCCAATACCCTTTATATAAATGTATGACATATAAACCCTTCTCCAACAAATCTTATTTAAATAAAGTAATGTTTATAAATCCTATTCGTACTTGAAAAAAACTCAGCCCGAGAGCTTGGATGGAATAAAGGATTATTCTTCGGTTTAAAAGTTAATTACTAATATAAAGTGAAGTGGATTCTTATCTTATTTCTTTATCACTAATTAATCATAATTAAATGATATATATTCTTATCTATGCTTTTAGTTAATAAAACAAGATACTATAAACATCTCATTAATCAAGTAACATGTTTTTTTTTTAATAAACCATACATAATTAGAGAGAATGACAGAAGAAACAAAAATCTTTAATTAATTAATAAGATAATTTAGAACTCTATTAATTGTATATCTTATACTAATAATTCTTATTTTATTAATTTTGGAGTTGTCACTATTACAAATTATAAAATGACAAAATCTAGTTGCCTAAACTATATATGGTGGCAGGCACTGGCAGCCATGTGATGTTTTTAACGTTCTACCGACATACCTTTTCAACATTCAACATATGCCTACTTATATTTGTATGATCGTAATTTCACTAAGTAAAATTTTAAAAAAATATTATATAATGGTGTATTTATATAGTGGAAAGGGTGATTAATAGGATATTTTTCATCGAAAAATATATCGTATATGTAAGTAAAATGATATATAAAATAATTAAATAACATATTTTGAACGTCTTTAACATATCAAACTATTATAATACAGTGCTTTCACCTCCTCGGTTGAGAAATTCCTCTTGTGTTTGATTTATTATGCTATTTTTAGATATTTTTTGTGAAATTTTTAACTCTGCCCAACGAACATATATGTATGTATATATACACACTTTAGATATACTCTTGATCAATTATTTCCAAATAATAAAGCCATGAAAGTTTGGGTCCTCTATTTCTGGTCTAAATAGAACAGAAAAAAAAGTATTTCCTTCGTTTTAAAAAGAATGTCCTTATTTCTTTTTTAATTTATTTAAAAAAGAATGATCCCTTTTCTTTTTTGGCAATCCTTTAACTTTAACTTTCCACGTGACATGTTTAAGACCACAAGATTAAAGGATATTTTGATACATTTGACATAACTTTAAATTAGAATCACAAGATTAAAAAGTCTTTTTTTTTTTTTTAAAGTTTGTTTCAAGTTAAACTAGGCCAAACCTTTTTGAAACGAAAGGAGTAATTTATTTTCCCAACTAACAAAAATAAAGAAGTTCTGCAGCACAGAAACTAATAAGGGCTACAGCCTATAACAATTTCCATTTTGTTTTTCTGTGTCCATTTTCCAAAAATGGCGGCTATAATTTACTACTCATAATTCAGCATAAAGAATATATATAATACGTAATATTAGTTGATATGATTATCTTTAATTTTAGTTATGTATAAATATTTAAATTCATATCAAGTAAATATATTTGTTCTATGTGATATTTTTATGTCCAACATGTATTTTATGTGTATTATTTGTTTATACAAACTCTTTACGTATTATGCCTAAAATATAAGTGAAATAAGCCAATTTTAGTTTTAATATAACTAACACTTCATTAAAAAAAAAAAAAAAAAAAAGAACAAGCTTAATAATATCACACGCGCCATTAAACGACACAACGGTTTAATTGACCGTTAATGCATTATAAACCAATCATTTCACTCCACCTGTTAGTATTAAGAAGCAAAGAAAATCACGCGCAGCATCCGAGAGTGTGAAAATCACTTCCTCGAAGTGGACTCAAAGCACATCTGCATAGTCACACACATTGCTACTAATCGATTCAATTTACGTGATACATTTTATTTTATTATAATTAAATTTATTTGAAGATACAATTATGAACTTTGTTCAAATCTTAAAATTCAAAATATATCGTTTAGTAAATTATTTCTTCTAATTTAAATGTTTATGTATATGAGTATTCAAAAAGAAGGTAAATATAGTTGAAATAAGTTTTTAGAAAAAACATAATTATGTTTATTTATTGTAGAGAGAGAAAGTATATAGATAGAGAAACAAAAATAAGAAGACGAAGAAGTCTTCTTCATAGTGTTGTTAATTTCTGCAACTTTCTACATTTAGCTTTTTAGTTTTTTTCCAGCTATTCCAAAAGTAAAGCCTCTCTCTTTCTCTCTCCATCCAGATTTACAACTATTATTACTCTGTTTAAAACAATGCTTTGCTTGCATTTTTAGTTTTTGTTCTTTTGTTTTTCATTTTCAGCTCAATTATATGAAATCATGATGTTTTTTCCCAGATACTTCCTCATTATTTCTTCATAAGTTACTTCATATTTGGTGGGTTTTTCCTTTTTGTTACTCTACTTCAATTTTCAACTGTGCAAGAGTTAGTTTTTTGTTTTGTTTGTAGATTTGTTCTCTACTTCTCAATTTTTGAATACCCATTTTGGTTATCAGTTTGGGTGTCATTGATTTGCTTCTTTTCGGTTGTGTTATGATGAATTTTGGGTTTGATTGAAGTACTGATTTTTATTTATGTTTTTGGGCTATTTCAGATTGGAGGTTTATGTATTGGTTATGCAGAGTGTGTTTCCAAAGAAAGAGTAGATTGAAGAAAAGGGTTACAGTTTGGATCAATGGGTGGGAAGAGATCTGTGTTAGGGTGCTTGAGTTTGGAGATCTTGGTGGGGATTTTGTTAATTTTTGCTGTTCAGCTTTCAGATGAAACTGACCCTGGAGATGGTAAGGAACAACAAGTATTATTATATTTCGAGTTGTTTTGCGTTGAAGGAGAGCTGGAGAGGGATGCTAGTTTTCATGTATTGGGCAATGCTGGTTATGAGCTGAGCTAGTTGTTAACTTGAACTTTATTTTGGGTAAACGTTTTTAAGTCGGGGGGAGCTGGAGTTATCGAAATTGGTCGGTTAAATGAATAATCTTTATCCATTTCACGAATTGATTTAGGACATGACCTGCAGATAGGAGGCTGTGGAGGAAACATATTAGATAGAATGTTAGTAGGTAATGGAGTGTTGTCTTGCTTATCCTTTCATGCTAGTAGTCGTAGTATTTCCTTGGTAGTTTCTTGTCCTTGTATATGTGTTACTATTATTGCACTATTTTGTTGCTGTTACTGTTTCTGGTGGTTAAATGAATAGTCTTTAGCCATTTCCGGAATTAAGTTAGACATGACGTTAGATATGAGGTTGTGGAGGAAATGGATTAAGGTAGAAGGTTAGTAGATAGTAGAGTTTTATCTTGCTTATCCTTTAATACCGGTAGTACTAGTATTTCCCTCATTGTTTCTTGCCCTTCAGTTTTTGTTACTATTATAGCACTATTTTGTTGCAATTACTGTTCCTTTTCTTTTTTTCTTCCCAGAATGCTTTGCCACTATTTCTTCACTTCAGTTGTTTCTTTTTTCCTATATGCCTTTTCTTGTGTTGAGGGTCTATTGGAAACAACCTCTCTACCTCTCAAGGTAGGGGTAAGGTCTGCGTAAGATTACATTGAGTATGTTGTTGTTTGAATTAATTTACTAACTCCATCATACACAAACTAAAAACCTTAAAAGTAACCTAATCGTTTCACTTACATTCTCAGAAAACTTGCATGCCAGAGTTACCAATTCTACAAACAGTGAACAAGCTGTCATTATTTCAGAAAAAAAAAGAAACAGTCTCAGGAAATTGAAGGGGGGAAGAGGAGGAAATGAAGTACTGATTCCTAGGTTGCTAGTCAAGTGTAGGGGGCTATGGCCTCCTCAAGTGATATGTGAATTCAACATATGTTATTATTGTCCTAAATATCTATTAAATTGCCATCTTGATCATATAAACTTCGCTTGGTTTGAAGTTAGCATTCTTTAAATGTTTGAATCGAAATTTCTAGTTCATTCATGAATCAATATCAACAATATTCTTCAACGGTTTCTAATTGCTAACTCTGGCATTTTCCTTTGTTGGCCTAGTTGCTGCAATAAATGCCTTACATGCTTCCCTGGGATCACCTTCCCTTCCTGGCTGGGGTGTTAGCGCAGACCCATGTGATGGACAATGGCAAGGGGTCGTATGCCAGGAGACAAGTATAATATCCATGTAACTACCTCTTATTCCTTGCAGTATTTCATGAATATTTGGAAGTCATAATGTTAATCCTTCTAATCATCTTCTTTGCAGTCAATTAAATGCTGCTAACTTGGCAGGTGAACTAGGGGATAACTTAGCATCATTTTCTTCTCTCAAAACAATGTACGTTTACCCCGCAGATATATCTCTTTGGCATAATTTGGTCGCGTTTTCTGTGCATGTGCTGCATATATTATGTGGATGCTTCCTTTCTAGAGGTTTCTTTTATTGTGTGACATGTGAACAATAATTGTTGAAACTTCTTGTGGCAGAGATCTGAGTAACAATCACATTGGCGGAACCTTCCCATCCAGTCTGCCAGTTACATTGCAGAATATGTATGTATTAATGATTATCCTAGAAGGAGAAACAGAGACTGAAGCTTGAACTATTACAGCTTACCTTTTGGGCAAACCATTGATAGTCTTTACCTTTTGGCAGTTTTCTTTCAGATAATAGTTTAACCGGAAGTATCCCCAGTTCTTTATCTTCCCTAAGTCAACTGTCAGCAATGTGAGTTTCAGCTTATATTTTAGATTGGAGATTTCCCATTACCGTAATCATGGTTCCAGTCAGCTATACTTCTATGTTGTTTCAGGTCTCTCAATGGAAACCAACTGACTGGAGAACTTCCTGATTCCTTTCAAGGCCTTACAGCATTGGTTAATCTGTATGACACCAAAACAAAAGCATTTCAATATTTCCACAGAGGTTTTTAATTGTCCATAACTGGTGGATTATTCTTATTGTTGCAGTGATTTGTCAAGTAACAGTTTCAGCGGAGCTTTGCCGTCATCAGTAGGAAACTTGTCCTCCCTGACTACTCTGTGAGTGATTCTACATATTGTTGAATTCGTTTATAATTTATGACCAATAGAAAAGCAGCTTATTTCTTGATTTTCAGACATGTGCAGAATAACCAGCTTTCTGGAACTCTTGATGTTTTACAAGATCTTCCACTCGCAGATTTGTACTCTTCGTCACTATTTTTAAATCAAATATTAATTCCAGGTCCATAGAATGATGTATATCGTACTGATATCTCCCATCTTTTGTGTCCCTCCAGGAATGTGGAGAATAACCTGTTTTCTGGGCCCATACCTCAGAAGTTGTTATCTATTCCCAATTTCAAGTAAGTATATTTCACTTTCTGCTTCTAATATTGTTGTTTATCTTCCGGCGTGTAATCTACTATATATTCTTGGCTGCCTAATTTATTCGTGTGCAGTTGTGCCTCTTTGTTTGACACAATCTGCTAGACACATATTCAGAAATTATGGAGACAGGTTCCTTGAAGTTCGATTATTACATGCCAAACTGCTCTTTACTTTTTGTTAATACTTAATACCCTCTTTCTTAAATCTGAGTGACAACCTTGATCAGCTTGTTATTCATGGACAATTAAGACAGATATACAATCGTTAAAATAAACAACAATTATACTCCACACTCCTAAAGCTGCAGCACATGTATCATCTGTACTCAGCTTCATATTCCCTACCCACTTCAGACCATACTAAACTTTTAGTTAACATACTGGAGAATATCAAACTTCACTAACGGGGAGAGCATTTTCTGTGCAAAATGACAAGACTTGAATAGGCTTCATCATCTCATTAAAATGGATCAGCGGAAGAGTTCAGAGTGGCTTCTTTATTACACCCTAAGTTTGTTGGTTGGCAATATCAAATGAAATGCTATTGGCAAACTTCTCAATTTTCTGAACCAATCCGTTTAAACATTTTATGTGCATAGAAATTTGTCTGTGAGTGTGCGTGTCTGTCTTTATATAAGTTTGTGAATGCAAGACCTTGTTAAATTCCTATAAGTTGAAAAACCTTGTTCTGAACTACAATACTCTTTGTCATAAGCAGGAAAAAAATTATGAAAGGTGTGTCGTGCTAGCCGTATGTTAGCTGCCACCGTCTTTAATAATAGTATTTTAGAAAATTGTTGAGTTCCACATCGTGTAGCATGAGGAATTTGACTCCTTTATATGGTCATGGGCAATCCTCATTTGTTGAGCTAGCTTTTGGGGTTGAGTTAGGCGTAAGTCTTTTTTATATTATTGGAGATCTGATATGTTGAAGAGTATATTTATGTTGCAAAACCAGAATAATTTCAAATTACATTAGGTAAACTAGCCAAATTTTGGTATCATCAGCACAATTACCTAAAAAGCTGCTCAATTTAAGAATTGGATAATAAAGCATCTAGCGTTCACAATAAATTGGAAAAGATGTGACGTATACAGGCTAAAGGAGCAACACAAAAACCATATGACACCCATATATGATGTATATGTCACGCTGCATCATGGACTGCATTTTGGTCATATTTCAGTTCACTAGCGGGCTAAAATTTATCTAAGTTTTGAACACAGGTGTGAATTTCATATCATGTTGTTCTATAAGATTTGTTTGCCGGGAAATTTAATTTATTGAACAATATTGGTAAAGGCTACATATTGATCCATGCTAGGGAGATGTATCAGTTGTCTCATTCTTTTTTTTTTCAAGTGTCTAATATTGGCTTCGACTCTTGACTGACTTTAATTATAAGAAGTGATGGCTAATGCTTTCATCTACTTGCTAATTGTGTTCTTGACGTGCAGAAATACTGGAAATCCTTTCAACAGTGTCTCTCCTTTGTCTCCACCCAACAGTAGTATCGCTCCTGTGTCTCCACCTACTTCGTTTACGACACCCCCTCCAGCACCACTAGGACCACCCTTTTTTAAGCCTCCAACTTCAACACAAACACCACCAACTTCAGAAAGAAAACCTGGACAAAAGGCTGATGGACCATCAGCAACTGCAGAGTCAAGTTCAAAAGGAAGCAAAAAGTCTGTTAAAAGGGTAGTCTGGATATCCATTGCATCAGTTCTGTCATTTATAATATTGGTAATAGCAATCCTGCTCTTTATGCCAAGATGTTTTAGGGAAAGGCAGGAGACTAATTGGTCCAGACGGCACGAAATAGCTCCTGATGTGGGCTCCAGGGAGAATCGTAGAGATAATGGTTTATTGGTCCTACCTGGACATGATGTAGAGAAAGGTACTGCAAATTACTAAACCTCTCAACTATTTTATCGTATATATTGTTGCTATTATTCCTTACTCTGTCTTTTTTCCTTAGTTCTTACAGGGAAAACTAGTACTCTTTAATTTAGGCTCTATGTGAATCTGCAGTCTTGATATCTAAGTATGCAGCCAAATATATAATGGTTATCCATGTGCCAAGGAGTGTCGAGTGACACCCCTTCGTCAGAAAATTACATGGTATATAGAGGTCAAATTTTGATTTTATAAAATACATACAAATTGACACCTCTTGACACAAGTCAAAGGTTCAGTCTAGTGGTTAAGGCATTGCTTAATGACTACAACCATTACACCCCTTAATGTGACAATGGCCGCTACAGGATTGTCAAATTCTCTATTACAATCATAAATACCCTACAAAAGATTCGTGAATTTGATATCTGTTTTTGAAACATTCAGAATTAAAAAGTTATGACTCTTAACCTCTTCTACTCTTTGATGATAAGTGGACTTCATATGTTTTGAACAGCTCCTCCTCTGGTGAGGCCAAAGGAAGAACAACAACCAAGGAGACCGGCCCGCACTCCCATGCCACAGCAGGAGCAGGAGTTAAATGTGCAAAACCTGAGGGCAGTGCCAAAGAAGGATAATAGTGAGATAAACCTAAGCAGAATTGATATTGATTCGATGTTGCCACCACCTCCACCCCCACCCCCACCTCCGCCGCCGCCACCGCCACCTCCCTTTCCTCAAGAGAGAGTTATTGTGAAGCCAATTCCACCTGCCGACAATACCGCACTGAAGTTTCCCCACAGGCCACTTCCACTAACTTCTGTGAAATCTTACACAATCGCATCTCTTCAGCAATATACCAACAGCTTTTCTCAAGATAATCTGATAGGATCAGGAATGCTGGGAACTGTGTACAGGGCAGAGCTTCCAAACGGGAAGGTACGAGTTATGAATGAACAATAATGTTATTTGTTGCTTGAAATTATCAACTGCGTTTTCCTACCCTGCTGTATTCTCTTGAACCTAGATTGTCAGCTTTTCTCTTCTTACTTATAATTCCCTTTTTTGGGGGTCTTTTCAGTGTTTTGCGAGCACTAAAGAAGCCTCTTATCTGTTGTTGCATTACGTGTCCTGCTCTTGCATTTCTGTGCTTAATTGTTTAAGAATGATTTGCGGACTGACTAATAGTATGTAAATGTGGTTTTGTTGGTGGAAATTCGGAGTCATATGTATTAGGGTAAACTGTATTTCATAAATACAGATAAAAGCAAAATGACTTCCAATTGCTTAATGAGATATTTCTTGTAACTTAAATTTTCTTTTAGGATGTTTTTTTGGTTCTTATCCTATATAATCTTTAAGTGGCATTTTGTTTTAAGTAGACAACACCAATTGATAAACTGTTGTCGAACAATCAACATTCGAGTTGCATGAGCTTACCATTCTGATTTATACCCTAGTTTCTCATTTTCTGTATTAGCAGGATCTGCCAAATACTGATGCATCTTTTCTAACGAGAAACTTTTTTATACTCAGAATATACGATGTCCCTGTTTAATTTTCAGTATACATTTATTTATCTGGCATGCAATCTTAACCCTCATTCCATTGCTAACATTATTTGAATCATTTGGTGGTCACATTGTTTTACTTCGGACACTTGACCGTTTAAATGCTTATGCAGTTACTTGCTGTCAAGAAGCTGGACAGAAGAATTTCCAATCAACAGAAGGATGATGAGTTTCTTGACCTAGTAAACAATATTGACGGAATTCGTCATGCTAATGTTGTCGAGTTGATGGGCTATTGTGCAGAGCATGGTCAAAGGCTTCTGGTTTATGAGTATTGCAGTAGCGGGACACTACAAGATGCGCTGCACTCTGATGATGAATTCAAGCAACAACTTTCATGGGATACACGGATCCGGATGGCTCTTGGAGCTGCAAGAGGCTTGGAGTAAGTAAAATAACCAGTCACATATACATACAAACCACATGCAAATATACGAGTATATACATATGAGCTATGGAAAAATTTGATGTTAAAGAGTTATTTGGCAGTGATCTATAAGAAATTTCTGTAAGAAGTTCTTATTATAATTTAGCACTTGAAGGTAGCAAAGAACTCAAATCACAAACTAGTCCTGAACTTTCATGCCATGTACATACTACATGACATAAAATGATAAAATACAGGTGGGAGATGGTCTTTATAAGTATATGTGAACATTATATTTGGTGCTGTATTTCGGTTTATATCCTCCACATGTGAGTGCATACAACGGAAGTTGAACACGATTGTTGAAAGAAAATATCGTCGTAGTCACCCCACCCGTGAATTATTAGTGGGATCGCTAGTTGATCTAATTCTTAGATTTGCATGAAAAGCGAGTTAAAACAAATTTTAAATCTCACGTATTAATTATTTGTTCTTCTATGCAATGAAGGTATCTCCATGAGGTCTGCGAGCCACCTATTATCCACAGAAACTTCAAATCTGTCAATCTTCTCCTTGATGAAGAGTTGGCTGTGCATATCTCTGACTGTGGTTTAGCTCCACTGATATCATCAGGTGCCGTGAGCCAGGTAACTTACCATCCAAATTGGATTAGAAGTATGGAACAAGCGGACATTTACCTCTTGGGGTGGGGTGGTCATTTTCTGCTTGCATTTCCAGTTGAAAGAAAAGCAAATTCCAGGTTTATGATGTAAGTGAAAATGTGAACTAAATAGTACTAGCTGTTAATAAAGGGGTGTAACGATGATCAATATGCTTCCAAGTAACACACCGGAGTAGAGCAGTAATTAAATACAAACGTAGGTTCTCGTAAATGGATAATTTATAGTTTAGAAATAGTTGATTTTGTAGTAGTGCCAAAAGTTATATGGTCAATTTCAGACGGGTTAAGTCTTTGTCCCTGTAAATCTGGAAATCAGGAAACAAATCTAGCTAGTCTGAGACTACCTGGTTGCCAGCTAATCTGAAGTATTTGTCATGTTTTAGCCTTTTATAACATTTCAATGCTTCACGAGATCTAAGTAGACACTGGTGGAATTTGTAAGCAGGAGAGTAGATCCTTCCCTACATATGCTGGACTTGCCTTTTTTCTTTGCCCCTTGACAAAGAGATGGACTTTAGTGATCCTTGAAACTGTTCTCTAATCTCTACAAAGTAGAGGCATTTGCCTCTGCACATTTAATATGACAGTGACAAGGTCCTGTATTTTTTTCCCTGTTTGAGAATTTTTATTTCTAAAGACGTGGGAAGAACAGTTTCACTATGTTCGTTAAAGGCGATTTCAGAAACTTGAATTCTATTTTATTTTTATGAAGTCCACATTGTCTCCTCTCATTTATAAGAAACAGTAGAACACAAGATTGAACTAAAAAGACATCACGGATATGACTCTTTTTTTTTACTTGTACTTCATATAATAATAGATCTGCTACTCTAGGAGCATGTGGATCATCAATATTTGCTGCATCACTCTTTGCTGAAACCTTACCTTTTTAGTTTTTCTTTATGCACTGTGCCGAGAATTTGAAATTGAATAAGTGAAGTTGTACTTGATTTTCAGTTGTCAGGACAACTTCTTACCACCTATGGCTATGGTGCCCCAGAATTTGAGTCAGGGATTTACACTTCTCAGAGTGATGTTTACAGTTTTGGTGTGGTGATGCTGGAACTCTTAACGGGCAGAATGTCATATGACCGGTAAAGCCATTTGCATCTCATTGAATAAATTTTGTTCTGTTGTTTTCTCCCATCTTTATCATTACCTATATATCATATTCAGAACTCGAAGTCGAGGAGAGCAATTCTTGGTTAGATGGGCAATCCCTCAGCTACATGATATTGATGCGTTGACAAGAATGGTTGATCCTTCTCTCAAAGGAAAGTACCCACTTAAGTCATTATCACATTTTGCTGACATAATTTCCCGCTGCGTTTTGGTGAGTTTTTTAATCTTTTCTTTTATTACGAGCGAGTAATTTTTCCAAATCTCCATTTTCTTCAATCCTTTAACTAACTTTGGGTACAAATGAAGGAAAAAGGTAACATGGAAAATGATTTATTTCTTGTCACAGAAATTCAAATAAAAAGTAAAAAGGAAGGAACTGTACTATGTCAATATAGGAACTCTGTACAGGGTGTCTTTTGTTTTTCGTAGCCACTAGATTATGAATTATTTACCAGTTTAAGAACATCTGTGAATCTGTAGTATGAGATGTACCAGGTTTATAGGTATAGCTAAATGTTACAGTGAGCGGAAACATCCCATGTCGATGTTCCCAAATCGTTTTCTGCTCTGGTATCTGAATGCCTTTTCATGACCCACGGAAGAGTGTGTGTTTGTTGTAGTTGAAGCAAACAACACAAGGAAAGTCTGGATCGGTGAACAATTTACCGATAATACTCTATTCACCAAATTAAATCTTGTGGCAGAATACACGTGATTAACTAGCACACAATCACACATCAAACAAACAAATAATAAATAACACAAGGATTATACGAGGTTTGTCAAAACCCATGTCCTCGGGGAAGAAGCGGAGAAAATTTTTCACTATAAAAGAGAAGAAAACAGTAGAAGAGATCCCCTATTACAACCCTTTTAGATACCCAGTGTTTCCCCAATCCAACTGGCCCGGCCTAACAATATAAGCAAATAATAGTGGTTCGAAGCTTTTCAGGGTTGGGCCCCAATCTGCCAGAATCCAGCACAAAGCTTGTAGAAGCAAGCAGATAGATTACATTTGCTCTCCTTCTTCTGCTTATTGTTTTTCCTGTCTTTTTGTTTATTCGGGAGGGTGGTGGATTTCTCACTAGGTAATATTTTGTTCAACCAAATACTTGTGTATGTGAGGGGGAGAAGAAGAATGAGGTACACTCTATTGGTTGGACATTTCATTGCAATTGCTATATCCATTACATTTATATAATGGTCAAATTTCGAATGTTTCAATGAACAGAAATCTATACTGATAAGTTAAAAGGAACCAAGTGGTTGGTGTAACTCCAATGTGAAGCCTGTTCGTGGTGTCCTCTCCATTATCATCTTCCTGTTACCCTTCTAGCAATGAAAGAGGAGATTAAAAGCCTCCTATGATTTATTAGGGATTATTTCCATTTGGCTCCACCTTCCATATCCTGTTCACTATCTTATAGATTGATCGCACTCACAATTGTGCGCAGAGCAACTAGTACAGAGTACCATGTTGCTGTTAATCAAGGAAAGAGCGAAGTAGTTTTCGTGTGGCTGTTTTGTGAAAGCCCGTCTCATATCTCTTCCAAGCATAACTAGATTTAGCTGTTGTATGGTATTTGCCTTCGCATTTTGTTGTAACTATCTTTAATATTTCGTTGCAGCCTGAGCCAGAATACAGGCCACAAATGTCAGAAGTGGTTCAAGACCTCATACAAATGATAAGAAGAGAATCTCCCAGTAGATCAGATGAAGAATGATTCGAACCAGACATGTATGCTATAGAAGATTCAGGCATGGAGTAACCAAGACTTCCAAGATTTTTTTACTTCTGCGAAGAACTTAACTCGAGCTGAGATACTTGGAACCAAAGATTTTTGAGGCTGTAGATGCAGTTCCCTGCCAGCAAAGCTTCATATCTCCAAGACAAAGGGCTGGCTAGAAACTGCGCGATTTCAACCAACACAGCTCGGGTTATCCTGATTCTTAGTACAATTTTTTGCAATCATTCTAATGTTCAGTTATAGGCCAAACAGAAACCAGAATGCATAGAATGCACTAACCCCATTGTTTTGAGAGCTTATTTATGTTTGTTAATTGGTATATCTAAAGTTGTAAATTGTTCTGCTGTACATTTTCAATTGTTTGTACAAGAATATTCTTCACACTTCAATATGCACCTTTTGTAGCACATTTTCCAGCCTTCAGTATCATCAATGGATATATTGAATAATCACTTGAAGGTTGTAATTTTATAATTCCTCCAAATATTATTATTATTTTTAATATACTTTTTCTAGTTGGTTAAAACTACCAAAAGCACATGAGATTACCAACTAGTTATTGGCCAGATTGAGTATATAATTCTTTATGAATAAACTGTTTATCCGTAATTACAGCTAGAATATTTTTCCTTAAATTGTGAGCTAAAATTGGGCAGTATTTGGCGCATCACTTTTTACCTTTTTTCCTACCTTGTGGTTAAATGATGTTTTTATCTTTTCTCTTCTTTTAGGAAAAAAAATTACAACTTAGAGAATCAAACGTGTACACACATTATATGTATACTTATTCTCAATCCATAGTATTTGTTTCCAAGGTTTTTGTCATTTCTTTTAGAAACAAAGATATTTTCTCATACGTCTCATTTAATTAACAATCGAAGAAAAACTTACTAGTAATAAAAAATATTTTGCTTTCTTAAACATTAATTATTTAGAAATCTGATGGAATATATATTTATTAAATTAAAAATCATAATTTGGTTAGAGTTAAATAAAGAATCAAGACTCCAAATAAATAGATAAAGAATATCTCATAAAATTAGTAAAAATAGTTTCGTTAAGTAATTAATATTCATCCTCAAATGCGGAATAAAATAATTTCACGATCCTAAGATTTGTTATCTTCATATAAATAGAGTGAGTGATAAGCTGTAAAAAGCCTCTGTCTCTGCTGTCATCTCGTGAATGAATAGCTACATTGTAACGTGCAGTGCAATTTCTACTGGCAAAAAGAAGAAGAATATTTAAGCAGAAGCAAATTCAGGGGGAAAAAGTAGTAAAGATATCACGTCTATTTCATAAAAAAAGTGTATACATATTGGAAATCTAAAACCCAAGTTGTTCAAGATTTCAGATTTGAGCTTGTTTGCACATATCCAGATCTGTGGAATAGGTGATGGCTGGGCGTTACAATGACAATCCTTTTGCTGAAGAAGATGAAGTGAACCCATTTTCGGTATGTATTCATTTTTACTCTTCTTTACTATCTACTTAGTACTAAGTACTAGATTTTGTGACATTTTGGGTTTTAGCGAAATGGGGTTTTGAGGGGGTGGATTTCTTGTGTTAAAGATGATATTTTTGCAGAAAGTGAATACTGGGTGTGAAGTTTTGTTTAGTTGGTAAATATTTTCAGATCTGTTACTAAGATTGTGGATCGTGTTTTCCTGTTCAACTTATTTTCTGGGAGAATGTTAGTTGAAATGTTTAGTATGAGCTAGAATAGTTCTGCTTCTCTAGGATTTGGGAGCTATTTGGATTTCAGTGAACGAGCTTGTAGTAATTGAGCTATTGGAGAATTGAGTTGTGGCTTAATTTTCTTATGAGAATCATGCAAGATGACAATGTATGGGGTGGGATTGTTAGATTAGGTGAATAAAGTTTCTGCAATAGAATGGGAATTTTTTTCTATAGAGTGATGGCCGATTAAGGGCGTGTTCAGTATGAAGGGAAATGTTTTCTAGGAAAATAAGTAGATTTCTACTTATTTTCTTGTGTCCGGTACACTAGCATAAAGTATTATTCTAAAAACATTTGTGTATAATCTAGATAAATAATATGAGAGGTGGTTTGGTGGGATGGGGGCTACGCGGTTTGGGGTGAAGATGAGGTGTGATGGAGGGCGGAGAGACACTCAATGTGGAATGCTACTTGTTTTCCCTACTTCCATCAGGGAAGTCATTCTTAAGGAACTTGATTTCCTAGAGAAAATGTTTTCCGAAAGTTTTGACCAATCTAATCGGATGTTTTCCCTCATACAGAACACACCCGAAGAAAAAATATCAGTTTTTTGAGCAGGAGGAAAAGGGTGGGAATTTTGGTGCCTTTGTGCTTCACAAGTGTCAGAATAATACAATGTGACTGCAGTCTCAGGAAAAAAAATTGGGATAATAGTATTCAGTATAACATCTTTGGGATGATTGGTTGTTGTTTAGTATTTATGGATATTGTGCTCAATGCTGATTTAACTTTGGCAGATCGAACTTACATTTTTCCATTTGTATTTTGCTCTTTCCCACAAATTATTACTTGAATCGTGCTTCCTTTTCTTTTCTTGTTTTTTAGTTTTTAATGTGCTTTATATTTTTCTTGTTTTAGACCGAGGACCTCTACATAAGGGTCAATAGAAGTGGTCCATTTTATATGAACACAATAAGATTTTTTTCCAAAGTTCACGGAAGTTTTCTCATTTGAAAACTGAGTTTCTTGAATTCTAAATAATCTTATGTAATAAACGTGCAAAATTCTTCTAACCCCATGAAAGGCCCAAATGCTGCTGAAAAAGGTGGATCATACACTAAAGTTTTCTCATAAATCAAGCCTTATCTCTCGGAAAAAGGAAGCAATTCCTACCAGAGTGTGGATCACCCTAGTTAGCCAGTGTAGCAGTTTACCGCCATAGAGATATTGGGATTTGATTTTATTATTGATACTAGGGTCCCCAGCCAAGTATCTTAATACTAGCGTCTAAGGCCTTCTGATGACCTGTCGATGTATTTAACAAAATGGTAGTGCATTTGCAACTAGTGTGGTCAGCAAAATGAGGGGAAGTAGTTTGTCTCCTTTGCTATTTCAAAATCAATTTTGTCTACACACCCAATTAGCGAAATGTACAACTAAGGGCTGATGTTTATGCATTTGTGTTTAATTTAACACCTTGTCCTCTGTCCACAATGTAACTTACTGACTTCATCATTGGTGGGATTATCAATCTAGTTTGATTTGTATTCTGAAATAATTGGAGCAGGAAATTTTCTATCTCGTAAAAGCTGATGAATTGTTTCTTGTGTACATATTATGCAAGACGTCATCTTCATTCTTGAATAGTGAGAATATCCATTTGCATGTTCTTCTTTTTAGTCTTAGTAATGGTACACGGGTATCTTACTTGTGCATATTATGGCACTTAGTACTTACTAAATTCTGCAGAATAATGGAAGTGTTCCTGCTGCTTCAAACTCGAGGCCTTATCCTCTTCCTCATGAACCTGCCGGCTATGATCGTGGCGCAACCGTTGATATTCCTCTTGATGGTTCAAAGGTAAAATTATGATTTGATAAATTTAATTTGCAGTTTTTTCTTCCCTGTGACTACTATACCTGTGTTCATTTGGAGTATAGGTTTGAGTGATCGTGTATTAATTACTCATATAACTTATCAGGACATGAAGAAGAAAGAGAAAGAACTCCAAGCTAAAGAGGCTGAATTAAAGAAAAGAGAACAGGTGGGTTGTTACTCTACATTTATGTCTTGCATATCTTCCACAATAGAAAACACAAGTTCTTTCTATTCTATTGCTTGTTAATTAGGAAAGACGTGTAAGATTATCTATTACCAAATAATTATTGTTGTCTTGCTCTAGATGATATTATCTCTTATTTGGTTCAAGGTGCTGCAGTCTTTTCCTTTTAGGCATTTTGTACATTATTAATGGTCAGTTTTATTGGTTTAATATAGGACCTTAAAAGGAAGGAGGATACAATAGCAAGAGGTAGTTTTCACTGTATACACGTTTGTCTTTACAGTCTTTGAACTAATTCAAGGGTTTTGCTTTTTTTTTTCCCTCTGCTAATTGACTTTATTTCCGATCTCTCTTTTTCCTTTTTCAGCTGGTGTAGTGATTGAAGACAAGAATTGGCCACCTTTCTTCCCCATCATTCATCACGATATCGCAAATGAAATTCCAATTCATCTACAGAAGTTGCAATATGTTGCATTCACTACACTGTTGGGTATGTCCGCATGTCTTCCCTATAAATATCTTCTCTATGGATGCTATTAGTGCCTCTAACTTGACCTTTCCAATAAGTAATCGTCAACCTTATAGGTTAAACTGACCTGAAAGATTTGGATGCATATTACTTTACCAATATTCCAAAAAAAAAAAGAAGATTTGGATGCATATTTATATTATTATTATTCACTACTTTCTTGATTGACTATGTTCCCAAAAAAAAGTGTTCTGTATGGTATTCCAAGCTTCCTATTTGCGTAATAGTAGCATTATGCTTCCAAAGACTTCAAAACATAAACTCAAACTTTTAGACAAGCTTTTTGTGCAAATGGTTTTAGTGACACATGGATTAAGAGGGTCTACGATTTCCTCTAAGTGCCTGCTATTGTCTTTGGAATTTGGGGTAAAGATTTGAAAGGCATACTAGTTCATATCACTTGTAGCTGTACATCTCAAAACTACCAGTTCAAATTAAGATAAAAGAGAATGAAGGAAATTTTCTAGATGGTTTTTGTTAGAATGATTCATGACAGTCATTTTCTTTCTTTTATTGTTCAATCAGACTACTTTCTTGGAACTGATTTCTTTAGTTAATGCTCATATGGTTGAGTGACATTGGACATGGTAAATTGCAGGTCTGGCAGCCTGTCTTGTATGGAACCTTGTTGCTGTCACCTTAGCTTGGATCAGAGGAGAAGGTTGGTTGCGCTGGAACTTCATTTACTGACCTCTCAAATTCTTTTGTGAAAATTAACCATCTAAGGTTTGCATTTTGTTGTTGTAGGTCCAACTATCTGGTTGCTTGCTGTTATCTACTTAATATCAGGTGTCCCAGGAGCCTATGTATTGTGGTATCGGCCTCTCTATCGCGCAATGAGGTACATATTTGTGCTTCCTTAGTTAGTGTGGAGAAATAGTTGTGTGCTCACCTATAGGAGGGAATCGATTATATCATTTTTCTTTTAATTTCCGTAGTGTGATTGTCCCTTCCAAAAGAGTATATTCTGATATCCATTTTGTTTGCAGGACTGACAGTGCGTTGAAGTTTGGGTGGTTTTTCTTAAGTTACGTGGTATATACTACATTTCCTTTTTAGTTTTTCTTTAAACTGCTGAGTTGTTTATAGAGGACTCTGAGTACCTTTTTTCCAACGTGTAGTTTCACATCGGATTCTGCATCATTGCTGCTGTGGCACCTCCAATTTTCTTCAAGGGAAAATCTTTGACGTAAGTTACCTTTTATGGTAAATTGGGCAATGGTTGCTGGTACAAGAATGTTTTTTTGGATATGCAGACCATGTTTGGCTGTTGAGTTATATTTAGTTCTTTAGCTAATCTATGTTTTCGCTGACAATATGATGCTTTCTTCTTAAAATAATAATGGCTCATTCTTTTTTTCATTTCCTCGTTTAACAGTGGTATATTGCCTGCAATTGATCTTTTAGGCTGGCATGCTTTGGTTGGGGTAAGCTTTTATATTTTGTCTCAAAGTTTACCTTTTAAAGCACTATTGAGTCGTATATTTCATCTGAGTTCGTATTCATGCTATTTTCTATATCAACAAATCTCAACTCTTCTTAGTATATTCTTGACCCATTGCTTATAAAAGAATCTGATGAGTAATTCATTTCCCATGAAATCGTACATTTTGCTTGTAAACTCGCTTCATTTCTTAAACATGGTTTTCGTTTGCAGATATTCTACTTCATTGGAGCTGGATTCTTCTGTCTTGAAACACTGATGAGCATATGGGTTATACAGGTTTAGTCATCTGCCTCTCTTTGTCATACTTACTTTGGTTGGTTCTGTCTCACCCCCAAGCATCTTTCAATTTTGCTCCGACTTGTGCAGCAAGTCTACATGTATTTCCGGGGAAGTGGAAAGGCTGCAGAGATGAAGAAAGAGGCTGCAAGATCGACTATGATGGCTGCACTATAACGACATTATTGTAGGGTCATTCAAGCATATGCAGTTTTGGTGTTCGGGTTTGTTAAATTCTTTGATTGCTTTCATTCGTACAACTTAACTGGATACCTGAATGATGCAAATGTAAAATTCTGGAGTACATATTTTGATATCAATGAGTAACACTTGCCCTTTCTTTTGAACAGCCTCATGTTATGTGGATATTTATAGTAATTTGATGCTCATTCTGCCATTTATATGGCGGTATTCAAATTTCGAGAGTCAAAACTAGCTACTTTGACAGATTTGTAGACATACAACATGTTTGGCAAATAAGTTGAAGTTTTTCTTATCAAATCGATTATTGTTGAAAATTTTCTTTTCCACCATCTCTCAATTCTCAAATATGTCCAATTTGGCCATCCATATGCTTTAACTTTAGGTATAAATTTACCTGTGAACTAGTTATACATATTCAGTCAAATAAAATATAAATACTTAAGTATCGAATATTACATCTTATCCCATAAATGTGATGGTTAAAAATTGTCTTGCTGTATTTTTCCAAAAGATAAAATGAATAATGGTAAATAGCACAAAGATTTGGAAAAGCTTTTTGTAATAATAATCTTTTTTGGAGAAAAAAAATTTGGTGCAAAACACTTTAAAACAAGTTGTAGTTTTGTCTTTTTAAAAAAAAAAATATTGGGAGTCTATTTCAGTTGCTTCAACAAGTCCCTCTTTACTCAAAAAAAAAAATCTTCAACGTTAAAATCTCATGACAAAGATTTAGAAACTACAGAATATACGCAAATTCTATCATTATCTCGTAAAAATAAAAAAAAAATTGCTATTATCAGAAAATCCTTGGCTCATATACAATTTTTTTATTTCAAATTGTTTTTCTTTAACAAAAAAAAAAATCTTCAAACAAATAAACTTAATTTAAACACTTATTTTCCATTAGGAATATCTTTTCCCTCCCTTTATTTCTGGCCGGCAGCTTATTTCCTTTTTTCAGCTGTTACAGTTGTTAATGAGTTGATAAATTTGCTTATTTTCTTGTTTTCATCTGTAAACAAGCAACAAAAATGGTGCTTCAAACTTCAACTTCCATGGTGATTGGAACACCTTATGAAACTCCACTTCATTCACAACCTATTTCTTCGCCTCAAAACCTTAATTCTCATTTTAATTTTAGGGTTTTTCTAGGGTTTAATTTGCACAGTTTTACCCAAAAACAGATCTGTAAATCTCAACCTTCATCCAAAACTGACCACCCATTACACAGAAACATCAAGATTCTGCAACCCCACAAGCTAAAACCTCAAGGAGATGATAAAGATAGGGGTTTTATAGGGTTTAAGCTACAGTGTCATTCAAAGGCTGAAGCTTTACCTTCAAGAACGGTTATTAATGGTAAAAAGAAGGGATATGGTGGTGTATTACCTTCAATTTTGCGTTCTTTACGCACAGAAAGTGATGTTGAGAAAACCCTTAATTTGTATTATGGGAAGCTTAGTCCTAAAGAGCAAACTGTGATTCTTAAAGAGCAGAGTAATTGGGAAAAAGCTCTTCGGGTATTCGAGTGGATGAAATCGCAGAAAGATTATGTTCCGAATGTAATTCACTATAATGTTATACTTAGAGCACTAGGTAGAGCTAAGAAATGGGATGAGTTGAGACTTTGTTGGATTGAAATGGCGAAGAATGGTGTTTTCCCAACGAATAATACTTATGGAATGCTTGTTGATGTGTATGGGAAAGCAGGGTTGGTGAAGGAGGCTCTTTTATGGATTAAACATATGAAGTTGAGGGGAATTTTCCCGGATGAGGTTACGATGAATACTGTTGTTAAAGTTTTAAAGGATGCAGGGGAATATGATAGAGCAGATAGGTTTTATAAGGATTGGTGTACTGGGAAGATTGAATTGGATGATTTTGATTTGGATTCTATAGATGACTCTGAACCTTTTAGTTTGAAGCAGTTTTTGTTGACTGAGCTTTTCAGGACCGGGGGGAGGAACCCCTCTAGAGTTTTAGAAATTGAGAAAACTTGTAGGAAACCTCAAATGACTGCCACCTACAATACTCTGATTGATTTGTATGGAAAGGCTGGTCGCTTGAAGGATGCTGCGAATGTGTTTAATGAGATGTTGAAATCCGGTGTGGCTTTGGACGCTGTAACATTCAACACTATGATCTTTATTTGTGGAAGTCATGGCTACTTGGAAGAGGCGGAAGCATTGCTGAATAAGATGGAGGAAAGAGGAATATCTCCTGATACTAAAACATACAACATCTTCCTGTCTCTTTATGCTAATGCAGGTAAGATTGATAGGGCTCTTCAGTGGTACAGAAAGATAAGGAGGACGGGACTTTTCCCTGATGCTGTGACTTGTAGGGCTATTATTCGAACACTATGCAAACAAAATATGGTCCAGGAGGTTGAAAATGTGATTAGTGAAATTGAAAGTTTAGGTATGTATATAGACGAACACTCTCTTCCTGTTATTATGAGAATGTACATCAATGAAGGGTTGGTCGATCGTGCAAAGACAATTTTTGAGAAGTGTCAACTGAATGGTGGGTTCTCATCGCCAGCTTATGCTGCCATCATCGATGCGTATGCTAATAAGGGACTTTGGGAAGAAGCCGAGGATGTGTTCTTTGGTAGAAGAGACAAGGTTGTTCAGAAGAAAGCAATTGCAGAATATAATGTCATGATCAAGGCATATGGAATCGCAAAGCTATATGATAAAGCTTTCTCGCTCTTCAAGGGAATGAAAAGCCAAGGGACTTGGCCAGATGAGTGCACTTATAACTCTCTAATCCAAATGTTCTGTGGGGGTGATTTAGTTGACCAAGCCAAAGAGCTCTTAGCCGAAATGCAAGGATTGAGATTTAAACCTTCATGTTCTACCTTCTCTGCACTAATTGCTAGTTATGTGCGCATGAGTAGGCTTTCTGATGCTGTTGATGTCTTTGATGAAATGTCCAAAGCAGGTGTAAAACCAAATGAGGTTGTTTATGGTACTTTAATTGATGGGTTTGCTGAAGCTGGTAAATTTGAAGAAGCTATGCATTATTTCCGTGTCATGAATGACTCTGGGATTCAAGCTAATCAGATAATCTTGACTTCAATGATTAAGGCTTATAGTAAGCTTGGATCAGTAGAGGGAGCGAAAAAACTGTATGAGCAGATGAAAAACCTGCATGGAGGTCCTGATATCATTGCATCCAATAGTATGCTCAATCTGTATGCAGACTTTGGAATGGTCTCGGAAGCAAAAATGATATTTAATCATTTGAGGGAGAAAGGTCAGGCTGATGGTGTTACGTTTGCAACCTTGATTTATGCATACAAGAATATGGGTATGCTTGATGAAGCCATTGAGATAGCAGAGGAGATGAAGCAGTCTGGACTTTTAAGAGATTGTATGACATTCAATAAGGTAATGGCATGTTATGCCACAAATGGGCAGCTTGTTGAATGTGGGGAATTGCTGCATGAAATGATTAACCGGAAACTTCTGCCAGATGGGGGCACATTTAAGGTTTTATTCACAATATTGAAAAAGGGAGGTTTTTCGGTAGAGGCAGTTAGACAGCTCGAGTTGTCTTACCGAGAAGGTAAACCTTATGCCAGACAGGCAGTGATAAGTGCTGTTTACTCTGCAGTAGGCTTGCACACATTTGCAATTGAATCCTGCAGCGTTATCACACAACCAGGATTGGGACTCCATCTCTTTGCTTACAATGTTGCAATATATGTTTATGGAGCTTCATCCCAAATTGAGGAGGCACTAAAAATATTTATGCGAATTCAAGATGAAGGACTGGAACCAGATATTGTCACATTTATTAATCTTGTAGGTTGCTATGGGAAAGCTGGCATGGTTGAAGGTATAAAGCGGATATATGGACAGTTAAAATATGGACACATCGAGCCCAATGAGTCATTATACAACGCAATCATAGATGCCTATAGTGATGCAGGCAGATATGACCTTGCTGATTTGGTTAGTCAGGAAATGGAACTAGATTTAGATGTGAAGAAGCTTACAGACTCTGAATCTGAAGGTGTTGTGGATGAAGTTTCTGAAGGTGGCGAAGGAGAAGATTTGGAAGGTTGATAAACCCATCAAGGCTTAGCGTGGCCTTGTGCTCAGTAGCATTCTTGACATATCTTATGTAATTTGAATTGACTAGCTTCTATTTTGTGCCCTTATATGAGGCCTTGTTTGTTATATAATTCGAGTTGAGCCTTTTGGGTTGAGTTAGAAGAATTGGAAAAATGAGCATGAGCATGACCATGTTTGGTGTGAAGGTGGAAGAAGGAAAAGAAGGCAAAAATGGACAGCCATCTATTTGTCTTGTTTATCGACATCCAATCGCTAAAATTGGTTTTACTCCAGTTTATCCTGATTTGTGTACAGCTTCACGACTCCTTAGGTAATATTCCCCGTTCCCTTCAGCTTCTGCAACCTTTTGAACAAATGTGTTTTAGGATTAGTAGAAGTAATAAAAACTGTTGAATTGCGTGAACATACGAGAAGGTGAATATTCTTCTTTATTTTTTCCTTTTCATGATGGGTGGTGGCTTAACTTGAATCCATAGACCTCTTTAGCTTAAGCTGTTATGCAGTCGAACATGCTTTTATTTGCTTAATCACGTCCTCAACAAAGAAGTGACAAAAGACAAGTTCTATTAGATTTTCTTGTTTGCTTTCTCCATTATTGTCGTCTCCAGTGTTAGTAAAGCATAGTTGTTTATCCTTGCTTTCAGTTTAGTTACGAGGATTGAAAGGAAAAAGGTAAAAATTTATTTTTTTGATTAACCGAACAGCTGTTGAAAAATATCCAGGGAATAGAATGTTGGGATGGTGTAATTTTAAGGGTGGAAAGGTGAAGTACAATGTTGTCTACTTATCTGGATTTCTGTCATCGTTAGTGACTTAGTGTTAGTGGAGTATAAAATATTTCTCTGTATTTACTCACCATCTTCCTTTTAAAAATAGTGGAGTCCTTATAACTGGAAAACACCTACAAAGAAGCTTATGAAGTGATTTTGCAGACTGGTTCTGCATTAGGGGATCACGGTATTGAACATGTAAGCAATAGGCTCACCTAGTATTTATATCAGTTTTAGCTTCTTAAGAATGTCATGTATATCAAGTACAATAATATTTGAATGTGTAACAGGGTGCTCAAATTGGAATTTATGGAGCCAGTTTTCCTTTGCGGATAGTAGCGACAGAGGTTAGTCTATGTCTTTGACCGCGTCTTATCATATTGCGTTTAATTTTGTCAAAAGAGTTATCCATTCGCATCATTCGATAATCAAGGCAATATAGTTTGTTTTCAGGCTTGCAGTGCCTACAGTTTGATATGTGTCCCACTCTATTATACTGTTGAGTTGTTTACTGAGCACTACGTATACTTTTCATCTTGTAGTTTCCCATTGGATTCTGCTGTTGCTGCTGCGGCACCTCCAATTTTCTTCAAGGGGAAATTCTTGACGTAAGTTGTTTTATTTTTTACGTTAGAATGGGCAATGGTTGTTAGTATTAGACATTTCTTGTATTCGCAACCAGTTGCATTCCCTTCCTGTTCAAGAGGACCATGTTTAGCTAGAGTTATATCAGTTCTCTTAGCTAATTTACGTGTTCATTGATAATTTGATCTATCCTTGGTTAACAAAAATGACTCATTCTTGTTTCATTTCCTTGTTTAACAGTTGTATCTTGCCTAGAATTGATCTTTTAGGCTAACACGCTTTGGTTGGTGTACGCTTTTATATTTATGTCTCAAAGTTTACCTTTAAAAGCACTACTGAGTCATATATTCCATATGAGTTCGTATTCAGTAGAATTCGATGAGTAATTCATTTCCCATCTCATCTTAAAACTTCTTCTTTCCTTTGTCATATTACTTGAGAAGTTGTGTGTACATTTTTTTCAAATTTGCCCCACTTTGTGCAGCTAGTCTACATGTATTTCCGGGGAAGTAGAAAGGCTGCGGAGATAAAGAGAGAGACTGCAAGATCGACTATGATGGTAATCCTATGACGACATTTATGTAGGGTCATGCAGTTTTGTTAGTTCTGTGCTAAGATAAGATTCATGTTGTCTGGATCATGTTGAATCTATGCATTCAACTGAGAAACTGGATAGCCGTTCCATTTTGTTCTCCGTGAGATCGGAAATACAACTAAAAGTTTGAAATAGAAGTACCCCCTCCGTCTTATAGCATGTTTGGCCAAACTTTAGTTGTTAGAAGTAGTTATCGGAAGAAAAAAAAATCTTAAAAGAGTGTTAGTTTATGCTTCGATTAATCAATTCGAAAAATATTTTTTGTATTGTATTTGAATTAACCCAAAGAATGTGGTACTTGTATGACCAAAAAGAGGATCATGGTCCCTTAGACATTTACCTAACTATTTGGTGGTGTTGAAATATTGCTTTAATGTTAAGGCATATGGTTTGCCCCTTTCTATCACATTTGCCACTAGCTGTCAAAATGAAACTAATAATAATTTGTTAACAAAAATATGAAGAATATGTCACCTATACAATGTGTTTAAAACATATTAAAAACTTCAAGCGAGATTCAAACTAACAACCTCATAGTGTACATTGAAGGTCACACCCGCCTTTATTAGTACCCCGTCATCTTTAAATCCTCGATTCGCCTCTGCTAGCAAGACTTTTTTCTTACTTTTAACACCCGAACCCGAGACATTTGATTCAACTTAATATATACACAACTAGATATATAAAAAACCTAAAAACCCCAACTTGACAGAATGTTTCTTTTCATGCTCCTAGTTAAGTATGGCCAATTGGCTATAGAACCATTTGAAGACAAAAAAAAAATGAATTGTGCTTGTGAATGTGATGAAAAAATTGAAAACTCAACATGGGTATATCAATTTGGGTGATACAGACTCCAAAAGTTTGGACCCTCAATTGCCAACCCAAATCCAGTTCAATAATATACTATCATATTGGCCCCAACATAAATGCAATTATCAACTTGTATTGATTTCACTTACCAATTCTTGGTCAAATATATTGGAATTTAATATGTTTTTTTTTTATAGTTCCTTAGTGTCATGGAACTTAGACTTCAACTAACGCTTCATCGATAGCTTTAATTTTAGATAAAGTCGCGGGTCATGACATTAGTCTATAAAAAGCACAAATGCTATACTTTAGTCTATAATAATATAGGTGTTTGGACAATTTTCATTCTTGAAAAATACTTGCCTGAATTAAATATTAGCATACCTACTTTATAAATGATATATTATTGCCTAAGTTACTTTTCAGTATATTTGGAAAGTGACCCTGTGAAATATGTTGGGTTGGATTTGGGTAGTGTGGGGGTGGGGGTATAGGTAAATGTTATTAGTTTTGTAGATATAGTAAAAGTTATTGTCGTGTGATTAATATTACGAATTCAAATTTTAAAAAGTATATATGGTATAGTTAGAGAACTTAATGCATTGAATTGACAAAAGCATGAGAAAAAAGAGAAGGTTTTCATTATACGGAAAAGAACATAAAAACAGGTAGGCTCCTAAAATATTGAATTTGTTTTATGATCATAGA
Organism: Solanum sitiens; assembly: GCA_016801875.1. Taxonomy (NCBI): domain Eukaryota; kingdom Viridiplantae; phylum Streptophyta; class Magnoliopsida; order Solanales; family Solanaceae; genus Solanum; species Solanum sitiens. The sequence goes on from JABWTJ010000080.1 coordinate 712,419, forward strand.
TTATTAGGTGGAAAAATTGAGCCATCATTGAATAAGGTGAAAGTTCAAGTGTAACAATTCGAATTTCCCAACACAATACAAATATCTGAATTCAAATTACAATTGAGAATTAAAGCAATAAAGTAATAGTAAACAATACTAGTGGAGAAATCTTAGAGTAAGAAGAGAATGCGATACTAGGTCACACAAAGGAGACAATAGAATACCCAAAGCTACACGTAATATGCGTGAAACTCTTCTTTCTCACACGATCTTTTTTAACCAGTTGTCAATTGGGCAGAGAATCCCACACAAAACTATGATTCACTACATCAAGTATCCAATCAATTAAGTTATTAAGATTTTTCGAACAATACTCAATAGGTTAAATGTAATATAAATTTGACTTTAACTCTAAAGCCAAAACTCTTCTAAACTATCGAATTAATTTTATAATATGATTGTCCCCATCAATCTATTAGCTAACTAAAGCCTACATCATTAATTTTAGGGGCAATCTTAATTCTTAAGTCAAAAGAAACCTATGAGGTTTTAAAGGAGCCAATAAATTAAGTGAGCTTTTCGATAGTTCTGGTTGAAATTTGAAAAAAAATTGACTTTTTTTATGTTAGGGTTAAAAAAATAGTTTTGAAGTTTGTGCTTGAACATGCCTTTTTATTTGAATTCTTTCTCTCAAGTTTCGTGAGTAAAAGTATAATTTAACCCAAAATTGATATGCATCAATTTTTCAGAACTTTGATTTAATTTATCTAAAAACTAATCAAATTTTATCAACAAATAACGCCTTCAATTTATTTTTGAAAATCTATAACTAAACAAGAGCTTAACAAATAACAATCATAAACAAAATCCCATTCATTAGGATCGGAGCAATTTTTATCTTTTTTCTTAATGAGGAATCTCTTAATCACTTTCAATATAAACGGAAAATAAAAAAATCTTTTCATATCTATTCTAAAAATAATTCTCATACATCCCTCCTACATTCGAATGACTCAGTTAATTGTCCACATGATAACCTGTGATAAAATTCTTCTATCGCCTTTTGAGTCAAGCATGTCGCATATAACTTGTCTAGTGAGATTTATATCTCTCGTATGATTTGCAGACTATTATACAGTTAAATGCATATAAAGTGCTCATTCGAAAAACAAAGGCTATGTCAAAAATAAAAACGATTACCGATTATTTTTAATAATTAAAAAAAAAAATGTAGTTGATGTTGACCATAGATTAAAAAAATGTTTATCAAATTATAGGTCAGCAAGTGTACCATGCCACAGTAATGTCCCAACTGTCTCTGCTTCAACTTTTACAGTACCTTTTTCCCAATTTCATGTCTATAAATACCCTTCCTTTCTTTAATAAAACTCATCAAATCAAAACCTCAACACTAAAAACATCAAAGTATCAATTTTTTTCTCTCTCTGTTCCAAAAACATTATAAGCAAAAAAAAAAAAAAAAATGGTGTGTTTTTGTTTCTTAGTAGATCAAACAAAACAGGTGTGTAAGAGCAAACCCGCCGCCGGAACATGTTCACGTTGCGGCGGCGGAGCTAGTGTAGCAGACATGAAGACTGCTACACGGTTTTGTTATGTTCCCTTTTATTGGAAAAATTGGAGAGCTATTATATGTACATTTTGTGGTGCAATTCTTCGCTCTTATCGATGAAATACGTTGTTAGAGTTTCATATTGGTTGAAGAAATGAGACGTAACGTGATCTACTAATTATGATTTTATTAAATAAGTATATTAGTATATCTTTTGAAGTTGAGTCAGTGTTCAGTTTTTAATCGGACTTTTTTTGGGGGGGATTGATTAAATTTTAGAGGATGATTTAGACTATTTTTACTTTATTAATGTATTAACAGCTACTATTGTAAATATATTTGAGAATTAATATTGGAATTTGGATCTCTTTTTACCTTACATAATTGTTCTTATTGTATGTATTTTCCCCCTCTTTTATTTGGTGTTTTTATCTCTCATAAGAAAAATAATGAATATATGCTAGCGTTTGATTATATATTTTGATTAAATTTATATTCAAATATCTATTTAAATTTAAACGCAAAATTTTAGCTGGCTTGGTTGGAATTTCCAATCAAAACACCTAACTTATTTTCGAGTAAATTACATATCTGAACACAATTTGAAATTTTAAATTAATATCTTTTTTGTTAAAAAATTATTCTTATCAGGTGTTTATATATAGATTTTCACAATAAGTTGTATTGATTTGATATAAATATTGTGGTGCGAATAAATATTAACATGTAGTACTCATGGAAAAACTAAGAATATTTTTATTGTTGTTGAATGTGATATAAATACTTTCAACTGCCAAGTATGAGCTGTGAATTTACATATTTTGGTTAGCTAGTTCCAGCAAGGTAATTTACTGCTATAAATTAAATGGTACAAACTACAGAGTACTAAAATCCAAAACAAATTTATGAATTAAAATCAACAATTTAATATCCAACAACCAACATAACCAAGTATTTTATTTTTTTTAATATTCAATATAGGAAAAAGTAACTCCAAAAAATATAAAGACAGGTAGATTGGTACTGTGCAACTAAAAATAGTAGAAGTAATAATAAAGAAAAAAAAAGATATGGTAAATGTTAGTTTAATTAGTCAGGTAGATCACATGTCAAGTGCCTTACAACTTAAGAAAATATAGCTGTATTTTGTTGGTGCTCATAATAAATGCACTTTTACTATATACATACATCCCTTTCTTTCTTTCCTATTATTTTTTCGGAAAAATAACAAATATAGTCTCGAACTATCGTAAATGATATATAGATATTTTTTGTAATACTTTTGAGATATTGATATTTCTGTCGTCTAAAACTAGAGCATGTATGTCTTTCACTCTAACGGAAGACTAAATAGGGACATGTGACGCAATCTTATCCACGAGTCGATATTTAATAAATATTAGATCGATAGATAAAATTATAGCATGTGTATGTTCGTAGTATAAAGGGTATATATGATGTAGTTTTTTTGGACGGCAAAGCACTAATGTCCCAAAAATATAACGGACGATATCTCTATATCATTAATGATAATTTGAAAATATATTTATCTTTTTCTCGTTTTTTGAAGAAGAGAAAAACATCTGCTTACATTCTATTTTTTTTTTAATCACAAATTATATAGGATCAAAGCCTACTTGACAAAGTCGATAGCCTAAAGTCAAATTTTGATGAGAGGTTTTTGTTTTTTGTTTTTTCTTAAATAAAGTTGTATATATTTTTATTTGATTGATGTTTTTGTTAACCTTTTTGAGATGTAAAGTTTTTGTATTTTCTTTAGTTTGCGATATTAAATTTTACTTTCAAATAAAAATATTTAAATTATTTTTATATTTTGATTCGTCTAAAATGAAATATTTTCTAGGGAAAAGGGTCTGATATACCCCTCAACTTTGTCATTTGGAGCTGATATACCCCTCGTTATGAAAGTGGCTCATATATACCCTTACCGTTATACAAACGGCTCACATATACCCCTGACGTTACAAAATGAGCTCACATATACCCTTCATTTAACGGAAGTAAAAAATTAGTTTTAAATTTATATTTTTTACTTTTAATTTTTTTTAAAAAAAAATTGTTTAGGGGTATATATGATTCTTTTATCAAAGTTCAAGGTATATTTCAATTTTTTTCATACATAAATTATTTTTTGACTTCTTTTATTATAATTATTTGAGTTTCTTATTCTTATTTTTTTTCTTTCATTCCTTAGTGTAAAGAAAAAATATTTAAAACTATTTTTTATGTCTATATTATAATTTAATTTTTGTATTCGAAGAAAAAAAATTGGTCATCTACAATAAGTTTTACAAGAATATTAGTGAAACTTTAATAAATTTGATCATCAAAAATAATAATTCTAAATTAGTCATTAAAATAAAAAAAGTAAAAAAAAGTATGTTTGACAAGGATTAAATCTACTCATATGGGATTATATTTTTTAGAAAAAAAATAATAAAAAATTAGATTAAAATTATTATTATTATTTTCATTTTCCGTTAGGAAAAGGGTATATGTGAGCCATTTATTTATAAGTAGGGGTATATATGAGCCACTTTCATAACAAGGGGTATATCAGCTCTAAATGACAAATTTGAGGGGTATATTAGACCCTTTTCCCTATTTTCTAACTTACTAAGAATATGATATAAATTTTCCTCTTGTTAACAAATGAGGAAGAAATGAACATTATTAGAATTTCATTTCCCTCCATTTTTTAATTCCCACATTTCTCAATTGACACAATACCTTATTTTAAAGTTCATCTTTAAATCCCATCAAATATGAGTTTTAAAAAAATGAAAAGAAATAATCTAATATTTCTACATTTGAACTATATTAATTTTTTTATAATTGTGGTATTCAATAATTACGAGCTAATTTTTATGTATCTCAACTAATTTCAGATAGTATTTATTATTCGCTAATATGAATTAGGATAAGAACCAGATAATTCTATTCTATCATTATTTGGATTTTGGACCAATGGAAAATGAAGCAGAAGAAACAACTACCAAATATAAATAAATTTGAACTTACATATATGTTGGAAAATACACATAAAAATCCAACTTGTATATTTTTAATTGCATTTTACCTCCAATCCATGGGTCATAGACAATAGATTTGAGAAAATGAAAATATAATTACTGCCAGCAAAGCATTTTTCATTAGTACTGTGGTTGGATTATTGATCATTAATGTAATAATTAAGTACACTGTGTGTATATTAATATAAGTATATATTTTTATTAGAAGATAACGATTTTATCTGTACACGCCCTATCGCCCTATTCAGTAGCGCGTTTAAATTCGGAATCGTTTTATTTAAATTCACATCCATTACCATTTACCATGGCGCCAAAGGAATAACTTTTATTAAGCTGTTCAATTCTAAATATATATCCTTCAAATATAGAATTCACACACACACACACACACACACATATATATATATATATATATATCCTTCAAATATAGAATTGACACACACACACACACATATAAATATATATATATAAAATGTAATTTTCTGACGAAAGGTGTTATAGCTAAGCTCCTGACGCTACCTACATTTGACGGAATCAAAAATTTTAGCAATTGAAGACTTATATCTTTTTAAAAAAATTAAACTGCTTTGGCTTTACTAAAATGAAAAACAATTTTTTTTAGCAGGTGAACATATCTAGATAAGATAGTATTTTGACTTTGTTAAACTGGAGTGATGGGTTGCCATATTTCTGCAATATTACATGTTACAGTATTTTGACTTTGTTATATCTAATATAATATATAAATTATATTTATAGCAAAGTCAAAACATAGAACAAAGTTATACTATGAAAAATAAGATACACGGTTTCTATTTAATGACTTCATCATAATTGGACCTAACAAAAGTAAATATGTATAATTAAAAAAAAAAGTAGGAGCATTTATAAGTATTCCCTTCAATCTATGGACTATGAAGTAAATTAAATTAAGGATAAATGACAAAAATTCCATCTTTAAGTTTTCTTATTATCATTATCTTCTATTAGTTTTATAAAATTCCAAAATCCTTTATTTTCATATCGGTGCATCAAATTAATGTATCTCGCGCATCAAATTAATGTATCATGTATGAAATGTACATCAAATTAGTGTATCATGTATAAAATGGAATGTATCTTACTTAACAATTAATGTATCTCGAGCATCAGATTAGTGTATCAGCGCTTATATTATTGTATCATTTGAGGGATTTTGTCATTATAAACTTATAAGGGATAAATGGTAATTTTACCTTCAAAGTATGTGATTTCTGTCTTTTGCCCTTAAATTAAAGCTAGGATTGGTTCAAATTACCGTCACCGTTAAAATGCTAAATTTTCTCTTATTCAATAATAATTGTTCAATATTAATTTGATATATAGTATATTTGGATATATTAATGTTTTGAAAAATATATTAATACTGCATAGTCTTTAATAGCAAGGAAAAAATAAAAATATATAAAGATAAATTACGTCTTAACATTTTAAACTAGCTAAATATTATTGAACAATTATTTTTAGCATAGTAAATAAGTAAAGACAATAAAGAAAATACTATTATTTAATAAATGAATAATTGTATATAATAGCAAACTAATAACCTAAAATAAATGGTGTAGCTACTGTTTGATTTAATTGTGCCCCATAGCAAACATTTGCCAAAGTTTGTCAGTCGCCTCTCTCCCAAAACTCTCGCTCGCCACTCTCCCATTCTCGCTCGCCACTCTCCCTCTGCTCGCCTCTCTCGCTTTATACACAGAAGTGTATAAATTATGTTTCTGTTTTGTATAAAGCGAGAGAAAATTGTATATACACATGCAAAAACATATATCTTCGTGCTATACACTTAATTATACAATTTACAAACATTTTACTTCGATTCAATTGTATACAAATGCAAATTTTATACAAATATTGCAGCGAAAAAGTCTAGCGAATTATACAATTGCAGTGAAATACAATTTTCTCTCGCTTTATACAACAAAAGTGTATAAATTGTGTTTCTATTTTTGTATAAAGCGAGAGAAAAACATATATCTTCTTCTTATACACTTATAATTATACAATATACAAACATTTTACTTCGATTCAATTGTATTGAAAACAAATTTTATACAGATATTGCAGCGAAATAGGCGAGCGAATTATACAATTGCGCATTATACAATTGCAGTGAAATAGGCCAACGAATTATACAATTGTAGCGAAATAGGCCAGCAAATTATACAATTTAGGCCAGCGAATCATACAATTATATATGTATAGCGAGGCCAGCGAATTATACAATTTAGGCCAGCGAATTATACAATTGTATATGTATAGCGAATTATACAGTTATATGTTTACTATGGAACGCAATTATGTAAACTTTGCTATAGCATATAAATATAAATTTTTTATTTACAATATGTGAAAGTTGCCCTTTAATAAATATCTCTTGAATTTATGTCCTTAATTATTATTTTTAACGGGTGTGCCGCCCAATAATTCACTTAATTTAATAAATATTGATATATGGTCTCTTGCTAAACTAACACAATAATATTATATTATTAATGTTGAAAATTTCCTTTATCAAGAAGTCCATTATTTCAGATCACTTTCACGTGGGGTACAAATTACACCTTATCGTTCAAAAAAGGTTAGTAATTAATTCCTTTCTTCATCACATATTAATTGTCCAAATTATTTTAAATTATTTATTAATTGATAAAATCAAAATATAATTAAGCAATTATTGCAATTTATCCTTATAATAATTCTTTTTAAAAGAGTATATACAAGTTTGTAAAATTTGAGAAAAAATCTTAAAAGGAATAAATTAGTGAAACTGTCTTTCTTATTTATAATTTGTGGAAGTATCTGTTAAAGGAAAAAAAATGTTAATAACTCAATTAATATTTCGTAAATGAGAAGCAAGTCTTTTTTAATATATCGATCATATTATTATATTGATCACTACTATTATAAATCCTTCTCAACTTAACGAAATATTTATTTCTACAACATGAATATGTGGATGACAATTTATCAATCATATATTTTTGGGCTAATTAGATATTGAAATAATTAAAATATTAATTATGTCTCGCATTTGAGTTTCATTCTACATTATTATAAGCCGAATTCTCGAACAAACGTCACTTCTGGCATATTTAATTGAGAAAAAATATATTCAGCTAATAATACTTTTAATATCAAATTACATGAAAAATAAATGGAAAAAAAAGTTCAATTTAAAAAAAAATTGCATAATGTTAAACTCAATTACGAAAAAGTCCACGATAGTATTTTTTATGTATCTAAGAATAATAATTACGAAGGGAAGCTTAACTTTTGTGATATTTGTTAGTTTTCTGATAAATGCAAGTAAAAGAATGAAAATTGCTCACTTTTAAATACTTAAGAAGGATGTTTTCCGCGAAAAATAATATTTTAAGGATGTAGGTTAAGTTTTGAAAATATATTAATAATTTTAGCCAATAACTCAAAATTATCAATATATTACACTCCGAAACACACTTGATCATGACCTATTGGAATATCCACTTCTAAATAGACGTGGAAGACAGAGGACTCGTAGTACCTATTGCCTATATTTTCTCATTTACTTTGAAAACAATGTGAACGGAGAATATGTAGAAAGAGAAGGAAGTCCTCATTTAAAGTGAGGAAAAAGGATAAATATACTCTCGAGTTATTGTATGGAGATATTCTTCATTGTACTTTGGAACATTGGTGTTCATGTCATCCAAAAACTAGAGCATATATACCCTCTATACAAACGGACATGTATGTGTCATAATCTTATTTACAGACCCAACATTTATTATATGTATCAGATCGACGGATAAAATTGTGTAACATGTTCCTATTTAGTCTTTCGTTAGAGTAAAGGACATTTATAATATAGTTTTTAAACGATAGAAACACCAGTATTCCAAAAATATAACAAAGAATATTTACATACAATTTATAATAACTTGGGTATCCTTTTTCCTTTTAAATTACTTACTTAAATGGTTCGAGATACTAAAGAAATAGGTCGAATTTTCAGACTAGATCCTTCATTTAATATTCCTGAAATATATCAAAAAGAAAAAAATATATTATTTGATTATTATTTTTTAAATTGAAAGCAATTTATCTTTTTATAGTCAATTTTTATTTTTGGGCAGACGTGTTGTCCTGTGAGTGATCAGGAAGTGATGGGTTGCCATATTAATTATTACATGCAACCAATTACGTGTAGTATGTTTTTGACTTTGCCACTTTATAAAATAAATATATTCTATATTTGATGTGTCAACTATATAATAATAATTAATATGATGAATATTGTATAATGTTAACAAATAATATAGTAGAGTAATAAATACATGAAATAAAACGGTGGCTCTTTAAAGGTTTCATATCATAATTATTGGAACAAAAGAGATTAAAGTAATAGGCTTTTTAGTCAATAATTTCGCTCTCAAATTATTCCCCTACTACAATAATATATTAATAATAAACGTTTTATACGATTATGATGATAACATCTTCTACGAGTAAATTATTCTGATAAAAATTACAGTATTGATTTGAAAATATTTTTTTTAAGTGACGAATTGGCTTCTTATTATCTTTATTATAATCAAATTTGTTTTTGGTTCTATGTTTTTTTTTTACTATATGAAAATGTTATTTCTTTCTGTTTCTTCTAATTAATTATAAATAATTATAAAAGATCATTTCTTCTAAACAAATTAAGATATTTAAATTGAAAGGGCCGGAAGCTATAGAATATCAATAATTAGATAGTTATTGTTCATTCTAAAGTGGATATTAAATCATATGATTCAATAATTTTCCATCCAAAAAAAAAATTTGAAAAAAAAAACAAACGTTTTGACCTTTTTTTTCCCCAAAGAAATAAACTTTTTTTCCAAATTCACTAGTGATAAAACCCAACCCCCAACTAACTGAATATATTGACAATATGATTGAGCCTATATTGTTGACAATTCTCTTCTATTTACTTGACTTTTTAGACCTATAATTATTATTATACAAAAACAACACTTGACAATTCTAACACGCAACGACGCTTGCTAAGTTCTAGAATTAATCAGTTGCGGAATCAGAAATTTAGTGACGAGTGAAATTTTTCTTCTTAAATATAATTAAGAGTGTGCAATTTTTTTTTTTATATGTATGTGCTATAATTTTCCGATAAAAAATATGCATGATCAGTGGCGGACCTATCTGTGAGTCGATGGTGTCGAGGGTCACCCATTCGTCGGAAAATTATGTTGTATATAGTGATAAAATTTTATTTTAATAAATATAAATGAATAAATTAACGCCTCATAAAATAAGTTAAAAGTTCAAACTATTGATTAGGGGCTTGCAAACACTCGATAGATCATATGTTCAAGCCCTATATTCTATTTTAAGGACTTCAGTAACTAAGAGTTAGGGTGTATTTGGTATGGAGAAAAATATTTTCCATGGAAATATTTTCCTGGAAAACAAGTAGATTTTGGATATATTTTCTCATGTTTGGTTGGTGAATAGAAAATATTTTCCGAAAATGATTTTGTGTTTGATTTATGAATGAAAAATATTTTTAAAAGACATCTTTTATTTTTACTAGAGTAAAAAATAATTTATGAAATTAAAAATATTTTTTAAAACAATTTTTTTATGGTGATGGTGGGGGTGGGGTGGGGTAGTGGGTGGGGGCATGGGGGAGGGGGTAGGAGTGAAAAAATACAAATTTGAAGTTGATAGTATTTTAAAAAAATAAAATTATTTTTTGGGGGGTTGGGGGTGGGTGGGGCGCTTGCCGGGGGAGCGGGGGGTAGGAGTTTAAAAATAAAAATTTGAAGTTGAAAATATTTTAAAAAGCAAAATTAATTTTTTGGGGAGGGGTTGGGGTTGGGGGGGGGGCTGGCCGATGAGGGGGCAGGGATCAGGTGAAAAAATAAATTTTTGAAATAGAATTTATTTTTTAAAATTGATGTTTTTTCCCAAAGAAAATGTAATTTGAAATTGGAGGAGAGTTTTAGAAAATGGTTTCCTTAATTTTTGAAGGGAAGTCATTTTCTTTAATTTTGAGGAAAATGAGTTGATTTGGATAACATTTTCCAAAACTTTTGTCCCAACCAAACATGGAAAAATTGAAAACATTTTCTAAAAAATATTTTCCTTCATACCAAACACACTCTTAATATCGCTATCTCATATGGGGTTTAAATACATCTCATCCTTGTAAAAATAAAAAACAATTTTTAAGTGGGGAGTATTTGCTCAATGAATTAAGATAGATAAGTCTATAATAACAAGTGCATCATAATTGATCACAAAAGTCCTTTTCAAATTATTAATTGATACAATTTAATGAAGCCATTGGTATTAGTTAGGCATCCATTAAGGACTACTAAAATATATATATATTTTAAAAATAATAGTAATCGATCTTCTTAAGCGATATACTTTTAATTTGTTGGGCGAGAGTCCTATTTCATACGAAATTCTCAGATCTCTGTGGTCGACTTTGCCATCAAACAAGTTTAGTGTCCAAAGGTTATAGCTAGTTAGTATGATTTTGGATCCTTCTAACATATTGTACATATTGATTAGCATATACATTGATGAAATATATATGTTCATAGTTTGGCGAATTTGTTACTTTATAGTTTATAATATTGTATATGCCACAAATTGTATGTTCTTAAGGCTTTTAGAAAGCATGAAAATTGGAAAATAATTAAACAAATATACATAAACATTCCAAGTCTATACTCCGATTAAATATTTTGCAGAAGATACATGTTTTTGCAATATTTTTTGTTTTCGAAAAGCATATAGAAATTCATTTCATATGCTTTTCGACAACAATTAAATTATATGAATTTTAAAAAGTAATGTACAAAATTCCCTAAAATCATGTATAGACATTGTATTGGGCTAGTTGGGCTGTTCTTGTATCTCCTTGTCGGATGGGCCTGCTTCAAAAATTACAATGGGCCGAGGAAGTGCACAAAAAGCCCATTTCATTCCCGTTTAAAACACTGTGTTCTCTACATTTAGTAAGAAAATTATTTTCCACATTTTAAGTAGGAAAATACATATTCACTATACATTATAATATACTAAGAAAATTTAATAAAACTTACCTATACATGATTTATATACTAATTATATATTATGATATACTAAAAAGTTGAATATAACTTAACTATACATGAAGTATACACTAACTAAAAATAAAGTATACATTGATCATTCAATTCCGACAAACTCGAAATCTCCTCTAAACAGTCCTAAACTCATATTGAGTGAATTATATATCAAAATATTCAAAATATTGAGAGAATTTCATGTTTAAGATATAGAACTGTTTAGAGGAGATTTCGAGTTTATGACTTATGTTTGCGATAGGTCAACTTTCACATATTTGGGTGCTAATTTATTATATCATATTTTTGGAAGTTTTCCTAATTATAATAATCTCTTATTTTTTCATAGCTCACGAATACATTCTTTGTTGTCGGATTCATTACAAATACATTAATTAAGATACTGTTGCGCCAGATACATTAAATCTTTTTTATTATCGGATACATTAATCTCCAGATACATAACCTTTCAGATAAATAACACTGGAAGGTATCGGGTACTAAAATACACATGATTCATAATTGAAGGGATATATCCGATATTATGAGAGAGAGAAAGAAAAATATATTTTGTTTTTATAACTTTTTAAATGATAGAATATTTTAACGATTATGTTAACTTACGTTATGTATTTATGTAATTTTTTCACATAATTATACTTCTAAAAATGTAAACCAAATCAATTTACTTCCATGGTAACAAATATCAAATAATTTTGTCATACTTTTTTTTTTCTAATATATAATATATAAATATAAATTAAAGTGCATTTGAAGACCAAAAATACAAAATAAGGACCATTTTGTTCAATTTCCAAAGTTTTTGGGAATTTTTGTCCCTGTAAATTGTTCTGTTAAACCCTAGTAGGGTTTAAGAAGATTGATTGCTCAAGTTAAGCGCCCCATAAAAATCGCTTACCAAAACTCTCTCATACGTTGTTTATAAAGTCAGGTATTCTCCTATTTTTGAAGTTACTATGATAAACTTCTTGAAAACCCAATTTTTATCACTTGATAATGGTGGATTTTCTGTATAATTCAACCACTGAAGAGGTTGAAGATGATAAAAAAAATCAACCTTTTTCAGACCCTTTAAGCCAACTATCTATCCCTGATTTTGACGAATTTTCTTTGTCTTTTGCTGATTCTCTTCTTGATTTTGATTCCCTCAGTGATTTGATGTCGGATAGTCCTATGGCTGATAAAAAACAAGAACCCATTGAGCTTGGTTCTGTTAATGATGGAGTTTCTGAGAGATGTGAAATTCAAACTGAGGACCCTTTGTGTTGTTTGAATCAAGAAGAGAGTCAAATTGGGGTTTCTGAGAAATGTGATATTCAAATGGAGGATTGTTTGAATGAAGAGAAGAGTCAAATTGGGGTTTCTGAGAAAGGTGATATTCAAACTGAGCACCCTTTGAGTTGTTTGAATGAAGAACAGAGTTCTGAGAATGGGATGAAAGTTGAGGACTTTGATTGTATAGTTGAGGAGAAGATGGGTAGAGTTAGTATAAGTGGGACAGAGTATGAAAGAGTGGTTGATCAAGCTGATGTTAGTGGCAGTGTGGTGGCGGCGGTGATTAGCAAGAATGAGGAGAGTGATAATAAAGTTGTCATCAGTAGTAAGGTTGAGGAAAGAATTGTGAATGATACGGGTGTTAATGGAAATGGAAGTACAGCGAGTAATAGTGAAAGTGAAAGTGAAAGTGAAAGTGAAAGTGAAAGTGAAAGTGAAGCCTCTTCCTCGGCCTCTAGTAGTGACAGCGATGAAGATGAGAGTAGTTCAAATGATGAAGCAGAAGAGAAGGCGGATATGGAAGAAGGCGAGATTGTAGCATCTGATGTCGATGAGATGGTTGGTTGGGATGACAACGATGAGGACACTGGTGTTAAGGGACCTATCAGGTCTAAGAATGAGGTTCAGGTAATAACTAATATCACTTTATATGTAAATGGTAGTGCATTTGAATTACTAATTATTGTTATGTTTGAGCTTTTAATGAAAGTGAAATATCAGACGTCCAAGCTTGTTGTACCACTTAAGCTAATTATCCCTCAGTTATTGCTTAATCAAATTTAGGTCCATTACACAAGACATTTACTTGAGGCAGTGCTGCTTCGAATTATGAATCTGCATTTGTTTTCAATCATGGAACTGGTTGAGGAATGTAGTGAACAGGATGGGCGCTCAAAATCAACCATATGTATAAAGTAACAAAACTTATTTGTACCAAGTATAATAGGCATCTTCCAATGGAACCCGAAGGCAAATTAAAGTGCAAGAAATAACTGGTGTCCTATTCACATTTAGGAGATTGTTGTCTTATTACAGAACATAAGCACTACTTCACATTTTATGAGTAGGTATCTGCATGAACATAATCATCAATAATAATTGAATTATTAATTATGAATTTATCTTCGTTATATTGGAGAAAATTATCATAGTGACACAGTAAATATACTAATTCATTTAAGATGCGTCTATCGAGTGATTATATATTCTCATTTTAGTACTGCCACTGAATGCTAATACTACTGATGTTGCAGTTATCTTGAGGAAGTAGGTTAAGTGCAAAACAATTTGGTAGGTAATTGTATATAGTTTATACTCAGTCTAAGTGCTGGATTCTTCTGCACCTTATGGAATACAATAGAAAAATGTCTAAATTTCAGCTAAATAGCAAGAAAAGACATCCTTTTTAGGGCTTCTATAAGAGATGATACTCTAATAGATCTCTGTAAATCATGAACAGGATTTCCGAGTAAATAATGACTGGCCTACATATAGTCAACTCTGAAACACAAATCTTTGATCATTGTAGTAGAATTGAACCAGAGTCACTTATGTATGTATATGTCTAAATGTTGCAAATCTGTTAGCGTTTGATTGACAGCTTGAAATTCTCGGTGTATTTAATGAGTAGTCTAAAGATGTAATATGGAACTTTGTGCGAAGTGGAGTTCATCTATCTCCCTGATTATGCATCCAAAGTCCCAGTTATTGGCCATAGATAAAGAGGAGTGATGTTAGATTTTCCTGTTTTGACCTCACCTTCTATCTTCACTGGCATCATGTCGCTTTTGGTAGACTTTGCGAATTCATACTAAACTGAGAATGGAAGAACAGAATTTTGAAGAAGAAAAAGATTGTGTTGTCTCTATTTTATATTGCCTGCTTATCTTTTGAAGGATATCTTGATCAATCATTGTCAGATGATATTAATCTAGGGGGTTAGAGTGCTAATTTCATATGTAAATTGCTAATTAATTTATATACTGATGATATTAAGACTAACACCTAAGAGTAGAGTGTTCTATATCTCTAAGAAGCACTTTCGCCAAAGAACTATCTATAAATCTATCAAGAAATTATGCGTCACTCCAAAATCAGTTGGAACCAGACAACCAGCAATTCCTGTTCATTTTAGTCCTTGCTGAAAATTGCATCTTTTGGTGGATTAAGTAATCTGGATTTCACACTTCTTCTCATATGGTTAATTAGTTTAATTCCAACAGTCGTATCGCCATAACAATCATTTGCTTCTATTGTATTCTAAGCACTTCTGCACTAAATATATTCTTGACATGAAAATAGTGACTTTCTCGGCCTCATAGTTATTTGTCTTAAGAGTAGGAGCCAGCAGATGTACTTTTTTAGAAATTTTATGGTGCTGACCTGAAGAAATTAGAAGTGTTGACTTGTGTTAAGTGAAATGAAGTGCAGAGAGATTTTGGGAACATGTATTTGTTTTGGTCACCTGCATGGATGATTAGCACGTGAAAGTGATGTTTTGAATTTGCTTTCATGTTTTATGTCAACATGTAAAATTCAATTATCCTTGTTAATTGCAGGTTCTACCCCCAGTTCCTGAAGTGACTGCAACCTTGCAACCACATCACCAGATGCAGCCTGTAGGAGTTGTGTCATCGGTAAGACTAAAAAGCTGAAAGCAAAAAAGTTAAAGATTATGTCAAAGGTGCTTGATTATAATTAATTAAACTTTGTTATCTAAAGGGCTTATTTCATCTATGTATGATGTGACAGACTATTGGGGCCCAAGTTGTAGTAGAAGGGGTGGAGAAGCATACTCCTCTTTGTGATGGTTCTATTCTCTGGATAACAGAAAGCAGATCTCCACTTGGTATAGTAGATGAGATTTTTGGCCCTGTCAAGAACCCGTACTACATTGTAAGATACAATTCGGAAAATGAAGTTCCCCCTGGAATCCACCCAGGCACCTTGATCTCTTTCGTCCCTGAATTTTCAAGTCATATCTTAAATGACAACAGTCTTTACAAGAAAGGGTACGATGCATCTGGTGAAAATGATGAAGAGGCGTCTGAGGATGAATTTTCAGATGATGAGAAGGAAGCTGAACACAGGAGAATGCTAAAAATGAAAAAGAGGGACGTCACGAATGACCAGAAACCAGGAAACAGGAAGAAGGACAAAAGGAATCTGAAAAATCGATCACAGAACTGGAAACATGATCAAGGTGTGGCTACAGATGTGCAACATAAAAATGGTAAGCCATCAGTTGATCAAAGTCCACGCTTTATCCCAGCTGCTGCTGCTGCTGCTGCTCCTATGGATCAAGGCATTCATCAAAGCGCCCCTCATCAAGGACATGGACAGAGTATCAGGCCTCCATCAGTTCCTCCATTCCCTCATATGCAAAATTCCCCTGGCTTAGCATCACCTTCAACTGGAGTTTGGCCTAATGGATTTCCATATCAACAGCCCCAGAATATGGCCTTTCCTAACACACTGCCGAATATGGGTATGTCATGGCCCCAACAAGGTCATCCACAGCAAATGTTTCAAATGCCTTTGCCAAATGCATTACCTTTTGAGCAGCAAATAAATCCAGCTCTTCCGCCTAACTTTATGTTCCCAGGTGGACTACCAAATTTTGGTGCAGGGCCATCATTTGGACCTTGGCCTGGCTTTGGACAAAATGTTTTTAATCAATCACCTATGCCGATGGGCTTACCAGGCCAATTTACTCCTGCACCCATGAATTTGGGAGGTCAGGTACCAGCTAATGGACCACAATCAGGACAGAACAACAATTCACAACCAAATGCTGTGGTTCCTGGGTATATGAATGGCACTCCAAACTTCAATCAAGGACAATCACCTTCGCCAATGGGCATACCAGGCCAATTTACTCCTTCACCGATGAATTTGGGAGGTCAGGTACCAGAGAATGGACCAAAATCAGGACAGAACAATAATAATGCCCCTCCAAACTTCAATCGAGGCGCTCATTCTAGTGGTGGTCGGAGAGGAAATCACAGGGGAGGTGGCCGTTTTGGTGGTAGGAGAGGTAGGTCACAACGTAACTGAAGTTGTGGAAGCCTTTACTTTGCAACTTCCATTAGAAAGGTTAGTATAGTAGTTTTATGGTTTTACCTTTCCCTTCTCACTTAGGGATCAAGTGTGTGTAGGACTATCCACCATGTAATGAATTTTGTCCCAAATTCGATATGTTTGTTTTCCACCAGTCCTCTCCTTGTTCGAAAATGCACTACGATACACAAAAGCCTTGGCTTTACACATCTGCTCTCAGTTTTTGCCTTGAATGATCTTGGAGTGTGATGGGATCAGGTACTCAGATGCGAAGAACCAGACTATGGATTCTTCTATTTTCGGTTTTCCACCAACCATCTGGTAACTTGCTTTTTGGGGCTCGATTAATTCGGATTTGTACTGGGAGGTCCCACTTTGGAGAGTAAAGTACTTTCTATAAGGACTCCCTAGTCCGAGTACTAATATCATGTCTCTGTGTAGTCCGTGAGTTATATGTTACACTTTCTACCAAAGGCGACCTCGTTCTTAGAACAAAATGAAAAGTCTAAAGTTTAATGAAGGAGGAGTTTGAACTTGAAGTGATAAGACTTAATTAACCGATTATTCTCTCGATGATGTTATGGTTTATTTCTAGTTTCGTATAATATTTTGACTAATATGAACTTTAACGTTTAATCAATTGTGAAGGAAGGTTTATATGCAACTGATTCACTTTTCGTATAGTTTTCAAATATTTATATTTTATTTATAAAATATTGAGGTAATTTAGTTTAGAAAATTAGTCACATTTACTCCTTAGAAGCAAAACATAAGGGGGTGATCCTAAAATAATTGAAATAACAAACCAAATCAATTAGAGATTATTTTTATGTAAAATGTTTAAAACTTATAGTACATACTACATAGTACATTTAAATCTTTTGTATTCGAATAACGTAACTATGTCCACCGGCCACGCCCTTAAATGTTTGTTAGATAATACTCTTATAATACTCTTATTCGTATGTGGTGGTTGCACCAAATTGTATAAGTTTGATCTTGTAAGTCAAATTAAAGAATACATATGGTGAAGTGGTAAAAATATATTTAAAAATTTATTGATTTAATGTAAGTATCAATCGAAGATGAACATTTTTTTTTTCTAAATAGGATAGCATTTTGATCAGTTTATTTACGTCCTTTACCTCTCTCATAGCTTTCAACATGTATATTTGTTTTTATTCACTAAAGTACTACGTACTTCTTTTGCCAAACTTTTAAGGGGTCGTTAGGTTGGAATATTTTTGAATAAGTTATTCCATCGTGTATATGGGATAGTTTATCCCATCCCAAGACATAAATAGTGGGATAAATAATCTCAAAACTACTTAATATCTAATCAAACGTAGAATAAAGTGATCCTGCATTTTATCATTATTATAAATTATTATATCTTATACTTCACCATCCTATCAACTTTTGCTTTTTCGGTGACTAGATAAAGACTTTGTGCTTTTATGGGAAATGGTTGAATCAGTCTTGCAAATTCATCCTCCATTAATAAAAGAGGTTTACAACAAATGATTTTTCTTTCTTTTCATCACTAAAAAGTGTATACTTTAATGTTATATACTCATCCTACATTTGATGTTGCATGACAAAATTATTTGGGTGCCCTTTCTAACGCATTAATGAAAAAGGAAAACCAGTATAGTGGGAGGCATCTTTTTGGAAATATGAAATATTTTAGTAGGTTTATTCTTTGTCAAATATGCTGTAAAGATCACATAAACATTTATAGGTGGACCAAAAATTTGAACTTTATAAATTCTTAAACCATTATTTAAACAATGGGTTCAAACGTGACGTTTGATGAAGTTTTACTCATAAATTTATATCCCGCATCAAAGCACTTTGAGCATTCATGCATGATGCATCAATATTTATAGACAGAAGAAAACCTTTGATTGTGAATGTAAAACGGCAATTAATGGGTCTTAGATTCAGCAAAAACATGAGCATTAGGGGTTTTAGATGAATTAATGATGGGGAAAACATACCCCATTTAAATTGGAAACAAATTATAGAATAATTCAGCCTTTTGCATTCTTTGTGAAGTCACTGCATGTCTGGCAACTGCAGTCCGAAAATCGGCATATTTGGCAACCAAAACAAACACAGGTGGTGCAACCTTTACATGTTGGAGAACGAGAACATCCCCTGTACACCCTACGGCTTGCTCGCTCTTCATCGTCATCACATGAAAATCTGATACATACAAGTCAGTAATCGAGTAAGTTCATAAATAAAAACAAGACAATTCCGAGGACTAAGATATCTTGGAGGTCAGTTTTAGATATGATCTTCGCTTCATATTTGACAGCTCCAAGAGAAGAGAAAGAACAAAGTAAGCTGACAATCTTAACAAACAAATTCACAAATATTGAGTGACATTGGAAAGGAACGCTTTTGTTAGTTCAACAACTGCATAAGAAAAGATTGTTACACGGTTATATCAAGTAACAAAAAAAGCTTTTTACCACCTAAATAAGATGGACATGCATCAGCAAGTGCCTTTTATCACTTGGCATTCTACCAACTAATACAGTGGGACATGCATCAACAAGCTGTCTTACATCATTTGAAACAACAGCGTTTCAGATCCAACCGAGTGAAAGGGTACTCACCAATACAAACCAAGAAAGTAGATGGCATGTGCAGGGGAGTGGATGCAATTACAAGGGATGGCATTTTAAATTCCAATACTCATAATAAGCAATTATTTATCTCAAGAACAAGTGGTCGACTTCGAAAATATAACAAAGCAAAAAAGTGTTCTCAACTAGAGAAGTAAGTTCTGACCATAAGCAGAGATCCCATGAGCATATGATCAGAAAACAGAATACTACTATGAGAGACACTACTTCTGGAAATGAAATTGATAGCTATTTCAATGCAGTAATAGCTGTAATTTAGCTTTACTTCCAGTCACCCTTTGTCTATTAACTCTTCATACATCATCAAATCCGAAGTGCCATTTAACTTGGATGTGGGAGCAAAGGGCATATGAGTTCCCTTCCCACCCCAGAATAAGCACTTTTTTCCTTTTTCTGTTTGTGCTTGGGGGTATGATTTTAAGATATTACGTGAATATCTGCTACAAAACTAACATGAAATCACATATCCTAAACTATCTTCCCATTTCTAGAGCATACATGGAGAAAAAGAAAATAGAGCATCATATGTAGGTAAATAAACTGATCAAAGAGTTAATAAAATAAGGTTCTTTCACCTTTTACCTACACGGTATTAGTATGATATAGGTCATACATGAATGCTTAGTCATAGTTCAAATTCAGTCAGATCGTAAAGTACTTTGCTAATGACGGTTCACTAGGATGAAAATCAAATATTTCTTTGAATCCTTCTCCCAAACATGCAAGTTCCACAGCATGCAAAAGTTGCCTGCCTGTACTTCTGTTTCACCTTTCATGACTTTCCTCCTTTTGTCAGGATTTCATCATTATCATATGAAAGTTTTTTTCTTTTAAGGAGGAAGAGGAGCAGAACTAGAAATTAGAGTGGACAAGATCCACCGATAAAACACATATTGCCGGGTCGTTCATGCTGGACTGGAAGACATCAAATGATTGAAGTGGGAAAACAAATCATATACAGATTTTACAAAGGAAAGAGCACTCATGAATTAACAAAAGACTTCCAAAACAAACTAACAAGATGCAACTATTTTCCCATTCCATGACTTCTGCAACCATTGACAATACCCATTCTGGGAACAAGATACAAATTTTGTTACTTTGATCAATTAGATAAATTTTCTTTAGGAAAAAATCAACTCAGCATGTATGTATAAGAGGGTGCTGAATCCAGAAAATGAAGAACAAAATAACAAACATGAATAAGAGGAACATACTTGTCATAAGGAACACAAGAGCAGTTCCAATGCACATTTGCCAAAGCATCATGGTAAGTTCTGCACTCTTCCTTTGAACGGAGACGGAACCTGCGGTCTTTGTTGCACTCGGTGCATCTTAGGAACTCATCACGATGACAAGCTTTTCCATTTTGAGAAATAGCATGCTTTAGAGACTTGTTATAATATTTAAGCAATGGGGTCTTTACCACTGGAACTTTATCACCATTGACAATGATCCATACATTATTTTTCCATTTCCTAGCAGTTTCTCTCCCAGAATGCTTCTCAAATGCAGACGGAGTAAGCTTGTCTGTTCACAAAACACAAAACTCTTAATGAGAGCACAATGCACAACAAGACTATGAAATAATGTAAAAGAGAGGACAATATAGCATAAAATTCTACATAACACGTTCAATTAACTCTCCACTCATTTTTACAGCACATACAAGGAAGTATTAACAACTAAGAAGCTGACTATCTACATTCCAGACAGAGAAAAGAGACTCTTGTTAAGTAGCACAAGTACAAGTGGTAGGACTCAATTTACTTTATCAGATAATTCTTTGTGTGGGGTGTTATTTTATCAAGTACAAAATCGATTCTTTGTGGCTTATGATTGTAAAATATAAAGAAAAGAGGAAAACCAAGAGGATACATAGTGAATGATTAAAAAGAGAAATATGCTCCGACAACAAATGCTGTCGAGAGAATCTGGTGAGTGATAGTATAAGATTTCTTTTGATATCACAGCTAAATATTCAACCAAAACACTGCACAAGCCCCACGATAAACATTAATAAATTGAGAGTTGATAGTTTTCAGAGAAAGTTGTAGAAATGGTAGAACCAATGAGTTGTTTAGCATAAGTTGATACCATCAAAAATGAAAACTATCATCAACCAGAAAGAACAATGCTTTGAAGAAAAATCAAACAGAACTGTAACTCTGCATCAAAGGTCAGACCTTTAAACAACTAAACCAGCCTCAAAGAACCATTATCACATAACGAACACATAATGCATTTCTACCTTTGTTGACATGCTTATCAACAACATATCCCGTATAATCTCACAAGTGGAGTCTGGAGACGATAGAATATACGAAAAGGTAAGGTTGACAAGAGACACACAAAATTGCCAAAGAAACATCAAAACCATCAACACACACTACCACAGAGGCAGAAACAATGCTCTCTGAGGCAAATTTACATACACATAAAATGTTATACATAAATCAAACCGGCTATAAACACAGAGTCGACGATAGAATAAAACCCACGAGCAACATGCATTTGACGCAAAACCACCATTTGATCTAAAGTTTTTTTTAAAAAAAAAAAACCTTCAGTGCATCCAGGAGTACATTCACAGGTGATTTCAAGTTCACCAGACGAGAAAACCCTAAGTCTAGCAACAGCATCACCATATCGATGGCTTGTACACCCACACATCACCTCCACGTAATCATCGCATCTCTTTACCCCACTTATCTCACGCAACTCCTCTTCCGTGAACAACAACGTCACCACACCGTTACCACCATTCTCCATTGATGAAATCTCTTCTCCTCCAACTCTCTCTGTTATCGCAAAACCAAAACAAAAACCATAAATCAAAATCAAATCAAAAAACAACGAATCAAATCACCCACTTGCCATATATATCCGTGTCTGCTTTTGTATGTGTCGATGCACATATATATATATACACAGAGATTATAACTGCAAATGCATTTGCTGCAGATATAGAGAGAGAAAGTAAGAGAGAGAATGACCCAGAAAAGAGTAGGTTGTAAAAATGGCCTCCCTCAGCAAGCACGCATCTCCACGGAGTCAGTCCAAGAGATCTGGTGTAAAAAGCGTTGAAAAGGAGGAGCTTTAGGGCTTTTTATAGAGAGACGAGTCTCTTTTTTACTAGGTGGGTGAACGAGAATAGCGATTGCGATTTTCAAATATTAAAAAAAATGATAGAGTTTATATTCTGAATTCGTATCTATTTTACGAGTATAGATGATAATGTATGTTTAATTATTGCGATGTGAATATTTATTTTTTTTTGGTGCATGAGAGACTTATGGTTTATGTTTATTTGGAATTATCATTCACGACGAAAATTGAAGAGTTTATATATAAACCAAACTCTAATTTGGTTTTAGTTTTGTTTCTTTTCAAAGAAAAAAGAGATTCCTTCACAACTCTGATTTGTTTTATTTGTTGAAATTCTGTAATTTCATTAGTTTTATTGAAACGCAAAGTTCATGTAATATATATACTACTAGTATCCTAATTGAAGTAATGCAAAGAATACATATTTTTTACTACTTTACTTTGGATTATTAATTTACTTTACGTAGTAAAGTTGCTATAAAGAGAATTTTATGGAAGCACAAATGAGGGTGTATATATAATAGGATAAAAATGAGAGATAGAAAAAAGTTTTTAATTATTGCATAGGAAAAGGTCCTCAATGACCCATGTGACTCTGTTTGTTCCCTTTTTCCAACGGAAATGAGAAAAACTATTATACATTTATTTGCATAGGCAAAGTGGTTAGCCTATTTTTTACTTTTTTTTCATTCGACTTTTTAGTATTAGCATCTAATTAAATTTAAATTTTCGTTAAAAAAATATTCATAATAAAGTAAAATATCTTTAATAAAAATGACATTGTATTAAAAAAGATTCAAATATGAAACTTTGATTAAAAACAAAGGAGTATAAAGTGATGAGCCTATTCGATTATTACTTATCCATTTATTTGCCAGTCATTAGTAACTAATGGTGTAATATTGCTTCCTCTGTCTCATATTACGTGTTACAATTGATAAAATGAAAATTTTAAGCAAAACTAATTATACATTATAAGTAATATTCAAAAATTATGTATTGAACCCTCCTTCGTCCAAGATTGGCTCCGTCTAAGATGTATCCATATTTATTTTTAAAATTTGTTATAGATTATAGTTAATTTTATAAAATTAAAATAAAATTAATTTTTAAAAATTATTTTATCTTGAAATAAAGTCTTTTTTAAAGTATGAATGTTTGTATAGAATTCTATGAAAGTTATTCCATTATTAATAATTGATGATAACGCACATAAATAGAGAGTATTAGGAAGAGTAAAAAAGTATCTTAATAATAAAAGTTGACGTAAAATAACAGTAAATACATTAAAGAAAAGTGCACAATATTAAAATAAAACAACCAATCTACTTGTATTAAACATGAGTAGTTTAATACTCTCTCCGTCCATTAGTAGTTGTCTATTATATTAATTGACTTTTAAAAAGCGTAAACGGAGAAAGTATGAAATAAATTAAATTGATGCTTTCTAAATTAATTTTATTTATCATATTATGTTTTTCGAAAGTCAATTTGACTAATTTTTAAATTTAAATTAAATTATATTAATTTGATAATTACTTTTGAAAAGTGTAATATGACAAATAAAAATAGACGAAAAAAGTATGAAATAAATTAAAACGATACTTATTTTGAAACGGATAAAAAAATAGTAAAAGTAGGCAAGTAGGTGGAGGGGTATATATCATCCATTGGTTTTTAAAGGGCTTTTGCATATTGGTGCTCTTTTCTAGTTTGGTTCTATAAACTTCTTCTCATTTTTGGAGAATCATTTCATATTCTTGTTTTTATGTGCTTTCTCTTCAACTTTTTTTTAATCATTAATAAAGAAAACAATATTTTTATCCTTTTTTTTTAATAAATAACCTAAAGATAGAACACCCTATATATACGCAATGGAAAATGATAAGAAAATTGCAACATTACACTTTACTAATTTAACCCCCAAAACACATACACCTCATTGACTACTTTGATCTTGTCTTACATGGAATCATATGCTAAAAAGTTATGCAAGGGGCTTAATGATGAGAGCCAATTTTCGATAGATAGTGAGGGGTAAGCATCATGAGGTGTATAGCAATTTCATATTAAATGAAAAATTTATATAGGTGAAGACTGATAAATTTTATAAGCCAATTTCAATCTATATATATAATGTAACACTCTCACACATCTAAGTGTATTAACTAAAGATAATAAGGATGGAATAAGAATTAAACAGGTATAACTCTAGTACTCCATCATAATAAGAATACTCCCTTCATGCATGTTTATTTGTTATTATTTAACTTGACACACGATCTTAAAAATAATCAATACAATGATATATTACCTCTAATTATTATGTGTTTGAGAAATGAATTAAAACTAACTATAGTACTTAAAAATAAAAAGATAATAATATTATCTCTTAATTTTACCAACTTACAAGTTTTGACAAGACACTTGTTACACAATGATTAATTTATCCTTTATTATTGAATGTTCCTTTTCACCAGAAACTTACTACTCTTCATTATAGGTGCATGCTTTATGTGTTTTGAACTACCAACATTAACACTACCTAGAAGCTAACATAGCCAACTTGCACACATATAGTATTTAGAATCTTTTATAACAACTTTTAGACACTCAAGTTGTCATGTTGGGAGTTGTTAATACAATATAGCAGAGATGAAGTCAAAATTTAAAATTTATACTTTTTAAATTTTATTTTTTAAAATTATTAAATTTAATTAAATACGATATCGTAGTTCCATCATTGCTTTACAGACAAAAAGGTGAGGGCAGGGGGAACCATTTTCTCCCCTACAAATATATTCCATTCCAACTACCACTTGATAAATCATGACTCATGTTTACTAGAGATGCTTTGTAGGTGTTCTAAATATTTAAAATTTATAAGTTGGAATCGAAGATATAATTATTTTTATATTGAATATTTGAAGTAACGTCTATATTTACATAACACTTTACAATTTCAAACAAAAAAACATAATATTTCATATAGGGTTTGAAATTGTCATTGCCAAACATTGATTTTCAATGAAAAATTATAATTTTCAAAAGAAGTAAATAATTATTATCCTTAGTGTGCTCATCTAGTATATATAGATGTATGACATATGATTGATTTGATGTTGAAATTTATTCGATATATAATTTTAAATTTTTCGACCATTAATTATTATATTAATATTATTTGTATAACTTTAATGAATTACAAAGAGTTGTAAATTAATGTAGTATATAGTCTAGCTAACAGACATAGCGCACATCAACTTTAAATTGTGATGTTGGAAAAATAAGTCTGCATTACTGTTATTAATGCAAACAGAGTTCTAAAACCCAAGTTATAAGTCATTATCCACCGTATTATTCTCACTGTCTCAATTTATATGATAATTTTTTAAAATCATGAGATTTAAATACTCGTTTTATATTATTATATTGTTCTTTAATTTTATTAAATTTAATATTTTGGAAAATGTCTTAGATGATAAACAGTAAAAATAAAAATAAATTCAAAAAAAAGATAAATTATTTCTTGATTCTCTAATTTGAACAACTACTGTTGAACGGAAAAATATATATACATATTTTGAAATATCAATTATTATAATTTATAATATTATTAAATATTCTCAAAATTTGAACTATGTCATATAAATTTGAATAGTGAAAGTACTGTATAGTACTTAATCTCAAAAGATACTCTTGTTTTAATTTGTGATACTGTGGCCTGCCTTTTATAAGCCAGTTTCAGGCCATCTTTTATAACTTTGCTGCAGCTTGGAGTACGTTGAAAGTATCTCTGTCTCATTTTATATATCATTTTTCGGATTTTAAGAGTTAAATAAAATTATTTTTGATCGTTAATTTTTCATAAATCATATAAATATTTTAGATGATCAATTATTGTAACTCATAGTACTTTTTACATAATTTACAAATAAATAAATAAATTTCAAAAAATTTGAAGATTTCATGCGTAAATTTTCGATCAAACTTAAATTGTTTGTTTCTCAAAACATAAAAAATGTCATATAAATTGGAACAGAAAAAATACTTGATATATCAATTTCCAATACATAAAGTTCAATGTTTTAAAACCTTTGGGGTCAACCACATATTCGAAACTCGAAGATAGTAGGTCTAAGTTCGAGTTTCTAGGTATAAAATTATTTTTGTAATACTTCATTGTGAAATTTTTGAATGTGAATACAAATTTAATCTGACTTAATATGAGAAACTGAACCGTAGGTGTAAAAAGGAAAAGAAAACAAAAGGTCACCTAACTAATAACAATATTTCTGCAACTTAATTAACTAAATATATTACTAATTTCTTGAAAGTCAATAACCTAATCCAAGGGTTGACTTCGATATATCAACAACGTCTAGCACATGCACACACAATTATTACTATCTTGATAATTTAATAGAATGAATATTTTGTTCAATAGAATTAATAATAAAAATATTTATATATATATCGATTAAATTTGAATTTTCCTTGAAAAATAGAGTAAAATCTTCCTTAATAAAAACGACTCTATACTTTAGAATAACTTAAATCAGAAACTTTTGTTTGGAGTAAAAGAGTAATTACTATTTATGTAAATATTATTTTCGTTTTTTTAAATGCTTGAAATGAAAGTGTATATATGTGACCAATATGGGTTGTGATGCACAGTGGCGAAGCCACAGTGTGTTTAGGGGGTTCGCGGCGGAAAATTATATTATTTTTATATAGTTAAAATAATTTTTTAGGTATATATAGTAGATGTCGAACCCCCTTCGGCTATTTAGTATGTCCATTTTTTCAGATGTTGAACCATCTTATTGAAAATCCTGGCTCCGCCGCTGGTGATGCACCCTTAACCAGAGTCTCGGGTTCGAGCCCTGGATATGGAGAAAATCTTATTGGAAATGTAACGTTCGAATGGATCCTGCAGTGCACGATTCAAATTTAATCGGAGCTCTAATATAAACTTCAGACACCAAATGAGAACCAAAAAAAAAAAAAAAAAACTATATGTATATACATACATTGCCTAACTCTAACCCAAAAGGTCAAGCTGGATATAGTAGGACTACCTCTTTTTTTCTTTTTTATTTGAGCGACTATTAACCAAACTTTTAAAAATAAAATATAACAAAATTTGTGTTGAACAATAAATTTTAAAAGTTACTCTGAGCAATGTATTTGACCGTTCGTTCTCTATTTTTTTTTTTCTACTCTTATAAAAGCTTCTTTTTTTTCTTCAAAAAAGAGTATTTTTCGGTGAATCGCTTGAACTATTCTATATAAATATCTATTTTTTAAAAAAAAAAATTGGCTAATTCTTAAAAAAAATATATTTTTGATCTCAAAAACTTAAACAAACTACCACTAGTAATATGCAAATTAAAATCTTTTTTAACCTTTCTAATTTATGTACACTAATTTACTTCGTATATTTATAATAATGTGGCCCCCTAATTTATTGTAATAAATATATAGTAGCATAACTATTACTAGTACCTTTTTAGCTTTAATTAGAATCCAATGGATTTTAAATTTTAAGGTTTGTTCGATTGATATATATATATATATATATATATATATATATATATATATATATATATATATATATATATATATATATATATATATATGTGTGTGTATTATTGATTTTGTTGATGCCAGCTTGTAATGTTTATAATTTACAATTCCAATATTTTATTTATTGTAGATATAGACCAATGATAGTGACAAGTCTCTAAACATGTTTGTTGAATTGATATAAATGTCAATTGGTTAATATTATGGTGTTTGTTGTAATGTGTGTTTACATAATTAACTATTAGTAACATATCAGCATTTTGTAGCATGTATAAACTATATATTCAGAATTAACTGCATAAAATATATTTTTATTTTGTTACATACCAATGGTAAAAGAAAGGATTCATGAATTATGAGAGTACGGAATATAAACGATGGATAAAAATAAAATTAAAAATTTAAAGTATTAATTTAGTCTGTTATATATAATTTTTGTCAATTTTATTCTGACATTTTTTTTATTTTTTTTATTTTCATTCATTATTTAGATTTCGGATTCAGATTCATAAGGAAGCATCGAGTTAATTTTGTGAAAAAAAGACTGAAAAATATTAACATAAGTATTTAAAATTATAAAGGTAATATTGTAATACTTTAATTGGTTAATGTTAAATGTTTTTAGTCAGATTACATTAGGGGTGTGCATTCGATTTTTCGATTCGGTTTTATACAATTTGATTTGGGTTTTCAGTTTTTGGTTTTAAAGAAGTGTAACCCAATCCAAACCAAAATAAATATGGTTTGGTTTGTTTTTTCTCATTTTGGTTTGGATTTTTTAGGTTTGGTTAATCAATTATGTCAATAATTAAAAACATAACAAAGTTATATTTGCAATTTTAAAAAATTATATATATATATATATATATATATATATATATATATATATATATATATATATAATATTTAATTTCTTAAATGTACTTTTTACTACTCCAAATCACAAGTAAAACATAAAACACAATACTTAAAAGTATATCAATTATAGATGTCCGAACATAGAAAATAAACTAAATCATAATGAAAATAACTAAACAGGGACAAAAGTGATTAACACACACACTTCGGGTTTTTTCGATTTTCATTTTTCTAATTCGAAACCAAACCAAAAAACCAGACAAAGTAAATTAAAAATCTAAAACCAAACCAAGAATCTAAAAAACCAATCCAAAATAAAATTCGATTTGATTTGATTTAATTTTTTGGTTTAATCCAAATGGTGCACACCCCTAAATTACATAATCTAAAACGAAAATTTGTTGTTTTTTCTAAATTAATTTGCTTCATGTTTCTATAAGTAGAGAGATTAAAAAAGGACATCATTCAACTATTTAAAGGTTAAATGTTTTTAGTCAAAAGTTACATAAACTAGAATGAATTTTTTTAGTATTTTCCAAATTAATTTGTTTTCACGTTTCTGTATACTTATCTATTGATCTACAAATATATTTTTTTCTTAAAAGAAATTGTTTGAAATAACTAGTCTATTAAATTCATTTTATTAATTTAGTGGCTACCTACTATAAACTATGTGTGATTTCGTGTGAAATTTTATAGGGTAGAAAATATTCACTCTACATAGTCAAGTAGGGATAGATTAGATTCGTTTGTGATTGTATATATTTTGATTTATTTGTCTAGCGAGGAGAAATCGCGTCAAAATAACTTTTTAGATTTGTCGATTGAATACACAATTAATCGTAATTATTATCTTATAATATCACTTTTTATTTGATTTTAATTTTCTTTAATGAGAAAATAAAATTTCTACTATTAATTGAGGTGATGGTAATGTTACCAAGGTATTATTTATTCAGTCAGTTTAGAGTTTCTGTAGTTAGCATATTAACGATAATAAGCCAAATAAATGATCTGTAAAGTTTCAATTAAATGGGAAATATTTTTTTCAATCAAACAGAAAAAGTAAATGAATAGCTAACAAATTCCAGTCACAATTATTGACCGATATGAAGTAAAAACTAAAATAGAGCCGTTTCCATTTGTCTATTCATACTTATATTTGCTTAAAATATAATAATGTATCCTTGGTCAAAATGCAAAAATAACTGTATAATGGATTGATATTCCAAATTCACAATCTTAAAATTTTAACATGATGTGTACAGAGGCGGCTCAACGTAATTGGAGGCCTAAAGTGAAATTTTAATTCGCGATTTAAAATTTAAATATACTTCATATACGTATTTATTAAAAAAAAATTAAACTATTAACATGAAAATTATTAGTACTTAATATTATTTTTTCAGTTACTAGTTTTAGATAAGATTTTATCAACTCAACATTGAAAAACATTCTTAAGTGAGACAATTATTATATGTATTGTTAACAATTTAACATAATGATATAAGGAATAAGTTGATAAATATTAAATAAAGATAAGAGTTAGAACCATATAATTTGACTCAAAAAATTGGTGACTTGGTATAACCTCATTTTAATATGTTTAGAGTAATGTTTGAAACTAAAATTTAATAAGAAATAAAAAAGAATTTGTAATTCACTTTGTAACACTTTTCACTGTTAATTCTCATTTTTAACAAAGTACTCCACAAAAGGTATTAAAGTGGATAAAAAAATTTATTTTTTAAAAAATTATATTTTTTATCATAAATAATTAATTTTTCTATAAAAATATTAACACACAACTTATTCTTGACAAAAAATTGAGGCCCCCAAAATTTGGGGGCCTAAGGCAAATGCATTATTTTTTTATGCATAGAGCCGCCCATGGATGTGTACAAAATTACTTCCACAAATGAAAATTTATGTTACAACTCTTATCAGATTTTTGTGTGTTCAGATATATACAGATATACGCATCTTGAGATATATCGGGTTAAAGTCAGGTTTAATTTGTTTTAGATATATTGTATTTAAGTGAATCCGTATGTATTTAAGAGACATAACAAATCTCGTTTGTCTCGCTCCTAATATCGCTTGCAACTATCCTGTGTATCTTGAATACATAACTATCTCGCTCATCTCTCGAGTCTCGACCCATCTCAGCCTTCTCTATTTTGATATATCTGATAGCAAAATTGCATTTATCTAGATCTGAATATATGTCTAATAATACAGTTTTCCTAAATGAAAGTGGTTATTGTCAATTGGATTTTGGGCCCAAGTAGTCTTTCATCTATGACAGATAGTTGGGCAAGCCCACCATGAAACTTACTATACCTTGTTGAAGCCCAATTCATTGGATTACAAGAGTTATCCATTTTTTGGACACTGCTATTTTATATGAATTTATCTTTTAATTTTTTTTTTTTGTATATATCTATTTGAATAAGTGGTGTGTAAAATTAGGTTTAATGAGAAAAGTTCATGTATTTTTACTTCAAGGGGAAGTGGTTAATCTTTAGAGATATATAACTGAAGTTTAAGTAAAAAATAAGATCGAGGGAAGTAAAATGACTGAACTTCAATCATGTGTAATTTAACTTCACTCATATAAAACATTGTTTGAAATGGGAATAATATGTATTAAACTTACTTCAATAAGCGAAAACAAATTATATGACAATATCAAAATCCGATATTTATGCATTTCAGTCGAAAAATAATCACATCTATACAAAACACTATTACAAGTTCTTTTTTTGAAGCCGAACTACAAAATGATACTTCGCCAAAAATAAAGATACTTCTTCTATATCAAAATAAGTGTCATCTTAGCAAATAATATCACGTTTATTAAGAAATCAATGCACCTAATTACTAAACTATTTCTATCTAATAAATGTCTTGAATAAAATTGAACACTACTAAAAAGATGAATTATAAAAATACACACATACTAATTTTTGTTTAAAAATTCTTTCTTAAGATAACACTTATTTTAAAACGGACGAAGTAATAGTAAAATGAAAGGAAAAACAAAATTGGGCCAGAAATTTTTGCCAAAATAGTATTTTACTATGTTATTTTACTTTTTTTGAATATTTTTATCATTTTAATTTTAATACATTTTAACTAAAAAATAAAAAAGAATCAATTTATTTTAAAAATACAAAAGATATTATATGATTAATAATTTGAAAAAGTAGTTGAAAAATAATTACATATATTTAATTTTAGTAATAATATGAAAAGTAATTGAAAAATAATTGCTTTTCGATGGAAATACTATTTGCACGATAATATTTGTAGCTAACTGAAACAACTTAGTCACATGATGTTCAAGTTTGAACCTTGGGTAAGCCAAATTTCTACGCAACGTGATGAAGTTTAAAAATTTATTGGAGTTTAAACTTTCATCCAAAGTGTGATAATTTGTTGGAGTTTTAATGTCCATGAGCGATTATGCATTTAAATTTTTATCAGCTCAAATTCCATAAATAATTTATGAAGTTCACTTTCGCAACTAATTAAATATGAAAATTTATATGTGTTTCAAGCTCGATGAATGATCGATGGAGCTCAAACCTTTATGAGATCGAACTCCAGGAATGATTCATGTTAATCAAACTTCCATAATCAAAGTGTAAATTTTTGTTAGAAAGATCCATGGATAATTTATAAACTCAAATTCCCTAAAAAGAAAGGACTTAAACACTGAATAATTTTAAAATACTCGCTAGAACTTGATTGGCGAGGCAACAAATGACACATTTTCTCCCAATGTATATAGTATTATATCGATGGAGATAATATATATATATTTTTTATATGATTTTGAATAATTTTTTAGTCATGAGATAATTTGAAAAATTAAATTAGACTTTGATTTTTATTTTTTTTAAAAAAAGAGTTAGGTGAATCTTCCATGTGTATAACTTTTTAAAACATTTACTTAGTCAACACCATAATTAAAATTATCGACATAATTATGCCCAAAACCTATTTTATAATCTGATCAAATTGTAGTTTGGTGAACTTCTCAGTACAAAGAAAATAATTATTTTATACAGAAAGAATTATGAAATTTCCGTTAGGTGAAAGTTCTTTGTCATTACTATGAAAGTACATAATTTTGTCTAAAAAAACATTTGTTTTAAAAATCACTTTATTAGTATTCGAGGTCTGATGATAGATTAGATAGTATTTCATCCTTAATTTAAAGGTTTCGAGCTCAAATTTTCATAAATACAAAATTATTTTATTTGATAACGTCTCATATTTTCATCACACTCATAAGTCATAAACCATGATCATCTTCTCACTCATATATGCTTAATTTTGAATATATCTATTAAATTAAAATCTAAATAAAATAGAATTTAACACGTTAAAAATAAATAAAAAAAACATTCGAAACCAAAACTTTCAAATTCCAGCATATATCCTATTTTTAATGTACAAGTGAAGAAATCTAGGACCTTGAACTTTCTTCTTACACCAATAATTAGTTTAATAACAACTTTTAGGATAGTTGATACTATGATATCGTGTTATTGGTTTAAATATATTATTTATTTTAATTATTAATTTGATTGTATAGTATGTTAACTTATTGTAAGGAAACAACGCAATCTTTTATTTATTTTTGTATAATAATATTAATTTAGTCTAACTTTAAGTTTGACCTTTATTAAAAAAAAAGAAAAAAAAAAAAGAAAAAGAGAAATATTAATTTAGTGTGCTTGCATCATCATTTTTTCTCCTATTTTGTCTTTATTTGTTATTTAACAATTTCATTTTATATTTTTAAAATAATAGATCTATCACATATCTTACCTTTTTTTTTTATATATATATAAATTTATCTTTCAAATCATCAATCTGTAATATTATATTTAATACAATACTATATAATACGATATATTATAAAATAATACGTAACAACTCTTCAAATAAAATTAAGTTACCCAATGATACTCACGGAAACACAATCACCTCCTCAACATATTTTTAATTTTGACAATGTCAATCATGTTAAAATTAGAGTCCATCACTTAGGTTAAAATCAAAGAAAGTATTTAATACATCATAACTCACAACTAGAGGTGGCAAATGGCGGATTGGGTCAAATGTGGAGGGGTTGAAAATAGGTAAACATAAAATGGGTAATCATTCAACCCGTCCATATTTGATATGGGTAAAAATGGGTTGGGTAATAAATGTTGGGTAAAATACTAGTTTACCCATATTTCATGAATAAATAGTTCTTTACTTAAGAGTTCAATATGGAAAAAATATTTTAGTCTTTTTCTTTAGATGAAATTTGTTCAAAATGCTTCATTTAGTTTTATTTTATTATAAAATTAAAAAAAACTTTTAAAAAAATTTCGGGGGGAGGGGTTCAGGGTAGGGTGAAAAAAATTTAAAGTTAAAAATATTGTTTCAACAAACTTAATATTTTTAACAGAAAAGAGTCAAAAATACCCCTGAACTATTTGAAATGGATCAAATGTACCCTCCGTTTGATTTTGGGATAAAAAATACCCTTACCGTTAGTGTATTGGCTCACTTTTACCCCTCAAAACTAACAGATTCCATGTCACCTAAAAAATCACATAAAATAATATTTTTTTTGCTGACTTGGAAATTCAAATGGACAAAAAGACCTAATGTGTAAATTGTAGTGGAACAATCATGGATCCACAAAACAAATCACTGAATGCATAGATGCAAATACAACCAAAAGTAATCTACAAGATCGATGTTGCCATTGCCGTTCTCCTAACCGAAGACGAAAGTTTATAATTAAAGTAGGAAAAATCACACCAGATTTCTTCTCTCTATTCTTTATCAATTCCGACCAACACGTCGAACCAAAATCATGGTGTGTTGGGCCTCTTTGCTTAACCAAGCGGCCCATTAAAGCACCACTCTCTCAAACCGGTGAAACATGGAGGCAATGGCTAAACAATAAATTCACAGAAAAACAACTTATTTTTTATGTAGCATTTGGTACTCAGGCAGACATTTCTGCTAAGCAAATACAAGAAATTGCAAAAGGACTTTGAATTATCCAACACACGTTTCCTATGGGTAACAAGACAAAATGTTATCGAGCACTTGGCAGGGTTAGAGGACAGATTTAAAAACAGAGCATTAATAGTGAAAGAATGGGTAGATCAGAATGAGGTGTTGAATCACAAAAACATAAAAGGATATTTGAGTCATTGTGGATGAAACTCTATTTTGGAAAGTATATGTGCTAAAGTGCCTATTTTACACTACCATTTATGGCTGAG
Source organism: Solanum sitiens (assembly GCA_016801875.1). Lineage (NCBI taxonomy): Eukaryota > Viridiplantae > Streptophyta > Magnoliopsida > Solanales > Solanaceae > Solanum > Solanum sitiens. The sequence goes on from JABWTJ010000080.1 coordinate 748,047, forward strand.
CAGCACTTAAATGTAAAAACGGTGATCGAAGAAATTGGTATGGGGCTGAGGATCATGCCGAGAAATGGATCAGTGAGGGGATCCGTGAAAGCTGAAGAAGTTAAGAAAATGGTGAGAGAGTTAATGGAAGGTGAAAAGGGAGAAATGGTGAGGAAGAATTGGGAGAAAATGGAGAGAGGAAGCTATGAAAGAAAGTGGCTCATCTTGATCCATATTAGACCCACTTATGGATTGTTGCTGCCATGTTGGGAGTTTTGTCCATTTGAATTTGCAAGTCAACAAAAAAAATATTATTTTATGTGTTTTTTTTAAGTAACATGGCATCTGTTAGTTTTGAGGGTTAAAAGCGAGTCAATACACTAACGGTAAAGTATTTTTGACCCCAAAATCAAACGGAGAGTATATTTGATCCATTTTAAATAGTTCAGGGGTATTTTTGACCCTTTTCCGTATTTTTAAAGGGTGGGGGTTGGTTGGGGGTAGGGATGGGGGACGATGGGTGCGGTGGGGTGGGTCCAGGGTAGGGTGAAAAAATAAATATTTGAAGTAGAAAATTTTAAAACAAACTTAGTTTTATTTTGGATGGGGGTGATGGGGGGACGATGGTAGGGATAAAAAAATAAAATTTGAAGTCGAAAATATTTTTTTAATTTTTTTTTTGGGGGGGTGATGGGTGAGGGGGCTGGTGTGGGGGTGGGTTGGAGGGGGGGTCGAGGGTAGGGGTGAAAAAATGAAATTTTGGAGTTCAAAATATTCTTAAAAATAAATTTTAATTATTTTTTTTGGAAGCGTGGGGTGGAGGTCGAGAGTTGAAATATTAATAGGGACTCATATATGAAAATTTTGAAAAATCGTTTCTAAAACTTGGTAACATAAGTTTTTTTGAAAATTTGAAGAAAACTTGCAATACCCATATTTGACCCGTAGTTTACCCATAATATACCCATATTTTAATGGGTAAAATATGGGTATAATCTCAAATATTATCCATATTTAAAATCACTCTTTCAACCAATATTTGAAAAGCTATTTGAACGAATAATTAAAAAATGGGCTTAAATTATCAACATTACTCACAACATAAAAACTAAGATTCATGACCATAAACTCTAAATTTCTGCATATGTTTAATTGAATATACAAGTAAAGAAATCTTCAAACCTCTAGGGAAATAGAGTTCAACACGCTATAACTTACAAAATAAAACTATTTAAACATTAGAATTAAAAATATTAAATTTCTACGAATATTTAATTAAAAGAAATATTCAACTTCTAAATAGATAGAGTTCAACACGCCACAATTCCCCACAATTAAATCTATAAATAAAGAAACCTTTAACTTCTAAAAAAAATAAAAAAAATTCAACACATCATAACTCACCCGGTAAAAAGAAAAACTAATCTTCAAAATTTCTGCATATATTCAAAAAAAAAAAAGTTGATTTCTTATCCAATTTTCAAAATCTGCATATCGCATTGAAGTTTGATTAATTTAAATTTGAATCGTATAAAACTTTTTTTTTTTGAAAGAAGGACATTTTCTTTCAAAAAATTTATCTAAAAAATAAACAATTTCATTCACTATATCATATTTTTCAACGAAGTATATATCCAATTGAACTTACAGGTGAAGAAACCTAAGACTCCTCTATACTTTCTTGTTATCTCCAACAAGTAGTTTATCACTAATCCCTTTTGCTTATTTTAACTAGTACTATTAAACATTATCTTTCTTGTTCTTAAACTCCAAATTAACAGTTCCATTATATATATAATACTGTACTAATCAAGCGTATAATCATACACAAATTAGGTCATTACCTACACTTTAAGCAATCTGTACGGTCACCTCTCCCTCTCCTGCTTTCAAACCCCAGCTTTCACTAATCTTGCAACACAGCAAAATCAGTTTTTTTTTCTGATTAATTCAGCTAAAAGGGGGTTCTTTGAACTTTTGCTGCCTTTTCCCCCCTACCCAATTCATTTTTCAGCATTTTTTTGGACTTTTATGCTAAAAGATCAGTTCTTGAATCATACCCATATGGGTTTTGAGTTTCTTTTATTGGTTAGATCACCAACTGTTTGATATAAGTTCTGTGAGGTTCTTGAAACCCATAGGGATAAAGTTAATTTCTTGAAGTGATTTGTTTGAATGGGTCATTAGATCTGAGGTTTAAGGAAGTGGGGTTAAGCAGGGGAATCTATTTGTTGTTTGTGTGAAATCTGATTACTTTGTTTGAATTTGTTTAGATAGTTCATATGTTTTTTTCCCTCTTTTCTGTACTCCACCACAGTTTAGTCGTACATTTTTTTTTCCCAATTTTCAACATTGCCTTTATTGGTTAGTTTACTTGTAATGGTTAGTTGCTTTGCATAGTAAAAACCCAACAACAATAATTTTACTTTTTCGTCGGTGGAAATTTGGAAGCTTTTGAGCTTTTAGTGCTGTTTCTGCAGAAACAACCATTTCTGCTGATAGCCCATATCATCCTTTTTTTCATTTTGATGGTAAAGTTCCATCCTTTTTCGGTCTTTCAAGGAGATCAAGGCGAAAAGGTTGAGTCTTGGAAACTTTTTGCTTGAAATTTATTTGTAAAATTTGGGTTCTTTTGTATACTGGTTGTTGAGTATGAGGAAATATGCCAATTCTTATTCAGGAAGAGTGTTTAATGATAAAAATGGTAATTCTTACTCGGGAAGGGTATATGGCGATAGACACTGGAAAATACCATTCTTTGTGAGCTTGCTTGTGTCGATTACGCTGTTCACAACAACGATTTTTGGGTTATATTCATCATCCTATGGGAGAGATCAAGTGCAGTTGGATATGGTTTCTTTTGCTAGGCCTGCTGAGTCGGATGGATATTTTGTGGAATCTGATTTCCAGTCATTTCAATCAAATGGATTTGCCAAAACTGAACCACCTAGGTTTGCTTATCTCATATCAGGCACAAAAGGTGACAGTCACAGAATGATGAGGACTTTGCAAGCAGTTTATCACCCGAGGAATCAGTATATTTTACATATGGATCTTGAGGCTCCACCTAGAGAAAGGTTGAACTTAACAATATCGGTGAAGAATGATCCCACGTTCCGCAAAGTAGAGAATGTTCGAGTAATGGCACAATCAAATTTAGTGACTTATAAGGGCCCTACGATGTTTGCTTGTACCCTTCAAGCTATATCTATTCTGCTGAAGGAAAGTGCAAAGTGGGACTGGTTTATCAATCTTAGTGCTTCAGATTATCCACTGATGACTCAAGATGGTAAGTGTGCTACTTCCATGTGCTATAGGTTGTCAATCATATTATTTCTTTATATACTTTTATAAGCTTCTTCTTACTTGGTTATTTGAACTTTTGAAGTCCAGTTGCAACATTAATTTTTTGGTGGAGTTATGACAAATTTCAGTACTGGCATCGAGTAGATGCATAATATACAAAAGTTAAATAAGCAAAAAAAACTTTGTTAGCTGCTTTACATCAGAGACTATGTCAGGACTAGAGAGCTAACAGTGGGCAAAAAATTATAAGGTGAGGCAATATGCCAGCTTATAAATATACTAAATATCGATCCTTAAGGAAATGGATTGGAGTTGATAAACCATCAAAATATCTTCTCTGTCCAGACAAACCAAAAAAATACTTGTAGCGGTCATTTCTCATACTTGTTTGATGGACTTACCAATCCTTCAAATGCTTCTTTAGTACTCTTTGGTATCCCCTAGCTCAGCCCAAAGACAGAGAAGAGCTCAATCCGTATGTCTGAAGCCACCATTCAGTGAAGGAATAGGTGTCTGTTTGACTCTGAAATTCTGCCTGGTCATATAGCATCTGTTGACAAATGTGAATGTTCCTTTTACTGAGATTGTCCTGGTTTGAACATGCTTCATAAAGGGCAGTCCAGCTGAATGTTGGCAGCTTGATCTTCCACATCAACTTCCATGGCTAGTTATTAATCAGGTCAGACTGGGCACATATTCTGGAATTGCCAGCTTTCATTGAATATATTCCTTCCTTGTCATTGCCCCATCTTAGCTATGTAACAGATTGCTTATATTAACAATCTCACAGTCTTATAGCCTTAAGGCTCCTTCTCAAAAGAAGACTCCATCTGTTGTTCTCCCTGTTCTGAGATACGGATGAGTTTGGTTCACATGATAATTGATAGAGGCTGGGTAATCATTTATCAGGATAGTGTTGTTCAACCATCTATCATTCCAGAACCTAGTGTGCTAACTATTTCCTCCTCTAGACTATCAATATCACCCTTAAAGTATTCCCTCTCAATACTGTTTGCAGGTTACAGCTAAAATAGAAAAAAGTATTCACCCTTGCAGAACATTTTGTCTACTACTGGTAGATATTCATTAGTACAATTAGCGCATTAGGTTCATTCATTGCTAATTTACATGATTAAGACATCCTAATTATTGCAATGTCTAGACTCTGTGCTTAGGATGATTTAGCATGACATTCGGTAGAATTATTCTTACAGTGACCGAGACACTAAGATATATTTTTAACCAGCTTACGGACCAAGTACCTATTCTCTAGGGTCCCTTCAAGTAAGCTTTTTATCTATTGCTGAAGCTCTCTTTTGGAAAATGCCTAAAAACGTGTAAGAGAAAAATTGAATGAATGAGCTTTACTGATTAGGTTCTTTCTTCTGAGTAGTAGTTCAATAGGTTCTATTACTCGTAGCTCACAGTCCCTGCTGGTGCGCCTACCTTCTGTGGTTGACATTCTTAGGAACTTGTTCAGTAGTTTTCGCCGGTCGGTAGGATAGCAAGGAAGAGTCAAATTGTGTAGATGAAGTGGTGATTAAGTCAATGTATAAAACTTATTTGTTTGACAAATCAGATAGTTTTTTGATGGTTGATCCAGTTCTCAGATTAGCTTAATTCATAAAAAAGATCGTTCTTCCGTAATGCCAAATTTAGTGATATTCCAACTGTCTAGGCACCTTACAACCCTATGATACGGGTTTGGAATGCCATCTTTATATTCTTCCCAAATATTTCAACAATCACTTCAAAATATTTCCAACAAAGCAAATGCAATAACCACATTTAGACTTTCTTCTCTCACATTGTACTTTAGTCAAGAAGGTTCGTTTGTATTGGAGGGAGGTAGTAATAAAGTATAATTGACAACAAAGGGGTGAACATCTAATGTGGTTTCTAATTTGCAAGCCTATGACCACAAGGATGCACTTTGTTCCACTTCGGAACATTATGGAGAATTGAAATCCACTTACATATGTCAAGTGCCATTTAATGTGGGTAAAAAGCATGTCATTCAATTTATAGTTTTGTTCACCAATCTAAGCAAAAAGCTGATCATTAATGGCAATCCATGGTGATCTATAGACTTATATGTTGTTATTGTCTATAATGCTGAAAATAGCTGGTGAGTATCAACCTTGCAAGACAAGGTTGGATTGGTTGTCCATTACTTATCATGCTTAAGAGCTGTTATGGATTTTAGTTATAGTTTTGTCATGTAGGATAATTGCGAGGGTCTTCCGCTTATTAAGCCAAATAGATCATTATGACGGCTTCATCTCAATGCAGGGTTTGGGGCTTTAAAATCTTGGATCTCATGGCTCAAAATATGAAAGATAACTTATGCTGATGTTTGGTGGAGGTGGCATTAAAACAAAATGCACATTAAAACCAACAAATAGGAAAATCGAATTCTCAATTGAAGTTTGATATTTAACTAGTTAAGACTTACAAATCTTTTGCGTTCTCAATGAAATTGATTGAAGTTTCAAGAACAGACAGAAGGATATCAAAATATCAAGAACAAAGAGAATTGGGCTGGAGGTGGTAAAAATAAGTAAAGAGACAAATTCAAGGAATTACTTGCAGCAGTCAAAAAAAGGACTCTTAGACATAAATGGTTAAAAGTAATCATATTTCTGATGGGCAATACAACTTTAGGTGTAATCCATCTATCAAATGAACTTTTGAGGCTATGCATAAAACTGTTGTCAAGAGGTGCTTGTGCCTATAGGAGCACCTTCCTGCATATGCGTTTGGTTTTACCAAAACAATTAAATAGCAATCAGTAATTTACTTCTCCAATCTCTCATTTACTATTCGATTGCCAATTTCTCTCTTTTATATCATTTTTAGTGATCACACATTAACTCTTACTGGATTCCAACAAATGCAGATCCTCATCAACTTCCCACTCAACCAATTAAACATTATTAGATATTTTGATTATACCTGTTGAGAAAATGTATATATTTTTAACTCAATGAATTAGCTCATGAAATGAGGATTGCCACAGCCATGTGAGGAGACAACTTGTTATCCCAATTAATGTGGGATATTTTTACATCCACGTCACAGAATTGGCTATTGGAGCATGAACGTAACATGAGCACCCGTCATTAGGTAAACTAAGAATGAGGATGGCTTAGCTCTCATAGCATGTTAAGAAAATGGACCTTTGGAAACTCATTTTCTCGACCTGTGTGGGATCATTGGCAACTCATTCCCTCAACCATGATTTCTAAGATTGCCCAATACCATATAAGGAGATAAAAAAAACATTTCCCCTGCATTCAGGAGTTTGCAGGTTCTCTGCCCCGGATGGAAAAGTTTCTCCACCAAACTTCCAGATCATTTAACATGAATTGAGATTATCTCCATCTTAATGTTTAGTTTTAGAGAGTTAAAATGTCAAATGTTTTGGAGATTATATGGTATCAAACATGTGTTAGAAGTTTGCACTGTCGAAGACGGAACATGTGTCATAAATAGCATTCTTGTGCATATGAAGGCATGAAAACTTTGAAGATATAGGGGGGTCCTAGCGGGAACTATGTATATTCAGAGTCAACTAACAAGACCTTCCTTGGACTTCACACTCCAAATCAATCACCTATCTTATGTAGTTCAAGTATTATGAGAAACCTTCTTAGATGAAGTTCCTCCCTATCCTTAACGTCAATCTATCATACCACCACCTTCATCCTCTACCACTCAAAACAACAAATTCCTGAAAACCTTTTTTCCTTGCTGCCCGCAATTCCTTTGTCCCCACTAGTAAGTTCACCAAATCTGTTACGCCTGCATCATCAGCATTATGGCGCTTACATTTGGTATAAAGATGGAAACTTGTGGGAGTAAGTTGGTGTTTTGGACGCCAATGGTGAAAGAGATGGTTGAGTAAATGCAGATTTACGAGGGGCTGATGCAGTTCACCTACCATAAGATAGCCCTCGCTAACAAGAGGATTGGTGGGGTCTCATGTGGACATTATAACCTTCTGTGGAAAATTGAAAGGGACAGATAAAAATGATATATTGGCAAGTGATACAAATGGTTGTTCCATATACTGGGATCCAATTGTCAGCTTACGTATGTCTTTTGTTTGGACTTTTATAGTTGTTTAGAAGGTACTTTATCACAAATGCATATGAAAGAAACCAAGAATTCGTTGTTAAGTAATTAATTTTTTCGCAGTAAATCTTTTAAAAATGTTAAGTTCTAGAATCTAGGGCATTTAATTTATTGACTTTTCGCTCCTTCACCACTCTTTTCTTTCATGGGAAAGGAAAATCATTTGTCTGTTAAATGTTGCAGATTTGCTCCATGTTTTCTCTAATATGTCCAGAAATCTGAATTTCATCGAAAATATGCTGCTTCATGGGTGGAAACTGTAAGTGAGTTAAAATCATCAATTTAAAAGTGCCTAAGCATGACATTTTTTCTATTTGTACATAAAATACTTGAAATGTTAATTTGGGTACTGTTGTGTTGTAGGAACCAGAGAGCTAAACCTATTATTATTGATCCTGGTCTTTATTTGTCTAAGAAATCTGAACTTGCCACAACTTCTCAACGACGATCACTACCTACAGCTTTTACATTGTTTACAGGTAAGTTTATTTAACAGTTGGTAATGGACCCAACTATAGTGTTACATGGATTATGTTCTTTACCTGTTATGTTCAATTTGCACTTTTTTCTCGAGTTTAAAATATGAGAAGCTAATAACCAGAGACTCACAAACCAAATTTTGATATTATCTTTTTCACTTGTATATTCATGACCTGCCCCGCTAATATGATGATATACTCTGCCTTGTTAAGAGGACTTGGCTTCTAGCCACAGGATTTTTCTCTCTTTTTTGGAAATTATTGAAGTAGGATGCACTTTGAAACTTTTATTCATCTCATTTTTATATCTAGAGTTCTTCTTTTTGATGGTTAGGCTCAGCTTGGGTGGTTTTGACACGCTCTTTTGTGGAGTACTGCATATGGGGATGGGATAACTTCCCAAGAACTCTGCTCATGTACTACGCAAATTTTGTTTCTTCACCAGAAGGTTACTTTCACACAGTAATTTGCAACAAGGAAGAGTTCCGTAGCACTGCTATAGGCCATGATTTGCACTACATTGCTTGGGATACCCCTCCCAAGCAGCATCCTGTTTCACTGACAGTGAAGGATTTCAACAAAATGGTTAATAGCAGTGCCCCATTTGCTCGAAAATTCCGCAAGGATGATCCTGTCTTAGACAAGATTGACAAAGAATTACTTGGTCGTACCCATCGTTTTGCACCAGGAGCATGGTGTAATGGAACCTCAGCTGATGGAGCTGATCCCTGCTCTGTGATAGGAGACGACTCGGTATTTAGGCCTGGTCCTGGAGCCAACAGGTTGCAAGAGTTAATGAACAAACTGCTATCTGAAGATTTTCGTAGTAAACAATGCTCAACTAAGAGTTAAAGATTACTAACGTTGTTTTCGTCTTGTTCATTGTGTTCTTTACATAACTAATCAAAGGAAATCACAAGTGATTGAGCCTTTTGAGATGTAGTTTTGTCTCATAGGTGAGAGAGTTCAGATGACCCCAAATTGTACATGTTTTGTATGGATAGATCACAGTTTCAAATGTAAAATTTTGCTCTTTTCTTTTCTCAGTTGGCAATGTTCTTTCAAGATCAGTATAACCCCTACTCTGGTCACTTGCACATTTATTAAAAATATAAGAACTTTTGGAATGTAATTCTGGGCATGTAAAAATAATTGCAATGACTTTGTTGATTTTCGTTGTGGACAAGTGTGTGAATTATTGATTTTCCTTACAGACATAAATAGATTGTTTCTAATAAACCCTCGGCTTAAATGAAATGCATATCTCACAAACAACCATACAATTATAAATATGAAAATTATCCATTCTATTACATTTGTCAATGCATTTTCAGATCCATTCAAACATCATTTGGAATGAAAGGAAAATACAGATGAGTTGAATTCTCTTATTGACAGAAGCTTAAAGGCAGAGTTGAGTAGTTTTATACACAGCTTACACTGATAATTAAATCAGCTTGCACTGGAAATTAGTTTCATATATCTTTCAATGATCATTTCAGGTGACAAGTCAGTAAAATACCCTTTCTCTACATCCAAGCTTTCTTGAGATGCCAGTGTCTCAACATGGTTCTGAACGCGATCAGCTCCAATTTGGTTCGGTTCTAGAAGAATGCAAGCTATCTCGGTTGAGTCCTCACCATGAAACAGGCCTAAAGTTTGCACGGTTGGTAAGCCTCCACCTCGAGCACTCACTCTCTGAGCAATACGTCTAGCAGCTGAGAGATCCGTGGACATAATTGGGATGTTGTACATAGCTACCCATTTATGAGCTCCAATCATCACGACACCTCTAGCACGAGACACCACCTCTGGACCTTCATCAGGCTTGACTGGGACCTGCTCTGGTTGAGCCCATCCTGCCCATTGGATGCCCCTGAAGTTAGGCCGGTAATAGCCTAGCTCCCTCCTTATGGTGTCCAGTGCTTTCCCCATTGGGTGAGCAGCAGCATATAAATAAACAGGTACTGTATTCAGAGGCGAATCAAGAATTTAAAGTCAAGAACGCGTGCAACACTTTTTTGAGCTCTAAAACCGGTCCGTTTTGCATTTTCAAGTCAGTACAACATATCACATGATAGAAAAGAAGAAGTCATTTAAAGTTACAAACTTTTTACTAACCTTGAAACCGGTTTCCAATATCAGCTGCAACCTTTTTAGCTAGCCAAGAAGCTTCATCCAGTGAAGCTCGCGCTAATGGATGAATGAGAATGTCATCCACAACGCCAAGGCGAGGATGTGTACCAGAGTGCTGCTCAAGGTTTATCGCGTCATAGGCTGCAGCAACCATGGCTACGACGGTTTGATGCAAGGGACTATAAATAGGACAGCCTGTGCTGTCATGAATAACATATGATACAAGAGTATAGTTCACACGATTGTAATCGCGATCCGGAAATTTGTTAATAATGACTGTTTCCGGATCAAGTTTGGCAGCACGCTCAATAGGTTCAAGAGCTTCTCTGTTGCGTGATTCGGATATGTACAGCTTGCAGCAGAGCAGCATTGATTGTGTTACACTTTTCTTCTTGTCCTAACAAATAATGACACTAGGTGAGTAGCACAATTAGGTTCACTATGCTCTGAGGCGATTCTAGAATTTGTAGAACGTGGGAATTAATCCCTACTCTTCTAGGTAAATATATACATAAAATATCTACTTTTACGAACATATCACAAGTTCACATGCCCCCTATTTTAGCCTTAAATTCGCCGTTGCTCCTATTGAAATGGGATGGTTGCATGCCACAGCAGTTCTATTTAGGGTGTGTTTGGTATGGAGGAAAATGTTTTCCATGGAAAATGTTTTCTTGGAAAACAAGTGCGTTTTGAACTTATTTTCTCCTGTTTGCTTGATGAGTAGAAAATATTTTTCGAAAATAATTTTTAGTATTTGATTTATGAATGAAAAATATTTTTGAGAGACATCTTATATTTTTACTAGAGTAAAAAATAATTTATGAAATTGAAAATATTTTTTAAAAATAAAATTATTATTTTTTTGTGGTGGGGGTGGGGGTGTGGTGTGGTGTGGTGGGGTAAAGGCAGGGGATAGGGGGTAGGAGTGAAAAAATAAAAAATTGAAGTTGATAGTATTTTTTAAAAAGAAAATTACTTTTGGAGGGTTGGGGTGGGTGGGGGGATGGCCGGGCGGGGGGGAGGCGTACGAGTTTTAAAAATAAAATTTTGAAGTTAAAAATATTTTTAAAAAGCAAAATTAATTTTTTGGGGAGGGGATGGGGTTGGGGGGGGCTGGCCGGTGGTGGGTGGGTGGGTGGGTGGGTGGTATCAGGGATAGGGTGAAAAAGTAAAATTTTGAAATTGAAAATATTTTTTTAAAATTGAGATGGCTTTTCCAAAAAAAAATGTAATTTGAAATTGTAGGAGGGTTTTGGAAAATGTTTTCCTTAATTTTTTAAGGGAAGTCATTTTCCTTAATTTTGAGAAAAATGAGTTGATTTGAAAAACATTTTCCAAAACTTTTGTCCCAACCAAACATGGAAAAATTGAAAAATATTTTCCAGAAAATATTTTCCTTCATACCAAACACGCTCTTAGTATAGTTTCATTTTTTTTCTTGTAACTGTAGTGTTCATGTTATAGTTTTTTTCACATGATTAATTGAGATGACTTGTGTGAGTCCGCCACGAGCCAAGAGACACACATTGTTTACGTGAAAATCTCCTTGCTCAAGGGAGTGAAAACCACGACCTACCAGAGTAGGATTTCACCGACAACTTTACTAAAACACAAACTCTTGTAATCATAGAAATAAACCTCTTAATCTCTTCCCTCTCGTAACAACTCTATTACAAAACCTATATGCAATAGCTTTATCGCACTAAAACTAAACCAACTCTAGTCGATACACTATACCATTTCCCCAAAAATATACCTTTTCATTTCAAGAATTCATTTATTTTAAAGATAAATTTAGAACATAGCAAAATCTTAATATATTCCTTTAACTTCATGTTCCGTTGAACTATATCACATAAATTGTAACGATCGAAGATGGTCTAAGGCATTTTATGGATGATTCAGCCCATTATTTTAAGGGATGTGATTGGGCTATTTGGATATTTTGAGGACCCAAATATTAAAGGTTCAGACAAACGAGAATCACGTGTCTCACAAAAATAGTTCTAGAACGTGTTGTGTTGTCCCTATTTTATTTTATTTTAATATTACTATTATATACAGATAGAGAAAAATAAAATACAAAAAATGCACAATGCTGGTATAGTATAATGTGACTCATTGAGTAAATATCCAAAGAAATCTTATCTTTTAGCAATTTTTATGATATATACACATGGAATATACAAATTATAATGGACCAACAAAATAATTTTTTTTTTTTTGACAATCTTATTTAAAAACTTAAATCGTCATTGAACACACTTTTATTAAATGAGATATTCACGCATTTTAACATATTATTAGAGTAGATAGAGATGTTGTGAGTGAATCTCACGATCACCCAAATTTAAAAAAATTTCGACGTACTTGACCCTACGAGAGATGACCATACTACACAAAAATTGAGGAAAATCGCAAAACAGTTGATTCGAAACACCACAATTAAATCAAAAAATATGAGCAAAATGAAAAGAGAAAATTTGCAGAATGAAGAAATGTTTATATCTTCTCTTTAAGAGGGAGAGTTTTTACCTTGCACTCTGAGTTGGAATCCATTTTCTGCTTCTTCTTAGTGCTTGTGTTTCTCTTCTAATTTTGTGTGTGTTTTGTTGAGATGAATTTTTTTTATTTATTTTTTTGAGAAATGAATTGAGAGGAGGAAGGGGGAAGGTGTTTTATATAGAATACTATAAGAGGAGTCTATTTCTTGGAGCTAATTTTGGGGTTAGAATTAAACTAAAGATAAGAAAAATATATGTTTCAAAATGTTCTTTAATATTATAATTTTAAATTGTTAACTGAAAACCTGACATTAAAAAAATGTCAAAAAAAAATAATTAAAAAAAGAAATTATTGGAGTGTTTCTTCTATATATCTCAATTTCTTTGACAAACTTACTTTTTTAATTCGTTCTAAAAAATATCATCTTTCTATAATTGAATATCTCTCTTTTATTTTATTTATCTTATTGAAATGATTTATAACTATATAGATAGACCACAAATTTAAAAGTGTTCATTAATTAGATAGTGTCATATAACTTAAAACCATAAAAGAGTTTAATTTATTGATATCGTAAAATTTAATTCATTAATTAGATAATATCACGTAAATTAAAATGAAAAGTGTCATTTAGTGTTATTGTGACATTTGATTTGTAATGTGTCCCCATCATTGCTTAGTCAGGAAAATAAATAAATAAACAGTTGGCCACACATGGTATGTTTATAGCTTCAGAAGAAAAAAAGAGCGTTTTTAGAAATAAAATAAAGTTCGTCACACATCATTTTTTGTTTTTACGTGTTATAAATGTGTCATCGACTCATTTAAAAATTTAAATTATTTTTAAAAAAAAGAATATTATTTATTTAATATGTACCCATTCTTACGTGTGATTTGAGTTAAACACCTGATATTTTTTTTTTGTTAATGAATGACAAGGATTATTAAATTCATGCGACTATTAAATGAAGTTCCATTTGTGTCAAAGTTATTAAGGTTATTATATTTATTTTTATTTGTCATATTTTTTACTTTTCGAGAATAAAATTATTCGGATTTTAATTAATATTTTAAGTTATATATGATTATTATATTAGTATAAGATGAACTTTGTATAACTTTTGAATATTTAAATAATTTTAAATGTTAAATTGATCTAATTTCGTATAGCTTTAAAAATTAGTTGATTTAATTTTCAAAAAACGAATCGTGACAAGTAATAACCAATAAATAAAGATGGAAGTGAGTGTTACAAGCAACATTTTAACTATGAAATGGATGATTGAACTAGGGCTATCTTTATTTATTTATTTTTTAAAATAAAAAATTAATATGATACTTTTGCTTTCTGACTATCAATTTAATTAATCTTTAAAGCTAAATTAAACAAGAATAAATTTATTTTTTAAAATTAAAACTAATATATTTAAAAATTATATGAAAATACAATAAAATATTGCAATTCTTTTCATATTAATATAATTGAAAAATACATTTTAAAGATATTGTTCAAGCTTTACTTTACTGAATCTAAAATGTTTGAAAAAATTATATAAATTGAAATCGAAAAAATGATAAAGTTGTGTTGCACGAGATTCCTTTATCTAAGAGATATTTAAAAAGCTAGTTTTACCTACCCTAGCCACGCCCAATTGTTACCCCTAACATTATAGTAATAAAAATTTAAGGGTTTTACGTTTAAGCATTCTTTCTTTTCGATTATTGTTTGATCATTTTTGTTTAGAAAGAATATTTGATCGATTAGAACGTTTTTGTCACCCCCCCCACACACATAAAATGAAAGTTTAAATTTTTTATCATTTTGATAAAATAATTCACACTTGGGAGGAGGGGAGTTTGGTTGCTTCTAAAAGTAGATTTAAGAGTATAAAATAGGCTACTAAATTATTATTTTTTGCATCCAGCTGCCCCTTTATTAATAAGTAATATTATTATTCAAGCAACAATTTAATTAAGAAATCCATGATTTAGGGCAGTCTAATAGTTTTCAAATACTGATGGAAATTAAAATATTGAATACAACCAAAAACACGTACATGAATCAATAACGTAATTAACTAGTAAGGGTCTTTTTTCGTCCATTTTTATTTGTCGATTCTTTGATTTGACATACTCCTAAAGAAACATAAATAAAAGTGATGATTTATTTAGTCTTCTAAACTCCATAATCACACAATAATTAATAAAGATACACGAATAAAAAAAGAAGGAATGTAAAGATAGAGAATCATAGTCCTTTTTTTTCCTTCAATAAATGGTAATCCATCAACTTTATTTATTATCTCAATATCTTGATAAAAGATATTGTTGAAGATATTATAGGATCAATTTTGTGATATCAAGAATATGACAATTTGTAAATTGTACACAAGGACAATAAGATATAAATGAATTGACTGTGTGACAAGGCAATGACTAGGACTAACCAGAAAACACATTATCTATTATTTATTCCAACCATTTTGTATTTACACAAAGGTCGAAATCACATCTAAGCTATTCATTTTTTTGAATTTCATATTTACACTATCTTGTTTCTCAAACTAACAAGTGATAGATTAAATATAAAAATAAAAAAAATGAAATATCTTAAATGTGTTTTTGACACTTTATCTCTTTTCAATTACAAAAACCTCACCTTTTTCCACATAGAAAGATATTGTTCAACAAGAAGGTACAATCAACCATATTATATGAAGAATAATGCCATCTAGTTCTTCAACAAGGTGTTACATCTTGTGTTTGCATTAAGAAATCCATGAAATTATGTATGAGCTATGAATAGGTGGCTATTTCAAAATTAATAAAAGTTAAATTCTAGCTCCGCCACTGGGCTTATCAAGATAGATGTCTTTTATGTATATATGGAGAGAATCCTTAAAAACAGTGAGCATTAAGATTACAAAAAGTTGGATATACAATAAGAATGTTTCAGAAATGTAGTATGTGCACAATATTGTGTGCTATGACCAAATGTGAAAAAAAATATTCAAGATTTTACACATAATCATATATTGCTTAGTTCTGGAGGCTAGAGTTCAAGATCAAATGTTCCAAAAATCATGGCAAAATGCGCGAAAAGAGAGAAGGAAAATACGTACGATGGATGGAATAATTTTTTCCTATAGCTTCTCTAGTCAGAATGTTGAACTAGTTTCAAGTAACTTTCGATTATTTTTTCTTCTGAGAGATCGGTATAGTATCCTTTTCCCACAGAAATACCTTCTTCCATAGCAAGTCGCTCAACTTCAAGCTGCACTTGGTTACCACCAACTCTAGCAGGTTCCAGTAAGTTGCAAGCAACCTCAATTGTCCCACCTCCGTGAGTTAGCGCCATTGATTGAACTGATGGAAGTCCACCTCCTCTGCCACTGACTCTCTTTGCAATTTTACGAACAATGGATATGTCATTCGTGAAGACTGGAATGTTATAGTTGTCAACCCACCTTGTAGCTCCAATTGTAATGACACCTTTTGCTTGAGTCGCGTGAGGAGGACCCTCGTCAGGTTTTAGTTGCAACGTCTCTAATTTTGTCCCACCTATCCACTGGTTCTCACTTGAATTAGGATGGAAATATCCCAACTCCCTTCTGATTGAATCAAGTGACCTTCCCTCTTGCTGTGCTGCTCCATATAAGAAGGTTGGAACTGCAGTCTACGTTTAAGACCACTTTTAGTGACATTTTAAAACGAATAAAAAGCAGTAAAAACTTTGACAACGTAAAGCACAACTTCATCCTATTACCATGAACTGGATTTGTCGACACATAGCAAAATGCAACAAACACACAAAGTAATTGTGTTCAAAGAACGTAAACAGCACTTAGTCAAAGGCTATGATGGTAGGTATTAGAGGTTATCTCCACGATTTAGTAACATCATGCTTAATATCAGATCTTCTCCAGGAGATACAAAAATGAAAAAGGAACTTGCCTTAAGCAATAGCTTTTATAATGATTTGATCCATCAAAGGCTCAAAGCTGGTCCAAATACATCGTCCACTAGATCTCAAGTTTATGTATATCTCGGCATGTGATATGAGAGAAATGCAAACTAGCAATTATTTACAAACATCCTTAAGTAGCACTCAACTAAAGGGTATGATGGTACACCTATTTTTTCTATGATGGCAAATCCTTGTCCGTCGTATTTTCTGGCTCCTTCTCCTTTCATTTAGGTGCCACATCTTGAATTAGGATAGCCTCCATCATTGCCACATTCCGAAGTTTGCACTTCAGTACAAAATAAGAGTAAATACTCTAATTAATCCCAAAAACCTCACAAGGTCACTCCAAAGAAAGGTTCAACAAGTGTTTCCCAACATTTACTCTCTTACAAAAAAGGAAAGAGGTCATTCTCTTTGAAACGGACTAAAAGGGAAACTAAACCATTCTTTTTGAACCAGAGAAAGTATCATTTTAAATCTCTCAAATGAGGTTTTACGTGAAGTACCTGCAGAAACCACTACCAAAGGCATGTGGGAAAAACTAAGAATCTTGTATATGAAGAGGACAGTGGAAAACAGACTTTACCTAAAGCAAAAGCTTTACATATTTTGTATGGTTGAAGGTGCGTCTATACTCTTACATCTTGATGAATTTGATTCCATTCTTATGGATTTGAGTAATATCGATGCTGAAGTTAATGATGAGGATCAAGTTGTCTTATTACTTATTTCCTTACCCCGATCATTTAAGCATATTAGAGATACTTTACTTTATGAAAAGTATAATATCTCTTACCGGAAAATCAAATCTATATTAAAATCAAAAGAATAGAGAGATAGAGATATTACTGGGAAAGTAGTGTAACTCATGGGAAAGCTTAGTTGTAAAAGGTAGATATAATAAGAAAGAATCAAGTAGGGAGAGGTCTAAATCAAGGTCAATGTCCAGATACAGAAATGTGGCGCGCAAATATTTTCATAAGAAAGATCATATTATTTCTGAATGATATAAGTTGAAAAACAAAGAAGAGCATTAAGAAATCAAAAATGAGGATCAAAATATTGACCCCGCTGAAGCAAGTGTAGCTGTTGATGAGTCTGACAGAACAATATTTTTAGCTACTAGTAATAGTTTTAAATCTAACGATGAGTGGATTTTAGATTCGGGTTGTTCTTATCATATGTGTCCCAAAAGGATTTATTTACCATATACAAATATGTTGGAGTTGGAGTTGTCTTGATGGGAAACAATGCTCCCTGCAAAGTTTTTGGTAAATGTACAATTCAAATCAGAATGTACGATGGTGTGGTAAGAACTCTCAGCGATGTTATATATGTTCCTGACTTAAAGATCATCTCATTGGGCCCTCTAGAATCTCTTGGGTGCAAATACACAGGTGAAGGTGGACTTATGAAAATATCTATAGGTGCCCTGGTGATAGTGAAAGAACACAGATCTGGTACGTTGTACACTTTGTTGGGATCCACTATCACAGGTGTTGTTACAGTTTCTACCCAATCTGATTCCGACATCACCAAATTCTGGCATATGCAATTGGGGTATATGAGTGAGAAAGGTCTTCCATCCTCAGCAAAAGAAGAGGTCTTCTGTGTGGACAAAGTACCGGGAACATGGAGTTCACCGAACACACTGTGTTCGGGAAGCAGAAAAGAGTTAACTTTAAATTTCCAGCAATTCATCGAACAAAAGGTACTTTGGACTACATTCATTCAGATCTTTGGGGTCCTTCATGTACCCCGTCAAAAGGTGGTGCCAGGTATATGTTAACTTTCTTGATGATTATTCAAGAAAAGTTTGGGTTTATTTCCTGAAAAACAAAAGTGATGTTTTCTTAACTTTCAAACAATGGAAAGTTTTGATTGAGAAACAAACAGGATAACAGGTCAAGCGGCTTAGAACAGATAATGGCTTGCAATTTTGTAATAATGAGCTCTTTCTAGGAGTACGAAACAAGACAATATTTTGATAAGCCTATCGTTATTGTTAAATGATTTAATTGATTAAAGGTAGTTATCTACAAGGTGTCAAAATTCATTTTCTACTAGATCTTAAGCTTATCTAGAGCTCTGCATGTAATCTCGCACCATCTTTGCAGTGGTTTAATTGAAGTTTCAATAATGGCCCTAATGATGGAATGCTAAAGAGAACCATACATATCAGCTTGCTTGCCTCACACTAGTCAGAAGTCAAAACATCTTAAAGGAAAGTTTGTGGGAAAGAGATAAATTAAGCTCTGGGAAACGTTGATTGAAATAAGGTAATTATTTTTGATGAAGATGAAATAAGGCAATCGTATTAAACATTTAAACTCTTCTATTACATTTTGAAGAACTACTAAGTAGAAGATTATCCTATGAATGAAAGCAAGCATGGAAGTGGTGAAGCACCTTTTTTACATCATATGGAAAATTGACTAATGAAGAATTGTGATTCACTCAACATAGAATAATCAGCTATAGGCACCAAACACCATCCTAGTAGTAGCTTTTTCTCATGTGTCTCTTTCAAATGTAAGAACTATATACCACTCAACAAGCTGATTTCAAGTCCATAGCAGCATACATTAGTCACAAATATACGTGGATTAGTTTCATCATGCCTTCCCTATTCACTGTTCCAAAACTTATCTTCAATTTATATATAACTTTAAGCCTTCCTAATTCATGTGTGATTTGTCACTTTTGTGTTACAATTGCCATCTTTTGGAGCAGCCTTTAGAAAAATGAGTGAACTTTAGACCACAAAAAAAAGTAAATTAGTGACCAATGCAACACACCTAAATGTGAAAAACAGCCATTTATTTGTCCTTTATCTTTATACCATTGAACACTGAACAAGCATAGATGAAACACGATCAATACCTCTCTATTATAGCAACATTCAGAAATTAAAGACAAACAAACCTTAAAATTGACTATGGTTCTTCCATGGTTTCAAATCATAACACAATAAGTACTAATTATCATACAGTCCGTATCATATTAACCACATACTTATGCAACTCTTTTTTGTCAATATTATGATTAAAGGTTTTGAGAAGGAGAAAGATTGGTTACAACTTCAAATAAGAGAAGGAAATGCATCAACTACATCTAAGTATCCATGTTATTGATCTTCCTGTTAATGCAAAACAAAGACTCAATCTTTTTAGAGCAATTTCACTTCCAAGGGGCATAAGTCAAGTGGGACTATAAAAATATTTGAAGGAATCCCAACATTTTGGGTCAACTTGCACTCTCGACTAATTCCAAGGGTACATGCTAACTCCCACCAGTACAACTACCCGCAACTATGTCCACCAAGCCGTACAGAGGGAAAGAAAGCACGTTTCTGCCTCCCCTAAAATTTGAACCTTCACACCTCATGATTCTCAACCCCACTTCATTGATCACTTGGACGCAACCTTGGGTGCCATAAAATTAATCTTACTACTAATGCAAAAAGTCAATCTTTCTAGCTACAATAAATGCCAAACATACAATAAGCTTATATATCTATGCAAAACAACAAGATTCAATCTTTTGTAGCTACAATATGTGTACAGAGTTAGTACGCGTGAAATTAGTCAAGATGCACACAAGCTAGTAAGTACACCACAATTATGAAAAGAAGAAAAAAAACATCATTTATAAGGGGTGTGTGTAGATATCACTAAAAATATAAAAAACAAACCTTTAAGATTAGAACCAACTTCAAATGCCAAAGACTTAGCAGTGTCAGCAACCATTTCCAAAGAAGTTGTACCCAAGGGATGAAAACAGATATGGTCCACAACCCCAAGCCTAGGATGAGTTCCACAATGTTCTTGGAGATCAATTGTCTCAAATGCAGCTTTCACCATAGCAAAAGATGCATTCTTTAAAGGTAAGGAACAATACCCAGATGAAGAATTGGGTGAAATTTTGGAAACAAGGGTATATCCAACTCTGTTGTAAATCTCATCTTCAAATTTGTTGACAATGGGGGATTCTGGAAACAATTTGGCAGCTTTTTCAATTGATTCAAGAGCTCCCCTGTTTCTGCTTTCTGATATGTACACTTTGCAACAAGCCAACATCAATTTTAGCATTTTCTTTCTTCTTGAGATTAAATTTTTTTGGTTGAGTGTATGAAGAAATTGAGAGGTTATGGAACATTCATTTCTACACCACATGAACAATTTTGAGATTATTTGGAGTTTGGGCCAGTGATCTATGTTATCCATTGGGCTTTAATAGTTGTCCAAGCCCATCATTTTTTGAAGCCCATTTTGTAAATGTAGTTAATATGAAAATTGAAAAATTAGATGAGTCAGTACATTTTTTTTAAATAATTACCAGTTTTAGCGATTTTTATTTATTAGTATAATTTATAGAAATATATAGCAATACTATGATAAATTTGCACTATATAGTACAAGTGATTTATGCATGCAATATATGTATTATAAAGTGTTTAAAATATATTATACGTGTTTAGTAAAAAATTGACACAATGTATTATAAGTGTATTAAAATATGTAATGTGATCCATAATACTTGTACTATATGTTTTTTTTTATATAAATTATTCCAGTGAAAAAAATATTATTACTATAAATGATAAATATTTTTTTAATATAACATATTTATGTAAGTTTCCTATATCGACAGAAATGTACAAATAGAAAAATTAACAATTTCAGCTTCAATGTTTGATTGAAAAAAATTCAGCTTCAAAACTATTCAACATTAATTTTTTGTCCAAATTATTCCTGCCTATTGGAGTTCCAAACTTTTACATGTTATAATCTAATACAATGTACTAGAATTTAAATTTAGCTTTTACCTATTTAGCTTAATACCTATTTAGAATCATTTTGAATAATAGCTAAATATTAAGTGATAACTTAGCTTTTACCTTTTTGTCACGACTCATGAGCTACGTAGGACACTTTATATCCAATAGAGGTCAATTCGTTTGGGGTTGTAACAACAATAATATATTCATTATAATTTCATAAGTGAAGTCTGAAAAACGTGAATTAGAGATAAGAATTCTTAATAATTTTTAAGTTAAGGTGTAGAATAGTTCTACGGATTTATTCTTAGGAGTGAAGGTAGGCTTTTGTATCAGATCTGTTTGGTTCTACTCAATCATACTGCAATTACATAATGCTTATTTATAAAGGGTCAAACAACATAGTAATTGAGTTTGATTGCTTGTTGCTAAATATAAGGCCAAACCTTTTTGACCTATAGCTCACTGCAAAAATACTAAGGATTATGGACACTTGAAAATACGCACAAAAGTTTAATTCAATTTTTGAATTTAAAGTGTCAAATAAGAACACTTTATCATGTGTTCAGATGTTCAATTAGAACAAGTGATAGTTTAAGTTTCTAAATAAAACTTACTAACAAGTTTGAGAGGTGGTTGATGTATTACGTAAGCATAATGTATATCTCAATGATACATGTTATGCAACGGACATAAACATTCGACAACTTGTTTGAGATTGAAACATGATTATTATATTCGGTTTCTTACGTGCACATCAAATAAATAATTAGAAAATTATAGTTTTCCCATCTTTTCACTCTTTCACATCTTGGAGAGACGAGACTTTGTGCGGAGTAAAAACAACTTCTTTGCGTGCCTTCAAATAAGAAAATCTAGCCAATTCCACAACAACATATCTAGTGTAATCCCACTTATGAAACCTGAGGGTACAATATATCCAATGTAATCCCGCAAGTGTGACCTGGGGAGGGTAGAGTGTAAGCAAAGTAAGCAAATCCTACTCCTACATAGAGAAGTTATTTCTGGTAGACCCCTCCGCTCGAGGAAAAAATAAGCGGAATTAAAAATGTCAGAGCAAAATACTATAGGAAGCATGAAAAAGCATTCTCGAGAAAGGAGCAGTAACTACAAAAACAAATTGTACAGTCACCATGCGATGCACATGTTTCCTTCAAACTCTCTACTCTTCCTTAGCTCCTTATAGATCAGAAGTACAAATTCATGTGTCTCTTCTGCATGTAGAGAGAGAGAGAGAGAGAGAGAGAGAGAGAGAGGAAGCAGTTTGGGAACCATTTTGAGATGACAAGCAGCACTCATGCTGTGAAACATTAATCTAAATTTACTAAAGACAGCCAAGTGAGGCCATTCTTGTTAGGTTACCCACAACTCTTTACACATCTCCTGAAGGACATAAGATAAAGCAAAAGCATGAAAAGGAACCTGCACAGTCAAAACAATGGAAGATCATATGGAGTTCTACTGCTGCTCGCATTTGGTGCTGCCGTATTTGGAATTATGACTCTCCACAAGCTCAGGGACAGGCGCGTCTGCAACCTCTTTGTCAAGGAGAAAGAACGTGAACTCGATGGCCTTAAACTTCTCTTGCAGGTTCCTCTCTCTCCTCTGTGTGCGCTGAATGAAAAAAAGAAATCTTGTCCATGGCTAACATCTATTTACATGCAAAATTAGGAAACTATACTTCCCAATAGACTTCTGTTGTTAGACTTATTTTGATAAAGTATGCAAGGAATTACACTTGAAGCCATATCTGCCTCTACAAAGAACAACTAACTGAAAGAGGTCATGTTGCTTAATGGACTTAAAATAAACGGTTTCCAGCAAAATCTGATGTTCAATCAGATCAGGCGACAAATCACAGACCCTAGATGTTAAATCAACCATTGAATGAATAAAAGTGCATTTTAATTTCATAAAAGGGAAAAGATGGATGATAAATTTGAAAATCTACTGTGTTAAGCAGCTAATTGTACAAAGTAATCTATTATCAGTAGAGTTTTTCAATGAAACTAATAACAATAGGCATTGTCTTCTGCCACCATTAGCATAATTTTGTGTTTATTATGCTACCCAAGTTAACATTATTTGTTACCTGGGACAGAAAGAAAGAGAACAGGCAAAAGAAACCAGAAGGCAAATGGAGGACATGAAATCCAATCTACACTGGCTTGGGACGCAGAAAACGGATCTTGACATTAAGATATCAGAGATGAAGTCAACAATCTCTTCCCTAAAAGAAGAACAAAGAACAATTGAAGTTACTCTTGAGGAAAAGCAGAGTGAGATTAAGATGCTTAGGGAAAAACAGATGGAAACAAAGTCCAATGATTCCCAGGTTACACTACTTTCTGAAACTTTAAGACAGAGAGAGGTTGAAATTGAGGATTTAAAACACCGTCTTGAATTTTCACCAACAAAGGTCTTGTCAGTAAGTGCAGATCACCCATCAAATCCAGCAACAAATTTCACCACCGAGGCTGCTGGAAGAAGAGGCAACAGTCGAAGAAGAAGTGGAGAATTGCATGAATCCATCAAAATAGAAGACCAGGAAAATTCAGTAAAAGAGACAGACAACAAGGCCAATGAAGCTACCCATTACAAAAAGAAGGAACTCACTGGAGAAGGTGAAAACACAGGAAAAACTGGGGAGAGATTTGACAACAAACCGAAAGCTGGATACGGGAAGTCTAAGCAGCTGGAAACTTCTCAAAAAGATGTTCCACGCAGCATCACCACCATTTTTCAAACTAATAAAGGTCAAATACAAAACACTGACAATCATAAGAATAAGGAAGAATCTAACCTAGATGCGAAAACGTACACCAGTGACAATGCATCTAAGGAAAATGAGCATGATAGAAATCAATTGCAAAAGCAAAACACTGAAGTTGGAACGAATGACAAAGTAGTGACTAAGATAGAAATGCAAAAGAATTCAAACAGCAGAGGAACATCAAGAGTGAGCAAGGACCACATGAGAACCACAAGAGGGAAGAGACGGCAAATAATTGCTAAGCACCAAGTAGATGAAAGTGGCATGCAGCTGGAAAGTCGTGGAATTGCTAGCATGAGAAACAGAAAATTCTTGAAAGTAAGAATGGGAACTGAAAGGGTCGCGAGGGTTGGAGGCAGTATACTGGAAATAAGGGACCATCAGAAAGACAACGAAATGGACGTGGACATGAGGAAGAAATCTGACGAGGAGGATTACGGGATAGAAATGACCAAAAAAATTCAACAAGGTGAAGATTCAGCATTACAAAACAATAACCAGATAAGGTCAGAACAAGGAGCAAATCCAGATACAGGGAGACACAGAATGCAAGATGTTGGCACAAATCATGATGATAGTCCACCTGGTAAGACACGGCCAAACCCTAACAATTTAGCAGATGCAGAGGAATGGAACCGAGATGTCATGAATCATGACATGACTCAGAAGATTGAGAAAGAGCAGGAAAGAGAAGTCAGCAACAAAGAGACTGAGCTGCTCCAGAGTTCTGAAGAAGAAGGGTTCGCAAATACAGCTCTTTCAAAGAAGAGTAGCATCACAGAAGAGGCCAGAAATCAAAAAGCAGATGAAGTAGTACAATCAGAGGAAATAATCAGCACCATCAGAGAAGATACAGAGCCAAGACAAGCTCAAAATCTTTCAAATTCTTCTGATCATGTGACAATTGCTGAAAGGGATGTCAAAGAAGATGACAACCAAGAGGTTGACTATTATCAGGAACCAAAAGAAGCGGAAGATCATTCTGGAGGATCACAAGATGCCAGAAATCAAAAACCAGATAACACTGAACGAATGGAAGGAGAAACCGACAGAGTCAGAGAAGATAGAGACCAAAAGCATGCGCTCAATCTTCATTATCCTTCCAACCATGTAAGAACTGCTGAAAGGGATTTAAGAGACGATTACCTTGAAGTTGAGAATGATAAGAACACAGAAGAAGAGGCAAGCAATACGACAGGCTCTGCTGAGGGAGAAGATGGGGACCACAACGATGAGGTCTGAACTTTAGTCTAACAGCAGTGCAAGAAAGTGTTATCATTATGCTCCATTCAGATCACTGAAAGTATTCATAACTAAGCTAGCTTAGGGAAATACTTCCATTTCTATCCCCAGCTGTTAAGTTTAGGCATTTGTTGCTTTCATTCTCTAATTACTTTATGTCATTTCTAAACAACTCAATGTCCCCAGCCCACACACTCACCCCTCTGATCAAAACCACATGCACACGAAAAAGAACTCATGCCCTCAAATAGCTATTGGAAAAGGAAAATAAAAAAAAGCATAACCAGGTACTATAAAATAGAGCAAAGGAAGAAGAAAGCCTCCTCAAGTTCACTGGGTAAAGGCAAAATCGAGCCATTTAACTTTTAGCCCCATGGTTTTGGAAGACAAGTAAATGGTAAGAATACAGATTGAAACTAAAAGACCCTTACGAATGTCTCATAACTGTCATTAGCTATTCACAGATTGCATGACATTCAAACTACGGGGTCTGAAATGCATGTGTAATTTAGACACTGCATAAGCAAGACGAAGATATCCAAGAGAAGTTTTGTCTACGAGTAACTAGCTCAAGAACTCTAATTGTCATTTATAACAACAGGATGAAGCCAATACAAAGAAAAAAAAGGAACTTATGTCATGTCCACCTATTGGATTATTAGAGAGAAACTTTGAGACCTAGGACTTGAGAAATTCTCAACCATGGGATAACACCCTGTGAATTCACACCTTACTGAGCTGATTGCACCAATGTCTGCAAAAATAAGAAATAAATACGAAGTGTATAGCATTACTCACGATCAAAGAAGGTTCCCCTTCCTAGGAAATAAAGAAGGATTTACAAATGAATTGATTACTTTTCAGTATATAATCGCTTTCACAAAAAATAGGCAGCAACTATTTCTAGTAGCAACTATTAATGCTCCACCCCCATCCCCACCCCGATAAAGGCATATTATACTCTTCGTTCCAATTGATAGCACACTCGTTCTAATTTGTGTACTTATACCATTCTACTAATATCAGTGCCTTGTACTCCTGTCACAGGTTTCAAAAAATCAAATCCATTTTACAAATCAAATTTGAATTATGATGTCAGTTCTTTTAATAATCAAACTAAACTTTCTTACCACTTCAACTTTCATATTTTCTTCAACTAATGTGCCAGAGTGGCTACTTTTGCCCCGTTTAAGCTTTCAATTCACGGACAAGTAAGGTCCAAACCAAAGCCAAAGCTTCCTTCACTATGAAAGAAAGAGAGTGCCACAACTATTATTTCAAAAGCTCGGAAACTCCTTCTACACCAGTGCCTGACCATTGAACTTCTCCAATCAATACACATTTGCTTTTTCCAAATCACAACATACAATTAGTTTTATGTTAGTTTAGTGCTGGTCAATCTATTTAGGCGGAAAAAATACATAAAGTTGGAAAGGACAGTTTCAAGTGTCTCAATATACGAGAGACGCTCTCTTCCCTTGGTAAAGTGGAATTTAAGATCTCAATAAGTCATTTCATCAACTAACAAAAGTACTTGGAGCTTAGAGGCACTGCAGCAAAGGAAATAGGAATACAGGCGAACATTTCAATCTTTGCATATATAATTCGATTTTCAAATCAATCACTATCCTTGTTACAAACACCAAACTTTACAGTAATGCTGTCAACCTGTTTAGTTCAAAAGGTTGTGCTTGCTGCACAGATGCTGCTCTCGCTAAGCTATTAGGGTAACTGGACACATGGTGAAACTGGGCATACCTCTAATCTAAGTGTCTGGAGTACGAAGTAAATCTGGAGCAACTCTACCTTCCCTTTTGGGATTCTTCTTCCTCTTCCTCTCCAAACTGGGCTCTTTTGTTTTGAGTTCATTGCAGAAGGACCTCAATGAGGCAGCCAGGTGATCATTCCGATGTGCGGAAAGAATAACGTCTTCCATGTTTACGGACTTACGACCAGCATGCTGTGCAAATAATTCTAGGTCTTTTGATAGCTGTTCTGCAAACTTGAAGGCTAAATCAGATATACAAGTGATGATCGGTTGAGAAACCTCCATACCGCATTGTTTGGCCTCATCTTCGGCAATGGAGATGGTGCATAATCGGAATCGATCTCGGAGTAAGTCGGTCACAGCTTCTTCCTCGTCTCTCTCTACATCACTTGCCATTCCTCCGTCGAGATCCTCCATTGTAGGAGAATTGTTGAGCATATCACACTCGCAAACTCCCTGCCGATTGCGAAGGATGCGCGGGAAACAGGACGGTCGAAAAGTTTGGGAAAAAAAAAAAGGAACTGCTTGTTATGAATGGGCCGAGGCCTGTTATACCAAAACAGCCAAATACCATATTAGGAGTTATGCGTTGGATCCATGTTAATAAGTAACACATTCTAGGGATAATCAATTTAAAAATAGATAAGTGTGGTAAATAATAACAATTTGTGAATGTCTATTATATCCCTCTTATGCCTATAAAAGGCATTGCAATCTTTATGGAAAATACACCAAAATAAGGAAGATTCAAGTTTCCTATTTTATCTCTCTACTACATAATTCTCTCCTTAATTGCTATTAAGTTTAATTTCAGTACTTAGTCTTTATTTTATAACACGTTATCAGCACGAGACTTTGTTATATCAAAGTTTGAAGACTAAATTTGAAGGCTAAGGTATTATTATTTTTCTTCTTTTTATTGGCTAATCTTACTAAACTTGAGTTCGTTGTCCTTCAAAGTTCGGGGCAAGAACTACCTTTCATGGGTATTGGATGCTGAAATCCATTTGGATGCTATGGGTCTTGGAGACACCATTAAAATTGAAAATAAAGCATCAAAACAAGACTGTGCTAAAGCAATGATATTCTTACGTCATCATATTGACGAAATTTTGAAAATTGAATATCTCACAGTTAAAGATCCACTCGTTTTGTGGAATAATCTAAAAGAAAGGTATGACCATTTGAAAATGGTCATTGGCACGATATGATTGGATGAATTTAAAACTACAAGACTTTAAGTCTATTCATGAGTACAATTCTGCCATGTTCAGAATTACTTCTCAATTGAAACTATGTGGAGCTACAGTTAATGATGTTGATATGCTGGAAAAAACGTTCTCCACATTTCATGCCTCGAATGTGCTTTTACAGCAATAATATCGAGAAAAGAGTTTCAAGAAGTATTCTGAACTGATTTCTCATCTTCTCGTGGCTGAACAAAATAATGATTTGTTAATGAAAAATCACGAGAATCGTCCCACTAGATCTACACCACTTTCTGAAGTGAATGAGGTGTACGCCCACCACGCTAGGCGTGGAAGAGGCCGTGGACGTGGACGTGGACGTGGTCGTAATTACGACCAAGAGCGAAATCCTTTTCCCGGTGTTAATCATTCACCAAAGAAAAATAGTCATCAAAGGGGAAAAAGAAAAGATGAGAAACGTGAAACAATTAAAATAAATTATTTTTGATGTGGTGGAAAGGGTCATTATGCACGTGATTGTCGTACTCCTAAACACTTGGTTGAGCTTTATCAAGCATCACTAAAAAGGAAGGATAAAAATCCCGAAACTAATTTTATCACTGATTATGTTGACATCACACACTTGGATGTGGCGGATTTCTTCACACACCCTGAAGGAAAAATAGATCACTTAATTGGTGACGGTTCTGTGAATATGGAAGAATAGTAATGGTTGAAATTTACTAATGTTA
This sequence comes from Solanum sitiens, assembly GCA_016801875.1. Classification (NCBI taxonomy): domain Eukaryota; kingdom Viridiplantae; phylum Streptophyta; class Magnoliopsida; order Solanales; family Solanaceae; genus Solanum; species Solanum sitiens. The sequence goes on from JABWTJ010000080.1 coordinate 777,082, forward strand.
TATTTGTTGTTTTGTATTGATCATAATTGAGTCCATTCTTTTAGAAACACCAGTGGAAAGTGAGTTGGAATATTATGATTTGAAAAGGAATTGAAAAATATTAACATTATACTTTCCTTTAACTTTTGTGGTCATAAAAGAAAAATGTATAAGTAAGACCACTACCTAAATTGGTTAGTGGAAAACACCTTTTCTTTTTTTTTGTCACTCAAATGTTATTTTAAGATAATAAATTATATTAATACTTATTTTAAACATACTAAACTAAATCAAATTTAGTGTTAAAGATTTGAGTGATAAAAATCTTATGCATTATTAATGATTCAAATATCATTTTAACATTTACATTATTTCTTAAATATTTAACAAAAGATAATTAATCATTTAATATAAATTTATTTCTTTACTTTTGAAGATATGGATAATTCTCCAAGCAAATTATTAAATTATGAAGACATTTGCTTGATTGATTCTGGTACAACACACACGATATTTAAAAATGAGAAATATTTTTCTCATTTGAGTATGGGCAATATGAATGTTACTACAATATCTGGTAGTACTAATTTGATTAAGGGCTCCGAAAGAGCCATTATAATTTTGCCCAAGAGAACTAAACTCATAATAAATAATGCCATGTTTTCTCCTCAATCTCGGAGAAACTTATTGAGTTTCAAAGATATCCGTGAAAATGGTTATCATATCAAGACAATTGATGAAATGAATCTTGAATATCTTGGTGTAACCAAAAATGTCTCCGGGCAGACATATGTTGTAGAAAAATTCACGGCCTTATCTTCTGGATTGTATTGGACAAAAATTAGTGCAATTGAGGCACATTCTATAGTAAACCGGGGGTTTACTGATTCCAATACTTTCGTATTTTGGCATGATCGTCTGGGACATCATGGATCTATAATGATGAGACGAATTATAGAAAATTCAAATGGGCATCCATTAAAGAAGTTGAAAATTCTTTTAAATGGTGAATTTTCTTGTGATGCGTGTTATCAAGGCAAGTTAATTGTGAGACTATCACCAACAAAGGTCAAAATTGAGTCCCCTACGTTTTTGGAACGTATACATGGGGACATTTGTGAGCCAATTCACCCACCGAGTGGGCCATTTAGATATTTTATGATCTCGATAGATGCTTCCTCTAAATGGTCTCACGTATGCCTATTGTCATCTCGCAATTTGGCATTTACAAAATTGTTGGCATAAATAATACGATTACGGGCACAGTTCCCTGATAATCAGATTAAGTCTATTCGCCTTGATAACGCTGCAGAGTTTTCATCCCAAATATTCAATGATTATTGTCTATCGATTGGGATAAGAGTTGAACATCCTGTAGCTCATGTTTACACTCAAAATGGTCTGGCTGAGTCATTAATTAAACGACTGCAGTTGATTGCAAGACCATTACTTATGAAAACTAAGTTGCCCACTTCTGTGTGGGGTCATGCAATTTTGCATGCTGCAGCACTTATTCGTCTCAGGCCGACAAATTATCATAATTTTTCTCCATTACAATTGGCTTTGGGTCAACAACCCAATATATCTTATCTGAGAATTTTTGGATGCGCTGTTTATGTGCCGGTAGCACCACCACAGCGCACTAAGATGGGTCCCCAAAGAAGGTTAGGAATATATATTGGGTTTGAATCGCCCTCTATTATTCGCTACCTTGAGCCATTAACTGGAGATATGTTCACTGCTCGATTCGCAGATTGTCGGTTTGATGAGACACTTTTTCCAAAATTAGGGGGAGAAAATAGTGAAATTAAAGGAGAAATTTTGTGGAAAAATCCATCATTGTCTCATCTTGATCCTCGTACTTCCATTTGTGAGCTAGAAGTACAAAAGATCATTCATTTGCAGAAAATCGCAAATCAAATGCCAGATGCATTTACAGATTTGAAAAGGATTACTAAATCACATGTTCCTGCAAAGAATATCCCAATTCGAATTGATGTCCCCGTAGGACCATCAACTAGTGTCATAGCTAATGAGTCAAAAGCACGCCTGAAGCGTGGTAGACCATTAGGATCAAAGGATCAAAATCCTAGAAAAAGAAAATTAAAAGATCAAAATGACACTATGGAAAAAAAAACTCACATAGAAAGTCAAGATGTGAGTAATTCTGATATCCTTGGAGGAACCAATGAGCTTGAGACTCAAGGAAATAATGAACTATCCATAAAATCAAGTGATCATGAAACAAATCTAAATCGCTCAGAAATAGCGGTGGATTATGTTTTTGCATACAATGTTGCATCAAAAATTATGCAAAATTGTGAGGATCTTGAACCTCAATCTGTTGAAGAATGTCGACAGAGAAATGACTGGCAAAAATGGCAAGAAGCAATTCAATCAGAATTGGATTCACTTGTCAAGAGCGAAGTTTTGGGGTCTATAGTACAAACACCTAATGGTGTTAAACCTGTTGGCTATAAATGGGTTTTTATTCGGAAAAGAAATGAGAAAAATGAAATACAAAGGTACAAAGCACGTCTTGTTGCACAAGGATTTTCTCAAAGGCCCGGCGTCGATTATGAAGAGACATACTCACCCGTTATGGATGCAATAACATTGCGTTATCTCATTAGTTTGACGATCCATGAGAAACTTGAAATGTATTTGATGGATGTGGTTACAGCCTACCTTTATGGATCACTCGATAATGAGATATACATGAAAATTCCCGAAGGATTCAAAATGCCCAAAGCATACAGTTCAAAGCCTCGGGAAATGTACTCAATTAGATTGCAAAGATCATTGTATGGTTTGAAGCAATCTGGACGCATGTGGTATAACCGTCTTAGTGAGTATTTATCTAAGGAAGGTTATATAAATGATGCGATTTGCCCATGTGTGTTTATAAAGAAAACAATATCAGGGTTTGTTATACTTGCTATTTATGTCGATGACATAAACCTTATTGGAACTCCAATGGAACTTCACAGGGCAATCGATTATTTAAAGAATGAATTTGAGATGAAAGATCTCGGAAAGATAAAATTATGTCTTGGTTTGCAAATAGAGCATTTGACAAACGGTATTTTTGTTCATCAAATCATTCTGAGATAATAGCTATTCATGAGGCAAGCCGAGAATGTGTGTGGTTAAGGTCCATTATACACCTTATTCGAGAAAAATGTGGTTTGAAATGCGACAAAGTACCCACAACCTTATATGAAGATAATGCAGCATGCATAGCACAACTCAGGGGAGGATTCATAAAAGGCGATAGAACGAAACACATTTCACCAAAATTTTTCTACACACATGAGCTTCAGAAGAATGGTGATATCAACGTACATCAGATTCGTTCGAGTGATAATGTGGCTGATTTATTCACCAAGTCTTTGCCAACCGCAACTTTCGAGAAGATGAAATACAAGATTGGAATGAGAAAACTTGGACAACTAAATTATGGTTTTCATCAGGGGAGTAAAATACGCGTTGTGCTCTTTTTCCCTTAATCAAGGTTTTATCCCACTGGGTTTTCCTGATAAGGTTTTTAATGAGGCAGCAAGTAATGCGTATTAGGATCAACTATTTACATTTGTTACTTTACTAAGAATTTATTTTAAATGAACATTCAAGGGGGAGTGTTGTAAATAATAACAATTTGTGAATGTCCATTATACCCCTCTTATGCCTATAAAAGGCATTGTAATCTTTATGGAAAATACACCAAAATAAGGAAGATTCAAGTTTCCTATTTTATCTCTCTACTACATAATTCTCTCCTTAATTGCTATTAAGTTTAATTTCAGTACTTAGTCTTTATTTTATAACAATAAGTAATTAAAAATAGAGGGAGTGAAATAGATTTATCGATCAAAATGTTTTTTTTTCCCCTTTTTCACTCAAAAACACTATCATAGATTAAATAATAAGTAATAAGTAGGAAAAATTGTATGAAATATCAAACTATTAATTTAAATTAAACGTTATAGCTATGGTTTATTTTAATTGTAATTGGAATAAATATCATTTGATTCGGTATACAATTAGCCATTTTCGGTATATAATTAGTCGTTTTATACATTTCAGTATAAAATGTGTTTGTGTTTTTATAAAGTGAGAGAAAAGTGTATATACAAATACAAATACATATATTTTCGTCCTATGCACTTATAATTATATAAATACAGATCTTATTATACAAATGTATAAATGAATTTATACAAAACTGAACAATTTTTATAAAATTGGGTGTTTCTAGCGAATTATACAAATTAAAAGCTCTATAGCGAACATAAAATTTGTTATGCAGTGCAATTATGCAAACTATAGTTATAACATACAAATATGATTTTTATTATTACTATATGTGAAAGTTGCTCTAAGTAGTTCATGGGTTCCTAATTACTTATTCATTTTTTCTTTTTTAATTGTCCTTATTTACTTGTCCATTTTGATAAATCAAGAAAGGACAAAAAAATTTTTATCGATTATACCCTCAATTAATTACTTTGAAAAAGTAGAACTACTTGAAAATCTTAAATTTTTAATTCATCTACTTCATAATTAATAGGGGTAAAATGGTAAACTCACTATGTCAATCATTGTTTTCTTAATAGATATGTCAATTCAAAAGTGAACAAGTAATTATGGACAGAGGGAGTATATAGTAGTCTATCTTTTAATTATTATGCTTTAAAAATAGTTCCTTCACTCGTAAAAATTCACTTTTTATGTTATAATTGTTACTCATAATAGTAAGATTTGCATACATTATATCCTCGTCAAATCTCACTTAGTAAGATTTTCACTAACTATGTTGTTGTTATTATAATAAAAAAAAAGTTATGGTAATTAATACTCATATTTCACAACATATTGATTAAAATTCATAATAGAAAAATCTCACATCCGTGAAATGATAAGTATATAACGAATAAACTATAATTCAATTATGTTGATGTGATTAATTGTGAAGGAATTTAAACATGTTAACGAGCAACATTCAGTAGTTAGATGAATATGTAATAAATCCAGTTCACGTAATTGAGTGCTCTTTTTAGGATTGGAGGAAGAATTAAGCGCAATTGTAGGACTTCTTTGTGGTATGATAGTATATTTATCAAAGAAAACAGTTACTCGCTCTACTTTATTGAGAAAGGAGGCAGTGAAAAAGGGGTGACTATCATACAGAAATATGGCTAATAAAGTAAGATAGCGAAACTTATTTTTTTTTTAAAAAAAATAGTGATTGAATGATTTGACGATATCAAAGCTATTTGTAACATTGACTTATATTTTGAATTTTTGATAATGTGACATATATGAAAAGTGAGTAAGGGAAAAAATTGAAAGAAGTATAAACTTATGACTTATATAATCTACTACTAATTATAATTACTAGGTGTAGAGAAATATGGCAAAAAAATGTGTACATTTTGATAAAGTTAGAAGCAATTATCTTTCAGAAACCGACCATAGCTCAGTTGGTAGAGCGGAGGACTGTAGTGGGCATAGCCTATCAGCTAATCCTTAGGTCACTGGTTCGAATCCGGTTGGTCGGATTTTTATTTTTATAAAAATAATACAACAAATTTTGAATATGCAATCAATTTTATTTTATTTTTTTATAACCGAAGTTATTAAATTGAAGTTAAGCTATCAATAAAAATTATGATGGAACGGATATGATTTCTTCACTCTTAACTTGAGGTTTTGGATATAAAAAAAGTTCTCGTTAAAAAGGTTTCTCCCTTAAATAGGCCTTACTCAATACAAATCTGAATTAATTGATGTTCCAATACGAATACCTCACCACTATCTTCACACTTGCACTAAATTAATTTGTGTACGTCACTATATACATACAAGGGATAAAATAAACAAAATAATGCTACTGTTGTTTCTACCTTTAGAAAGTTGAATACATATATGTTAAGAAGTTCACTAAGAAGTTCACTAAATATGTACAAATATTAAATTTAGAATTTAGATATTAACACTCGAAACTCATCGTTCTCAGACTCAGTACCCATAAAATTGAAATTCTGACTCAGCCTCTCTCCGATAGTAAATCCTTGAGCATTTGTCTTGTGAGATCAAATGATTAAACATATACCATTCTCTTCTCTTTTTTGCAGTACTATTCTTGTTGTTGTCTTAGTTGGATAATGCTGCATATTAAATACCTTTCTTGACTCTGCCAATATAAAACACAGCAAAGATTTACAAAGAGATCTCAAATGTTAATCTTATCAAGTTATGTTCAACGTACTAAAGGTTCTTTAATCTTGTGAAACATGTCACGTTGAAAGTTGAAACTAAAAAATTGTCATAAAACAGAAATGAATATTCTTTTTTGAAACAGACTAAAAAGGAAAGTAAGACAGATAAATTGAAACACAGGGAGTATATCATATGAATTAAATAAGTAACTTTGTATAATGCAAGCAATGAAGTTGATTAAATTGAAAAATTAACCTCTAGTGTAGAAATATTTTTGAAAAGCTCCAAGCATTCTTCTAACAACAACTTCTCTTGTACAACTACCTCTGCCATTTCCTTCATTACTTCTGCTGTTTTTTCAGCCTGATTGAAAATTTCAAGCACGTTAAACTACCTCGTATAAACTTTTATATTGTCAACATATATAAATTAAATCCGAGACAATATAAGCAATGCTAGAAACTAGAGCAACCAAAATCTTACTCCTGATGAGAAATTGGATAATCTCAACGTGATCGATGTAGATACATCTGATGCATGTTGAAGAGCAATAATAGCCGATTGTGGTTCCACCTACAGGCTTAATCTTGTCAGTGAAATGCTCCGTGGCATATACGTAGCCACATAAAGTGAAGGGTGGTTAGTTGAACATCATCCATCGGAAAATTATAACACAGATCAAAAGTTACTTTTTAGACATGTTCGCCATTGGACTTACCGTTGCTCCTTCAATGAGAGGAACCCTACACAATGCTGATTGTAAACAATCTACGGAATTTGACACTGCTGAAGAATGCTGCCTTTCAATCGAACCCCATCCTTCTAGTAACTTTATCTGCACAATACATCGTGAAAAAAAATTGTGATGGTTTTTGTTACTGTCTGGCCAATATTCGTCAAGGTTAAATTAGTTCTTACTTGAGAATGAAGAACAAAACTCAATTTCATTTCCAGGTTTTGCCTCTGTAGCTGCAATTTTTTTTGTACCACAGATTGTCTCATTTTTATTAAACCATCCCAAGCATATACTAAATTTGTCTAAGAGAAAAAACAAATAAACAAGGTCAAAAATTACATTTTATAATAATATATTAGTAAAATTTCTGACTCTGCCACTGAGGCACTGACCTCAGCTTGTTTACTGATATTGTGATGGACTGAATCAGCTCTGGCATTTACATATCTCCACTGCAACAATTTGTTATGAAGTATCCTTAAACGATGAACGCTCTCCGTCATGCCTGGCCTAAGAGGAGATGCTGCACCAGAAGAAAATTTCTTACCTTTGAGCAATTCAAGCCCCATGCTAAGCAAATTCCCAACACTTTTCCCTTTAGAAGGACTCGTAGGAGGCTTCATATTCGACGTAAGAATCCCTCTATTTTCAATCAATACAGGAGGCGAATTCGGCCTTCCAGGAGACAAAGTCCATTTAGAAGTTTTACTGTGAAGTGAAGTAGCAGCCCTTTGTATTGGATTTTTGAATTTGAGTCCTAATTTCGGAGACTCTGGCTTTGGAACACTGCAATCTGAACTCAATCTTCGCGATTTGGATAACGTATCTTGCATAGACTTAGATGGAACTTCGATACCAGACTTTCGTGAACTTATTGTTGGTGCCATATACCCAAAAACAGGGGAATCAAAACTGTTATTTGAACAAATGTCACTGTATTCGGATTCTGATTCATTTGCTATAATATCAGATAAAATATCTGATCTAATTCTTGCTGAATTACATCTTCTTCCAAGCGAATTCGCATCAACAGAAAATCTTCCAGGGGCAATCTGGTCAGAATTACCATCCGATAAACTCGAAGACTTGGATGAATTATTCGAAAATCTCCCTGGAAACTTGATTTTTCCAGATCCACCAAAAAACGATCGTCTTTTCTCCTTCTCTTTAGTTCTTTCCTTCTCATTCTCAAATCTACTAAACCCTGTGCAGCTCTTTTGCTTACTTAAAAACAGGGGATGAGAATTTGAATCTGAATTTTCGCGATTTTTTCGCTCTTCAACGTCTTTTAATCTCTCATTTCCTAAGTGATTACCAAAAGTATCCATGATTGAACTCGGAGAAGAAGAAGAAGACGGCCAAAGCTTACCCATTAATCCCGATTTTTCGAGACTTTTATGCTTATTATTATCAGTTGATGATCTTGTTTTCGATACTATACTTTCTGGAGACTGATTTTTATCATCAATAATTGAAGAATTTGAAGTTGGAGATAAATATCTTGAACTTACTTCTCTAGATTTCGGTTTTTTTGGCTTCAATGAATCACCAAATCCCATATTTTCATAGTTTTCCTTCATAGCAACAAACAAAATTAGCAACAAAACAAACAATAATCTCACAAAAGCAAAAAATATAATTTTTTTTTTTGTTTATTAGAGAAAATGAATGAAGCTAAAAACAAATACGTAAAATGTGGCGGCAACTTAGATGCTTAAGCCGGTTTCTAGTGAATATATATTGTGAAGTTACGGAAAAAGGTTTTAATGCCCGTTTGGATTGATTTATTTTAGGTATTTTTAAGTTAAAATAATTTTTAAACAGTTTTGAAGTGTTTGAGTAAAGTAAAAAAGTAGTTTATAAATACTTATTTCAAAGCCAAAATAACAAAAATAAATTAAAAATCATAAGTTAGAAATCCTAACTTATGACTTTTGACTTATAAATTATAAGCCAAAAACCAATCCAAACAGACATGATTTTTGGTGAGAAGGTGAAAGGGTAGTATTGGGTTTTTAGATTGAAAAGTAAAAATTTGAATGTCTGTTGACTTGGATAGAGTCCTTAAGAAAACAAATGACATAGATAATGATTAATTTTTGGGGTTAGGAGAAATTAATGGTATTTAATTTTTTATTTACAAAGAGTGATGTTTTGGGAGTCTGTTTGATTAACTTAGCCGGCATTTTTAGTATTAGCAATTTAGCATAATATGGTGCCACTTGTGGCTTTTAAGTTTGAGATTTAACTTATGCTATTTAATGTACTTGGTTGATGGTTTAAATATAGGTTTTGAATCAAATTTTATAAATTTATCTTTAAATATATGATTAACGGGTAATGCTAAATGGCCAGAAAATTTTGGCCAGATTTTGGCCAGAAATGTAAAAAAGACTAAAATAACCTTATTTTAAGTTTTACATTTATTTCCTTAATACTTTTCCCTCCAAACAAAATTAATTTTTGTCTATTTCCCAAATTCCTTGGACTACTAAAATATTAACTATTTGGCTGCCAATGAAAATGAAAAATGTTTTTTTTTTTTTTTTGTAGTTTATCTTTAAAAATAAGTATTGTTTAATTAATCAAAAAAATGTACACTTTAATTAAAAAAATATTTTTGTAATTTTATTTTTATACATTTATATTTTTTTTTATTATATTGCAAATTATGTTCTACATATACCCCTCCTCCAAACTCAATTATGATCCTAAGGTTTCAACTTTGAAAAATTATTTTTTCGCTTAAAATAAATCTCTTTATTGAAAAAAGACAATTAAATTTCTCATTAATAATAACTAAAAATGATTATCTTATCTACTAAAGATTATACTTAATTATTTTATAATAAAAAAATTGTAAAATATAGTAATTAAGCATAGATTAAAAAAATTAATTAAATTCTTCTTTAAATATAATCAACTAAATAGATAAGTCTATATAATGGACATATTTTGAGAGAAAAATTATATTAAAATTTTGATATTTTTAAAAATAATTGATGATAAGACATTAAAAACTATGTCATAAATAACACATTATTTTTTTTATATTATAATCATTCCGTACAAGAATTAACATATATAGAAAATGGTGAAATTATTTCACTAATTTTAACAATGAATAAATAATCCAGTTATTCGAATAGTATTAATTAAGTGGATATTTCAAAACAAATGAATAAAAGATCACTCAATACCTACTTATCAATTATAATACTTTAAAATAGATGTATTTTATGTATATATTAATTTACAATATGTTTAACATGTATAAGTAAATTATAACATAACTAGGATATATATGTTTTAAAAATTATTTTCATTTATCTAAAATTTTTATATTTCAATAACGACAATCAAATCTCAAAATACTTTCGAGTTGATAGACATCGACACATTATAAAATCCAAAATTTAATTTTCTTAAAACATAGTAATCAAATATGTAATTAAATTTTTTTAAATATGTAGTTTAATTTTTAAATATGTTGTTGTAAATATGTAGTTTAATTTTTTAAAACATAATAACCAAACATAAACTTTAAATATGTAATTTTTCAACATTAATGTGTAGTTATCTTGGGTTGTTGTTAAATAGGATCGACACTTATAAACCGTATGATTTTTAGTATTTCTTTAATGTGTTGATGTTTATCAATTCTAAAGTATTTTGATTTTTGATTGTTATTATTGAATTATTTTACATTATATATATAAAAAAAGTATTTAAAATTTAATTTAAATAATTATTTAAATAGGTAATTTAAATTTATTTATATAATAAATGCAATAAAATTACTTAATTTTAAAAAATATTAATCCATTCAAAACAAATATTAATTTGAAAGAAAAAAATAATATTGTGACCACAACTATGTATACTTAATATTTTTGCAGATCATTTAATAGCAAACATTTTTAATAAATAACAAATAATACTACTAAAGAAAAATATATATGTGATGAAACTTAAATCTAGTTCATGTTAAATTTGTATTGTCATTGTCATCGGAGAACTATAAAGATGTTTTTCTTTCAAATTTTTTTATAAAGTATATTTTGAAAAATCATAAAAAACTCTCTATATCCTTTTTATGTTATTAAATTTTTTTAATGAAACACCATCAAAAATTTTATAATTTTTTTTGTATATGTCTCTAGTAGTGAAATAAAAAATAAAAAATAATTTTAATGAGTCTTTTTTGTGTATGACATGATTCATATGTTATCGAAAATATGAAGATAATCACATAATAGAGGAAACATGATGATAATTTTAGTTTTCTTATTTCGCTCACATAATTTTGAGTATAATTGGATAAAATATATTTTTATCATTAATTTTTTTTCTAGAAAATCGGTGTATAACAATAACTCTTTTGAATAAATAAGAGTAACTCTTTAGCCAACTCGGCTAATTTCATATTTTTATATTTTAATTTAGATATAAATTATCTTTTCGCGATTAAAAATTATAAATTAAAATAGATAATTTAACCTTAGTTCTGTTTTATACTTTTAAAATTTTTCTTATCATTAAGGAATAAGAAATGAAAAAAAATAAACTAAAAAGAATAAGTAAAAAGGGGGAAAATTGAATTATGTTTTTTTTTGGTGAATTTTTTGGTTCTTTTCCCATGTTTAATTAAGAAATAATTAATAATTAATCTCACTAATCATTTTTAATGTATTGAAAACATAATTAAATAATACATTTAATATTTCAGTTAAAGGGCAAAAATGTCTAAAAGTAAACTAGATTATAATGTATAGAAATTTCACTTTCTCTTTAAATGTATGTCCAAACACAATTTCAAATTTCAAAAATGACAACTTCATAAAGTCATAAGAGAGTATAATCTAAATAAATTTTGTGCACCTTTTTGGCTTACGTGACATTTAAATATCTTTCAAGCGCCTCAAATTGAGTTGAGTCACGGAGTGTGCCACATAAAACAAAAGGTGCACAAAATTACAAAAAATATAAGTTCAGGGTAACAGGACCTTAGTTTAGTTAAAGTGTGTCTTTAAAATTTCGATCATAGTCTATGGGGCTACTTGTGCATTTTCCAAAATGTCAACTTCATAAAGTCAAAAAGAGAGTATAATCTAAACAACTTATTCTAAAAAATGCCGGTCAAGTTAATTAGTGGTCTAAAATCAGAAATTAACCGGAGGCCTGGCTTTTATTTATTATTATTTTTAAATCCAAAGTTATTTCTTCTTTTTAATGAAAAAAGTTTATTATTTCTACGCTCTTAAACTATAAAATATATCAAAATATTTTTTAATCTTGTGGTCTAACATATCAAATGAAAGTTAAATTTAAAAATTGACCGAAAAAAACATTCTTCATTGTTTTGAGGCGAACTAAAAGTAAAACACAATTTAATTTATTTATTTTGTTAAAATACTTATTATAATTCTATTATTACTAAAATAACATAAAGATCTTAAACTTTCTATTTTCGCGAGTAAATACCTTTCTGACAATAACTAATTTTAATACATTGATTATTCCCATAACTCTCGACTTATAGGTCACACAGAGATAGATAATCTTATTTGCATCGTGCTTCCGTCACTAAATTATAAGAACCTAATAATAGGATAAATAAAAGATTAAGCCGTATATTTTTGCAAGGTGACCTTTCTGACTATAACTAATTTTAAAACATTGGTTATTCTCATAACACTGATAATTATAAGCAAATAATCCTTTTGAAATTTATATAAGATGTTAAATTAATAATTAGCTTAACCAAGGGGTAAATTTGTTTGTTAACTTGTTTTCTAGATAAAGTTTATATAGAACCAAACTTAAATATTTCTTAGTTCTATACTTCAAAGTTAACCCCCCACAAAAAAGGAAACAATCAACAATAAAGAAACACAAACACATTTTTAGAAAAATAAAACTTAAGCGCCGCTGCCGGGGATCGAACCCGGGTCACCCGCGTGACAGGCGGGAATACTTACCACTATACTACAACGACCTTGTTGATTGTTAAATTATTTAATTTCGATACATTCTTTATCCTCCAAATCATTTTCCAATCCCTCCGTTCGAGGGTGGCTCAACATAATTTGAGACCTAAAGCGAAATTTTTATTAGAGGCCTAAAATCTAAATGGACTTTATCTGTATTTATATCTTTATATAAATGTTTTTTCCAAATACTTTTTTTTATTGAGACAATTTACTATATAAATTATTAACTTGATATATCTACTTTAATATGAAAATTAACAAAGAAATATAAAAATTATAATGCACTTTGTTCAACACTTATCGACTACTCTAATTCATATTTTTGAGAGTGCATTACTCTAACTATCAAAGATTTAAAGAAACAGAATGCAAAATGAGTTAAAAAGAATAAATAATGTGAAAGTTAGCTAAGAAAATGTAAGAGTCCAAAATAATGTTTCCTTGATTTCTTCTATTTTAATGGGGTTAAAATACATAATTATTTATTTGTAATAATTTGAGGCCCCCCCAAAAATGGGGCCCTAAGGCCAATGTCTTAAATTTTGAAGGCAAGAGCCGGTCCTGCCTCCGTTTAACAATAGTTGTCCACTATTGACTCGACATATTCCTTAAGAAACTATAAATAAAGAATAATTTTACTCTATCACCCTTTGAATATAATTAATACAATGTCTTGAAAAATGTAATAGGAAAATAACTATAAATAATAGTACGGGTAAATTAGGAACTAAGTGAAAAATTGTCCATAGATTTCATAAAGTGGACAAGAATCGATTTTTACTTTTTAGTATTGTAGTCAAATATTGTTGGACGGGCGGAGTAATATAAAACCTCACTAATAGAGATAGTGTGATAAAATATTTATATCAGTAATTGTTTTCTTATCGGATGTGTCAAGCCAAATAAACGGAAGGAGTATAGGGTTAAATTTTTGTTTTTTTAGAATGTTTGTCAAAGTTCGTGTAGTTAAATTCACGAAAAGAGAAATACGATAATTATTTTGGAACGGAGGGAAAATAAACTCCTCTCTTAATTGGGTTCTAATTTTAGTTTTTAATACTACATTTATATGATTCTTTTTGTCATGAATTATTCTAATCGTTACTAAATGAATGAGTCAATCCTATCTCATTTATCATAAATGTGTTTTAAGAGTTTCTATAGTGAATTGGAATAGGAAAAGCCTTTTTTGAATACATTAAAATTATTATGGGAAATAGGGGGGCAAGTCAAACAAAATTCTTGTTCAAAGTGTAAGTTATTGGTTTCCTTAAGAGGAGTCAATTGTTTTAAACGCATGCCATAATTATCATTAAACTCATACTTAATTATTAATGACTCTTGTATAAGTAATTAATACACAATTAATCAAAATCTCATTCATTTTCTTGAAACTAAACAAATACCATATAAAGATCCTTTTCAATGAAACAGTTTCACTACCATTCTCAAATCATACCACACACATAAAACGCTTTCTAACACAGACGAACTCATACTCCGACTATGGGAAATAATAGCAATGAAGCTTGTGACACTAGGCTCACACTTGGACTTGCCACAAGTGATCATCATAAGAAAAAAATTACATGTCTAGATCTATCTATTATTCCTCTTCATGACACCAACAAGATTGATGGATCTAGCTCAAAAACTTGTAAAAATTATACCAAATTTAACAGTGAAAGTAAGAAGATTGGTATGAGAAAGAAACTGAGGCTTACAAAAGAACAATCTACTTTGCTTGAAGACAGTTTCAAACAGCACACTACACTCGCTATGGTATCGTTGAATGTATTTAACTTATATACACTGACAGGCTAAAGAAATCTTACACTATCGATGTACGTATAACCTGATGCAGGGTCAGAAACAAGAACTTGCAGCAAAATTAAAACTCAAACCAAGACAAGTAGAAGTTTGGTTTCAGAATAGAAGAGCAAGGTAATTAAAATCTTATTTACTATATGAATATCTATTTTATTATATAATCATTCTTAATTTTTGATTCTGAATATGTGTTATAAAGGACTAAACTGAAGCAAACAGAAGTAGACTGTGAGTTCATGAAGAAATGGTGCCAGAGTCTGAATGATGAAAATAATAGGCTAAAGAAAGAGTTGCAAGAGCTAAGATCAATCAAGATTGATCAACGGGCGACGACGCCGTTTCATCTTTCTAAGACTAGGACACTGGCTCTGTGTTTATCATGCCAGAAAATTTCAAGAGGTGACACTGATGAAAAAAATGAAACAGGACTGGGAAGTGATCAATGATGGAATGTCCAAAAGAGCAAACTGAAACAAAAATCTTGTTTATGGAAAGAAGAAATAATAGAGCTCATTATTTACCACAAAGTTGTTATATAAAACAAAGCATGACATGCTAATATAGATATTCAATCTTACAAACATGAAATGAACCTTTATGTTTCTCTAGTTCATCAATGTTTGGTTGATAATGTATAGTACAAGCTTTTAAAATCTGCTTATTTCAGGAAGTGCTTTCGAAAAATAGCAGATTGTATCCAGAGAAAAGCTCTGATACTTTCAACTTTCTGAAAATTTCCTGCTAGTACTCAAAAGCACTTACGCGGCGTCTAAAAGCTTGGACAAACACCTCAACTCTCTAAAATAAGCACTTTCAAAAAGAAGCAGCAAAAAAACACTTCTGGTTTTCAAGAAACTTGGTTAAAACAGAATAGTCTTGTGGAGTATTTTTATGAAATGCATGTCAGTGTATGTATGCATGTAAAAAAAAATCTGAAATTTAGTAGTAGAAAACTGAACAAATAATAGAAAGCACATGAATCTAGCTTTCTCCTCTACTAGGTACTCATGTAAAGCAATTTCACAGAAGAAAAACTTAATAACATCCAACAGGAAAGCCGTTCAACAGTTATTACAGAAAATGCAGGAAATTGTGTCCACAGCACAATTCATTGTGCATATTGTTATCAGGAGTTTTACAACTTTTACCAATAACAGCTAGCTGTTTATTGCAAGAGAGTTCCCAGAAACAAACTGTTCGAACTAAAAGCATATGATTAAATACGTCTGAAGGGTTCACCTCAGTAGAAGAAGACTGCAGCAGCGGCAGAGGCTTTTGGTGCATTCAGAAGCCTCTCTTTATATTCATGAGCCTTATCAGATGTAAGACTATTTGGGTTAGAGGTTGAAGCTTTATCAGAAGAGGTTTCATGAGCCTTACCAGATGTAAGACTAATTGGGTTAGAGGTTGCATAAGACTTACCAGAGGTTTTCTTTTTTGCAAATATCTTCATTTTCTGTAACACCATGGAATGCCCGAGCAAATATTCCAGAAACTGAATCATCTGTTTCTCCATTACGATACCAGCTACCTCCACCGTCTTGAGGTGATCAATCAAGCACTGGACAGGAACATCTACCATATTCCGATATTCACCAGCATCAAACTCATATAGGTGAATCCAGGAGAGTGCATTCTAAAATAAGCACAAGAAAAAATCTCCACATTAAGAGTTGTACCAACTTAATAATAACAGACACTGAATAGGACTAAAAAAATACAAATTGATAGGGTAACACTAGATGAGAACACATCTAGATTACTGTCAAACAATATATATAAAACCATACAAGTTGTGAAAATTAAATATCCAACTTAAATACTGCTGTTGTTTATCTTTTGGAGAAGAAAATGGAATTAGAGAACATGATATCCCAGTCATACCTACTCTGGTTAGTGAACTGTCTAAACAAACATTGCAATAAACACAGATAACAACAAGAGCAATAAAACAATTAAAATTTGTCATACGTAGGGTATAAATTCATCGTAAGAAGTAATTTCGATGATAAGATTCTCCAAGCAAGGACAGCACTTCAGCAAGTTCAGTATTCCTGGTAGGTGCCATATCACAAAATCCAATTGAAGATGAAGAGATTTGCAGCTGAAGGTTGGAGATGGTAGATTGTTC
Source organism: Solanum sitiens (assembly GCA_016801875.1). Taxonomy (NCBI): domain Eukaryota; kingdom Viridiplantae; phylum Streptophyta; class Magnoliopsida; order Solanales; family Solanaceae; genus Solanum; species Solanum sitiens. The sequence goes on from JABWTJ010000080.1 coordinate 793,973, forward strand.
AACTGCCACATAGAAAATGCCTAGGCAGACAAAAATTAAACATAAGAGTTCAAGAAACAAAATAAATAGTTATTTTTGTATTGATCTTAATGAACAAGGATTTGTACTGACTACCAACAGGGTAAGTAACAAAAGCCTTAAAAAGCTGATTGCACAATGTACATGAAATATTGACAGATGCCTGAATCTGAGACGTTGAAGACAAAACCCAACACCATAACCCCTCTAATCACAATTTATAGTTAGTATATCACCCTAAAGGTTATCTTTCCATAGAGTCAGGAATAATAACTATACCTGGAGAAGAAATGAAGAAAGAGAAAAAGTGTGTACCAGAGCAAGCCAGGAGCATAGCTTCAGAGTTTTGGCCCTGCTAAATATTTGCAGGAATTTTCTCAAGTTTTGGTAATCATTGTCCTCATTGAAGTCAAATATTAGATTACGCTTGACAGATACTTCAGCAAGAGATGCTACATTTGCAATATCCAGCAACTCCACAGCTCCAGATATATCGAATGATAGGAGAGTTGGACAGGAGATATGTATCCTTGGTTGAAACCATCTAATGTGAAGCTTCATTGTCTTTAAATTTGAATTGAGCAGAACCACTCCTTTCTGGGAATAGCAAAGCTGCAGCGTCAATTCCTCAAGCATCGGGCAACCAGATAGAATATAATTCATTGACTGTTCCATTAGCAGAACATTATCAAGATATAATGTTTTTAGAGACTTGAGCACACTGTTCCTCTTTAAATTTATCTTACAGTATGTCAACCGGAGTTCAACCAAATGAGGACAGCTTAGAACACAATTAGGCAGCTCATAAAAAGCATGGGGGTGATCTGTACCATGCTCATAGAAAGACAAGTCAAGGACCTTCAAATTCTTATTTAGTGCGAACTGGATCCAGCTACCGATTTCATTAGACATCCTTTTCTCACTCCTCAGGAAATCATACTGCCATATGTTTGTTCTGCCGGATGTTCTTAGCCAAAATTCATAAAATGATCTAAAATGAAACTTAAGGCAGAACTTATGAATAGTTGGGCCCTTGTGAAGAAGAAGCACATGACGGACAAAGTTAACATACTTCTCATCATAGATTGGACGACTAACTTGAGCAAAACAGCAACATATGTGCCTCGGCCACATGCATTGATCGAAATTGAGTGTGTGGATGAATGGCCAGAGGTGATGAAATCTTCTAATTAACATTATGTTGACAACATCCTTTGATGGCAATAAGGAGAGAATATGGATGAGGATGGCATCTGGTAGTCCACTGAAGAGGTCTTCGTCAAAAACACAGCTTCTTTGATTTGCAGACATATTCATTTCTGTAAAACATCACAACACATTTTAGGTGCGAAAAAATTGAAAACTATGAGCTGAAGAAAATCTTCAGCCTCAAATTGGGATATTCAGAAAGAACAGTTTTTTCCAGATTGAGGATTAATCTATAGAGAGTGACTGGCATATGTTATTCCTACAAACCAAGAGGAACAAAACTTTTCATCCCCTCAAGTTAATCAGATTGAGGAAATCCTAGGGTGCATCAATCTCAACATATCAAATTTTCATTTAGAGATAACAGTTCATGATGATAAAGCTAAGATCAATCCTACTGGGAAGTTTTCTGAAGTACTTAATCATAAAGTTTAAATTGAAAAGAGGTTCTAAGACAAGAAAATACAATCTTAAATTTAATAACTTTCTAAGAGTAATCACTTATATAACAAACAAGTGTAAACTCAACTATTCTTACACAACATCAAAAGGATACAACAACTATGTCTCAGCCCCAAACAAGTTGAGGTCAGTTATATGTATCCCAGTATCCTACAACAACATACCCAATCCCATAAGTGGGGTTTGGGGAGGGTAAGATGTAGACCTTACCCCCTACCTTTGTGAATAGAGAGGTGGTTTCCAATAGACCCCCGGCTCAAGATAATCATTTCCCAGAACAGGTTTGAACAAAACAAAATAGCCAAAGTAAAAGTGACAACAATAGTAATAGAAATGAAAAATAAGATAATGCTAGCATAATAACAATATTTTTAAGTATATAGGTGGTCCAGTCTAGATCCCTGCTCTACCACTAGGAAGAGGTCGCTCGATTACCAACTGACAGTCTACATTAACCCTCGACCTCCATGCTCTCCTATCTAGGGTCATCTCCTCGATGAGCTGAAGATGTGGCATGTCTTGTCTAATCACCTCTCGATTTTTCCTCGGTCTACCTCTACCTCTACCTCTCCTTAGACCTATCGTTTTCAACCTCTGGCACATTCTTATTGGGGTATCTGTGCTCCTCCTCTTCACATGCCTAAATCATTGCAGTCTCACTTCGCGCATCTTGTTTGGCATGGATGTCACCCCCACCTTGCCCCTGTATATCTGCATTCCCCATCGTATATCTCCTAATATGCCCACATATCCATCTATGCATCCTCATTTCTGCTACTTTCATCTTCTGAACTTGAGAGTTCTTGACTGGCCAATACTCGGCCAACACTCAACTCTGTACAATGTACAACATAGTTGGTCTAATCACCACTCCATTGAGCTTACCTTGAAGTCTCAATGAAATGTTCTTTAGTCTTATCACATAAGACACCAAATATGAACCTCCATTTCATCTACCCATGTTCTAATATGAAGTGTGACATGCTTGCCAATCCTCCATTTCCTTAGATAATAGACCCAAAATACTTAATTCTTCATTTGAGTTCATATCATATCATCATAGTTAATAAAATAAAAGTAAAAAGTACGCTAAATATATATAACTGATACTAATAATAACTTTTAAAACCTCTAAAGGATGCCGCTTAAAAGAATTTCAATGGAAAAACAAATGTATATGCACACACATCAAAGGCATTGACCTAAAAGACAAACAAACAGATCATAAACCAAACAATGACAAAGGCTTGCGAAACTAAGTAGGGGCCTTTTCTTTTTGTTTGAATAACCCATTGTCATAACCTTTAATAAGTAAAGTAGGCAAACACATAGGTCATTAGCAGTATTGACAAAGAAGAAGGAGCTGTTGAAACCCCCCCCACCCCCCAAATATTTCCATTTTCTTATATAATAAAATAAAACAGAAATAAATTTATTATTATATTATTATTATACATATATAGGCTAGCTTGACAAGCAACCCTTCCCAGGGGCGGATCTATTAAGGTCCGTGAGGGTGCCACGCCACCCACGAGCTTCGACGGAAACTTTATTTATATATAAGTATTTATATACAATATATGTATAAATAATAAATGTGCCACCCAGAGAACAAAGTATTCTTTGACACAGTGGTAGACCGTCAACTTAGTGGGCTGTACTTTAGGGGATCGATCCCTGCCAGTAGCTTTTTGTTTAAATTTTTACCAACTGCAGGCGACCTTTTTTTTGTTTTAATTTTTCTTTTCAACTGCAGGCAGGTTTCTTTTTTAAACTACAAGGCACATTCTTTTTTTTTTTACTTATTGACTTATTATGAAGTATTAATTAAATTATTTTTTGACTCATTTAATTTAACTCTTTGACTTTTTTTTATATGATTATATATATATATATATATATATATATATCTTTATCGTTGAAACCTGACTCTTCCTTCAAAACTTTTGAACAACAAAAAATTGTCATTAATTAAAGCTTCAGCCTTCCGTCAGTCGCCCAATCCTGTTCTCCCATCCAGCCACAAGACGAATAATTCTATTTGAATCTGAAATTGATTTAATCGATGAGTCTATTGAGCATTAGAGACGAAACCCAAAATTTGAATATTTTGATTCACCAATACTATCTTAATTTAGGTAGTTAACAAAACTTTTACAAAATTAAAGAATAATGTAGTATTTGATTGGTAACTAATGGCTCAATATGATTTATAAGCTAAACTTAAAATAAAAATAATGAAATAAGACTGAACTATATTTTCGTGAGTGGTTCTTCTGGCTTGTACCAACTAAACAAGGGCACCCCTACGGGTGCACTGTTGATTATATCCTACTTTATGTCAGTTTCTCACGATAGATATACATATTTACATGTGATTTTTTTGAAGTTAACGGATGGACGTGCACCCTTATCAAATCATGTGGATCTGCCTCTGCTTGGCACCTAGTGACTCTAAATCCTAGATCCGCCTCTGACCCTTCCTTTTGAAAACCTTAACAAGTCTCTAGTATCTAACCAAAAGAATATCATCAGAACTCATGGAACCATTAAGTAGTGATGTAACTCATACTATAAAGTTACATAACAACATTTTCATTTCGAGATCAAAAAATTTGAAAATAACATAGAAATCCAGATTTTTTATTCTAACTGGCCCCTAACAAGAGTTAACTTGCACACAGATGCGATAAGTGCATGAGATTTATACCAATTTCTGAACAGATTTCTTCGCTCTAAGATCAGAAATGGCACATACTTGCACATATTTAGACATAATAGATAATTTGTTCCTAGAAAGAGCCACTATTCAAAATAGTACACGAGCACAAACCAAAATCTCATATATAGCATGGAGCTTACAATAGATCTGTTGAAATGTGTGACCATCTTATCTAAAAACTTAAGTTGTTAAAGAGAAACACTTTTATTATGTAATTGTATTCTCAACACGCCCCCTCACGTGCGGGCCAGTTTCTTTTTCATGAGTCAAGCACGTTGAAATTCTTTTTTGGTATGGGTGGCGGTGAGATTCAATCTCAGGAATTCTACCGACTCTGATACCATGTTGAAGTGTGTGACCATCTCATCTAAAAGTTTAAGCTATTATAGAAAGCATGCTTTTATTATGTAACTGTATTCTCAACAAGATCCAAACCAAATTTTAACCGAAAATGGGACAAGACAAAATTTAACTATCTTAAAAGCAAAATATTTGGGTATTTTAAACCTAGAAAAGAAAGGATCACAAGATACGTTGGCAAAAGAAAGATGCAATACAAGTTGAATCAAAGAAAGATTCTCATTTCCAGATTCAACAGTTGAAAGAGGTTGCAGGTTCAATTCTTGCTCACATCACTTTAAAGGGAGGTGTGTACTTAAATATATTCAACATAATGGAAAGGGGGAAATGCTCTCTGAAAACCTAAACCCTTTGTAAACCTATCTCTCAACCACCATGAATGGCCTCATCGACCAGTGGCCAACCCTACCCAAACTCCGAAGCTGGTCTTCCCACTACAGCAATCCATTTCCAAAACGCCAACACCAATGCCCTAAATAATGCTGATGTTTTGCACAATACCCTGCTACAACAAGAGGAAGAGCCTACGATTATCAAACCAATCACCTTCTTGCATGGCGAACCAACGACAATGTGGACCACAAAGGAATTCAATAGATTAATTGTAAGGCTAAATCTACAATTCGCATTGGAAGCAAATTTCTCCTATGGCCTTACAGATTTATATGAGTTGAGGAAGGCAATTCCAATTCAATTGGAGATCAAAGGACCATGTAATATTGGTTTTCGAGAAGATAGACACATTTTGATTAGACTTTCCCGACTGGAGGACCATGCGACGTTAATGTCCAAAGCATGTGAATTAAGAGCATGGAATAAATATTAGCCATTGACGTTTTTGAAGTGGGGTCCTTGGTTTAATCCAGAGGAAGAAACAACCATTACAATCGCATGGATATCAATCCTAGGATTGCCTACAGACCTATTTGACAAAGAATCTATGTTCTCTATTGGCAAACGCAGTGGGTAAACCCCTAGTGATTGACAAAGCCACAAATAACCAAACTAGACCTAGTTGTGTTCAGGTGAAAGTGGAACTCAATCTACTCAAAGAAATTCCTAAGAGAATCCAAATAAACTGTGTATAAGAAGACACCGAAACAGTGAGATCTAAATGGCAGAGACTTCAGTATGACTATCTCCCGAAGTATTGCACACATTGTAGACTCCAAGGCCATGATATGCAAGGATGTCGGATGTTACATAAACAAGAGGATAAGAAGAAAACTGTCAAAGACAAGGCAAAGGGCGAGGAACATAAAGAGAATCAATCAACTAGCGCACCAAAGTTGAATGGAGTTTACAAGAATGGAAGATCAACCCATCATAACAGGAATGTGGTCCAAAATAGGAAGAATAAGGGCAAGCAACAAGAACTCCCCAAAAGGGACAAGAGGAAAGACAAGAATAACACAAAATTAATCAGCCGACCAATGATATCAAAAGGAAAGCAGCTAGTTATACTAACAAATATGAGGCCCTTGTAGACCATATAGAAGGAAAAGAGATGACAAAGGAATCTCCGCATGACAACAGTTATAAAAGGAAGAAGACAACAAAGCCATGGGTAGAAGCATCTTTTGGAAAAATACAGACATAAAACGTTGCGGCAAATAAAGGACAGAAAGAAGAGTCAACAAAGATAACAGACAAGCAAATACAGAACCCAATCAGAGTTATTTAATCTCAGTGTTTTGAAGAGCGAGAGGAAAAAAAAAAGAAGCGACAAGGGCTAGCTTCACCAAAGCGAGAAGCGGGAAGCGAAGCGCACACCTTTTTCAACTAAAGCGCTATTTAGTACAAAAACAAAAAATATCAAATATGCATAAATAAATAACCAAGAATCCAATAGAAATAACATATTTAGAAAATCTTTCAATCCTTAAAAAAAAAAGTAAATATAATTTACTACCAAAGAAAAAAGAACGGTGAAAACAGAGACGGAACAACAAAAAAAATTATAAAACAGAGGGAAAATTGCAGAATATGGACCAAAAACAGAGCATAACAGAGAAAGCAATACAAAGCAGAGAAAAAAAATTTGTGAAAGTGAAAGAAAAAACGGCAAAGGGTCAAATATACCCTTCGTCATACTTTCGGTTCAAATATACCCCTATCGTTATACTTTGACACATATATACCCCTAATTTTGACGGAGGGACACATGTCAGTTTAGGAATCAAATAAACCACTCCCAATTTTAAATACCCAATTCTTTAAAACCCACCCATTTGACCCATTCCCTCTGCTGACCCGGTTTGAACCAAATCCATTTCCATATATAGTCATCTTCTTTAATTAAAACTTCTAAAAAAATCAGTAATGATGCATTAGTCCAAAAGAAGTCCCAACTGTTAAAGTGGATGATAAGGAAGTAACGAAACATTATCCAGAAGTGCAAGAGGATTCCCTTGAGAACCGTAAAAGACTCGAATGACTTTTCAAAATCAAAATAGTCTTCCTCCATAGAAGAACCATCATCACAAGTGCAGACATGCCTTTGCCAGAAGAGGGACATTTGTTAGATAGATTGAATGGGTGAAATTAAAGGATCTCAACTTGGGGTATTAATTTCTACTACATTCGAAACTTTTGAAATTCCCAACCAACTTCTCTTGGCAAAGAGATATTAAAGTTCTGAGCCATTCAAAGAGATCGTGACAATACATAGTTCCGGATGATTATTCTTTTCAAATCCTTGAAAGTCCAATGAAGGATGTCTTAAGCAATTATGAAGAATATCGAGTTTGTGGAGGTTTTAAAAGAGAAGATAATTACAAAAATTGGTTTGGTTCAAACCGGGTCAGCGGAGGGAATGGGTCAAATGGGTGGGTTTTAAAAGAATCGGGTATTTAAAATTGGGGGTGGTTTATTTGATTCCTAAACTGACATATGTCCCTCCGTTAAAATTAGGGGTATATATGTGTCAAAGTATAACGGTAGGGGTATATTTGAACCGAAAGTATAACGAAGGGTATATTTGAACCGAAAGTATAACGAAGGGTATATTTGAACTATTCCCTATAGTACAGGGGTATATTTGACCTTTTGCCGAAGAAAAAAAAACAGAGAAGATTATATTGCAAAACAGGGAAAATTGCATATTGCAAGTTGAAAAAAAAAAACAGTACCCAGAGAAACGAAGAAAAGAAGAAGAGATGAAAAACTGAACTTGCAGTCAGTTTAAAGAGTGTCACAACAGGAGAAGTGAAATAGAGGGAAATGTTTGGAAAAAAGGCACAAAGTGCTTTTACTGTCGATCTCACTTAAGCAGAAAAGCGAGAAAAATTCTCGCTTTTACTGAAGTATCGCTTCTCGCTTCTGGGACTGAAGCGCTTGCTTCTTTACCATAGCTTTGCTTCACTAAAAAAAAAAAGCGATACAGCTTCACTTCGTTTTGCTTCTCGCTTTATGCAACAAAGCGCTCACTTTTAATAACATTGTAATTAATCTACTACAATCAATTCCACACAACCCGTAAACAATCAAGAGACACAAGGCTTACAACAGAAAGATAATTCACAGGAAAAAAATTTTAAAATATGGAGAATCAAAGCATACACAACAATAATCAAAACATAGACCAATATCCAACAAGTTCAGAAAGCACAGGAGAAATGCACCCCCCGCCCCCCACAAAAAAAAAAAAAGAAAAAAAAAAGCCTCCAGATGACAACTAGCCAACAATAACAGGAATCTGCAGATTCAATAGAGACAGGTACATCAGCAGTGACAGACACAATTCAGGGTAACCAGGACAATGCCAACAGCAAAAGATAAAATATAGAGACAACATCAGAAGAAAAAGGGGAACAAGAAAAAGATCATGAAAAAGAGGTAGATATTGGAGATGATGATTATCCAAAACACTCTGTAAATACAATACAGAGAAACAACAAAAGAGATTTATCTCCTAGAAAGATTGCTAAGGTAAAGAAGGAAAGAAAAATAACAAAAAGCAGAGATAAAAGTGTACCTCCTAAAAAAGGTATACTAACAAGGAAAACCCTCGCCAAAACCAATTCTCAATGAATTGCTCACTTATATGGAATATAAGGTCTGTAAGTACACAACAGGTTTTGAAAGAGTAGTGATATTGAGCAGACAAAAACACTTCAACATCACAGCTTTACTGGAGCCATTTCAACATCATAGGAACATTGACATGTATAGACTATGGCTAAATATGGGAACAACCTGCCAAAAATTGAAGGGAGAAACATGGCTCTTTATAGAAGACAGATTCCAGATGGAAGTGCAAATTGATACAAAACAATCGTTATCCTTCAAACTCACTGACAGTGATGATGGACAGGAAACACAGGTTACAATAGTGTATGCCAGTACTAATAGACACACACGTTTTGCCTTGTGGGATGACTTACATGACATTGCAACAAACATGACTCTCCCACGGGTAGTAGAAGGAAATTTCAATATGATAACAGATGATATGGAGAAGCTTGGGGATCTACCAGCTCAATACACTGGAACTAAAGATTTCATTCATTGTATTAACACTCGTCAACTAGAAGATTTGGGTTTCAAAGGAAGCATGTACACTTGGTGGAATGGAAGAACAGATGCAAGTTGCAACTTGCATTTTTTTAAACTGGATAGATGCTTGGGTAATCAAGCTTTACAAAATCTATTCCCCAACTTGGAAGTAGAATACCTCACTAAGCAAGGGTCTGATCATTCTCCATTAATCTTAACAACCAAATCAGAAGACAGGCCAATCAGGAAAACATTCAGATTTTGAACTTTTGGGTGGAGCATGAGACATTACAGAAATTAGTTGAAGACAATTGGCAGGAAGTGCACAGTTCTGACCCCCTTTTCAACTTTCGTAATAAGCTGAAGAAGGTGAGTAGAGCATTATCAAAATGGAGTAGGGATACATATGCAGACATCTTCAAACAGATAGCCACTTTGGAGGAAGTGGTGCAGGTTCATGAAAAGAAATTTGAGACACACCCAACGAACACAAACAGAGAAAAACTCCAGAAGGTACAAGCAAATCTAATCAAGTTCTATACAGTGGAAGAAAATTTCTGGAAACAAAAGGCAGAAATGCAATGGTTTGCAGATAAGGGTAGATATACTAAATTTTTCCACTCACATGTCAATGGAAAAAAGGAGAAGATTGAAGTCACCAAGAATACAAGATGACAGAGGAGTGTGGCTGGATAGTGAGGAGGACATCGCACAGGAAGCTATCAGATTTTATACAGACCAGATAATCTCAATACTAGTTTTGAGATGCTAGAATATATCCCAAGAATGATAACAGATGATCAGAATGCACAGATTATTGTAATGCCAGACGAGGTGAAAATAAAAAATACAGTGTTTGGACTAAATTCAGACAGTGCAGGAGGACCAGATGAAAATACAGCAAAAAAAATCTCAGGCTTGCTGGAACATAATTGCCAAAGCTATGACAAAGATGGTGAAGTCATTTTTCTGTGTCCATGAAGTACCAAGGTAAATAACCTGTAAATTCTAGTATTAATCCCTAAGAAGAAAGACATCACTACTTTTTCAGACTTGAGACCTATTAGCTTAAGCAATTTCACTAGCAAGGTTTTCTTTAGAATCATTCATGATAGATTGGTAAAGCCCCTTCCAACATTGATATCTCCACAAGAGTCAGGTTTTTTAGAGGCATGAGTATCGTAGAAAACATCCTACAAGTGCAAGAATAATTCATCATATCAGAATAAGGGAAAAGTCAGCTAATGTTGTTGTTAAGATAGACAAGACAAAAGCTTATGACAGAGCATCATGGCTTTTCTTGACGAAGGTGTTGAAAAAAATGGGTTTCGGAGAGTCCTTGTTTGATATGGTATACAGGATAGTGTATAATAACTGGTATTGGACAACTTCAAAGATTCTTAATCTTCCAGTGGTGTGAAACATGGAGATCCCCTATCACCTACATTATCCAAATTGGCTGCTAAGTGTTTATCCAGAGCAGTAAATGCATTGCACTATAATGATAGATACAAGGAATATTGAACGCCAAAGTGGAGTCCCTATGTGAATCACGTAGCCAATGCAGATGACACAATTATATTTGCTTCAGCTGACAGGTATTCTTTAGAACAGATTATGAATGAATACTCTAGCAAATTATGAAAAGGTGAGTGGGCAGCTTATCAACAAAGACAAGACTCAAGGGTGCAGTTTTCATGCACCATCTGACCGCCCAAAGGTTGGTGGAGCAGGTATATTCAGTGACCACGATCCCAAGAAAAGAGTTTCCTTTTACCTATTTGGGAGTAACAATATACTATATCAAAAACAAATACTTTTTACAAAGAATTGCTGGAGAAAGTTCAAAATAGATTAAGTTCCTGCACCGGAAAGCTCTTATCTATAGAAGAAAGGACAACCCTGATTAAATCAGTCCTGCAGAGTGCCATCCATTTGCTATCAGCATGTGACCCCCTGCAGTAATCATAACTCAACTTCACAGAATGTTTGCCAAGTTCTTGAAGCAACTTAGTAGGAAACTCTAGTAGACACAGGGCTACTTGGACAATCTTATGTCATCCACAAGAGGAGGAAGGAATGGGTTTCAAAAGTTTACAAAATGTTCTAGAGCTTCATTTGCAAAGCTATGGTGGAACATAAGGACTAAAGAATCATTGTGGAGAAGTTACACGACCAACAAGTATCTAAAAATACACAACCTAGTGTTGGTACAAGCCAAGACAAGCACTTACATATGGAAGAAAATGATCAAAGTCAGAGAGGAGACAGAACCTGAAATCCGGTGGTTAATTAAACAAGGGATTCATACTTCTGGCTAGATAACTGGACAGGAATGGGAGCACTTCATAAACTTATTCCTCCGTGAGTAGATTATGACCAAACAGTGATCTTAGTCAAGGATGAGGCAGAAGCAGGACAATGGAATGAGCAGTACCTCAGAATCTACTCCCTCAAAATCTGGTAGAGTATATCCTTCACAAAATCAACCCACCAAAGGATGAGGAGGAATCGAACAGACCTTATTGGAAGCTGGAATCCACAGGAAAGTTTACAATGACTTCACCCTTCCATCATATTAGACAGAGACAAGAAGTGAACATATAGACAAAAGGTATGCCTATTAAAATCTTATTTTTTATGTGGAAGCTGTGGAAAGCAAACATACCACTAGATGATACACTGAGAATATGGGGAATTCAATTTCCCTCCAGTTGCTATTGCTGTGAGGACCCTAAGACAGAAAACAGAGCTCATGTGTTCCTACAGTCATCAACTGCTCAAATGGTGTGAAAATATTTCTGTGGACCAGCAGGAATGAATACAGAGAACAATGTTATTATTCCAAGTGGTGGGACATAAATGTTCATCCCCAGATTAACTACATATTTCATGCTATTCCTTCTATAATACTGTATGAAAATATTTCTGTGGACCAGCAGGAATGAATACAGAGAACAATGTTATTATTCCTAATGCGGATTACCTCTCCTATGTGGTTTGGGAGCTATTGCATAGGAGCGGGGTTTTTACCCTGTGCGCACCCAAAGGGTAGCGGCGGCGGGTTTCCCTTGTCATAAAAAAAAAAAATACTGTGGGAATTGTGGAAAAGGAGAAACACCTTGAGACATGGAGGGAAGATGCCCAGACATTTAAGATCATGTACACACTGGCTTTATTCATAAAAGTAAAGAGGAGGAATTGCAGAAATGTCCCTTACAATTGGAGTATAATGGTGGAGGCTCTATATAACTACAGTCCCACAGACAAGGTAACCAAAGTCATTTCACCTGACACGGGATAGGTTCAAGTTAATACTGATGGAGCATCTAAAGTAAGGCTGGCGGCGGTAACGGTATTTTCCGGAATCCGGTCTGGTCCGTCCCGGTCCGGTCCGGTACCGGTTAGTCCCGGTATAGACCGGTTCGGTCCGGTTCCGGGACAGGTACCGAACCGGAATCCGGAAAATACCGGTAATTCCCGGTTCCGGAAAGTACCGGTCCGTTACCGGTCCGGTCCGGTCCGGTCCGGTCAGAATTTTTTATTTTATTTTTTTTTTTTTAAATTAAGCCGTTTATAGCCGTTGGGTAACGGCTAGTGGGCCCCCCCAACGGCTATTTTATCCCAAAATCAGCCAATTCAACCCCCTACCCCCCCTAACTTTTTTTAATACCCTAAAGTTATAAATACTACACTTTAACCCATTTTTTTACTTATAAATACTCCTAAAATTCATTATTTTATCACAAATTCATCTACTCATCTTCTGTTCTCTCAACTCTCTATTCTCTAATCTCTAATTCTCTAATATATAATTTCTTAAATTTCGGTGTTGCCTTATTTGGTCTTTGAAAATTGGATTTGGAGCTTCAAAATTCAACTTTCAACTTTCCACGTTCGGCTTTCAACGGTCATAAACGTCTACTTTTTTAAGTAGACGTTCGGTATATTCGTTCCATCTTTTAGTTTAATTTTTAAATAATTATTTAATTTTTTTTGTGATTTATTATTTGCATTACATTTTTCCTATTATTTTGTGATTTATTATTTACATCTCACGTTTAATATTTTAATATGGATTTCGGTAAAAATATTGTTCAAAAAGGGAAGGGTAAAAAAAGTGCATTTGAGCGTGTTAAAAATATGTGTAACTTTACATCATCCGATAATGCAAAAACCGGTAGTTCTTCTAAATCAAAAACTAAAAAATCTACTATATTAAGAATAAATACGGATGATTATACACATGTTGATGATACTGTTTTTAATATTGATAGTAATTCAGAATTAGATCATTATCATGAACATTTACAACGTCGCTTTGGTAATTTTGATGAGGATTTGCCTAGTGATAATGATAATGAAAATGATATTGATAATTATACTAATACGCCTTCTTTTGATGATGATGATTGTGAAACTGAGCCACCTACGGCTACTACTTCTCCCAGTCCCGCTCCTAGTCCCGCTCCCTTTCGTTGCCCTGCCCCTGTTCCCCCCGTACATCCTAGGCCTAAGGTAGAACGTGCTAAAAAATCGGTTGTTTGGCAATTTATGACACAAAATGAAGATAAAACACAAGCTATTTGTAATAAATGTAAACATAGACTAAATCATAAAACTGTTGGTAAATCTGGCGGGACGGGACACTTGAGTAGTCATTTAATGGCTTGTTGTAAAAATGAATTTTTGCATGCTAAAGCGGTAGCGGAAGTAAAAAAAAATGGTACCCCTCTTCCTGAAAATGTTGGAGTAGGCGGCTCTAACATGGTACAAACACAATTAAATCCGTCTAATGTTTCTGGCTCTAGTTTACCACTTTCATATAGTAGAGAAAAAGATCTTGAAGAATTAGCTAAAATGATTTGTGTTATGGGTTTACCATTTAGTTTACCACTTTTTTTGGTGATAATTATCATATTAGGTGTACTGCACATATATATAATTTGATGGTTAGAGATGGTGTACAAATGTATGATAACGGATGTACAAAAGTAGAAAATGCATGTCATTTCATATTTAAGTGTCAAGTTAAGTCTAGACGTAAAGATTTTCAAAATCGTTGTTTTGAAAATAACCTTCCACCTAGAAAAATTCCAAAAACAGTGGCTACTAGATGGAATACTTTATATGAAATGCTTGTAGTCGCTTATGAATATAGGATACCTTTACAAATGGTTTGGAATGCGCATAATTCTGATATGGCATATAGACTAGATGATAGTGATTGGCGTGATATAAATGAACTTATAGATTTTCTAAAAGTTTTTTACTTAACTACAAAAAGAATATCCGTACTTTATAGTCCTTCAATTTGTACTGTTTTGCCTGATATTTGTAGAATTTCTTCTAAATTATATCAATATAAAAATAAACCAAGATTTCAACAAACCATTGAAAAAATGATTCTAAAATTTAAAAAATATTATATTCCTATTCCTCAAATTTATTTAACCGCATGTCTTTTAAACCCTAATTATAAAGATATAGGTGCATCAAAAATGGTTGAAAAAATATATTTTAACTTAGATATTAATGATGTATTAGAAGAAATTCCTAGTTGTCAACTAGTTAAAGATAGCATAAAAATTGAAGCTAGAAAATTGTATGATTTATATAATGCTAATAAAAATAATTCAAGTGATGAACCTCAAAGCTCTAGAAGTAGATTTGATGAAAATAATATTGATGAATATTTATATGATTATCTTGAACTTTCACACGATAATAGAAATGATTTTGATGCTTATGTTAATCAAAATACAGAACCTACTGAAGATATTCTCGCCTGGTGGAGAATTCGCGGCAAAGGATTTCCGAAACTACAACCGATGGCTCGAGATATATTAGCTATGCAAGCATCGTCAGTAGCTTCAGAAGGCGTCTTTAGTGCAGCAAGGTTTCAAATTGGAGATCATAGGCATTCACTAGCAGCCGACAGCTTGGAGATATCAGTATTATTTCGTGATTGGATTAATGCGGAGAGAAGAAATTTGGGTCGTGAACCACTACCGACCAAATTTCAAGATGACATTGATGAAGTAATGCAGGATTATAGTGACGATGGGATTGAAGCAATGGAAGATCTTTCTATTCAACCAATTCCCGAACATGTCACTAAAGAAATGTTGAATGATTTACGAAAGGATTTATATGGTGGCACCAGCTATTAGTAAGAGTATGATAAATCGAGATTTAGTTCAAACAGAACCCTTCCTAGAAGGTGGCTGTGTAGATTAAATCTTTTGATACTCTACTAATATTTTTTTAAATGTACTTGTAACATCAAATAAATATTAATAAAAATATAGGCTATTCGCCTTAATTTGTTTTTATTATTGTTGTATTAAATTAAATTTTTTAATTTATAATTTTATAACTTTAAAGTTTGAATTTAAACTTTAGAAATTTAAATTTGAAATATAAATTTTACAAACTCTAAAGTTTGAACTTTGAAATTTAAAGTTTCAAACTTCAAAAATTTGAAATTTAAATTTTACAAGTTTCAAAATTTGAAATTTAAATTTTCAAAATTTGAAATTTAAATTTTACAAACTATAATGTTTGAAATTTAAAGTTTCGAACTTTAAAAATTTGAAATTTAAATTTTATAACTTTAAAGTTTTAAAATTTTGTATTTTTTAATTTTTAAAGTTTGAAATTATATTTTTTATTTTTTTAAGTATTATAATTAAATTATATTGAATTAAATAAAATTAAATCATTTTTAAAATAATTTAAATTAGTATTTAAAAAAAAAAAAAAAGGTATTTTCCGGAATCCGGTCCGGTCCGGTCCGGTCCATTACCGGTTATGTTCCGGACCGGGACGGAACCAGATTTATTTGCCGGTCTACCGGTCCGGTCCGGTTCCGGTTCCGGAACGTTACCGGTTCGCCTGATACCGGTTCTGTTCCGGTTCCGGAACTTACCGGTCCGGTAGTTCCGGTTCCGGTACCGCCGCCTGGCTTAATCTAAAGTAAACCTAGGAAGGAGTTCTTTGGGGGGTTTTGCATGAGAGATACCAAAGGGGATGTACTACAGGCACAAGCTAAGGAGATAGAAGAGTTATCCTGTACAAATACACAAGCAGAAGCCATGGCTATTTTACGGGCTCTGAAGTACATAGAGACAGCACATTTGGACAGCGTGATTACTGAAACTGATTCTCTACTAATTAAGAATATTGTAGAAAAAACTTGGAAGGTTCCATGGAAAGCGGTGACTACATCGGAGGAGATATGGAAACAGATGCAAGGCAGAACAATGATCATAACTCACATTCTCAGGGAAGCAAATAAATTGGCAGACTATATGGCTAACTTAGCACTGGAGAAAGGGACTGTTAAAGTGAACAATTTTTAAGAAATGGAATTTCCAAGGCAGGAGAATTTTAAATAGTGATAAGCTACTGGTGCCCTACCTAAGAATTAGACTATGCAGAGAGTGAAGGATAGTCAAGAGAAGGAAAAGAAAAAGGATTCTCAAGTTCAAATCTTCGGGAGGAGAGCTATGAGGATACGATTTACACAAACTGTTTGCTCAATATTGTAGGTATAGAGCACACATGCATCATACATCAAAGAAAAACAGTACAGAAAAATCAAAAAAAAATCTAAATACATGGTATACAATTTTAATACAAATGAAGGATCAAAAAAGGAGACACATACACAGGCAAGCTGATTATGTGTATCAGCATCTTAAGATGCTCATCTCACTGTTTAAAGGTCGATGGAAAACAGTAAAAGGCCACAACCACCAGAGTCTATCAAAAAACAGCCAGAAACATTAGATTGAAGAACAGAGCAAAAGCAACAACCACAAAAATGAGACAAGTACATGAAAAATTATCAGAAACATATCTTTAAAAATGAAAGGACTAGAACGAGAAAACTCATATGCCAGATCCTCGAGTTCAAATCCTTTGGGAGAAGAACAACAAGGATATGATTTAAACTAACTGTTTGCGCAATTTTGCAGGAACGGAGCACACATGCATCATACATAAAAAGAAAAAACAGAACACCAGAACCAAGGAAATTTAAGTACATGGTATACAATCTCAATACAAAGGAAGGATCAGAAAAGGAGACACATACAAGGGCAGGCTGTACTGAATAAATCGAAGTTTGGACAGTGGTGGTATCAACATCGTAAGATGCTCATGCCACCGTTCAAAAGTCGATGGAAAGCAGTTAAAGGCCACAACCACCAGAGTCTCTTCAAAAACAACTATAAAGATTGGATTGAAGAACAGAGCAAAAGCAATAACCACAAAAATTGGGACAAGTACATGGAAAATACCGAGAAGCACATCATTAAAAAAGAAAGGTTTAAAAAAAGGAAAATTCATACCTTACTGCTAAGATCAACACAGAGCCATCAGAAGAGTAGATCTGGAATCACTTTCAACAACAACGAACCTCACCAACAACAGATCTAGAATCAATGCCTACAACAACCTAGGAATAAACAAGCAAACGTGAGACACATTTCGCAGAAAAGAAAAAAGAAATGCAACAAAATGCCTACAAAAAGGCCAGAAAGCTAAGAAATGATCGGGAATCTCCATACCGGAGCTAAGAAGACCGGCGGTCATGGAGACGATGGAAAGTTCGAGACATTTCAGTTTCAACTTGATAGAGTGTTACTTTTAGTTTTTTCTTTATTTATTCTAAAGACTCCTATTATTTATAATAAAATAGTCATCGGGATCGTGTCCCACTAACCTCTTTTCTTTAAAAAAATATATATTTGAAAGAAAAATCAAAACCCTAGATTTTCCGAACCTAAACACTCCCTACTAAAGATGAACCATTCCAGCCATAAATTTAACTATCAAAAAGGAAAGAGAGTGAATAGCATAACATTTTTTGTATACCTACTTAAGGATCGATTTTCTAGTCTTAAATCAGAAATCAAGCCCTCTTTTAGCACAAGTTACAGATTTGCCTATTCAGCACAGAAACAGTATGAATTTTGCTTAATAAAAGTTACCGAGTTATACAAAGCTTTTTTATAGAGAATAAAAGTTTTTTTCGGCAAAAATGTCTTGCCTCTAAGCTTACTCCATTGTGTGCTTTGTTGACAGTAAATTACACTCGACCATCGGCTACAAGCATTTCCCACTCACAATAAATAAGTCCCAAGCCCAGTGGTCTGGGCTTGGGACTTCCATGTTGGAGGTCTCAAAGCAAGGGTTTGCCTTCTAGGCCGAGCTCGTCGCACCAGGCTTGTCTAGTGCAGGTTACCTCTCCTATGTGGTTTGCGAACTATTGCATAGGAGCGGGGGTTTTACCTTGTGTGCACCCAAAGGGTAGTAGCTGCGGGTTTCCCTTGTCATAAAAAAAAATATATGTCTAAAACTTTATATCACAAGGGTTTATATACCCAATCATAAAAAAGCAGCAACCATTGCAAATTTGCAATAAACCGATAATACAACATAAGCATAACAAGAAACCTAAAACTACTCATATTAAATGACTAAACTCTCTGCATGACCTTGGTAGCTACCAAGGAAAACAAAAATCAAACTGAGAAATGCTTATTTAAATGAAAAGGGAATAATCAAGGTATCTGCCTCAACTATTCAAAAAAAAAAAGAACATCGTTCTTTTATCAGAATTCATATTAGTGCCTCTAGCTTGACCTTGATTCCAGCAATTACAAGCATCCAAGAAGAACCATATTGTCCATAATCGACTGCATTTTCTCCTTGAAGAGGAACAAACGTTCTAGTTCCATCATATAGAAATGGGAACAGAGTATGAAAATGAGGTACCCTGACCCCAAGTACTATTTATCTTGATAACCATGATGTCTGGGCCAGCACCCCAATAGATCAAAATCCTGTCTTTTACAACGAAAAAAGAGGTCCAATCTTTTACTCTCCATGCAAATTACAAGGTACTTCCTAACCCCACTCTCTATCATATATGTTTTTCTTTGAAAAGAAGACAATATGGTTCAATTCGACCAAACAATAACAGGCCAAGAGTCTACCAGAGCTACCAGTAAAAAATTTTACTGTAAAACCTAAAATATAAGCTTATAACATATTGAAATAGAGTAATTACAAAATTAAGTAGCTCTCGTGCTTCCAAGTACACATTTTAGAGAGAGCTAACACTCTTCACCTCAAACAACAACAACATACCCCGTGTAATCCCGTAGATGGGGTCTGGGGAGGGTAGGATGTACCCACACCTTACTACCTTTGGTAGAGATGTTTCCAATAGAATCTTGACCTCAAAAGAAGTGTGATCAAAGTAGAGCACAAAGGAAAATAATGATAGCAGAATAGCAAGATAAACAAAGCAAATTAGGTAACAAATAGTACTAAAAGGGAAAGATAAGATACAATGTGAATACTAGCTAAGACTGCTAACAAAGGAGAAGAGGAGACTTGCTCCCTGCCTCTCTAATGTAAAAGTACTATAGCACTCGTCTACCTACTAACCTTCTACCCTAATCCTCGACCTCCAAACCTTCCTATCTAGGCATACTAGAAGTGGTCTCGACTCGATAGAAGACAAAAACGGAAAATGAGGTTGAGATCGTTTGGGCATGTGCAGAGGAGATGCACTGATGCCCAGTGTGGAGGTTGGCTGTGGATGGTTTCAATTGAGGTAAAGGTAGGCCGAAGAAATATTGGAAGAAGTGATTAGATAGCAACTTCAGCTTACCGAGGACATAGTTGAGCGATGTTTCGCTTATCCATCTATACTATTAGTCATAGTATTACTTTTGTAGTTTCTTGTCCTTTGAGTTTGGTTATTATAAGTGGATATTTTACACCTCGATTATTGTTTTATCTCGATATGACTAATGTCTAGGATGATTTGCCGGGTGGTCTATAGTATTTTGCCACAACTTTCTTCATTTCCGTTATTTATTTCTCTATGCTGCAGAAACAACATCTCTACCTCCAAGGTAGTGGGTAAGGTCTTTGTATACTTTACCCTCTCCATTCCCCACTTTGTGGAATTACACTGGGTATGTTGTTGTATATATATTGAATCCCCTTGACTTCTTTTTATTTTGAATCTCCTTAAAGAAAAAATCCTGACTCTGCCACTGGATGACCTGCCTTATTTTTCAAGATTATAAAAGTTAACTCTATCTCTTTGTATGCACTTTTCAGAAAAAGATTGTGGGGTGGGGCAGCAACTTGGAATTTTAAATGGTTAGATATTTCAGAGAAAAAATCTTTAACTGGTGTGAGTTTACAATGATAGGCTTTGGATTGATATGCAGGGTCAGAAACAAGAACTAGCAGCCAACTTGAAACTCAAGCCATGACAAGAAGAAGTTTGGTATTAGAATAGAAGAGCAAGGTTATTCATTGTGCACATTATTATCATGACTTCAACTTACTTATACTGATAACAACTAACTGTTTATTGCAAAAGACATCCAGGAACAAACTGTTCGAACTAAAAGTATCTAAGCAAACAGGTCTGAAGGGTTCACCTCAGTAGAAGCGCACTACAGCAGAGGCAGAGGCAGAGGCTAATGGTGCTTTCACTAGAGAAGAAATTAATTGAGCCAAAGGTCAACGCCTGCTTTTCCGTGAATATCTTCAGTTCCTCTAACACCATGGAATGCTCGAACAAATATTCCAGAAACTGAATCATCTGCTTCTTCATTACATGACCAGCTACCACCACCTTCTTGAGGTGATGAGTCAAGCACTGGACAGGAGAATCTACCATATTCCAATATTCATCCGCATCAAACTATATGGCGAATCCATGAGAGTGTGTTCTAAAATAAGCACAAGAGAAAATATCCCGTCAAGAGTTGTACCAACCCGAGTATATAACTGACACTGATAGGGACCAAAAATTACAAATTGCTAGGGTAACAAAAGATGAGAACACATCTATAGTTACTGTCAAACAATCCATATAAAGTAATAAAACCATACAAGTTCCGAATATTAGTTCCACTTTGAATACTGTTTTGTCTTTTGGGAGAGTAACCGAGAACTAGAAAACACGATATCATATGTTTCTACTTGATGGTTTCTCAGGATTCCCAATATGATGAGTAAATAGAAGAGGAAGATTAGGAAAAATCATCCTATTTCCATATAGTAGAGAAACACACACATTTCATAGTGGGGACAATGTATATGAAATTTGGAAAAAAAAATGTTCTTATAAAAAAAACAGGAAAATGCCAGAGTCAGTGCTCAACACATCCCAGTTATACCAACTCTGGTTAGTGTCTTGTCAGTGTCTGAAACCAAAATGTTGCCAAATCTTTAGTGTACCTGATAATAAGTTCCAATCAAACATTGCAAAGAATGCAATAAAACAACAAGAGCAATAAAACAATTTTTTTTTGTCATACATGGAATGTAGATTCATAAGACATTATTATGATGATAAGATTCTTCAAGCGAGGACAGTGCTTCAACAAGATCAGTATTCCTGGTAGGTGCCATTTCACTAAATCCAATTGAAGATAAAGGGATTTGCCGCTGAAGGCCAGAGATGGTAGGTTTTTCAATTGCCACGAAGAAAACACCTAGGCAGACAAAAATTAAACACAAGATAAAATAAACTAAATAAATAGATTTTCATATTGATCAAATTTTTTTGTTGCTGTGTGAAACATGAGTATCTTCTATAGTTGAATAATGCATATCTAGACCATGAAAACATATTGTTTTTAAGTTCAAATTAAGCTCAAACACATTTGATACGATGAACAAATTTGGAGTGTAATTCAGAACATAAGTAAATGGTGTTGGCGAAGGATTATGACAAAAGGGCAATGATACTATGCACTATGAACATGCTATTAAATGATCAAGAAAACAAGGGTCCGTCTTCCTTAGGAATTGGCATGATAAAGAATGTCATCAAGGAGTTCTTACAATAGCAAAAAATAATGCATCAACCAAATGTGACTGACCCATGAAAATTAGCCATCTAAATTGCATAGAAGACCCTTCCGGGTGGCCCAGTGGTTTGAGCTTGGGACTTCCATATTGGAGGTCTCAAGTTCGAACCCCCTTGTCAGCGAAAGCAAGGGGTTCGAGCTCTCGTTGCACCAGGCTTGCCTAGTGCGGGTTACCTCTCCTATGTGATTTGCGAGCTATTGCATAGGAGCGGGGGTTTTACCCTGTGCACACCCAAAGGGTAGCGGCTGCGGGTTTCCCTTGTCATAAAAAATATAAAAAAAATTGCATAGAAGAAGTAACCTGGAGTCATATGACAGCTTCACTATATTTTTGAGTTTTTACTGTCTAGCATTGAAGAAGTAACCAAATAATCATACTGATTTATCTACCATTCGGAGTTTTACAAAAATGTGACAGCTTCACTATACAATAGACACGCAAAAATATGCCAACTATGCTGTAGGACATATCATATTGTCTTATCTACCACTCTGAGTTTTACGAAAACAGCATGAGGGGTGTTATTCTGATGACATTGAAATAAATCTTTCCTTTTCCCATAACCTTTCTTAAGAGAAGTAGAGAAGCACAAAACAAAAGTCATGACTTAATATCCAACACCATAACCCCTCTAGTCCATAAATGTATTGGAACACTGATTGCACACTGTACATGAAGTATTTGTAGATGCCAAAACCTGAGGCATTAAAGACAATATCCAACACCATAACCCCTCTAGTCCATAAATGTACTGATGTTCTATCTCTTGAATAGAAAAGTTCATAGTTAGTAAATTCACCTATAAAGTTATCCCTCTATAGAGTCAGAAATCATAACTATACCTGAGAAGTTATGGAAAAAAAGAGAAGTGTGTACACAGTAAACCAGGAACATAGCTTGAGACATTTGGCCCCCGTAATTGTTTGGAGGAATATTCTCCTCTCTTGGTACTCCCTGTACTCTCCGAAGTCAAATTCTTCCATACAATTGACAGACACTTAAACAATAGATGCTACATTTGTAATATCCAAGACCTCTGACCTCCACAGTTTCAAACATATTTAATAATAGGAGAGTTGGACAGGAGACATGTGTCCTTGTGACAAACCATCTAATGCCAAGTACCAATGTCTTTGAATTCAAATTGAGCAGAACCACTCTTCTATGGCCATAGCAAAACTGCAATGTCAATTCCTCAAGAATTGGGAAACCATATAGAATATAATCCATTGATTGATCCATTAGTATAATGTTATCAAGAGAAACTGTTGTTAGAGACTTGATCTCACTCTTCTTTTTTGTATATATCTTTTTTGATAAATACAAAAAAGAACAGTGAGATCAAGTCTCTTTTTTGTATTTATCTTTCAGAATACCAAACGGAGTTCAACCAAATGAGGACTGCTTAGAACACAATTACACAGATCATATAAGCATGTGGTCAAGTATATCATGGACAAAGAATGACAAGTCTCAAATTCTTATTTAATGCAAACTGGATCCAGGTACCAATTTCTTTAGCATCCTTTTCTCACCTCAGAAAATCATTCTGCCATATGTCTGTTCTATTGGATACTCATTGCCGAATTGAATGAGTTGAGCTAAAATGAAAATCAAGGCAGAACTTATAAGACTTGGGCTCTTACTACCAAGAAGCACGTGAAGAACGAAATTCAAGAACCTTACGTCATACTCAGGACAAACAGTTTGACTATAAGAGTCACAGTCGTGTTCTGGAAACAAAATCAAAAGTGAGTGTGTGGATGAATGGCTAGAGGTGATGAAATCTTCTAATTAACATTGTTTTGACAACAGCTTTTGATGGCAATAAGGAGAGAATATGGATGAGGGATGGCATCTGATACTGGTAGTATACTCAAGCGGTCTTCATTAAAAATACAGCTTCTTTGTTTTGCATACATATTCATTTCTGTAAAATATCATTACACATTTAACTTTTAAGGTACGAGAAATTGAAAACTATGAGCTGAAGAAAGTCTTTAGCCTTAAATTGGCATATCCGGAAAGAACAGGTTATTCCAGATTGAGGATTAATATATAGAGAGGAACTGGCATATGTTATTCATACAAACCAAGAGGAAGGGAACAAGACCTTTCATCACTCAAGTTAATCAGATTGAGGAAATCCTAGAGTGCATCAATCTCAGCATATCAAATTTCCATTTAGAGATAACAGTTCATGATGATGAAACATGAGATCAAACATATTGGGAATTTTTTTTAATGTAATTAACTTTTGAAGTTTGGATTAAAAAATTTCTAAGATGGGCAAATGCTATCTATATTCAATAATTTTCTAGGAGTACTGATATAACAATTAAGTGCAAACTGAACTATCTTCTTCTTTTGTATGGAATAACCTTGGTGTTCGGGTCAGTTTGCTCCCACTCGATTAATTCCACGGTATACATGCCACCTACCACCATCAGAGTACCAAGTAACTTTGTCCACCAAGGCTTAGACAGATGAGAAGAAATCATCTATCGTTTTTGTCTCTATTGGAATTTGAACCTGAGACATCATGGTTCTCAACCCACTTTATTGACCACTAGATCACAACCTTGGGTGTCAGACTCAACTATTTGTTGCACAAAACATTATAAGGATGCCGATTATAAATATTCAACGGAAAAGGAGATGCATATGCATACAGATCCAAGGCACAGACCTAAGACAGACAGACAGATCATAAACCAATAAAAAAAAACATAACAAATGTATGAAGTATCAATAACCAAAAAATATCACCAGAACTCATGGGCCATTAAGTGGAATGTGGCTCGCATTACTAAGTATGTAACTACATTTTCACACCGAGATTTTGAAACAACATAGAATCCAGATTTGCTATTCTGAAAGTGAAAGGCCCCTATCAAAAGATAACCTGCACACAGATGCGATAAGTGGATAATATATATACCAATTTCATAACAGTTCTCTTCGCTTTTAGATAAAAAAGGGAACATATCTGCACATACTTACACATACGGATAAGTTGTTGCCTTGAAAGACCCAACATTTAAAATAGCACATGAGCAGAAACCAAAATCTCATATACAGCACACAGCTTACAATAGATTCAAACCAAATTTTAAGCCAAGAGGCGAGCAGGACAAAATTTAAGTATTTAAAACCAGAACACTTGGGCTTGTTATACCTTGAAATGAAACAAAGTGAACCTTTCTTTCTTCGTATAAAAAAGAATAAATAACATAACATTTTTTGTATACCTTCTTCGGAATCAATTTCTGGTGTTATATCAGAAAACAAGCCCTCTTCAGCACAAAAGCATTTATAGAGGATATTAAGCATTTTCAGCCAAAAATAATTTGCCACTGGGCTTACTCCTGTGTGTGTTGTGCTATCAGTACATCCGATTCAACCATCGGCTACAAGCAACCCCCACTTCGCACTTAATAAGTCATAAAACTTTATATCTAAGGGTTACATATACTCAAATCATAAAAAGCAGCAAAACCATCACAATAATACAACATAAGCATAAACCAGAAAACCTAAAACTACTCATACATTAAATGACTTAAAGTCTCAACATGACCTTGATCCTACCATATAGAGCTACCAAGGAAAACAAAACTCAAATTCAGATATGCTTATATAAATGAAAAAAAGAAAAATCAAGGTATCTTACCTCAACTATTCTGAAACCACATCATTCCTTTATCTGAATTCATATGAACAGAATGTAAAAATGAAGTATCCTGACCCCAAAACACTTATTAATAGATAAAAATCCTGTCTTTCACAACGATTAACAAAAAAAATTAAAAAGATCCAATCTTTTACTCTCTGTGCAAATTCCAAACAAATTGCAATAAGATTCCTAACCCAACTCGCTAAAAAGAAGAACTATAAACTTTAATAGAGTAATTTATAACTAAAATGTGAAATTCTTGAACTCAAATCTTAGGATCAAAATCATACACATAAATCAAAATACACAAACCAAACACAACATTATAATCTCAAGATTATAACTTTAATTATAGTCTCAAAATTATAACTTTAAGTTCTGAACCAAACGACCCCAAAATTAACAGCCAACCCTTACGATTCCAATATTATTTAGAGCCAAATCCTCTACTCCCTCCCCCTCTTATGCTTTTCAGAGTTAAACTAATTTTGACTGTAACTTTAGGTATGAAATTTTTAAAATAAATAATTATTAAATTATATAAAAAATTGTAATGAAAAAAAATTATTTGATTTTCAAAATTAAGAAAATAATAAATATAACGGGGGAGTATACAGCTATTCTATATGGCCAAAAATATATTCATGGGATATATGTATTCTTGACCCACTATTTTGTTAAATATAAATTTTTAAAAAGTTTATTTAAAATTTATGCGACATTTATTGGTGATAATTATAATTTAGTAAGTTAAACCATAAAAAAGATTAGCATGGACCTCTAAAGGTCGATATTTTGTAAAAATATTATTTTACTTTTGTAGGTTGATTTGTATTTTTCCGATATTTTGCACTAAAAATTAAACACTAAAAGTTAATTTTATTTTAATTAAAAAAGAATCGTGAAATCTACTTCTAAAAATTGATTTGTATTTTTTGAGCTAAAATAACTACCTCTAGGCTCTAGATGTTAATTTTGTTAAAAATAACTTTGACTTTTTTCTTTTTAAATCAATCTCTTGAGGTTGATATACATAACCACTGAAGGCTAATTTTTTTCACAAGATATAAATTTGAAGAGAATAAATATTTTAAAAAAAAATTAGGTTAGTAGATTTATTTAATAAGGGTTATAATTTAAAATTGAATCGGTGAAGAATATCACGTAGATTCTAAATGATCTTTTTCGAAATTTAGTGTTAATGCTGATCAATAAGTATAACTATATAAGTGAGCCAAGAATATAATTGAATGAGGAATTTTTAGTAAAATAGATGAACGAAGAATATAATAGCCATTTACGAGAAATCAAAGACATTCTTTAATCCTTTTGCCATAAAATTACATAAGTATACAACTGACTCAGTAGGAGGAATTAGTATTGGATTAAACACATCACTCATTCTATAATTTACAAAGTAAATCAAATTCTATATATTATACATATTTTCTTATCTTCTATTATTACCTCTTATCTAAAACATCTTGAAGGAGAGAAATATTGCACTTCTTAATGACTCTTTTTAAAAGGATGGCATGAAGCTACCATTTCAGTTATGAATTTGGATAAATTCTGTGTATTAAGTAAAAACGAACTATATATTTGATGTGTGTGTATTAAGTAAAAACGAACTATAAATTTGATGTATGTTGAGTAAAAACAAATTATAAATTTAATGAAAGAAAATCATAATTCTTTAAATTGCGATGCCACCTTTTTAAGTGTAAGAAGTTAAAGCACCACATTGTTGTTGTTTCTCACTTGGGCTATTCAATATTTACATTGGAGTTTTCAACTTTGTAA
This sequence comes from Solanum sitiens, assembly GCA_016801875.1. Taxonomy (NCBI): domain Eukaryota; kingdom Viridiplantae; phylum Streptophyta; class Magnoliopsida; order Solanales; family Solanaceae; genus Solanum; species Solanum sitiens. The sequence continues at coordinate 821,638 of JABWTJ010000080.1, forward strand.
AAAATTCCTGCTAGTACTCAAAAGCACCAATCATAGTAAAGCCTTATGAAAAATCTTTAGGGATCATTTGGTCGGAAACAAGTTATCCCGAGATATTTAATTTTGAGATAAGTTATTTCACCACATATCCGAACAACTTATCACTTCATTATGGCAAAAATGGTGGAATAAATAATTCAAGGACTACCTAATACCTTCAACCACGTTCCTACATTTTATCGTGGATATATTATAACTCATACCTACCGACTCTGAACAACTAAAAAAAATCCCAAGGACAATCTTGCATGATATTTCAAAGAGTAGAAAACAGAACTAATAGAAGGCCCATCAACCTGCTTTTCTCCTCTTCCAGGTTCTCATGTAAATGCAATTTCACACACTAAAAAAAAAAAAAAAAAACTTTATAACATCCAACAAGATAGCACTTCAACAGTTATTACAGAAAATGGAGGAAACTGTGTCCACAGTGCAATTCATTGTGCACAGACCAATAACAGTTAAACTGTTTATTGCAAAAGAGTTCCCAGAAACAAACTGTTTGAACTAAAAGTATCTACTAAGGGTTCACCTCAGTAGAAGAGCACTGCTGCAGAGGCAGAGGCTTTTGGTATATTCAATAGCCTCTCTTCATAATATTTAGAGGTTTCCTTTTCTGCAAATATCTTCATTTTCTTTAACACCATGGAATGCCTGAGCAAATATTCCAAAAAGTGAATCACAAAATGCTTCTCTACGAAACCAGCTACCTCCACCGTCTTGAGGTGATGAATCAAGCACTGGACAGGAGCATCTACCATGTTCCAGTATTCATCCGCGTCAAACTTATATAGGCGATACCACGATAATTGTTTCTGAAATAAGCACAAGAGCAAATCTCCAATAAAGACTTGTACCAACCCAAGTATAACAGACACTGAATAGTGTACTGTCCAAACAAACATTGCAAAGAACACAGTTAATAACAAGAGCAATATAACAATTAAATTTTGTCATACATGGGATGTAAATTCATTGTGAGAAGAAGTAATTTCGATGGTAAGATTCTCCAAGCATTGACAGTGCTTCAGCAAGTTCAGTATTCCTGGTAGATTCCATATCATAAAATCCGATTTAAGATGAAGGGATTTGCAGCTGAAGGTCGGAGATGGTAGATTTTTCAACTGCCACGCAGAAAATACCTAGGCAGACAAAAATTAAACGTAAAAAGTCAAAGAAACTAAACAAATAACGATTTTTGTATTGAGCTTAATAAACAATGTAACACTTGTGCTGACTATCACAGGGGAAGTAACAAAAGCCTTTAAAAGCAGATTGCACAATGTACACGAATATCGACAGATGCCTGAGCCTGAGATGTTAAAGACAAAATCCAACACCATAGCCCCTCTAATCCAGTTTATAGTTAGTATATCACCCTAGAGGTTATCTCTCCATAGCGTCAGAAATCATAACTATACCTGGAGAAGTTGCGAAGAAAGAGAAAAAGTGTGTACCAGAGCAAACCAGGAACATAGATTGAGAGTTTTGGCCCGGTAAATGTTTGGAGGAATATTCTTATCCCTTGGTAATCCTTGTGCACATCAAAATCAAATATCAGATTGCGTTTGACAGACAGTTCAGCAATAGATGCTACATTTGCAATATCCAGCACCTCCACAACTCCAGACACATCTAATGATAGGAGAGTTGGACAGGAGACATGTATCCTTTTTCGAAACCATCCAATGTCAAGCTTCAATGTCTTTAAATTTGAATTGAGCACAACCACTCTTATATGGCCATAGCAAAGCTGCAATGTCAATTCCTCAAGCATCGGGCAACCAGATAGAATATAATCCATCGATTGACCCATTAGCACAACGTTATTAAGATATAATGTTTTTAGAGACTTCAGCTTACTTTTCTTTTTTGCATTTATCGTACAGTGTGTCAACCGGAGTTCAACCAAATGAGGACTGCTTAGAACACAATTAGGCAGATCATAAAGAGCCTGTGGCCCAACTGTACCATGCTCAGAGAAAGACAAGTCGAGGACCTCCAAATTTTTATTTAATGCGAACTGGATCCAGGTACCAATTTCATTAGCCATCCTTTTCTCACTCCTCAGGAAATCATACAGCCGTATGTCTGTGCTGTTGGATATTCCTTGCCAAAATGAATAAGACAATCTAAAATGAAACTTAAGGCAGAACTTATGAATAGTTGGGCTTTTACTACGAAGAAGCACGTGACGAACGGAGTGCACAAACCTTTCGTCATAGTCAGGACGACTAGCTTCCAAATAATAGTTACAGTCATGTTCTGGAAACATGCATTGATCAAAATTGAGTGTGTGGATGAATGGCCAGAGCTTATGAAATCTTCTACTTGCGTTACAGATTCCTTTGACAGCATCCTTTAATGGCAATAAGGAGAGAATATGGATGAGGATGTCATCTGGTAGTCCACTCAAGTAGTCTTTGTTCAAAACACAACTTGTTTGTTTTGCATACATATTCATCTCTGTAAAACATTATAACACATTTTAGGTGCGAGAAATTGAAAACTTTGAGCTGAAGAAAATCTTTAGCCTTAAATTGGGATATTTGGAAAGAATAGGTTTTTCCAGATTGAGGATTAATCTTATAGAGAGGGACTGGCATACGTTATTCCTACAAACCAAGAGGAAGGGAACAAGACCTTTCATCCCTCATGTTAATCAGATTTGGCCATTTAGGAAATCCTAGAGTGCATCAATCTCAGCATATCAAACTTCCATTAGAGTTAACAGTTCATACACTCTACCCTCCCCAGACCCCACATAGTGGGACTTCACTAGGTATGTTGTTGTAGTTTATGATGATAAAACATGAGATCAAACATATTGGGAAATTTTTTGAAGTAATTAGTTATAAAGTTTGAATTGAAAATTTTCTAAGACAATAAAATGTAATCTTAAATTTAGTAATTTTCTAAGAGTTCCCACTGATGTAACAAACAAGTGTGAACTCAACTATCTCTTACACAAAACGTCAAAAGGATACAACAACTACACCTCTACCCCAAACAAGTTGAGGTCAGCTATATGAATCCTACAACGACGACAACACACCCAATCCCACAAGTGGGTTTGGGGAGGGTAGGGTGTATGTAGACCTTACCCCTACCTTTGTGGGATAGAGAGCTTGTTTCCTATAGATCCTTGATTCAAGAAAATTCATTTTCCACAAGAGGTTTGAACAAAATAAAAGATAGTTAAAGCAAAAGTGACAACAATAGTAATAGAAATAAAGAAAAAGATAATGTTAGCATAATAATGATATTTGTAAGTGGATAGGTTCTCCAGCCTAGAACCCTGCTCTACCACTAGGAAGAGAGAAGTCGCTCAACTACCTACCAATTGTTACATTAATCCTCAACCTCCATACTCTCCTATTAGGGTCATGTCCTCAAGGAGTTGAAGATGTGGCATATCTTGCCTAATCACTTCTCCTCAATTCTTCCTCTATCTACCTTTACCTCCCCTTAGATCTATCATTGCCAACCTCTCGCATCTCCTCATTGGGGTATCGGTGCTCCTCCTTTTCACATACCTCTAAGTCATCTCAATATAGCTTCACACATCTTGTCCACCAAGGATGTCACCCCACCTTGCGTTGTATACCTTTATTGCCGATCTTATCTCCACTAGTATGGCTATAGATCCATCCTCATTTCTGCTAGTTCATCTTCTGAACTTTGAGATATATTGGCCACCACTCAACCCTATACAACATAGTTGGTCTAACCACCACTCTATCAAACTTACTTAAAGTCTCGGGTCCCTTATCACATAAGACACCAGAAACGAGCCTCAATTTCATCCACCCACGTTCTAATATGACGTGTGACATCCCCGTCGACCCCCATTTCCTTCGATTATAGACCTAAAATACTTAAAGCTATACAAATCCTCATTTCTCTATCTAAACTCTTATCATATCATCATCATAATTAATAAATAAAAGTGAAAAATACGCTATATATATAAATAATCCTAATAATAATATTTAAACCAACAGAAGGATGCCACTTAAAAAAGTTTCAATGGAAAAACAAATGTATCTGCACCACATCCAAGGCATTTACCTAAAAGACAAACAAACAAATCTTAAACCAAACAATGACAAAGGTTTGCGAAACTAAGGGCTTTCTCTTTTTCTTTGAACAACCCATCCTCATTATCTTTAATAAGTAAAGTAGGAAAACATATAGGTCATTAGTAGTATTGACAAAGAAGGAGTCTGTGAAAAGAAAGGAAATATTTCCATTTTTCTTATATAACAACATAGCCTTCCTCCTATATAATAAAATAAATAAGAAAGAAATTTATTATTATTATTATACATATATAGACCAGCTTGACAAGCAACTCTTTCTCTTGAAAATCTTAACATGTCTCTAGGATCTAAACCTAAAAAATATTAACAGAATTCATGGACCATTAAGTAGCAATGTAGTGTAGCTGACATTATAAGGTTACATAACTACATTTTCATTTTGGTATCCAAAAATATGTAAACAAAGTAGAAATCCAGATTTTTTATTCTGGATGGCCCCTAACAAGAGTTAACCTGTACACAAATGCAACAAGTGCATGAAATGTATACCACTTTCTGAATAGTTTTCTTTCCTACTTGCTCAGATTTAGACATACTGATAAGTTATGCCTAGAAAGATCCAACATTCAAAATAGTATTCAAGCACAAACAAAAATCTCATATGTAGCATGGAGCTTACAGTAGATCCAAACCAAAATTTAACCGACAGAGGGAGCAAGAAAAATTTAAGTATCTAAAACCAGAATATTTGGGTATTTTATACCCTGAAAGAAAGGATCACAAGATACATTGGCAAAAGAAAGATCCAATACAAGTTGAATCAGAGAAAGATTCTCATTTCTAGATTCAACATTTCAACATTAAGCAAAACCCTAGATTTTCCAAACCTAAGTACTTCAGGATCGGTTTTCTAGTCTAAGATCGGAAATCAAGCCCTCTTTTAGCACAAGTTACAGTTTTGCCTATTCAGCACAGAAACAATACAAATTTTGCTTCTTAAAGTTACAGAGTCATACGAAGTTTTTAACTATCTAAATGAAAGAGAATGAATAGCATAACATTTTTTGTATACCTTCTTCGGAATCGATTTTCTAGTCTAAGACAAGCCCTCTTTTAGCACGAGTTACAGGTTTACCTATTCAGCATAGAAACAGTATGAATTTTGCTTCTTAAAGTTACAGAGTCATACGAAGCTTTTAACTATATAAAATGAAAGAGAATGAATAACAACATTTTTGTATACCTTCTTTGGGATTGATTTTCTAGTCTAAGATCGGAAATCAAACCCTCTTTTAGCACAAGTTACAGATTTGCCTATTCAGCACAGAAACATTGTGAATTTTGCTTCTTAAAGTTATAGAGCTCTACGAAGCTTTTATAGACAAATAAAAGGCTTTTTTCGGCAAAAATATATTGCCCTAGGTTTACTCAATTGCGTGCTTTGCTGTCAGTAAATTACACTCGATCATCGGCTACAACCAACTCACACTCGTAATAAATAAGCCAAAAAGTATGTCTTAAACATTATATCACAAGGGTTTATATACTCAATCATAAAAAAACAGAAACCATTGCAAGCCAATAATACAACATAAGCATAACAAGAAACCTAAAACTACTCATATTAAATGACTAAACTCTCGGCATGACCTTGATCCTACCATATAGAGCTACCAACGAAAACAAAAATCAAATTGAGAAATGTATATTCAAATGAAAAGGGAATTCAAGGTATTTACCTCAACTATTCAGAAACTACATTGTTCATTTATCTGAATATATATGAAAGCCTCTGGCTTGACCTTGATCCCGGCAGTTACAAGCATCTAAGAAGACTCCTTTGTCCATAATCGACTACATTTTCACCTTGAAGTGGAACAAACATTCTAGTTCCATCATATAGAAATGTGAACAGACTATAAAAATGAGGTACACTGACGCCAAACTTCTATTAATTGATAACTGTGATGTCTGGTCCAGCACCCCAATAGATCGAAATCCAGTCTTTTACAACAGGAATAAAGGGTCCAGTCTTTTAATCCCCAAGCAAATTGCAATGTACTTCCTAATCCCACTCCTTATCATATATGCTTTTCTTAGAAAAGAAGACAATATGGTTCAATTCAATCAAACAACAACACACCAAGAATCTCCCAGAGCTACAGTAATTTTTTTAATTGTAAAACATAAACCATAAGCATACTGAAATAGACTTTAACTAAAATAAGTAGCTCTCTTGCTTGCAAGTACACATTTTAGAGAGAGGCAACATTCTTCACCTCAAACAACAACAACAGCATGCCCAGTGTAATCCAGCAAGTGGGGTGTGGGAAGGGTGAAATTTACCACACCTTACTACCTTTCATGGCTAAGGAGGTTGTTTCCAATAAAACCTCAAAAGAAGTGTAATCAAAGTAGAGCTAAAAGAAAACTAATGACAGCAAAATAGCAGGATAAACACAAAAAATAATGTAAGAAATAGTACTAAAATGGAAGGATAGGAGCCTCTCCCACATAAAAGTAGTACAAAACTCGTCTATTTACTACCCTTGTACTCTAATCCTCGACCTCCATACCTTTCAATCTAGCATCGTGCCATCCGTAAGATGTGCCATGTCTTGTTTAATCACATCTTCCCAATTCTTCTCTGGGCTATAACCAAACGTTTACGCCTCCTTACTGCCTCGCCACCTCCTCTTTACATGTCCAAACCACCTCAGTCTCGCTTCCCTCATTTACTCCACCTTGTCCTGTATAACTCTATTCCTCTTTCTGCCTCTCCTATGCACATCCATTTGTGCTACCTTCATTTTCTGAACATGTGTGTTCTTGATGGGCCTTCACTCTACCTCATACAACAATATCGATCTAACCAGTAGAACTTACCTTGTGACATATTCTTATCACACAATACTCCAAACATGAGCCTCCATTCCACCCACCCCACTCTTAACACAATAAGCAACATCATCGCTAATCCCTGTTTTATTGGATTACAAACCCTAGACAATTGAAACTCCCCTTTTTTGCTATTTCTGTGATTTGATCTTCATTCAAATAAAATTCGTCACTAAACTTACACTCCAAACTTCTCTGTCTTAGCCCAACTTAACCTGAAACCTTTAGACTTCGAGATGTATTTCCAAACTATATTATTTTTTGTGTGTCTCGTCAATCAATACTATCTGCATATTGGATTATTTTGATCTTCTATATAGCTATTCAAAGCCATACTTCCGCTAATTTCAGGCATGCTTCTTGAAGTTTCACAATCTTTAGCTTACTTACCACATGAATTGTGGTGTAGTGGTTATGTTTTACGTTTTAAATAGAAATTTTGGGTTTGAGATGGAGAAAATTCTATGAAGCATCAAATCGAACTCTAATTTGAATTTTGAACACTAGATAAAATAGTTTTATAGCTTATTTGTACCGAGCTAACATTTGAATTTAAAAAAGAATTTACTTAAAATTCACAATTTTTTATTTCACAAATAAATTAAATTATTAAAAAGAAAATTACAATTGATTAATGAAGGTCGGTATTTAGCTATTTTTTTATAAAATGATTGTGTGATGTAAATCTATTTGAATTTTCTCTAATTTTGTCATAGTTTAAAATTTATTTACTTGAGTTTGTAGTTTAAAATTTGACTAGTAAGAAAATATCATGTGAATTTTAAAAAACACAAGTGTAAAAGTCAATATAAATAGTTAAGTTTGGACAAAAAAAAAAAGTGAATCGACTACAGTATAATTTCTATAAATTAATATTTGATAAATTAATAATTTTTTTAAAATAATATTTTTCTCTGATTCCGACTTGGGCCAATGGAAAAAATCATCAATTTCTATAAAATAATAAGATAATATATTTTCAGAAGACTCCAATATAAATATATGGTCACAGTAATATCATAAATTAATAATTCTTTAAAGTACAAATATATCTAAGACAATTTCGTGAAATATGATTACTTAAAATTTAAATATAGTTGAAGTTCATCTCTAACTTTTCATGTTGCATCCAAGAGCTCTGGTGTTGTCTTTTTGAACTGCACCATAAAATTGAGAAGAGTTTTAGATGCGATAAGTGTTTCCTTACGCGTATCTGGTTCAAAAGGTACAATATCATCATCAACTTCATCATCAACATTATTTTTTCGATGATATCCACAATTTCTTTTAATCTCTAGACCTCTGAACAAGTATCACTTTCACTCGGATAATCCAATAGGTTATTGACATCCATTTTACTATGATAACCTAGATCATTAATCATGACCTCAAGTTCTTGAATGACGTTTTCACATGTAGGTTCATTCAGATTCTCTGAGATTGCATCTCCTGAAGGAATTTTACAGTATCTAAAACAATTTGATATTGTCTCTTGCTGAACATTTGTTGTTCAAATAGGAATTGCATAATTAATAGCATCCAAAACATTGATCTTTGTTGGATCATTTTGTCCCACTCCATGCCCTTCTTATATCCTACAATAAATTATGTTCGATATACCTCTTGAAAGCTCTTATAATCATAGAATCACAACGTTGAAATTAATAAGATACAATGATTTTGATGTATTTGTTGTACTTTATGTATGATCTTTTTTTATGTGAAATCGATAAATATGATATATAAATTAGTAATATACAATGATTTTGAGATAATCAAAATTAATCTTCATCAAATCTCAAACTATTCTTTAAATAAAATGAATAAATATTAATTTATCAATTAAATAATATCTCTATAAAATAATAAAATTTCATGATCCACCTATATTAATTTATAGAAGTTTTACCGTATATTACTAGAAGACTATTTTTGTAAAATAGATAAATAAAGAGTATATTTACCACTTTTGTGATAGTCCAAAAGGATTTTTTAACTTTGCCCCAAAAAAATAAATTACGTTACTATACAAATTAAGATGAATTTTATGGCAGGGTTGAACACAATACTCATTCGATAATTTACAAAGAAAGTAAAATTCTATAAATTAAAAGTATTTTCTTTACTTTTATAAAGACTTTTTATCTAAAATATCTTGAATGAACGAGATATTATACCGATATTTTTTTTCTCAAACACGAGTTGTGGTGCACTGCTTATGCATTAACTATGTCAATTAAAGAAAGAGGTCTAAATATCTATAGCGCCCCTTCCTAAAAGGTGGTTAAATCAAGGGATGCTTTTAAGGAGTACAAATTCTTTGTTGTTATAATGGCAATATGTCACATTTTTCACCAAAAAACTGCAGGAGAAAACACCATTTGATGAGATTAATAACTGCCATTGAGTTAATTTCATCAAGGAGGACATACTTCTTCCTAAGATTCAAAATCTGAATGCAAAACCTTCTATATGAAGCAGACTGATCCTGATACAACACGGGATCATACACCGATGAGGATACATCTATCTATACACCATTGAAGACCATTATGTGCAAGTTGCAACAACAATGACAAGAGAGAATGAATATGTATGTAAGTGCTTTCATAATGTAGCACTTTGAACTCTGCAGAGAAAGAAACGCCCCAGATGGACTGTGTTGAAGCAAATACTTCAACTTCCTTGGAGCAGAATAATGATGTTGTAGAGAGTTAAAATAACTCCAGATTTTCAGGCAGAGGTGTGCATACTGTATAGAAGGTCTTCAAAGCAATTACTTTCTGCCTTTATCTTTCCTGACTAATCCTTAGTAAGCCATCTACGGCCACGAACTTGAATACCACCATAGCTCTGATCACTGCTACTTTCTCCACCACTTTCTGCACTGGTGTATCCAGATTTCCGACGATGCTTCTTCTTCCTTGAAGCTCCACTGTCACTAATGCTTCCATGTAAAAGCGGATCATCTATCCCACGTATGACCCTCCGTGCTAGAGATGATGTTGCGATGCAACTGTCATCCTTCGTTCGCTTCTCTTTCTCATGCTTCTTTATGTTCTGAGAGATCTTATGCAATTTTTGAATTCCTTTTTCTACAGGCTCCACTGCTTGGGTTACCGTGAATTTCAAATCATTCACTATCTGTAGAAAGTATTTGTTAATGAACGGATCAACGATAACAGGGAGTAGGAACAAAATAAAAGTGTCAATTGTTGCAGATACATGTTTTAGTTATCCCAAGAACGTAAAGATCAACACCATATACAGCAGTCAACTATATTAGTTCAAGTTTGTCTATAGGGTCCTTTCTATCCATTCCACCCTATCATAAGCCTATTGCCTTCCAACAGTAGAAACTTTATTGTTTAACGCAAATCTAAGATACCCAAAAATAGAGGATATCTGGATCTCACACATCTCAACACACTGATATACAACTCTAGAGCCAACATAAAGTACTCTTGACAAACATCGAACATTTATTGTTTTATTTCATGAGATTGTATGTCTTTTGAAAATAATACTGTCCAGTATAATTTTAGATCGATATCTTATCCTCTTTAATATCTTCCTCTAAAGCACTTATGAACCGCTACATTTGGAGGTTTGCATAGTACATGGTGTCAAAACCGGCTGAGGTTGAGTCATCCTATCCTCTATCTGTGCTGCTTGAATCCTCTGTTAGATATGATCAGTTCTAATTTCACCAAATCCTTATGACTGCCTATCTATCTTTTGTAATATTATTATCAGGTAATAAAAATGCTTGTATATTTATAAATCCGACTCTGCACCAAAATCCAGAATATCGAACCAAAAAAAAAAAGGGATTTCGGTATTACCTAAACTATGCCTACCTGTAAGTATGGAGGAGGAAAAGTTTAATGAATATTGCCATCACCTAATACCTTTCTCAAGCTTTCCTCGTGCTTAATTATATATATTTCCCCTTTACTTCAAGGAGTTCAATTTAGAGGAATATCAAAGATCCAACCTTGAAGACGCTTGTGGCACTCCAGTTCATCTGAATTCAAGTGTCCAATTTTCTAGTGCCTATGCCAGAGATCATCCTATTTTTTCTTAGAGCTTTGTTCCAGTAATAGATCTTTGCTCCTAATCATCCAAAGATTCCTTCTTTCTCTTTTTACTGAAATTTGATAATTAAAGATTCTTAAATAGGCAAATAAATTGGAACAGCCAAAAATGATTATTACCATCAAAATAGTTCACACGCTTCTATCTAAGAGTGCTCCAAGACTATTCTTAGCTTCATAAATTGAACTATCAGGTTGTCAACATCACCAACAAAGCTAGTCAGTGAACTAGTGTCTTAAGGAGAAAGTAATAGCAATCACTTTAGAAATCACAGTACTTTGGTCATTTTCAGATGCACTGGAAAAAACAAATAATCACTATTGATGATTCTGTTTTCACTTGAGGTCGAAAAATGAACCTAAAATTGGCCAACCATGGTGACTGTGTGACGACATATGGTCCATTGGGACATCCCTAAGATCGGGTATCCTTTTTAATTTTTGATGACAAGGGAAACCCGCAGCCACCATCCTTTGGGTGCGCATAGGGTAAAACCCCCGCTCCTATGCAATAGCTCGCAAACCACATAGGAGAGGTAACCCGCACCAGGCTCGACCCAGAAGGCAAACCCGTTGCTTTCGCTGGCAAGGGGTTTCGAACTTGAGACCTCCAACATGGAAGTCCCAAGCTCAAACCACTGGGCCACCCCGAAGGGTCCCTAAGATCAGTGATGTACCGTGGTTTCACGGTATTGCTAATGCTTTTTCCTTAAGTTTAGTGTGTGTCGAAATCCTTTTTGTGTTGATTTTTATGTAAGTTTCTCTTTGTTTGCAGAAAATCTGTCCAAGGATGAACGCGGAAGTTTTTGAGAAAGAAATGCAGAAGAGACCACCTACGGAACTTATGACGGTCCGTCGAGGCTGTGACGGTCCGTAGGTGGCATCGTAGTGAGGAGAGAAGTTGCTGAAGGAAGATGGGGAAGTCTGACCAAGTGAGGGATTACGAAAGTCCATGACGGACCGTCATAGCCACGACGGTCCGTCCTGCTTGTTCGTCGTGATGATCAGAGAAGTAGTCCAAGTACCCAAATTCCAAGAAGTTCAAGTATTTTGGAACGGAGACCCTCGACGGACCGTCGTGCTTGAAACGGTCCGTCATACCTGTCCGTCGAGGGGAATGAAGAAAGCAACAAAAGAATGTGTGAAGTATGGGACGACGGAGGCCATGACGGTCCGTCGTGTCCATGACGGTCCGTCACGTGGTCTGTCGACCCAGACGCGTTTGGACAGATTTTTAGTAAATAGAATCCTTCTTTGATTAGATTTTGTTTTTATTATAAATAGTTTGAAAAACCTCGTTTTTGGGGTTAGACTTTCTGGATAATTTTTAGCTCTCTTACTATAGTATTGAACTCTCGATTTTGGGAATTAAGATATTTTTTCGGGAATTGATTGTTGGTGATTTTGTTGATTAATCAAGTTCAATTCTAGAAATTTATTCGTTCTCATAAAAGTAAGTGCATGAATTCTTCCGTTAACAATATGAATTGTGTAATTATGAACATGGGTAACTAAACCTCATAGCTAGGATTGTGGGAACCATGGGTGAATAACAAGGTAAAAATCTAACTTAAATAACAATTCTAGAGTGGTGTCTTGCATGTATTGATAATTCTTTCGTGTAGAAGTCTTTTTAACAGATGGCCAACGTTAGAACTCGCCTTAATGCTACTTGCCGGACCAAGGAGGTAGATAATAGGAAAAGAATTATCAACATAGATTTAGTTTAGACTATCTAATAGGCTAGTATTGGTTGGTACGAGTTAATAACTTAGTCAAATACCGAATACAATGTTTAATATGAGGTAAAGATAAGGGTTAGTATAGCAACACACGTAGCCGGACCAAGGTGCGGAGTGAAATTCTCTAGATGCCGGACCAAGGATTTAGAGATACATAACTTATCACTTTACATGCAAGATATTAGGATAGAATTGTTATAGTTAGATTTACTAAGTTAGGAACCTGTGGGGAACACTTAAGCCCCAGTTACTTTTATAATTTGATTAAACTCCGAAAGCTGAATCTGTTAGTTGTTCATTTTTATTTAGTTAATCATTTTCATTAATTTAGAAATAAAACCCCCCTTTTGTCTTTTGTTTTCTCGGAAAATAGTTGGCTAAATAACAGTAATAATAGAATAAAGTTAAGTCTGAACTATTTTCCTTGTGGGATCGATCCAACCTCATTAGTTGGGTTCTTTACTTGATACGACCACTTTACTTCTTATTTGAGAAGTAAATTTGAGCGTATCAATCAGGTATCCTTTTTACCAGTCTATCACTGTGTCAAGCATAGATCCTGCAACTTCTCACACAAGCCAAGGAAAAGCATAACAAGATAACTCACACCACAAAGCAAAACACATCTTCCAATATCATACCAAGAACAAATGATGGAAGTGGGGAAACAGTAGGATAAACTAGGAAACTCAACAGTCTTCCCACATTTCAGTTGTCCAATACCACCGAAATTAACCAGAATCCGGATCGATTTCAAAATTTTAGCATTGGCAACAGATATCAATTCACATGGTTGGAACTGAACACAGCACCGTAGGTTCTATATCCCTTTTATTCACCCCTTGTCCCATGTTCTTATTTTGGATCATCTGTTCCTATCTTTGACTGCTGTACATGACAGAGTTCATGAATCCTGAAAATAATAGGAACTTAAAGAGTTCAATCACAGGTACGATCATTAGGGCCCTGCTCCTGCACTTGTCATCAATCAAAGCAGGAAACTTGATTTTGGACGTGAGGATATCTTAGAAAGTTAAGGAGCTATTCTGAAAATGGCAAACAAACTCTTTACTTTCAATATATTTCTGGGTAATAGCAAGAACGACAGTTGATTCACCAATATCGCAGTGTATTACCCAGTATTAAAGAACAGAAAAGAGAAGGTGCAAAAAACACAATAGGATAAATTCTTTGGAATGTTCTCCCCAGAAAGACTATTTCTCCCCCACTATTTATTTGTCATCTCTTTTATTGTTAACTCTCTCTCTCATGACACTAGGAGTATAAGCATCCGGATGAGACTTCAGTTGTCTCAACATTTGTAAAACAAAGTTGTGAGGTTTTGATACAGCTGTATAGAGATGCAAAATATATAAGATAGCTAAAACCTTTTAGCAAAGAGAAAGAGACTTACATATTCTCGACCTCCGATAAAGACGTCCTTAACACTTTCTCTAATTGTCATTCCACCCTTAGTATCAACGTCAGGTTGAGGAAGACGTAATTTCGTCGGACGCTCACTGTCTCTAACTTCCTCGGGGTCTACTGGCAAGTCTGCAGACACATAATCCCCTAGAACAGCAACAGCCCCAGTATAGCGCTCTCCCATCAGCTCGTATGGCTTTGCTGGGAAGACATAAAGATGAACTATAGAAGCAACACCCATCTGTACTGGATAAATAAACAGAGCTGTGAAAGTCAAATTGTTGAAAAAATATTAAGCATCCTTAGACAACTGATAAAAACTTAAAAAGCATAACACTGCACCCGAATAATAGAATTTTAGAAATCATAAAGCAAATATTCTTGTAAGAATACACTACAAAGTAATAAATGCATGCCCAATTCCAGAACAATTACCTCGATGCATATGATGAAATCCTGAATGCTGGATTCAAATTGCAAAGCTCCAGCTATTGGACTTCGAAACAAACCAAGGGTAGAGAGAAGAGCTATAGCCACACCTTGCCACCAAGTTAAGAATACAATTGACTTGAACGTTAAAAACTTGTACAGCGGTTTGATGTGAGATAATTCATCCTTTGTAATGGCATAAAATTGTACTAAGCAATACAGTGCCCATGATTGACTGAAATTTAAAACCACAGCTACATAGGGATACCTACAAAAAAGCAGAATTAAAGCAAGACATAATATTAATAATAAAGGGATCAGCCCAGTGAGCCAAACACAGCACTGAAAGTTCTGCCAGATTACAATAGTTTGTAGGAGTATCTACCATATGAATGCTCTGAATTTTTTATTCAGAGCAACTTCATGCTAATAAAGGAAGATATTTTCCTACTTTAGAGAAATGATATACAAAGGCGAGAGCTGTAAATAGATAAACTTGCAACTTTTGAGGCATGTGCAGTCACTATCCATAAAATAATAAGAGGTCTTTCTTCTTTCTTTTTTTTTTTCTCCTGAGAAGGCAATGATTGTAGCACAAAGGGAGTGCTACATTTTCTGTACAAGAATACTAAGAGGTCTTTCTTACCCACAATTCAACTTGAAGTCTCCTTCACAATAGACACCAAAAGCTTCAAGAATCACTGCTAAAATAGCAGTAAATGCTTTTATGATCATCTACAAAAAATATTTTGCATCATGTTAATCACAAGGAAAAAGATGAGCTGAGCTTTTATGTCCAGAGGAATATATATCTTAGTAGAATACTCACATATTGGACAATTCCAAATTTGATAACTTGGTAGACCCACTGACCAAGTTTCCATGGCTTTAAAAAATAATTCATAGGAAAAAGATGTTTGACAACTCCCTTCTCAGAGTCATGCTCTAGTAGTGGTATCTTTGAAGCTGCACGTCCTTCCCTCTCCATAAATAGTATAGCCCTCTCCTCCCCACCTAATTCACAAAATAAAATAAGATACAAAAACAAAAAGGAAAAAGCAATAATTTTGTAAGTAATGATCAAAAACCATTTTTCAAGTAATCCAAAATGTACATGACTTGTAAATAAAAACTTCCAACACAGTTTTAATCTTGGCAATCTTCGATCGGCATTTTCATGATCGGGACTACTAAGAAGTTCAGGCAGCCAAGAAGGCATGCCAACCCTTTATATCAAAGAGTCAAACATGAGCTAATATGTAAAGAGAGAAAAAAAGAAAATGATTCATTGATGGAATTAGACTCCGGTGATTCTTAGAGCTCTATCAAAGAAGAACAGAAGAACAATTTACACAATCAGAACTTCTCAACTTGCTAAACCAAGTAAACCACATATTTTCCTTCCATATGCAGTAAAGCATATAAGTTACTGTCCTGAATTAAGCAGCAAGTTTGTTGTCATAGTAAAGATAATCCCTGCATAAAATTCTGCATACGCAATACTATGTCTCATTTTATGTAACATTATCTCCTGACTAGTCTGTTCCAAAACGAAATAACACATGTCTATGTTTGGAAACAATTTAACTTTGAACTTCTTATTTTACCCTTAAAGAGAACCATTACCACCAAAAAAACGTCTTTATAATACGGATATAACCACACAAGTGTTGTGATATGTTTAAGAGCACAAGTTTCAAAAGTCTTATAACCACAAAAATGTTATGGCGTGTTTAAGACCACAAGTTTAAAAAAATCCTCATTTCTTTCTTAAACACCATCTAGAATCAAAGCATGTCACATAAATTGGAACGGAGAGAAAACATTCTAGTTGGTTGCATAAGAAAAGATAATCTCTGCATAACTAATGCAATATTTTGTGGGCCGCATAAGTAAAAAGGATCTCCACATTATTAATGCAATGTTTGGTTGGCAGTATAGATGTATACACACATAACTTTCTTCTTTTATAACAGGGGTGTCTAGGTCAGCTTGCGCAATCTCAACTATGCCACCTAGAATCAGCATAGGCAGGGACGGACCCACATACGAACATATGAGCGCTTGAGCACCCATTACTTCCGACACGGAACTCATATATTTATATCAATTATTGATTAAATTGGATAAATTCAGAAGAACCAGCACGCAGGAACTAAAAGAGCCATTGGGTGCATTGGTTGCTACGCCGGGGAGACAATCCTTGTTGTCTCACAATGCATAAGATCGATACACACTTCTAGCAGTTCTTTTCTTGCTTTCTTTATTTGCTTTCTTCTTTTTACTTCCTTTTTTCCATTTTTATATTGTTAATTTGTGTATATAAATCAAAATATACAATTTATATGTTTAAAAAATAAATTTGGTGTAAGCAATAATGATATTATACATCATTTTCAAATTGAAACATCGAGAATGATTGTAAATAAATTGATCTCTTTTTAAAAGGGAAAAGTATTTATTGGAGTTTACTAGTTAGATATTTTAAGATCAGTTTCAAATAGTTATGCACTTGGTAGTTGTAGTGACTATGCATTAGTTGAGTCAGATCCAAATTTAAATTTAATGGATTCAACCATAAATCTTACCATTGAAACCCATGACACTTTTCAAATTACATATTGGTTTGGAATTTAATAATTTTGAAATTTTGATGTGCTTTTAACTTATATATCTATGTTTTTTGTCGAATGCCTATATCCACTAAATTTTTAACTAGCACCCATTACTTTAAAATTCTAGATCCACCATTGAGCACAAGTATCGAATTACTTTGGCCACCAAGGTTTAGGCAGATGGGAAGAAATCATGTAGTGCTTCTTCTCTTTACAGGGATTTGAACAGCAGTCTCCAAGGTTTTCACCCACTTGATTTACCACTGGGCTAGACCATTGTGTGCTACAACATAAGGTATAAGGCAGTCTTTGTATTATTTTGGGGGAAAATGTGGAACAAGAAAGCAGGTATCAGTAATACGTTGATAAGAGTATCTACTATAAAAATTGTCCTTAAAGTGGATAATCATTGCATAAATATTGAACATATTGTTTTTCTCTACAAGTAAATCCTTTTATTATTGTACTCTTATAACTGCTGTGTCCCGCCATCTTGCGGGTACCTTGACTAATTCCACGAAGTACTCACTACCTTCCACCAACACAAGTACCAGTTTTTGCCTCCGAAGAATTTGAACCTAAGATCTCCTGATTCTCAACCTACTTTATTGATCACTAGGTCACACCCTTGAGTGCACAAATCCATCGATTGTTATTCACAAGTTAACAATTTCTACATTATTACTCACAACATTAAAAAAGATGCATTATAATACATAACTAGTGTACGAACCAAACAACCCCTAAATTAAAATTTGTAAGATGAAGTATAAGATAAGAAACATAACCATACCTAAGCAAGCAATAAGATACCTCCCAAAGCAGTACATAGCAAAGGATTCATAGCAATCTCGCAATATCCCAATGTCAACACTAATTGCTGGATGTACCAATGACACAAACTGTGAGAAAGAAATGATGCATTAGAATATTGACAAAATATATTTTTGAACGGGAATACACATTCAAGTTGAGATAGACCAAATACTTAGAGTTGATCTTCAATAAGAATAAATGCCTCTAGGCAACTAATCATTAACTCTGTCAATGTCAGAACCCTAACTTTTTTAGAGAAATATCTTGTATCAATTTCATATAATATAGAATTTGTAGAAGCGTGCAATGGTAAATGTAAGAAATACAACAACAACAACAAAATACCTAGTGAAATCCCACATGTGGAGTCCGGAGAGGATAAGATGTACGTAAACCTTACACCTACCTTTTGCGGGGTAGAGAGGTTGTTCCGATAAACTCTCAACCCTAAAAATGTGAGAAATAATGGAGAAAAATATTACTCCCTCTATTTCAATATATTTGACCTACTTCCCTTTTTTGTCTCAATAAGAATGAAAATTTCCTGTTTTTAGCAACTTCCTAATTTAAACTTTTCCATGACGTGTTTCAAACTACAAGATTAAAGGATATTTTGGTATATTTGGCATATCGTTAATTTAAAAGCATAAGATTTGGAAGTCTTCTTTACTTTCTTAAACTTCGTATCAAGTCAAAATAGATCAAACAAATTGAAACAGAGGGAGTATTAAATAGTGTATCTATATTGATACAATAAGTCCTATTTATGGAAACTATATTGCAATTCTTTTCCACGTAAGATACTATATACAATCTTATTCTTATTCCTATTCTTATACTTCCCTTCAAAACGGTGCATATAAGTGATATATACCGAGCTTGTTATAGATATAATTAATACGAGGATAAGTGAGGGACTTCGTAAAAATATCTACAAGTTGATCACTTGGCTGCACAAATTTTGTAACAATATCTTCCGAGAGTATCTTTTAACTAACATAGTGACAGTCAATCTCAATGTGCTAAGTCCTCTCACGAAATGCCGAATTTGATGCCATGTGAATGGCCACTTGGTTATTGCATGCAAGTTCCACCTGACTGATTCCACCAAATTTTAGTACTCTGAACAACTAGCTCACAAGTTGCTACAAACATTGCTCGATATTTTGCTTTTGCACTAGATCAAGAACCCACACATTGTTTCCTACTCTTCCAAGACACCAAATTACCTCTTACTAAAACAAAATATCCGGATGTAGAACGTCTATCAAAAGGTGATTCTGCCTAGTCAGTGTTTGTATATCCAACTTTCATGTCATGGCCTTGATCCTCGAAGAGAATCCCTTTATCTAAAAATGACTTTATGTATCGTACAATGCGAATAGCTACATCCCAATGACTTTGATGGGGAGAATCCATTAACTAACTTACAAAACTCATTGGAAAAGAAATGGTAGGTCTAGTTACTATGAGATAGTTCAACTTATCAACCAGCTGCCTATGTCTACTAGGATCACTAAATGACTCTCCTTCTCTCGATAGGAATTTAGCATTCAATGAGTCTACATCCCATCATTCATATCTCCTCAAGAATATCTAAGACATATTTGCATTATGAAATAACAATACCAAATTTGGACTGAGCAGTCTCAATACCTAGAAAATACTTTAGTTTGTCGACGTCTTTAGTCTGAAAATGTTGAGAGAGATGTTGCTTTGATTTAGTGATATTATCGTGATGATCATTACCGATAATCAGTGTTATCAAAAGCACGCTTTAAGCGCACTTAAGCCTTGAAGCGAGGCTCAAAACATGTTGAGCGCTTTGCATCGCTTTATGTGCGCTTCAATATCGTCATCAAGGTTCTAAGACAAACTTTTCCTTGTCAATGAGCCTCTTATGAAGAAGTGACACTAAAGAATTAATATTTCACTTTATCATACAAAAATTTTAATTTCTTTGGTCATATATTTGTCATTCAATTTATAATTATTAGTCTAGGATTAAACATATGCATTTGTACTTTTTTGTCTTTTTGCACCTTTTTTCATTAAAACCCACGTTTTGTTTACGCTTTTCGCCTTTGTAGAGTTGTTGATTATAATGATATGGTCCACATAAATCATCAAATAAATACACAGATTTGGAGCAGGATGACGATAAAAGACAAAGTCATCAACTTCACTATGAATCAAGCCAAACTCCTGAATTATTGTGTTGAACATCTCAAACCATGCTCGAGGAGACTGATTAGACCATTAAGTGATTGCCCCAATCAATACACTAGGTTTGATGTTGTCTGTACTCTATAGCCTAGTGTGCCGATTGAGATGATCACCTTATGGTATGAAACAAGTTTGGATCTTGACGAAAAGATGGAAGTGATCGGCAATGTACAAAAATATAGGTAAGGTCGGAATTTCAGCATGACCTGACTGGGGGCAAAAATCTCAAAAAAAATGGCTGAGAATGGCTTACACGCCAGCACGTGTGAAAAACGCACTGTCTGTATGTCAGAACTCTGGCAGGTGCATGATGGTGCATCACTGATTTTTTAGGGTTTGGTCACAGGTACCTTTTGGACCTTGTTGTGGTGTTAATTCCCATAAACTACTATCGTAGGTGGAGGTGGTGAAGGTCAGATTTGAAAGTCACCGAAATGAAGGTGCGACAGTAGGCTTCTCTGTCACAAAGATTTCTCATGAAAGCTCCATGTGAGAAACAATGTAGAAAAATCTTGAATACACACATTGCTACAATGAGCTCTATTTATAGACACTACATTATAAATCTTATTGCCATTCTAACATTAAATATATGTCTCATTTATTCAATTAACCAAATACAGTCCAATGCAAAACATCTTTGCTAATAAATGTTGTTATCTTATGTATAAAGAGATGAACGGGACAGGTAAAAGAACTCATAGCTACTTATATAATCGAGAATGTTGTTTTTTTCTCCTTTCTACTAGCATTCTTAAATATATTCTTTTGTTTCTCCAAACGAACGTTTTCAATGTTGAGGGTGCACTAATCACTTGAATCTGGCACAAACAGTTATCAGCCACCCCAAACTACGTTCTCTTTTAGGTCCTTCAACCAATCAATATGACCCCACATAGCTGCTTTTGCTAAAACTTGAGAAGTTCTCCAGACAACTTGTTTTAGATCAACTTGTAGTTCTTGGCAGTCTATAAGTTATTGACTTTTATTTATGACCAATAAATATGGATATCTTTACACCATATGTATTCCTTTTCTCCTCTATCCCTGGTAAGCTTTTGACTCTTCGGATATTTAGGAACCAATAATCTTGAGAAGTTAGGTTGTTCCTCCTTATCCCTTACTTTCTTTTCTGTTTTGGTGCTTTAATGTCCTTACTCGGTCGAACGGGTTAAAACATAAGAGATATATCCTTCTCTTTTAAGCTTCAGAAATATAAGTGTTATTGAATGTGTAAGGGAACTAGAAGGGCACAATAGAACATATAGGAAGTACAGAAATCCTTCATAAATCAAAGTTAAAACTTAACAAAAAACACCACAAAACCAGTAGATTGAAAGATGAAGCTTTCTTCCCTTCAATGAACAACAAAAAGACTACACTGAGAAGCTATAATAAAAGGTGCATCACACTAGTAAGGAACATGGGACAGCACAACTTGTTCTGTGCTGACCAGACATGTGCAAGTCACTGTGTTTCTGCACTTCAATAGCCAGCAAAAGCAGACCAGCCTTTTGTCATTTGTTCCTTCTTTTTTCCCAATCAGCAATCAAAACCTACCATCTTTCTCCATTTCTCAGATGCTTACCCGCCAAGGGCTTTACAAAACTAGTTAAAACAAAATGTGGATAAGCTGAAGAACTCACAGAACCTTCACCACAAAAGGGAAGGATAAAAAAAGACCCGCCTACTCTGCTAATGAGATCACCTTTAGTTACTAATCATCTCAAATTTATGCCAAAAAAACATACTTTTTCTGTCCTTGCAGAAAGATATAGCCTATATGCTACTCCCACATAGATACAAACCATTACAATTAAACAAAAAAAATCTTTTCCAAACGAACTTACTGATTCAACTGCATAACAAGGCACCATCAAAATAACACCAATCAAAAACATTTGTTCCTGCAAAAAAACAAATAAGAAAAAACCCCAAATGACAAAAAAATCAACTATTTATATACATTAGAATTCTTCAACTGAGAAAACACAAACCTCAGGGTTTTTGTAAGAAGAGAGATGTTCAAAGAGGAGGTACATAGAGAGTGTGAGAGAGATGACAATTAATACTCCAGCAATTAGTGTTGCCCATACAGGAGGCGAGTAACTACTGAAAAGGTCATTGATGACCCGATTCAAATGCTCCGATGATAACGATATCACCCCTTGCATCAGCTACGATTTAGGGGTTCGCCGGAAACCTTGATTTTTCCCCGATGATCGGAGCTCATATGATTTTTTTCTCCGGCTGAATTTTTGTAAATATATTAAAATAATATTTTTAAAAAATGTTGAAGTTTAAAAGAGTTGAATTTTGAATTATTAGATTTTCCTAATTCCAAATTTTTTCGAATTTTCTCTATTTATTATTTTGGTCCCTTTCATTTTCTTCTGTTGTCAATTTGTCACCATCAAAGAACAGATTGGAATATCTGAGATCTCCAAGATTTTTTTTCAAACGATAAAGACCCAAAAAAATGAGTATCGATCATAATGATATCAATACAATATTAATTACGCGAAATTAATTGAGGTATTATAGTATATTTTTTTAGTGGGATATGAGTGTAAAAAGGACATATGATTGTAATCATTTTGCTTTTATGTGGTATTTGCTTAGTTTCTTCATAATTAAATGGTGAAACAGTCAACTAGAGTTGGGTATCGGTCGGTTCGGTTTGATTTTAAAGTTTATCTGTTTGACTTATTGGTTATCGGTTTGTATATATGCTAAACCGCTATAGAACCACTAAGATATTGATTTATCGATTATTGATTTATTGGTTATTGATTGTTATCGGTTTGATTGTCGGTTTAGTCGTTAAGATTTGACAAAAAAAGAAAACATTGAAAATCATTTAGAAACAAGGTAAACTAATCAAATGAACCATGTGTATGAGTTCACAAACTAATTTAAGGACTTTACATACAAAATGAGATAAATATAATTATTTAATGGGAAAACGACATTTTTAGTCCCTGTGTTAAGACTATATTCTTATTTAATTATCGTGTTATCTAACTAAGCATTATTAACTTTCAATTATATCAAGTAAGTGATTTTAGTCCTTCAACTTACAGATTCAAAAAAAGTTAACAGAGAGTTCAATGCTAAAAGGGGTAGTTCGGGTATTTTATTTTTAATTCTCTCTCTTTGAAGAATAAGCTAAGTCTTCCATATCTCTATCTAGAAGAACAAGCCCGTCGATTTGAGCTACAATTTCAAAAACCAACTTGATAGGCATTAACCCTCCCTCCCACACCGACGAACGATAAATGATTTTTTTTAAAAAAGTTTTCTGTTTTCTCAAGCATTTACTTTAAAATCCGAATGACCCCTTTTAGCAGTGAACTCTCTGTTAATTTTTTTGTGTCTGTTAATTGAAGGATTAAAATCACTCACTTGATATAATTAAAGGTTAATAGTGCTAAATTAAATAACACAAGGACTAAAACAAGAAATTAGCCTTAACATAGGAACTAAAAGTGTTGTTTTCCCTTATTTAATTTACTGTCAAATTATTGATTAATATTTTAATAAAAAATCTCAAACCATTAAGAACCGATCACGCCATAACAAAACCATTATCAAAATCGCTAAATCGATAGCCCATTATTGATAAACCAATAAAAAAAAATCAATTCAGATTATCGATTTTAATTTAGTTTTGAACAACCCTATAGTCAACAGTTCGGGCAACTAATTATGCTTTATATCTTCTCTCGTGGTACGAAAAAAATTCACGGCAAAATATGAGTTTCCTTTTTGCAAATTTCAAAATGATGTTTTCTTCTACTTTTTTTTTAAATAAAATATAAACTCTTGAGTCATAGTTTTATTTTTAAAATTTGAATTAATTGGTTGTGGGATTTGAAATGATTTCAAATCATAATTTCAATTTTCAAATCACACATTCGAATATCACTTTTTATACTAGTGATGACAAATCAATGTATATATATTGAGTGCGAGAGGTGATTTATAGTTTGAAACAAATCTTCGGTTGCCTTCACGGATTATCTTTTATCCATAGGCTTTACTAATGTCTCACGACATATATCAAATAATATATAGCGTGAATATTATCAAATCAACGAGTGACGAATATTATACGACAAAAATAACATAAAATTGCTCCTTTTATCTCTTTTATCTTAACTATATATGATTTTTTTTTACATCAATTTTGATCCAGTATTTTGAAATGTAACTTTTTTCATATTGACACGACAATTTATAATATTTATCAGTTTTAAATATTAATTTAATATAATCTATTAATTAACTTCAAAATTAATCAAAATTCTCAATAAACTAAACAATGTCACATGGGAGGGAGGGAGGGAGTATGAAATAAGATAAAACAGCTGGTGTTCAAAGAAAGGGCATAAAGAAGAAGAAAGGGAGATCTATTTGATCTGTGGATCTTTGATTGTGAAGAGTTATGGCGAAGGTGGAGTTGAACGGAGACGATACAAAGCAGACAAAGAAGGTGGTGAACAGAAATCACGGATCCACCAAATTCTTTGTGTTTATTGATCATCTTTTCCTCTTCGTATTCTTCTGTTTCCTATGCTACATTCTATTCAAAATAGCGGGACTTTGATCTATTCAGGTGATTTTTAGCAACCCCTTTTCAATTTTCTCTTTAATTTTTGCTTCTTTTGATACCCATTTCGTTTTATACTCTGTCCTTTCACATTGCATTTGAGCTTGAATTTATTTGTTTTGTGTGTTTGTGTGGTGATGTGAATGTTGGGATCCGAAATTTCGGAGATTGATGATGCCTGAACCTTTTGATTAGATAAAAGGCTCAATCTTTATTTGTTTGTTAGTTTATTTTCGATTTTTGATGGGTGTCTTGCTGAAAATCGTGCTTTAGAAACCTGAGAATATGGTAGTACTTGTACCCCAAGGCCTAAGGGTGTGGTCTAATGGGTCAATGAAGTGGGTTGAGCATCATGAGGTCTCGTGCTCTAATCCCGAGGTCTCACACTCAAATTTAAGCATGTGGTTTTTTTGCATCTGTCCTAGCCTGCCAGTGAGGAAGCTAGGAATATTGCTAAGGGTGTTCAAAACTCTATAAGTTGTTTTTGATCTATATACATAATATTATTTCCTACACCCGGTCCTGCGCAATATAATTTTTCGACAATCGGTGTTCAAGTGGCCACCTTTGAGTCAATGTAGCTATGGCCCGGCTAGCCTCGGTGGGCAGAGTTACCTGGTACATATCGAGGTGCGCACAATCTGGCCCAGACACCATGGTTATCAAACGAAAAAAGAATATGGTAGGACATATTAGTTGTAGAATTGATTTGATAAAGGGGATCCTTTTAAAAATAAACATAAACCATATGACTAATGGGTTTTATGTCACTTGCTGTTTTACCGGGCTGTATGTCCCCAATAATTAAGTCTGATGTTATTATCTTCTCTTCTTGGGACAGACACTCCCTTAAGCATATATATGAGATAGCTTAGGAGATATGAAACAGTTTTAGGCAGAAGATCAACGTGGACAAGAGCTATTTACTTACCGCTACACACTCTGATAGGCATGACAGGAAAATACTTGGGGGTCATTTGGTTGGGAACAAGTTATCCTAGGATTAGTTATCCTGGGATAACTTATCCCAATATATAAATGGTGGGATAAGTTATCCCAGACATGACAATCAAACAAGAAACAAAAATCTTATATCATCACTATTTTCTTATCCCATCACTATTTATTTGTATCCCCCACACCAAACGACCCCTTAAAGTAGAAGGGTGTTTCTAAAAGGTATATGCCTCCCACCAAACTTAATTGAAAGGAAAATGTGTTTAACTAAAAAGTACAACCAAAACCGGAACTTTTGTCAATATTTGTGAGACTAGAAGTACTAACTTCCCTAACACAATCAAGAAAAAGGGAAAATGCATTAGTGGGGAATTTCATTTCATGGGGTTTTTAAATACCACAAAGTACTGTAAGCTTGTGAAGATATACTTTATTATCCAAGTGTTTTATTAATTTGGATTTTGTTTAGTGAATTGTATAATGGAGAAATTTGATACCTACTTAACTGAAATTGAGTTGGTTCTCAGAGCTTAGATCATGTTCTTACTAAAACATTTAATGTTGAGAATATCAACAGTCTTTGGCTTGTATTAGTACCCCCTTGTTAATTTGGAAAGTATAAATAGATCTCTAGTTTAATGTTGGGATGTTTAGCAGTCCGTGAATACAAAAGGCCTTAATAGTATTAACTTATATGTGTGCCGTAGCCAGCGTCTATCTGTTATTTTGTCACCTCTTGTGATGGTAAAATATGTTTTTTTACTTTTTAGTTTCTGTTTCATTCAATTCTATTTGAAGTCTCAGAGTCTAATTGATGAAATTTATCTATTTCAATGTGATCATGATTGGTGTCCTGTCTAGGAATCTGTTAAAATCGCTTCAGTGACTTGACATAAAAAATCGAAAGGAGTATGAGGCCCAATGTGTACAGCTTTCATTTGGATCATTCACACAGACAACCTCCACGTTAATGGCAGTTACGGTAGAGGTGCTAAAATGGCCATATATAATGGAAGGTACAGTCAGCAACTGGAAAGCGGTCAATTATATCTAAGAAATACATAGGCACTTTTGTTTCCTTACGATTCAAATATGTAGACCCTTTCTTTTAATTCCTTTCCGGGGAACAACTCAGACTGAATCGAGTACAACGTCATGGTTTTAGATGGGAAAAGGATCAAATTCTTTTTACATTTCCTTCTTTGTGCTGGAGTAGTTGTTCGCCAAACTCGATTGGGAGAACCTAACCCAAGAAATCACAAATCTCTTACTCTTCATCTCTTTCTCTAGTTGTATTGGTATTAGATGCTTGAGTTTTATTTATGGAGAATCAATGTTGTTCAGGGTCTGTCAGTAATGTTTGCTTCATCTTTGCATGAAAAGAAGGAAAACTTTCGAATTTGCTAAATAAGTTTTCTGCATAACTAGCAAATAAATATAGTTTCCATTTTTTCTCCCAGAAGAGCTAATGAAAATTGTTCTCCTTATTGAAATAGAGCCAAGTAAAAGTTGTTTAAAATTGAACTTATATGGAGAAAAAAATTGATTAAGAACTTATAGAAACTTTGCCTGATAAAAGACGATTAGAAAGTCGGATACAATTGCACAACCTCTATGCCTTGAAACTCCGTATGTTTGAGAAGTAACCTCATGAGTGAGTTGATTTCAATTATCGAAATTTACCCTGGTAGTACTATAGATATGTAAGAAAGAAAGTGTGGAAGACCAAAGGTCCTCCTAAGGTAGCTTGCTTTACTCGGTTGGTATCCAAGAAGGCTCGCCTAACCCATGAGGCGCTCCAGAAAAGGGGCTGACATATCTGCTCAAGATGTGCATAGTGCGAGCAATATGCAGAGGTCAATGCTCATTTATTCATGCACTCTAAGGCAGCTATGAGTTTATGGAACATGCTTTTGTGTCTGCTTGGAGTTAATTGGGTGATGCCTAAAGTCAATAATGGAACTTCTAAGCAGCTGGGAAGGTATTGGGAACAGAGGAAGAAAGGAGCACTGGTGGAGAGCTATCCCAGCAAGTATGTGGTGGACCTTATGGAAAGAAAGAAATTCAAGGTGTTTTGATGGTCAAAACAGGAACTTACAGAAGATTAGAATGAATTGTATAAGCCTCTTGTATTTTGGTGTAAACAGAAACGGGTAGGGAGATATAAGAGTTAGTTGATCATATAGGAAACTTGTAAAAGTACCATCCCGGATGATGTAAGTTTCCAATTCATCATTTTTTGGATGATATTGTTTGGTATGAATATGATGTTACCCTTTTCTAAAATAATGTATGTAGGAAAGTAAGTTAGGTTTTACATGGAAATCAATGTTAATCGAATTGAAGCATGCCATTTAATAAGATAAGAGTCTGTTTTCCTAGTTTTTACATATATTTTGGAAAAGCAGCGGAAAGTACGTATAAGCCAATCCAAACAGGCTCTTAGACAACTTAATCTGTTTGAGTTGTTGACTGCATTCTGTCTGTTTTGGTGCATAACCAGGGTGAATGGTTATTTGCAACAATTTACTATAACTAAGAGTGGAATAACTGGTTGGAACTTCTATTTCATTTCATCCCAATCTGGATCTTTTGTACTATGAGTAGTCTTGTATTTTCGAGCTTAATTATGATGTCTTTAGTTTGTTCCTCAACCAACTTATTTTGGTGGTGGTTGCTGATTTGAGCTTAAGCATATTAAATCTGTAACATCAACTACGCCTCGATTCCAAACAAGTTGGGGTCGGCTATATGAATCCCCATTTCTTCATTTAAGCCCGTGTTGTATCATCATCATACTAAATAAAATAGAAGTGAAAGATAATTTTAAAAAGAAATAAAATAATAATAAAAATAATAATAATAATAATAGTAATGATAATAATATTAGAAGTTGTCTCTTCTCATACTGACTAAAGTGCTTCTCGATAGTTCAAGCTTTTGATTGACACCCTTGCTAATTTCGCCAATTAACACAAATCATCAACATATAGCATAAACCATGAGATCTCAATTTCTATTGTGTTGGTTAGCTCATCCATAACTAGGGTAAATAATTAAAGGCTCAATGCCGATCCCTGGTGTAAACCCATTGTTAGGCAAAACTTCTTCATATCACCTACTACTGTTTTCACTCTAGTAACGGCTCCTTTATACATGTCCTTTGTGACATTTATATATTTAACATGAATTCCTTTCTTCTCCATCACCCACCAAAGGTTCACGAGGATATTGAATTGTAATGGCCTAAAATGATAGAGATCTTGTTAGATGATGCCAAAGGTTTGCGAGGATATTGAATTGTAATGGCCTAAAATGATAGAGATCTTGTTAGATGATGCCAAAGTTTCACGAGGATATTGAATTGGAATGGCCTAAAATGATAGAGATCTTGTTAGATGATGCTATTATCTATGAGACACATTGGTTGCAAACTACCAAATCTTCTTAAGCTTTTTGGTCAAGTTATCAGCTAATCCATTTCTGGAATGATGTTCACAATTTTTTTGGTAGTTTTGGCTATTGAAAATAAGAGTGTATTCTAGTGTTGTAATAAAAGGGGTTCAAAAAATCTTTAGGTTACAATTTCAAATCCTAGGTGTGACACTAATATTTTTATTTGTTAAAGAACTAATATATTTCTATTTCTTAACGAACCTCTAATAATATTATTGTTATTACTATTTTCAATTGGTAAAAGGTGTATTAAAGAGCAGAAAAATGTTAGCTGGTGCAAAGTATATACAAAGAAAAGTCGGACTACAGATTACACAGTGAACTTCAAAGTCAATCATGGCTTCTGTATGAATAGCTTTTGCCATGTTACACAGAAAAAAAAGTAGAGATTGATGATGACATCAGCTGAGCTTATGGAGAAGTGATGCTTCATAGAGCTGACCTTAACTTGTTTGGGATTGAGACGTAGTTGTTCTTTAGGCTATTGATAAGCTCTAGTTTTATCTACTTAAACTGATCTGGCTACTAGTAAACATGTCCAGCCTCTTGAGTTTTCCGTGGATCTCCATTTTCCAAAAAACACATGCACTTAGGAAAGGAATGAAGCTATCTCCACCAACTTAGAAAATTTGGGACTTTATATAAG
Organism: Solanum sitiens; assembly: GCA_016801875.1. NCBI lineage: Eukaryota > Viridiplantae > Streptophyta > Magnoliopsida > Solanales > Solanaceae > Solanum > Solanum sitiens. The sequence continues at coordinate 851,639 of JABWTJ010000080.1, forward strand.
TCGAAATGCATGAAGTATGGTTGCTACTATTGAAAAATAAGTTGGCGGTCATGAGTATTGTCTTTTAAAATATTTATGTCAAATCACTCGCGTATATAGAAATTGCATGCATATCCCCTCCCCACCCCCAAAACACATGGATGGAAGCTTGCAATTATCCCATTTTATTGTGAACTGTTCTTTTGACCATTAAACATGTCGTAATTTTCAGGTTAACTATAAGCTATATCCAGATCAAGAGAGTCCAAGCTCTTATGATACAACTGCTGGTTTTATTCCAGTTTAGAGATTGTTTTCTTCTTAGACTGAGATATCTAGAGGGAATGAAGTCTTCACAGTACTCGCGACATATGTCAAAATTCTTCTGTGTCACATGACTTACCTATTTAATGTAGTTGATATATATAACATGTAGTTCTTTGAATCACACAATTTATATGTGGATACAACACTGAAGTTCTGATGCTCAATTGACAATTATTACTATCTGAAATCATCTTCATTCTTTTCAACTGAGGCATAATTATTGTTGTTTAACATGCTGTATACTTGTAATACTAAAGAGTTTTGCTTGGTACATGTCCTTTAGCTTATGGACCACAACATCTTTAAGGGCACCTGCAAAATGCAGCATGAATGATGGGTAATTCTATTGTGTACTTTGTTAGGTCTTACAAATCTAGCTACTGTCCCTCTGTTGTAAAAAAATGGTGGGATGGTTAGCAGCTAGCCGTGTAACTAGGAGGTCATGGGTTCAAGCCTTGAAAACAGTCTTCGGTAGAAATGCAAGATAAGACTGCATATAATAGGCGACTTTTGTGGTCGGACCTTTTCTAGGACCCTGTGTATAGCAGAAGCTTTAAGTGCACCGAGTACTTCAGAAGCTTTTCAATTCTAGTTAGAATTTACTCTCTTCGATTCATTTTACTTGTCATGTTTTGTTTTACACACTTGTTAAGAAAACATTAACTAGAGGGTAATTTAACTAAAATATTACTTCTCTTTTGCGCCACATTAATATTTTTCATATTTATAACTAAGGATAAAGGTGAACACAAACAACTAATTATGTCTTTATCTTTTAAAAATAACTATTATAGACCATCTACTTTTAATAAGGACGACAAGTAAAATAGATCCGAGAAAGTAAGTTACAGGGAAGAGTACATCATATGTATATATGCATATATTATATATATATATATATATATATATATATATATATATATATATATATATATATATATATATATATATATATATATATATATATATATATGGTGAGGTAACAATCTTATATATTGAACATTCAAGATCTTGCTAGACATTAGAAGATAACATCTGATCTATTTGTGTGAAAAGGTGGTTAGAAATTAACGTTTGTACATATGATTGTTGACTTGATGTTAATTAAAAAGCACTAGTACTATTGTTGGGAACATGATCACATGGTTATGAATAAAATGTAGATATATGAAATTTCTCCTATTAAACATGATATATCATAATAAATAGCAAATTAATTACATATTTAGCGTTTATCGAGACCATCTCGATCATAAGGTTACTAAAGCAATCACTTGGAATTTTGATTTTTTTTGAACTCTCATTATATATAAATTTTATGTATTGATGAATTGAAAAAGATTCTTTTTTTGATAAAAAATATAATAATTTCTAACTCATTTAATATAGGGATCAATAATTGAGAAATGGTATAGTGTTAGTTAATTGTAGCATCATTTCTATGTGATTATCTATATTGTTGCCTCATTTATATTTTAACGATTATCACGAACCGACATTCTTATATCTACTTTTCTTATTCTCCTTTCACTAATTTTATCCTCTCATAATTGAATATTTTAAAGCCTCTGAAACAGTCAAACCTTCTATATTATGCAAAATTTATTGTTATGTGTTCATAAAAAGATTAAATTTACTTTTTGGTGTCTTCTTCAAATTTCAAATACTAAAACTAATCAATACTATATTAATAGAAATATATCATATAACTGATTGATCACATCTTATATTTTACCATGATAACATAACTTGAATTTAAATAACGCATATTTAATGTAGATTCATATAACTGATTGATCACATCTTATATTTTAGATTGAACCAAATAAATAATACAACAATACAAAAGTATAATACTAATTTAATTTTCACAAAATTAAAACACATCGAAAACAATGAAGTTTATTGGAGAGAAACACTAGAAATTAAATTAAAGCCACACATGCACGCACACATCAACACTACACAAACAAACACTATAATACATAATTAAATTAATTCAAACATGCAATAATTCCATGTTTATTTCACAAAAACAAATTAAGAAATTCAATGAGGTGACCTCAAAATGCTCTATGCATGCATCAGACTGTCCTTTTTATTTTATTTTATTAATGACGATACCTATGGTGGTACGGGAATGGTACCACCACTAGGTACTTCGACTCCAGGGTTGGGAATAAATGTATCGTCACCACCAGCAATGTAAGAGCCAATGCCAGTGTCAGAGCCAGGAATTGGAATAACTAAACCGTTGCCATTATTAGAGCCGGTGATAGGGTTATATGTAAACGGATTAACATGTGTGCCTTTAGGTGGGACAACAACCCTCCCTATACCGGGAATTAGGACCGTGCCATCGTATGGAAAGAACGTATCGGGGTGTTTGGTTTTGTCGTTGAGTTTCTTGATATCGCGTCCTGCTAGTGTGTAACATGAGAAAGAGAGAGAAATAATGTTGATGATGAAAAATAAGGAGAAAATGGAATGAATAATGTTGGCCATTGTTGAAGTAGATTGGAGTAAAATGGAGAAAAAAAGTCTTGTTTATATATAGGAGAAAAGTTGGTGGTGTTTTAGCGGTGAATTATGAGCTAGGCCATGTTTAAGTGGTGCATATGCATGTCCATGCATGCATTATATCCTGGACGTTTCGATTTGTTTGTCTGAATTTGATTTGATCGAACAGAGGTTTAAAAAGTAAAAATGACTTTTAAATTATGTGATTGTATATTAAAGATATGTGGAATGTATCGAAATATTTTAAAAGCTATGAACATTTAGCCATTTTTAATAGGGAAAAAACGCAAATATACCTCCGAACTATCGTAAATAGTATGCAGATACCCTCTGTCATACTTTTAGGATATTGATGCCCCTACCGTTCAAAAACTAGAGTTTATATATATATACCCTTTATACTAATGGTCTTGTCATAATCTTATCCACCGACTCGACATTTAATTATTAAAATTGGATCGACAAATAAGGTTGTGTCACGTTTCCCTATTTAGTCTTCCGTTAGAGAGAAGAGCATGTATGCTCCAGTTTTTGAACGGCAGGAGACTAATGTCCTAAAAGTATGACGAATGGTATCTAAACACCATTTACAATAGTTCGAATGTATATTTGTCGTTTTTCGCTTTTTAATATGAAAAATACTAGGGACTAAAATACCCCAAGAAATATCAAACTCCAACAAACACTACTAAGATTCAAAGGATTAACAAGTGAAAACCAGAAGAGGATTTATGAGGTTTTAATAAAGAACGATTCATGAGATTTAAACCAACATTAATTATGTGGTTACAAAAAAATTCATAGAGTGCTCAAAAGCTGATCATCATACCTAATTTTTACAAAAAGAAATTCAGAGAATTTTTTTGGGCAAAGTTATATATTCGGCGGTCGCTAAAAACAACTACATTCGCTAGTTAAATATTGAATAATTTTTATATATAGCAAATACAAAAATTATATTTGTATGTTATAGTTATAGTTTACATAATTGCACTCAATAACAAATTTTATATTTGGTATGGAGCTTTTGATTTGTATAATTCGCTAGATACATCCAATTTTGTACAAATTATTTAGTTTTGTATAAATTCATTTATACATTGTAATTAATTTGTATAATAAGATCTGTATTTGCATATCATAAGTGTATTGACGAAAATATGTGTATTTTTATTTGTATTTTTCTCTCGCTTTATTCAAACACAAACACATTTTATACATGCTGTATTTTTGTATACAAAATGGGTAATTGTTTACCAAAAATGACTAATTGTATATCGAATCAGATGGCAAAAAAGAGAATGTTTGCTGCGAATTACAAGTAAAATAAACTATGATTATATCATTTAATTTGAATTAGTAGTTTGCTATTTCATATAAAAATTTTTTTAATATATAAGAAAAAAACACTATTTTGTATGAAAAATATTATTTTCTATCTCATTTCGATTTATACAGTGTGTATAAATATTTACTAACTACTCTCTCTATTTCAATTTATATGATTTAGTTTGACTTGATAAAGAGTTTAAGAAAAAAAAGTCTTGAACTTATGATCTAAAATAAGTCATAGATATTTGTGTGACATATAAATCATTTTATTAATAATAAAATAAGCATTTTAAAAGTTAAATTATTACTAAATATAAGAAATATTATTCTCAAATATATAAAGTAGATCGAAGAAATATTATTTCTGTATATTTCTCTAAAATCTTCACCGAATTTTCGGTCCATTTATCACAAAATACCTACTTTTGCAAGGACAATTTTCTTTAAAATCTAACACCTAATTTATACACCCAAAAAAAAAAAATTGAACCAACAGAAAATTGCTTCTTTTTGTGTAAGGATTTAATATCTAACACTTTTTGGTATTTTTCTTGAACATATTATTAGTTATATTGTGATTTGTGACATGTGTTGTTATTGGCCAACATAACCTAAGTGGGAAAATTAATTACAAATGGGACCTATTGTGATTAATATCAAGAGTGTTGTTAAATGACCATAATTAAGTGACTTAAATATGAATCAAGAACATAGATATGAACATATTAGGGAGGAGTTATGTAGATATTCAGAGATGAGTTGGTTCACGCGATAACTTTAATAATATTACCGTGAAGAAATTGAGAATAATGAAAAATACACTTTAGGAGATGTGTTCAAAGAAAAAAACGTTCGTGAACGAAAGAATAATTTCATCGAAAAAAATATGATCGCAGGTTTAATTTCTAGAATGCGATTTGAAGAAAAAAAATTTGTTTATATGGATGTCTAATTATTTGTTGAGAATTATTGCGCAATGCTGTCTAATTATATGGATGAATGAGTACATGACACGTTTAAAGATAAAGGTATTTCATAATTATGTAGGGAAAAATAACTATGTTGTGACTGATTTGTCAATTTAAAGATAAGATTAAAGTAACATTTCTTTTAATTTTTTCTTGATTAAAGTCACTTTTTTCTTAATTTTTTTTATAAAATTTTTCCATCCAATGTCCAAAACCAGTACTGAAGCCAACTAATTCGAATGAACGGAAAAAACTTATTCACACAGAGTGCTTATAGTAAATTAATGTATTTTTTATTATTATGTGATTTAATAAAGTAAAATATATGTTAATTAATTATGATTAAGTATAATAAACTATAAATTTAAATACATGACATGCATTTATTAGTTTAGTATAAACACCCGATAAGTTCTTCCCCGAATGAACATATGGCTACATTAAGGGGGCAACGCTCCCTAACAAAAAAAAAATATTCATGCCTACAACTGGAACTGGAACCTCTGACTAACGGAGGAACAATTTCATTCACTGCACCACATTATTTGATGGTAAATATATCGTTTTTTAGGAAAGAAAAGTAACATCATTTTTTGGCACACATAAAAGTTAAAGAATACACAAAACAACTAATGTATCTTAAAAGAAGATTTAAGACTTTACAGTTAGATGGATGTGAGTTTAATCCAGTGAACAAACCAAACCCCAAATATGTCATAAACAATACTAGGATATGCTGCAGCAAAATTATATATATATGTATCCATAAAACTTTAAGAAAAGTGATCTAAATAACAACAAATATTATATAATTTAAGGTCTTGGCCTTTCTTCAGAAAATCTTGGAAGCTGAACTAGGGAGTTTACCCTAGTGACACCTTCTAATCCTAACCAGTTTTGTTCTTCAGTTGACATAGCTTCTTGATTTGATTCTACTTCTGCAACGATTCGTTTGTAGGTGTCGTTTTCTTCAGCTGATCTAACGGTGAAGTTCCTCTGCAGAGATGGCTCGGAGTTCTGTCCATCGTCTGATTCCACAGCGTTACCAGAGTGGTTGCTCTGAAGGGTAGCAGAAGAGAAACATTGATCCTCGTTATCGGATTCAGAGTCCATTTTCCCATCTAAGAATAAGCAAACAACTGCACAATCATCCATCTTTGACGTTGGATATTTAGTTTTCCATTCGCGTGCAGCTGAGTCAACCAGGATTCGGGCAGCTGATGCTCGTGTAGGAGCTGATGACACTATCTCAATCACTTCCTCGTTGCTCAAGACGTCCCAAACCTGAAACAATATAAATCTTAAATTTGGAAACTGTAACCGTCTAACTGATGCCAATATGTCTGTATTCTTTCGTATAACACACTATAGTACTGCGATGCATTTTTCTAATATCTAGGCTAGGAATTCTTTGTTTCATTTCACAACTCCCTAGCACGAGCCATATATATAATCAGCCTAGTTCTTTGGATATGAATATAAACTAAGTTCATACTTCATTGAACGAGTCCAGAGACTAGCCGACGGTTAGACAAGAATTGGAGGTAAGACAGAGTAGCATTTTGTAACAGCATGAAGTAATTAATGACCAAGGCATAAGCAAACCACATCTCTTCCAGCAAGGGAAAGGCTGCTCGTCTAAGTGAGAGCTTCGAATGCATAACAAAATGATGTTTCGTAAATCTTACAAATATTTTTTGAATATTTCTTATAAATGCTAACTGAAATCACTGAGGACATGTTCCAACCATATACTGCTTTACTTTTTGATATTGATTACAATGTCTAACAGGTTATCCAATAGAAAATCTGTCTTTGAAACCAATTACCATCAAAACTCGGCAGTGACGGGTAGTAAAGAAATTAGTTTGGTCATGGCATCGGCAATTAAAAAGATAAAGAAGATATCTAAATAACTTCAGAATAGGAAAATCGTAACCAAAAAGTAGATACAATACTAGACACAACAGATAATTTGCATTTTCTGTAATTACGCCTGATGCACTGACTTCGTGCAAATATTAGAAAAGTTCATATTACTCCGTTTTAAAAGAAAAAATTGTGAGCAAAAAGGATAATTGCCCAGATATTTCAGGATATGCAGTTCCAGTAGTGAAATAGAAACATAATCAGCCATTTCGTGGAATAGGAAGAAAGTTCACAGACATTCAAAGAAGACAGTAAAAGAAATTCAACAAGCTGACCGTTACTTAACAGACGGGAAGTCGAGTAATGTTATACAGAAGGAGGTCAAGTAGAGTAGAACACTTTCTACATTCAGAAACCAGACGACAAAAGATTTGTTTAAAGATTCTTAGTATATGATGCATGTGCAAGGCTCCTTGCCTGCGGCAACAAACAAGCAACAGGAATTGTCTTTATCTAGGCTAAACTCTTCATCTATCAGATATCTACTAAAACATTAGCAGTTAATCTAAGTGTACCACATAAGGAGTTTTGGCAAGTCAGCTACTAAAACTAATGAAAGATCCCTCTGCCAATCGGATTTAATGTTACTACCTCGTGCAGAATGTGCCAGACTCTAGCGACCGGCATTAACATCATTCTGTCCCCAAACCAGAATGAGCCAATACTTTTCAAAGTTCTGAAGTGACTATTACCTACGAGGACTCTAGGCACATTTAATTTGAAAGGAATCTAATTTCCTTCCTACAAAGATGAGGTAGTGAACACCTGTCCAATGTACTAGATTTGCAGACAAAACAAAACGTTTCTTCATTCCGCCAAAATGACAAAGGTTTTGACCAGCCAACTCAATATAACATCAACCTAATACCTTTATAGCGTACTTACAAATCAAGCCACCACGCACCATTAATATTTATGAGACTGACAACTGAAAACACCTTACTACATTGGTATAAGTAATCACTGATGCTGAGAACTTAAACGTTGAATTCTTAGCTGATGATGGAAGTTCTATAGCCTAGATCATACATGCGAAAATCATCTCTCCGTGTATTTGTGTATTAGTAAATGAAAAAGAAAAATTGAATTATTAACTTTATAATATTTTCCATAGATACCTCTTTTCTCCAGATCATTACATGTGACCCCATTAAAAACGATTCAAAAAATCCAAGATCACAAAGGTTGTCAAAATCATAAAGGACACCTCGGCATGCTTAATTTCATTTTGGATTCAACTACTTCAACAAACTGATATCTAAGCTAGCAAATATTCAAAGATTTGAAGAGGGATACATACCCCATCAGAAGCTAGAACAATGAACTTGTCCCTTTCAGTGAGAATATGGTGAGAAAATTCTGGAACAGAAATCACCCCATATTCCTTCAAGCAGAAATCCCCAAATGCCCGAGCCATTGCTAAACCAGGGGCATCATCAAATGGCAGCCACACTCTCTGCACCTCAGGCTCATCTTGCAAAGCAAAGACCCGACCTTTACATCGTTTTATCCTCTCAGCTTCCTCTGGTAACACGAAACACAATATCATCAAATAGAATCCAGAAAGAGATCATATAAAATGAAAGATAAGCTATTACATAGACATACTGGGTAAGTCAGGCTTGAGATCAACAGTCAATTGAACTGCCACCATTGAATCATTACTGTCTTTTGATGCCATGATTGCCCGAGAATCACCGATATAGCCCATAAAAAGATTTGAACCCTTTTGACACAAAACATTAATAATAAGCTTAGAAGAAAAGGGAATGCAAGAAATTGCAAGAGGAAAATCATAACCAAATGCAACTGGCTACCTGTTTCACAAGTGTAATGGCGGTGCTCCCACTACAAAAGCAATCTAAATTAGGATGGGACCTTAGTTCTTTATCCATGGCCTTGTATGATTTAAGGAAAGCTTCTCTCCACAAGTAGTCCACTTTATCCTCCATCCCTCCATCCTTATCAGGATCCACCACATCCAATTTTTTATCACCACTGCAGCAATTTGCAGTAGAACCATTGTGCTTTGAGTCAAATGATTGCAAAAACGACGCTAGCTTCAAGGGCAGCGCATCCCTTACTTTGCGTGCGACAAGATGGCCATGTGGACCATGACCATCAAATATCCCACAAAAGGTCACATCTTCAGCCATGAAATCCTGCACACAGATACATAACATGTAACATATCACACTCCAAACACACAACAGTGTTTCTAGACAAGCAAGAAATACTTACTTCCCAGACAACCATGGCATCCTGGTTTATGCCTTTACGACCTTGTTGAGTGAATATGCAAGAAGTCCTGCTCTTCCCATTTTTGAATATCCGATTAGGTATTGAAGTCAGATGTTGCAATGTAGTAACAGGATCAGAAAAAGTTTTTCTAATCCTCTTTCGACTAAACATACTTATCCCCAAACATTCAGGGGAAACTCGTTCTCCGTTGCTCCTGCTACTACAAGTACTATGATTGCTGGTAGAAACACAACCCCCCATTTTCTCAGACACACAAAGTGACCATCTGATCCACAACAAAAGAAATGTTCTTCCTACCAATGAAACTGGATCAGACTGAATTGTCAACTAAGCAAAAAAAAACTGTAGAACTCACAAGCATCCAACGCGATTCTTTTTAATCTTGGTCAAAATATTGTCACTAAACAACACAATAAGAGATTAATTAATATACTAATAATATTAATACTACATAACAAGATGGATATGACTACAAATATTGAAACTAGACTAACTAACCAACACACAGATTAATAGATTAGCATGTGACTGATGCATATAATATAAATATTATGCTGTCTTAAGCTTTCATCATCCAATGGGAATCTCAATTATACAAATCAAATTTGAGAGATTTTATGCACCTTAATCTTCAATTAAAAAATTAAGCTAAGTAGACAGAAAAACAGAATATTCTGGAAAACATTTTAAAAAAACACATAAAAACAGGAAACTAGGTAGAGCACCCACAGTTATTCAAATTCTTTAATCTGTCACCATGTTCACAAAAATCAAAACTTATCCACAAAATTCTCCATTTCCAAAACAGAAGGTAAAGATTTATCACTATCCAAGTTCCGAAAAATCTTTGTAATTCTTATAGATCTTATAGGTAAAGATTTTATAGTTAGATTTATAGATAAACACCAAAAGAAAACAAAGTATAAAGATTTGAAAAAAAGTAACCTGAAAAGGAAAAGTTACTGCACACAAATGTCAAAAAGATTCAACCTTTCACCTCAAATGTCAAAATTTCAGTCTTTTCCAGAGGATAAACAAAGTTACAAAAAAAAAAAAAAAAAGTAAAACCAAAGATAGAGGAAAAACAGTCTGATAAAATTTGAATCTTTGCACTACTTAGTGGAGCAGACAGATAAAGCAAAAGAGTTCTAACAAAGTGGTAGATTTTGTCGACAGAAGAATCGTTTTTACGTAACCCCAAAAGCAAAACAACATCAGATCAAAGCATTATAACTTAGAAAAATATAAACATCAAAAAAAAAAAAAAAAAGAAGAAAGGGGGCAAGAAAATAAACCCCTTTTTTCATGCAATCAAAACCCAAGCTGCAGAATTAACTAAAACCATGAAATGGGGTTTCATTTCTGAATTCTACACAGAAAATTGAGAAAAATAAGGCAAAAACAAGGGATTTTCTTGAAAAAGATGAGATTTTTAATGTTGAAAAAGCAAAATGAAAGAGATATACAAAGATGGTTAAAAATGGTACCTTCAAGTGGATCAAGAATGTGATTTATGTCTTTTTTTGTTGAATAGAAGAGAAAAAGGAGAAGAAGGGAAGAGAGTGAGAAGTATGGGAATAGATAGAAGTTGGCATTAATTAATTACAAAAACATAAAAAAAGAAATACTGAAGAGGATAGGAGGGTAGGTTCATTCTTTTAAGGAAGAAAATACATTGGTCCGCTCTCAAATTTGATTTTTGGGTATGGATAAAATTTTATTATGAGCGATATCCTCGAATAGATCCTGCAGAGATCAATTCGAATTTAGTTAGAATTTCAATGTGAACTTCAAACATCAGATGAAAAACTAAAAAATAAATTATCAAGTTACAGTGATATGATTGAGATTCCTAGGTTAAAAATATATTTGATTCTCCATCCCAATTTATATTGTACTAGCATGTCAAATTGCGATGAGATAATTGTGATTCTTACACTGTAAATATATTGATTCTCTATTAAGATAACAACTTGTGATAAGATGATTAAGATTTTTGCGCTCAAAAATTATTAATCCTTTATCCAAATCTATGTTGTACTACATTGTAGTGAGATAGTTGAGATTTTTACGCTTTTAGTTAAAATAGATTTTTTAGGATTTGACGTTTGAACATGAAAGAGTTTTTAATAGAAATGTTATCGGTAAAATAACTCAATTTGTTAATCTAATTAGTCGAACTATAATATAAATATGATAAGATTTGATTCATTGGTAAATATTTTTTTTATACCATATATACGTAAAATTTAAAAAAAAATCTTTAAATTCTTTTAAGTATAACATAACATCATTCGATATCAGAAAACAACATTTTGAGCATGTAAGTACAAATGATATTGTGTATGAAATAAATTGTTGAAATTCTTTTACATAAATGAAACTTGTCGAGAAGTATTGAATGTAATTTAATTTATTTCAAATTATAGGTTTGATTTCCAACTATGACATGTTTTACATTTTTTTTAATCAATTTATTATAATTTTTAATTCCACCATTAATTTATTTTTTAAGTAAATACAAGAAAACTTTTTTGGAACTTTCCTAAATTTATCTTAGATTTTATTTTTTATTTTTTGAAAAACTCCTATTCTATGGGGGTAGTTGAAATTAAACTAATTATAACTAAATATAGAAAGGTTCTGGAAAAGCAAGGAATTAGGAAATTATATTAGAGGTACAAAGTATCTTAATAAGTTGTAAAAAAGCAAAGAATTATATTAATGTCATGATAGACATGATGTATTAACTACCCATTTCAGCTTAATAGACAAAGTAATTGGGGCATGGTTTGTGAGGACAACACAAACCTAATACTTTGTTCATAAAAAAGAGTACTCTCTTTCATTTAGTTTTCGTTGAATGTGCGATATTCATATTGAAATTTGATTAAATTTGAATTCGTATCGAAAAGTCTCATATTGAAGGCAACGATACCTGACAAACGCGACTATACTCAGGAGACTCGAATCTGATATTCTTTTTTGATTAAAAATGAAGAGAAACTTACCATTTCTGCTTCCAATTACTTGTGTGATACGCAAAGTAATAAAGGAAAAATTGTATATAATAGCAAACTATTCATTCAAATTAAATGTTATAAATATAGTTTGATTTAATTGTACCCCATAACAAATTGTTGCTATTTCACCTCTCTCCGGGTGAATCTCGCTCGTCACTCTTTTTCTCTTCCTTGCCTCTCTCGCTTTTTATACAAACGCATATGCATAAAATGTGTTTGAGTTTGTATGAAGCAAGAGAAATTTTATATATATACATTTATTTTCGTTTCCCTCTCCCAGATCTCGCTCGTCAGTCTCTCACTCGCCTTTTTCGCTTATACAAACATAAGTGTATAAATTGTGTCTGTTTTGTATAAAGCAAGAGAAAGTTGTATATACACATACATACACATATCTTCGTCTTATACACTGATAATTATACAATACAAATATTCCCCTATCAAGTTCTCTTTTGTCTTTCTCTCTTTCTGTCTTTAGACAAACACATATTATACAATTGATCTTTTGTATATGAATACCAAAACAGATACAAATTATATACAACTGTTTTTTTATATGTATAGCGATATATATATATATATATATATATATATATATATATATATGTATGTGTGTGTGTGTTTATATATGCTATTAAGCGTAATTATGCAAACTATAGCTATAACATAAAAATATGATTTTGTGTTTGCTATATTGAATCTTGCTAAAAAGAGAACGGTAAATTTTAAAATTTCTGATCTAAAATAAGTTATATATATTTGTGTGATTATAAATTATTTCATTAAGAATCAAATAGATATTTTAAAGCTAAATATAAAAAAAATTTATTCTTTATTAAATTAATTAAAAGAGAACATATAAATTGAAACAAAAAAAAAATTAAAGATCGTTCTATTATATCTGACATTCTTTCCTTATAGTCCTTCTAAAAAGAAGTTCATATCATTGAAATTCAAAATAATTTAATTTTAAATTTTCACTTTTTAATCCTAAATAAAACGACTTTCAGCCAAAATATCTAAGAATTTATTTAAACAAGAAGTTTAAAAAATAAAATTAAACATTATGTTAAATCTAATAAAATAAATATTGAAAATTACTTTCAAATTCATCTCAAATTAACAACTTTCAAACATTGTAATTAGCATGAAATTCAAACAAATTTTTACAATTATTTTCAAATTTTGTGTTCATTCCAATAATTTCACATAAATTAAAATTTCAATTTCATCAACTTAAATATAACGTAAATTTTGTAGAGGAATGAATATTGAATTGAATGGTAAAGTGGAATTTTGCCGCTCAAATCAATCAATCAGAGGAAGAGTGCATTACACGCGCGACAACATGAAATCATGATACAGATAAGCACGCGACATCCTACATAACATGGCTAAATTTGTGGGGCCACCTGACGTGGCATCTTGTGAAAGCGTTGACCCTTTGCTTCTCCAAATTAAAATTAATTACGCGATATAAAATCATGATTCAGAATTATTTTTTTTTAATTCTTATATATTATGTTTTAATAAGTAAATCCTAGTCATAATAAGATATCGAAAAATGTTAAAATGCAATATGAATGAGAAATTTTGCTATACTAAGTTGATTTGAGATAAATATAAATTTTAATTTTAATTATTGTATTCAATTAAACTCGTATCGAAAAATTAAAAGAATGAACGGTGCGAAAAGGGTAGGTTCCTACAACATCCAACTAATACACAGTTTACACACGTAAAAAAAGTAATCAAAAGTCTTTAAGATATTCTTTCCACTTCACATCCTTTTCTTTTAATTTTTTCATATATAATGCATAAAAAGATGCTCACACTATCTTTTTTTTTTCTTCTTTAGGTAAAGTAGTGTAATGAATTATGTAATGCGTGATTTAGATAGTCGAATTTTAATATAAATTTTAAATATCGAATAAGAAATAATAAAAGTAATGTTAATTTGGTTTTGCATTATATTCAAAAAGTATAAATTAAATACTCCTATCAATTATAGTACAACAATTAGAGATGGAAATTATTAGTTTCTATTCCTAAAAAAAATTAGCAGTCTTAAAAAATATTCATTACTTGGCAAAATGAACTTAAATACACCTATGGTATTGTAATATGAGTGAAATACATTTCTAAGTTATTGACAAATTGTGAATGCTTTCAACACTTTTCTCGGCTTTTTATTAAGAATTATATGTTATCGAAGGTGTATTAAAGTTTAGTTAGTCAAATAAATGAGTATTTTAAGGATCGTCAATATTTAAAAAAAATGAAATTAATAATTTGTATTAAGTTTAAAAGTGTTTTCGATACTTTTCTCGACTTAGTTTTCTTGTGAATATAATTTTAATGTGATTGGTTATTATCTGATCTTTGATCTAATGATTAGCATGAATGGGATAATTCAGTATTCATTGATTATGCTACACATAATTGTGTACACACTAGTTGACAATATGTTATTCTAAATTGAATATTTAAGATTGGGATTACTTTTTCATTAGAATATTTAATGTCCAAGGAATATGTTAGCTATGAAAAAATATATTCTTGCTTCAGTGTGAGAGTAATTATTAAAGATATTTGAAATTGAGCTTTGAATATACAGAAAATTCTATTAAAAGTGTTACATTCAAATAAATTATACTACGTAAAATTCAAATTTAATCATAATTAAGTTTAGTTTTTTGGTCAAGGTGGGAATCTGTGATGGACTTGACAAGTATACTGTTGTCCAACAAAAAACTGTTAAATTAATATTTAAAAATTAATAA
Source organism: Solanum sitiens (assembly GCA_016801875.1). Taxonomy (NCBI): domain Eukaryota; kingdom Viridiplantae; phylum Streptophyta; class Magnoliopsida; order Solanales; family Solanaceae; genus Solanum; species Solanum sitiens. The sequence continues at coordinate 866,762 of JABWTJ010000080.1, forward strand.
AAAGTGGCAACTTTTGAATCCACTTGTAAATATATCATAAAAGAAAAATCACGAGAACTTTTTTTTGACTCAAATTGATACGATTTTATATACTAAATTCTGAAGTATAAAAGACAGCAAATTTTATATGTAGCTGTAGCCATATTTTTTTGTGGTCAAATAACAAGACACACAATTTTTCCAAAATGATTTTTTGTCAACTTGTTTTGTTCCTTTACAACATATCTATGTTAAATAAATAATTAAGAAAATATGTGTCACTGTTGGAAACAAAAAACTTGTTAAATAATTAAGAAAAGCTGTATCACTATTAGAAATAAAAAATATTTTATTACAGATCAAATATTGTTGGTTATATGGCAAGAATAAATAGAAAATGGAGAGAAGATAAACAGATAGGAACTTGAAAAAATCCTCTTATACCATAGTAAAAAAACATTTCTCCCTCCTAGGTGGTGGAAAGAAAAATTGAAGTGTTTAAATAGAAAAACACTTCTATTAATTGTTTAAAGGGTTGGAAAAGGGATTCCCTCCTGCCATCGTCGTCGCTCGACTTTGGCTTTGGAAAATAATCAATCGAGAGATTAACCGAAATGTTTCAATAAAAATTTTTCCGCCATTGGAAATGACTATTTTGAAAGACTGCAACTTTCAAAAACAGCCATGACTATTTGAAAGGTTGCTAACTTTCATGAATGGTCGTGTGGATTTCAAAAGGTTGCAACCTTCAGAACTAGTTTCTCTCGGCTATAAATACATGTTATTCTTCAGACTTTTTACTTATGAAATTTTTTGATTTCTTCATCTTCTGCACAAAGTTTCTTCGTGTACTTTATTGTCGTTGAGTGGGAGGACATACTCCAAATCATTCTATTCTGGGAGAACATATTCCAAATTAAACCTCAAATACTAGAGGGGAATAATTTCTTCAAGGGGACACTGTGCATTTAGTGGTCTGAATCTTTTTCCTTTTTTTTTTTTTTACAGATTTTAGTTTTTTGTGAATTAATTTATGTTCTTCTATTTTTCCACTGGTTTATTAAACTTTGATTACATCGTGTTTCTGCAAAATTTGTTTTAACCAGTGATACTATTTTAGACACAAATTGGATAATAATTATAGAATATGATTTCTTTTAATTTCTCACTAAATCAGCTCATTGAAAAGATTTAAGTTGGAAAATAAATTCTCATTGAAATAGTTGGAGGATAATTTCTAACTTTTTTCGTATGAAAATATTATTGTATCACTTTATCTTTTCTTACTTACTAAATTAAAAAAAAAAACTTATGAAATAGCCATTAGACAATTTTAAATGAGAAATTTCAGTGAAAAAATAGTAATTTTTTAATAGTGTGTCCATTATATTCTCATGTCCATTGGTAAAACGGATGGTTTTTACAAATATTACAAAAGTTCACTCTTTAATGCCTCTCTTCAATTATTCAAATTATTTGTCCGTCCTAAGGTTAGAAATGCCCCACAAATTAATTCCATATTTTTAATTTTGACCTAACTCTCAAAATCTAATTAATTCCTTTTAATTTATTTAATGGAATTCCAATTTAATTATGAAGCTAAAGCAATTAACTATTACAGTGAATGCACTAGGCTAAACGTATCCAAGGTTTTTAGTTCAAACTTTGTTAAGTATATATGGAGAGTCATTTTTATCAGAGAGTGATTTATTTTTAATGTTAGATTTTTCAACATAAATTTCTCATTAAATCCACAAAAAAATATTTTTAGTGACTATTCTCATTTATATTTTGATTGAATTTGTGAAAAAGAAAAAATAGTGAAAAATGACATGGAAAAGTGATAAAAATCTCTCCCTTAAGTTCACTTATTACCCTTATCCCCTATTAATTTTAAAAATACCTAAAATCTCTCATTTTTAAGTCAAATGAGGCGGATACAAAAATGTGACAAAAAATGAGGCGGATACAATAATGTGATAATAAATGAGACGGATATAAAAATGTAAAAATGAGACGGATACAAAAATGTGACAAAAATGAGGCGGATACAAAAATGTGATAAAAAAGAGGCGGATACAAAAATGTAAAAATGAGGCGGATACAAAAATATAAAAATGAGGCGGATACAAAAATGTGACAAAAAATATATAATGTATCCGTCACCTTTTTATTGTATCAGCCCTATTATGTATCCGTGTTTTTGTATATTTTTGAGAGATTTTGGTCATAAGAAACTTATAAGGGACAAATGGTTATTTAGCCCTAAAAGTATGTTATTTATGTCATTTGCCCAAATAACATTGCGAGTGAATTTGTTTCCCACTATGAATTTTCTGAGTAAGCTAATACGTACGATAAAAAATTAATTTTAAAAAATCATGTTTATAACATGAATTTTCTATATATTCGCTAGTGAATAAATCTCTCTTTTTAATAATGGTCAAGTATTAATTAATACTAATACACAAGTAAAACAGATGAGAACTTAAAAAAAAATTAGGCATAATGTAGAATATTAATGTTTAAAAATAATGCACTCTTCAAGTTATGCCATAGTAAGAATATTTAAGAATAAAAAATATTAAAGCTACAAAACAGGAAAAGCCACTAAGTTGGATTTGCTCTAATTAATTAGTATAACTTTATTTTATCAATTGAGATTATATAAAAAGCTCTCTTTCCATAAGTGGACTAAACAGTAATCACATATTTCTACTTTTTAAGTCTTATTTGTCCATTAAATCTATATAGTTTTTATATGATAAAACAAATGGAATTTTTAGTTTTTTAATAAAAAGAATCTACAAAGATTTAGTATATCTACCCACTGCCCCTACATCCCTTCCTTTTTTCTCATTTTGCATGTTCATATTATCATATATATATATATATATTTGCCCCTTTTTCCTCTTTAAATTTTTAGCTATATGTCGTTTTCTTATGTCCTATATTTACAATAATTATTTTTTTTAGTATTTTGTCCATATATTAATTAATGAATAAATTAAATCGCAGAATTGACTCTTTAAACAAGAATATAATACTATTAGAGCTAGATGATATTCATTTAATAATTTTAGTTCAAATTATATATTTATCTTAAGAACTTCATTAATTTAATTAAACTAGAATCACAAATCTATATAATTTAAATCATGACTTCGTCTCGAACTCTAAGCACATATTGTTTCCACTCTCACCTCACCAACCCCCAACCTTGACCACCTCATCCCCTAGTAATATATTTGTCATGGTTAAAGAATAGCAACTTCATTTGTACCGATTGTTGTGGTGCACTAATGGAATTCTTCACTCTTAAACAGAGGTCTCGGGTTCAGTCCTAGGTATAGAGAAAATACGGTTGGAAACTTCACCTTCGGATAGACCCTGCAGAGCGTGATATGAATTTAATCGAAGCTCTAATGTGAACTCCGAATATCGAGTATAAAAAACAACAACTTCATTTGTATAATATTCAATGACTAAGGCTTGAGATATATTCAATTAGGTGAATGGGATATTTGCATTTTATTTTACTATATATATAGGGAACAGTATTTAGCACTAATATAACAAAAGGAAAAAGGAGAAAAATATTGACTGCTTTCACTGTATATGTAATGTGAAAGTCAAAAAGATATTTTCTTTTAACGCAATCAAACATGATACATGATTACCCAACAGGACCATATAGTAACCTCAATATTAGTTTTCAAAACAATTTCTATTTCCTTTTCAAAATGGTTTCTCTAATTAATTAGGGATCAAGGAAACTTTAGTTTATTAGAAAACATTGATCGAACATTTATAAGTTCGTTCTTTGAAACACAAACATCTTTTTTTATATAATGATGGGTTTTAAAGTTCAATAAATTAAATAAAATAATGTAGCTTTATAATTGAAGTTTTTAATGGTATATTATATTTTTTTTGTATTATCAAATTATATGTAGTGTTTCTCTTTTTACATCACTCTTGAACTTATAAAATGATAAATAGATTGACAGAACCATTTTTAAAAATCACAAATAGATAATTTGAGCAACTAATAAATAATTTTAGAAAGTTTCAATAAAATCTACTTGTTTTAAACTCATTTTTTTTCTTTTTGCAACTTTAATGTTGACTCAAAATACAAAATATTTCAATATGCAATGTCTGGGATATAAGAGAAAATAAATAATGTGTGTAAAATATTACTAATTCACCTAAATTCACTACTCAAAAAGGGCAAGATATTTTCATGCTACAAAAAGTTAGATTCAACATAAAACCATGACATAATGCCTATATATGATTAGTGTGATTTATATCATGTTTAACATCTTTTCAATCGAGCTTGTTATATAAAACTTATTTAATATAATTTATATTTTCTATTTAATTTGTCAGTTATTGCATATGAGGAGGGAATTTACTAATGCGCATACATAATAATAACGATGAATTTTCAAATTAAAATATAATAATGATACCAATATACTCAACACGTTGTGAAAGTTTTTGGGGACCTATTTGATCCATGCTTTTCACTTTATTTGAGTACTACAACTCCACAATCCATATAGAGATCCCAAAGATTCATTTGCTATCCTCAACTCACCAATTTGCACATAGTGTATACCCAAACTTTAAATAATCTACTATGGGAGTCAATATTATATAAATAAAATACGTTAAGTTATGGATTGAACACGTATTTCACTTTTTTTTTTCTTTGATTGAGTACTTTAATTATAGTAGGATGAATAGAATCTTTAGTTTCAAAATTAATTAACTAGGCACCCCATTTTCGAGTCTAGTAAATGAAAAATAGTCTGATAAGAAACACTTTTCTTCTTCACTTAATTATGTTTCCTTCAACGTGACTCAAACTTTTATTCTGTCGATTGATGATGAAAGTACTATCTAGCTACTTAAACAACTCTAACCTATCAACACCTGAGATTAAATGAATTAAAATCTCAAAATAAATAACAGATATCGAACAAAACAAAATATTAAAAAAATCTAAGAATCACAAATGTAATATTGGAGAATTTATGTCCTATAGAAAATGACTAGTCAGTATAAGTTCAATGCTTTTGAGACATGTAAAAAAGATCACCATGATGTGTGTGGTCATGATTATTCTACTTTGCTAAAATATCGACTACTTATTGTATACAACTTTGCTCTCATTTAAAATTGCGTAACATACAAGATTATATTGTGTTATCATTTACAAATTGTATTCATGGTTTATGTCATTTTCACTTTGTAACATACTTATCATGTTTAAAGTCAACTACCTCTTGTGTCTGTATTCTACATTTACCCTCTTCCACATATCTTCAATCATACTAATACGTACGTACATATAAAGTTCTTGTATAATATGTTGGAGTCATACATTTACGGATGAAAAATATCTTTTTATATGGTTAGGGTAATTCTCTTCGGGAGGTGAGCTAGTTTTTGAAATGAGTTAGACTCACGATCTAGTCCTAGAGTCAGCCCAATGTTGGGATCCCCTTTTATATTGTCCACGCTTCAGATGTTTAGTCCTGAACGTGTGAAGGAGTGGAGGTGTTTGACACTCACATCGTTCATTTAGGGATGTGATGACCTTTTTTATATGATGTTAGATGACAATCTTCTCAAGATCTATTAATTAATAAATATTTGATAAAAATAAATTAAGTTATGAGATTTTTCCACTATATATACTTGGAATAATTAAAACTACTAAGCTATGAACTCATGATACTGTCATACTGCTGAGAATACTAAGATATCCATATATAGTTTATTAAGATTCTTACTCATCGAACTGAGAAGCTGAGTTGGCTTTCTCCATGGGGATCTTTATATATATATATATATATATATATATATATATATATATATATATATATATATATTAAATTGAAAATGGGTACACGAATATAAACAGGCATATATTAGTTAATTAGTTAACTTAGTTATAGTTTAGTTAAATTATGATTCGCCACTAACATTGAGTATTAATTATATGGGCTGCGGTTCGAGTTTGTATAGTCTGTTTGATTTGTATTTGTATATGATATTGATTTCCTTTGGTTTTTCAGTTTTGTCATTAGATACATTAAAAAAATGTATAAATTTTTAAGTTTGTATAAACATGTAGTTCAAATTTTATATGATATAATTTATACAACTATTTAAAGTTGAGATGTTTGTTTTCTTTTTTTTGCATGTTTGTGTTTGTTTATTTCGAATTTTACGGACGAAAATAACTTAATTATATAATACACACAAATTATATAAATGTAGCTATAAATTATACAAACGTGAAACAAATTATACAAATGAGTAAGTTATGATTACAACCGGTAAATATGCAAACTATATCTAAAAGATCTAATTAAGTTTATTATAACGACTATTTACGAGATTTCCCTATTAAAAATAGTCGATGACAATATAATTCGTTGTGTATTTGGGCTTGTGGATTGGGGGGTATCTACGTCCCCACATTTTTATAGTTGGGCTAATTTCTCCATTTAGCTCGTTTTCTTACTAGGCCCATAAACTTGCCCCAATCTTCATTTTGGCACTCCATCTCAAACTTATTCCATTTAGAGAAAATTACGTAAAAAATAAATTTATATTATTTAATTACTCATCATAGCTATTGTTTGCTATAATTATCACTCGCGGCTTATATTATACATTAATTACATGGGCTGATCTCGAGTTTATATAATTAGTCACGTTTGTATATGTATAATTTGTCAGAATATACATATACATATGTATAATATACAATTATTTAACGTATATACATATACAATTCAACTCTCTCCTCCCTCTCCCAATCTCGCTTGCCCTATATACAAATATATATGTATAATATACAATTATATACATATACAATTTACATCTCTCTCACTCTCTGCCCTCTCTCGCTCGCTGCTCTCCTCCCTATCATAATTTCGCTTGCCATATATACAAATACATATGTATAATATACAATTATCTAACTGATATACTTATACAATTCACACTTGTCCCACTCTTTTCCTCCTCTCTGGCCTCTCTCCTCCCTCTCTCGCTCTCGCTTGCCATATATACAAATACATATGTATAATATATAATTATCTAACCGATATACTTATACAATTCACATTTATCCCACTCTTTTCCCCCTCTCTATCTCCTCTCTCCTCCATATTACATGTAGCTACGAATTGTAATTATTAAACTATAACTATGAAGAGTAATTAAACTTTTTTTAACTGGTTGTATGTGAAAGTTTCTCAATTTACTATTACTAGTAAAAACGAATAACAAAACAAAGCACTATTGTCTATCAATTTTAATTAAACATATAAACACATGATAAAATGATCACATTAGACACCTTGCTTTAAATTTTTGAAAAAACATTACACATTGTTTTCAAGTGTCTATTAGAAGTATCACCTCTTTAATATACACATCAGTCTCAGTTGAAATAAACTCGAAAATTTCAACTTAATAAAACTAATGACATATTTTAAATAGTTAACTTATTAAGTTCAATTTTTATTCTTTTTCGACTGTTCTATCAAAAATATATTATTTATCCATAATTGAAAATAATTTAATTTAAAACTTTATTCTAGATTGTCTAAACTTTTGCAGATTTTCATCAAATGTCCAGGTCACTCCTATTATATCATACTAAAATCTAACTATATTTTTTCTCATCCATAAACTATATAATATCTTGATAAGATGATAAGACACGTGGCACTAATTTCTCCCATCACCAAACTACAACACTATCTCTTTCCCCAAATCTCTCCAAAAAAAAACAAAAAACAAATCAATGGCTTCTTCTCCAACCCTAATTACCCCATCTACATCAACCCCCAAATCCCTCCTCACCCCAATCCGATCAAAACTCATCACCTCCGTCACCACCACCACCACCCTCCGCCGCCGCGAATTCCTCTCTCTGTCCGCCGGAATCCTCTCTCCATCCCTTCTCCTTCCCGCCACGTCAGCATTTGCAGCTACCGACGAGGAATACGTGAAGGAAGCATCGGAAGTGATACAGAAAGTGAGATCTACGTTGAATATGGATAAAGGAGATCCGAATATAGCTGATTCAGTTGCTGAGCTAAGAGAAGCGTCGAATTACTGGGTTGCAAAGTATAGAAGAGAGAAAGCTTTGTTGGGTCGGGCTTCGTTTCGCGATATATATTCGGCCCTCAATGCTGTTTCGGGCCATTATGTTAGTTTCGGGCCGACTACTCCGATTCCGGCGAAGAGAAAGGTGAGAATCTTAGAAGAAATGGATACTGCTGAAAAGGCTTTAAAGAGAGGAAGATAAAACAAAGCCATTTTTTTTTTTTTGGTATTATTTAAATTTTTCTATATTTAATTTTCTGACTATGAAAATTATATAATTATTATAAAGATGAGGAAGTTGAATTTAAAGTCTAAATTTAATTTTCGATTTTGTGATTAAAATAGTATTATAGAGTTTTGACTAGGGATAAAATTTCATGATAATTAGTTAATTACTACTCCATCCGTTTAAAAAAAAGTAATTTGTTTTGACTTGACACAAAGTTTTAGAAAATAAAGAAAATTTTAGAATTTTGTGGTTCTAAATTAAAGTTATGTCAACTTTACTAAATTGCCTTTTAATCTTGTGACTTTAAATATGTCACGTGGAAAGCTAAAATTAAAATATTATATATAAAAAAAAAATCATTCTTTTTGAAACTAACTAAAAAGAAAATAAAGTCATTCCCTTTGAAACGGAGAGATTATAATTTTTTTAAAAAACATAACTATTTGTGAAATTATAGCTAGACTTGCATATTATTTCATGTTTAGCTTCAAGCAATTAGGGGTTGTTTGGTTACTGGTTAGAGTTATGCATGTATTAGTTATGCAGGGTTTAGTTATGTAGGTATTAGTTATGCAAGGTTTAGTTATGCAGGTATTAGTTATGCAGAATTTAGTTATGCATGTATTAGCAATGCGTGATTTAGTTATGCAGAATTTAGAGATTACAATTCATTAATTATTAAGTATTGAATATTAAACTTGTTGTAAATTATTAATATATATTATTTACAAAATAATAATACATACTAATAAAATGTGAAATATATAGAATAATTATCAATATATATTATTTACAAAATAATAATACATACTAATAAAATGTGAAATATATTGAATAATATATAACGCTAATATTTGATTAGCATATATATCGTTAAAAAATATACAATCAATTTCTAATATTTAAAAAATATTTATATTTGCATAAATCAATCAAAACGGTAAATATATAAAAAGAAATGAAAATAATCTATATATAATAAGAAATAAAAACAACACATGTTGATAAGAAATAATAAAGTTTCCAATTAAAAAAAATTAAAAGAAATAAAAATGGTCTAAATATATAAAAGAAATAAAACAACAAACTTATATATAGGAAAACAATAAAGTTTTCAATTAAAAACAATAAAATAAATTAATAGGATAAATATGTAATTTGTCACTTTAATACATGTATAACTAATACCCACATGACTTATTCCACCTTCTACCCTGCATAAATTTATTCAAAGATTCTCTCATAAGTTATGTCGATATTAATTATGTAGAACTACAAAAATGCAACCAAACATGGTATAAGTTATGTTGATTTTTCTATCTAAACAAAAATTTCTACCAAACATTGCATAACTTAATATATTATTTTATATATAAATAAGAGGCAAGTTATACCATAACCAAACGGCCCCTTAGAGAATAGAAAAGGGTCACATGAATTATTAGTGATCAATTTAATGTATTTATCTCATAATTGGATTTAAGATGATAATTGTTATTGATATGGAGATTAACAAGAAAAATACATTGAAGAAAGTCAATGCCCTTTTAACTTGGAAACTGATTTGTGTTATATGTCACGTATCTCATAATTGGATTTAAGATGATAATTTTTATTGATATGGAGATTAACAAGAAAAATACATTGAAGAAAGTCAATGCCCTTTTAACTTGGAAACTGATTTGTGTTATATGTCACGTAGGATATATATGTTTACTTATTTAATTTTATCAGTTAAGATTAAATTAAGAAAAAAGGGTTAAAAATATTCCTTGATTTTGTTTTATTAGTCAAATATATCCTTGCCGTTAAAAATAAATTATTTTTACCCCTGCCATCTACAAACTTGTCACATATACCCCTCAATTGGATGAAAAATCCTAAATCAACAAAAATAATTCGATTTACTTAAATTGACCTATTTAAATCCGATCCGACCCACTTATCATTTAACCCACCTATATTTTTCTTCATTGGAGACTTTGTAAGTTCAAGCACTTATGCTTCGGTTCTTGATTCCTGCAAATGCCCCAACCTGGGTAAACAATTAAGAGTGCCCTTCTATTATTTGCAATATATTCGATAAAGAATGATGTCTCTCACAACACTATGTTAATTGTGTTAGTGGGAAACTTTGAGAATGGAGAAATTTCAAAAGCTCAAGAGTTGTTTTATCAAATGGAACATAAAGGAAAGTGTGAGGATATAATTTCATGGAATTCAATGATTTCAGGTTATGTAAACAATTTTAAGTTCAATGAAACTTTGAATATGTTTCAGAAGGTAATGCTGAAGGAAGAAATTGAAGCAGATTCGTTCACACTGGGCAGTGCCTTTGCTGTTTGTGCTGATATGGGTTGACCACGACATGGGAAGGAGATACATTCCTATGCAATTTGTAGGGTTCTGCAAATAGATCCTTTGGTTGGTGGGGCACTTGTAGAGTTGTATAGCAAGTGTCTGGATGTTGGAGCTGCTCAGAAAGCTTTTGATGAGGTAAATGAGAGGGATATATTGATGAAGATGAATATAGGTGAGTTAAATGATAAGTGGATCGGGTCGCGTCGGATTTAAATTGGTCAATTTAAGTAAATTGGGTTATTTTTGTTGATTTAGGATTTTCCATCCAATTGAGGGGTATATGTGACAAGTTTGTAGACGGCGGGGGCAAAAATAACTTTATTTTAACGGCGAGGGTATATTTAACTAATAAACCAAAGTCAAAAGGTATTTTTAACTTTAATCTATTAAATTAAACACGACATGTTTATGTATCATGCGTTAAAAAAGTAGAAGCGGACAATTGCACGAAACGAAAGAAGGAGATGAAGAGAAGTGGACGTAATTTTTTTTAAAAAAATCGACTAAGCTTATAAGCCACTCAAAGTGGCTATCAATGCACTTCCACCATTTTTCACTATTAGTAGATGAACTATTTTTATTGAGCTCATAAGTCGTAAAAAATGGATCTTTTATTTGACGATTCAAAAATTCTTTCAAGTAAATTGAAAATATCATGGAAAGGCATTATACTATGCTTTGGAAGTTTATGAGTTATTACAAATATTAGACGATGATCTAATATTGTATTTGTAAAGTTAAAAAATTTAGCACAAATTAGTAAACTAGTCACGTTCGCTAACATAATTATTGAAAGTATCTGACATATGTCAATATTTTAGAAAATAAATTAAATCCTAATATAATTAATTTCTTTTTGTTTTATTTCTCAAAATCAAGCCCACATCTGACCCTTTTTTAATCCACAAAAAAAAAAAAACTCATTTACCTACTACCCCTATTTTTAGGTTTTATTCAAAATAACTCATCTCTCTCTATTTTCCTTTTTACCATTGTTATCTCCTTTTATTGTTCAAGAAAATCAATTCTTGTAATTTTCTACACTTTATTCGAGAGTGGAAGATTTTGGTTGAAAATCAAATGGAGAGGAAAATCAAGTATCTTCGCACGGACAATGGCTTGGAGTTTTGCAGTGAAGAGTTCAATGATTTCTGCAAGGTTCATGGGATCGCAAGGCATAAGACGGTCAGGCACACACCACAGCAGAATGGAGTTGCCGAGAGAATGAACAGAACTCTTCTTGAGAAGGCTCGTTGTATGCTCTTACAAGCTAAGATGTCCAAAGTATTTTGGGCTGAAGCAGTTCATACTGCTTCTCATATTGTCAATCGATCTCCAGCATCAGCGATTGACTTTAAGACTCCGAATGAGGTCTGGTCAGGTGAACCCTCTAACTATTCATACTTGCGAATATTTGGGTGTCCAGCTTATTATCATGTTAATGAAGGTAAGCTTGAACCAAGGGCTAAAAAGGCCATATTCGTAGGGTATGTAGATGGAGTAAAAGGGTACAAACTATGGTGTTTGTCTTTACTCAAATTTGTAGTTAGTAGAGATGTTACCTTTGATGAATCCTCTATACTTGATCCTCGTAAATTTCTGTGGAGTTATCTAGAAACGAGAACAATGAGCAGGTGGAGCTACCGGTGGATCTTATCAAGGAACGGGATCAAGAGACTCAAATTGATGAGTCAAAAGATGCAGAACTTGAAGAACTTGCTTCCAATGAACCATACACAATTGCGAAGGAGGGACAAAAGGTAGATACGGAAACCGGAACGTCTTATAGAGTAAGAAAATCTGATTGCACATGCGTTCGTAGCTGCAGAAGAAGAGATTAAGGATCTCGAACCCTCTTCGTATGTTGAAGCAACTTCTTGCAAAGATGCTGCACAATGGCAGTTAGCCATGATGGAAGAGATGGAGTCTCTTCACAAAAATGAGACATGGGTCTTAGTTAAAAGGCCAAAGGGGATGAGGACAGTTGGATGCAAATGGGTCTACAGAAAGAAAGAAGGTATTACAGAAGTGGAAGCTGCTAGGTTCAAGGCGAGATTGGTTGCAAAGGGTTTCAGTCAGAAGGAGGGAATTGACTACAATGAGATCTTTTCTCCAGTTGTGAAACATAGCTCAATTCGCGTGCTACTAGCATTGGTTGCATAATTTGATTTAGAGCTTCAACAGCTTGATATCAAAACTGCTTTCTTACATGGTGATCTAGAAGAGACAATCTATATGGATCAGCCTGAAGGTTTCCTAGCTGAAGGAAAAGAAGACCATGTATGCCAACTGAAGAAGTCTTTGTATGGTTTGAAGCAATCTCCTAGACAGTGGTACAAGAGGTTTGATGCATTCATGACTACACATGGATTTTGGAGGAGTGCATTTGATAGTTGTGTGTATCACAAGAAGATGTCTGGTAGCTCTATGATTTATCTATTGTTGTATGTTGATGATATGCTTATTGCTGCTAACAACATCACAGAGATAAATATTTTGAAGAAACTGTTGAGCAAGGAATTTGACATGAAGGATCTAGGAGTTGCAAAGAAAATCCTTGGAATGGAAATTTCAAGAGAAAATGGTGTTGTACATCTTTCTCAGAAGAGGTACATCGGAAAAGTTCTTGAAAGATTCAATATGCATATGAGCAAGCCTATAAGTACACCGTTATCTTCTAATTCAAGCTTTTAGAGTTACAAATGCCTCAATCTATGGATGAGGTGGAGCATATATCAAAGGTTCCTTACGCGAGTGCAGTTGGTAGCATTATGTATGCTATGGTATGCACACGTCCAGATATTGCCCAATCTGTAAGTGTGGTAAGCAAGTACATGGCAAATTCAGGAAAAAGGCACTGGGAAGCTGTCAAGTGGATATTAAGATATCTCAAAGGAGCTCTTGATGTTGGCCTAACCTTCCGGAAAAGTGAAGGTATTTCAAGTCTCGGTTATGTAGATTCTGACTATGCAGGGGATCTTGATCGAAGGAGGTCCACAACTGGATACATCTTTACTCTCGTTGGCAGTGCCGTTAGTTGGAAATCGACTTTACAGTCGATTGTCGCTTTGTCTACAACAAAGGCAGAATGTATGGCAGCAACGGAGACAGTGAAAGAAGCTATCTGGTTGAAAGGTTTGGTGGCAGAATTGAGTTCGGTTCAGCTTGAATCAATTCTAAAATGTGATAGTCAAAGTGCTATTCATTTGATTAAAAATCAAAGATTTCATGAGCGCACCAAACACATTGATGTCAGATTTTATTTTATTCGAGATGTCGTAGAAAAGGGAGCTATCAAGGTTGAGAAGGTTACCACAAACGATAACGCTGCAGACATGTTGATCAAAATAGTCCCGCTTACCAAGTTTGCACACTGCAAGGACTTGGCGGGAGTATGCATCAATTGATGCAACTCTAAGAGAACAACTGCTAGGTAGAGCTGGTATGTTCAACAAAGGTTTCTTCTTGTTTCTTACAATGGGATTGCCCAGTAAGCTTAGAAGTTTTGACCGGAGTTGTTTATACGCATGCTTGAAACACAAACCAAGGTGGAGATTGAAAGAGTTGGTTTTGGTTCTTGTGGAATCAAACTAAATGGAAAATGAATTAACATGAATATTTGGTAGGAAGATAATTAGTACAAAATAAAAGTCAAGATAGTATCTTGGTAGGTAAAAGTTAGGCAAACCATAAACTGGTTCCATATCTTAACCTTGACAATTTTGACACATAGTGATGTCATGGATGACATCAATAGGATAAATTTATTCCTATAAATAGGTAGCTCTTAATTCATTTTCAAATCATCCTCTCACTTGCCTTCTCACCTTCTAAGGCATTTGTGTTCTCTCTCTTGTAGTATTTCACTTGTATTCTTTGTAGAGTGAAATAAATATCAGTGCAGTTGTTCTTTGGTGGACATAGGATCATTTTGATCCGAACCACGTTAAATATTGTTGTTCTTCCTTGTTCTTTAGTTTCACGTTTCCGCTAACACAAGTACATTCATATGTGTCAAAGTATATAACGTTAATTTCACATATTTGTTATACGTATCTAGTATTAATTATATATATTTTATAAGTATCTAGTATTAATTTTATATATCAAGTATCAATTGCATATGTTATATTCAAAAACATGTATCTCGAATACATAGTAAATCATCTAAATCTAATTATGTGTATCTAAATTTCATACGTTATATCCAAAAATCTGTATCTCGAATACATATACACATATACATTTAACTATGTGTATCAAAATATAAAATGTAGGTGAAACACATGAAATTTAAAATAAATCACGACGATAGCGTATTTATCGTATCGTTAATGTCATTGTGTAATTAAAAATCATATATCTAAAATTTAATGGTGGATACATATATATGCTTAGATACCATATTACTAAAAATACAACTCAGATCTTAGTTAAGATTAGTACTTATTAGATATACATGTTTCAAGGACTATATCAAAGTAATATTAGTACTATCACACCCATGTAACAATACCAATGAAAGCATTAGAAGAACACAAGCAAACAAAGACTCTCTGCAATACTTCTTTGTAACAATTCGCGTTGTGGCATAACATAATCAAAACTATGATTCATTTCATCCGGATACAAATCAATCAAGACCCGCTCTAAATTGAAAATTTTCTCTGTAGCAGTTACATTGATTTGATTTCGTTATAAATGAAAAACAATCAAGATCCACTCTGAACTGTAAGTTTTATCTGTAGCAGTTACTTTGATTTGATCTCGTTATAAATGAACAATATAGAATAATATTTGGATTCAGGAGAATTTGTCGGTCATGGTAATGATATCTTGAGAAGAAGAGAGTAGATTAACTATTGTTGGAATGAAATGTACGGTGAAATTCTTGAATCAGAAAGGATGAAATATAATTGAGTGATAAATATGGAAGGGGAGAATTAAGAGATAGTGGTTGATTTGGAGTGAAAGAGTTAATTAAGCAGGTAATCAATTAATTCTAGTTTTAAGCGATGTGAGTATCTAATTGTATCTTCAAATAATATATAAATATATGGTATAAAATACTAAAAATATAATATATGTAATTATTAAAGTAGAGTTTTTGGCCAAAAATATCCTTAAATTATACCTCAACTTAAACTAAATCCTTAAATTATCCTTCTTAACAAAAAAGATCCTCCAAGTATTTTACATTTGACAACTTTCATCCTTTTGTTAAAATTCGACGAAAATTAACAAATTCTTCACAACATATACGGTTCACACTACTCTCAAAAAATTTAAACTCCCTAAATCTCCCAAATAAATCAATTTTGTCCATTCTACATACATCTAAAATAATTTTATAATTTTTTTTAGTAACAATGTTTTGTATTGTCTTCCTTTTAATTAGCAATTTTATTTATTTACTTTTCATTTGAATTGATATCAAAGAATTATCAATGAAACTATTTTCTTTTCATTGAATCTGCAAAAAGTGGTGTTGATCGGAGAATTTTACTTTATGGAAATGAAACTTGAGTACTACAAATCAAAATTAGTTGAATCTTGATCACCTCAATTATCAATTTGCCCCAAAACGTTATTGATCAACGACCTCTTAACTTTGCAAAGTGAAAATGGTGTGAAATTAAGCTCTGACTTCATTCCGTTAGTAAAGGAGAAGAGAAGATCATGTCTTCTCGTAGACTCATACCGTCCTAACATTGCAACAAACATGAGTCTCAAATTTATTTATTTTTATTTTTTTTGGATTTTTTTTTTCATACGGCAATAATATTATGGATTTTTATGAGAATAGTATGATTTGTATATGTTCTGTGTGTAATTCGCTAATTTTTTGACAAATATTAATAGAGGGATGAAAGTTGTTAAGTTTTAAATACTTGAAGGATGTTTTTTGTTAAGAATAATAATTTAAGGATGTTGTTTAAATAAGAGGTATAATTTAAGGATGTTTTTAGCAAAACTCTTTGAAAGTAAAGATAATATTAGTATATATAGTAGTGATGTATATTCAATAAGGTAGTTTATCCTATTTTTAAAGCATAGATGTATCCTTTTTTCACAATCAATTTGTATTTGTTTTTTGGAATATTGTATCTTTCATCAACAGATTGTATTATTTTCAATATCTATGCTATTTTTCTTCAGAATCTTGTATCCTTATTTTTTTCATAATCAATTTTTTTTTTCAAAAAAAAATTGTATCCTTCCTCAATTTGTTGTATTATTTCCACCATGTGTGCTATTTTTTTTTCCAGAATTTTGTGTCCTTTCATTTTTCATAAATAATATTCATATGTAATAATTAGATTACATTGAGGTACAATCAATAATATTTTTGAAATACATATAAAAGAAAAATATATTTGGTAGTCATGTAAGACTATTTTAATCACTTGGATATAATTTGTAGTTTTCAGTATGAAAATATAATATTAACTTTTAAGTTGAATGGTACAAGCACATAAAATGTAAAAATATTGATATACAACGAGAAAGAAGATTTCTTTGAAATTGTAACAAATGAGAATGTTAAGTGAGATGCTCTTTTTTAAAAATATTATCTCTCTTGGTTTTTTTCTTTATATTATTAAATATAATTATATTTTTACAAATTAAACAAATAAAATACATAAATCCATTACACAACAAATTAAAATATTAACATTTTAAATAATGTTAAAAATATGTCTAAGGGGTCTATTCATGTCAAATATTGACATTTTGAAAAAAATTCAAAAACTTATTATCTATCCGCTGCAAATGGAAAGTGAGATATTATGAGAAGCCCATCCTATCAAGTGGTTTATCAGAACACATTTTAGGCCCAATCTAGTTTCGGTTAGTTTTTTTTTATTATTATTTTTTTTATTTTTTTATTTTTAGCATACATATATAATAGACATAGTATAGTAGCTGTAATTTATAGTTGTAGTTTCGTTTGCTATGAAATTGTGATTTATATATTTTTGTTTGATTGCTTGCGAGTATACAAATACGATAAGTATATATAAATTTTATATTTATACATTTAGGAATTTTTTAGAATTTTGTTTGTATATTTCGCTTGACAATATACAAATAGGGTAACTTATTATAACTTTTCATAAATCGTATACAAATAGCTAAGATAAGCATATACATAATTCTGAATTTATACAATCAATATCAAATTATACAAATTTTGTATTTATACAAATCAGGCGAATTATACAAAACATGCAAACAACAAAAATTGATAAAACTATTGCCGTGAATTGCAATTTTTTAAATCATAGCTATGATACTTAATATAGGATAAATATTTGTTATTCTGCATAATTTTCTTTGGTTATGTTATTTTTACCTGAAAGGATCTATTGAACAAAGTCACTTTGCCAACTCAATAGGAATATATTTTTAGCTTTTTTTCTCCCTTTTTGTATTATTACTATTATTACTATTATTATTATTATTATTATTATTATTATTATTATTATTATTTTACTAGTATTATTTTATTATTTACTTTCATCATTTTTATTATTACCGCAGCTAGTTGTTACTTTTACTTTGGTCTATATTTATCATTTTGTTATTAGTCAATAATTTTCTTTCTTCGATATTTCTATCATAATATATTTACAATGTCTTTTTTCCAACTTGTTCTGATTTCTTGTGCCGAGAATTTTTAAAAAAGAACATCTTTATAAAAAAGGTAATGCTAGGGTTAGTAGACATTTCATTTTTTCGGACTCTAGTTGTGAGATCATAGCCTCTAGCTAGGAAATCATGGATTTGTATACCATGTAGGTGAGAAAATCATTGTGACCAGCTATTCTTGTTGTCCTCCCAGTATTGTTTAGGAATATGAGTACGGAAGGCGAGGGACAACCACGATGAGTACGCGGATCTCACATAGAATATGTTATTATTGATGTTATTAATTGGTTTACTTTACCTTTACCGTTAAAAGCAAGTTATTTTTACTCATGTCGTTAATAAACTTAACAAATATACCTCTCTTTGGATCAAAACCCCCAAATCAATAGGTAAAAAAGTTAATTGTATTATAGTCATTGGATGGATTGAATGACTTAGATTTAGGGCGAAGAAGCACAATTTATATGCTTGCCTCTGTGCACACATGAATTAGGTGTTTTTAGGTGACTTGGATTGTTAGTTTGTTTGCTTCTTTGTTTTTTTGGCCTAATTTTTGATTGCTATTGTATCCATTTTATTGGAAAATAGCCACAATTGATTATTGTTATAGCCCTCAATTAATTATTTATTTTTTACTCTACATAAATTATTATTATAGCCGTCGTTGATATCAATATTAGACATGTGTGACACTCATTCAAAATATAATTTGGAGAAATAAAGATGATAACTAAATCCTTTTTTTATAAATATAATTCTATTAACACTATAAAAATTGATTCTTAAATATTAATAAGATAAAAGAAAATTAAATATGAATAAAATATAAATAATACATTCACATAACATATTGTACAGTTAAGTACTACAATGTATGGAAATTAAGTTGTCAGGTTATGGTAATATTCACTAAATTGAAAACATGACTAAAGAGACAGTTTTTTATTTATATATTTATTTATTTATTTTTATTTTTTTAAAAAAAGAAATTAAAATGGAAGAAACAATGTTCCTATTTCTAAGAAAAAAAAAAAACCTACTTACAGTCTATGCTCTTTTTAATTTTATATGATTTTACTAGATATGTTATTAAGATCGTAAGAAAATTTGTGATCTATTATTAATGGCAATATACATATATTGGACTATAAACTTGGTTTCAAATTTTAACTTTGACCTCCAACTTTCATAATGCACAAACATGCGCTTTAACTATCCAACTTTTAAATAAATAAACACATGAGTCCTACATGGCACAATACACGTAAGACAACGCATAGGACAAAAAGTTACACGTAGGATGACATGTAGGACATGTGTTTTTTTATTTGTTCAACTTTATACAACTTTAAGTGTTTACTTGTGTACACTCAAATTGAAGGGTATAAATATAATTCGAAATCAAGTGAAAGAGTATATTTATGTATTATGCCATTATTAATCCACGTTTGTCATTTTCACTCTCTCTAATGCAATGCAAATATATTTTTCTTTCTTATGTATTACTTCCTAACAGTTAAATTCATGGACCACATATTTGACTTTATGCATGCAATTAAACATGTGTTTCACTAACAGGATAAGTTTAAATTTTTAAATTTACCACGTAACCCCCATAATAATCATACTAAGGTAGATATAATTCTTTCATTATTAATTAAATAAATTAAATTTCAAAAAACGTGTGTGAGACTCTTTATCTTTTCTTGTTAGAGGATACTTCTTCTTGGATTTAATCAAGGCTTCGATAAATATCAATTAAGTAAGAAAAGAAAACAAACACAATAATTAGGTGGAAGTAGGACGCAATGTATATCAATTTTTACTATTTGAAATAGAAAAAGTCCACTAGCTAGTGCATGGAAACGAACGAGAAATAGAGTGTATCCTTACATTCAAATAAGTAATAGTAATTAGTATTAGCAGTGGCGTAGACACATATACTTTGACTCTTGAAGGGTGGTGTCGATCGACATGTTATCGTCAAAAAATTATACTGTATAATCAAATAAAAATAATTTATATATATATATATATATATATATATACACTCCTTGACTTATCTAACTTTATCTTTTTTATTTTTTTAACATTCGTTAAATGAAAATTCTGTCTCCACAAAGTACTAGAATTAGTATAAAATAATATATATAAAATCTCATTTCTCATGGGAATATAATTAAAAAAAATTAAAAAATAAAGCGATTTCCCCATCTATCGTATAAAACTCTAATGGAGTAATGATTCGTTATATTGTATTTTACTAGATTTCAAAAACATGACAATTAATATTATTTTATATTTATTTTTTTCGAAAAGATGTTAAGACTCATTTTTTTATTAATTATATAATGCTTATATTCCACCTTTTAAAAATGACATAATCAGATTTGAAAAGAGAACCTTATTGAGTAATGAATCCTAGAAAGGAAGGATTTAGAGAAATTAAAAACTAAAATCATCTCAAACAAATTCTCTAAGAATAGAATTAATTAATTAAACAAAAATATGGATCAAAGGGGGTAAATTAGACAAATTATAATTCTTTTGTATTAATGATAAATAAATAGGTTATAAGAATTGTTATTAAAAAAATTATGGTAATCATAATATCGTAAAGTAAACTATTAGATTTTGGAGGAAGGTCTTTAAAATTTTAGCTAATATTTTATATTAGTGTTTTTTGAAGTGATTATCTTTTCAAATAAAAAAACACTATTTTATAGAATAAAAGTTCTAGACAGAAAAAGTTCTCCTAAAAAAAGAGTTATTAATATTTGACTAAATAAGCAGCCACCTCTATTTTTTCGACGTAGTCTGCTTCATGTTGACAGTTTAAATGCGATTTAACTTCAACGGAGCCAGGTGAGGGTTCATAGGTTCGGACGAGTCCACTAATTTTTCTTATAAACCCTATATTTAGAGGCACATTTAAAGGGGTCGATCATCTGGTTCTCGTAAACCCATAATTTCCTCTCGAGATCATATATATTAGTGTTATATTTTTAAAAAAATATTAAAATATAGATGTGTGAACCCACATTCGGGGTGTCTCATATAATGCGATAATGACCGGAGCATCTCTCTGCGAGGTTAGAAATCTGAATTTTATATTTATATTATTTTATTTTTCTTTCTAAAATTAGTTAACAACTCTCTAAGTAGTAATTGGTAGCACTTTTGACATTTTAATTAATTCATCAATATATATATATATATATATATATATATATATATATCAGAATTAATTTTAGACCTATAATTTTACAATTTTCAGTTGTAAAAACCTAAATGTCGAACCGATCAAATTTATATTATAGATTAACCTTTTTATAATAATGCACTCATCATCTCAAAACCCTGAATACGCCTCTGCCTTATTTAAAAATTTAAAAAAGTTATGTATACTAACTTAAAAGCCTCCAAACAAATCAATTTACAACCCCCAAACTTCTAATCTTGCCTCCGTCTCTTCAATACCAAATCCTCCTAAACTCTAATTAC
Source organism: Solanum sitiens (assembly GCA_016801875.1). Taxonomy (NCBI): domain Eukaryota; kingdom Viridiplantae; phylum Streptophyta; class Magnoliopsida; order Solanales; family Solanaceae; genus Solanum; species Solanum sitiens. The sequence continues at coordinate 888,630 of JABWTJ010000080.1, forward strand.
TCTCTTCCTAACTACCAATACTTAGTCTTTCCCCCTTTTGCTATAAATCTCCCTCTCTAATTCCCTCTTTTTCCCTAACTTAATCCCAAAATTATATTATGAGAACCCTTAATTCAAATAGCAACCCTCAAATCCAATCCAATTTCCCAAAATTCAACCCGCTTGACCCGGAAGAATTCCGTACCCAAGCCCATCAAATGGTGGACTTCATTGCTGATTACTACAACAATATTGAGTCTTACCCGGTTCTAAGTCAAGTCGAACCCGGTTATCTTCGTACTATATTACCCGAAAACGCCCCTAATCGCCCCGAATCATTCGATTCAATTATGAAAGATGTCCAAAACCATATTATCCCGGGTATGACCCATTGGTTAAGCCCAAATTTCTTCGCATTTTTTCCAGCTACTGTTAGTTCCGCTGCGTTTCTAGGTGAAATGCTTTGCAATTGTTTCAACTCCGTCGGATTTAATTGGCTGGCTTCGCCAGCCATGACGGAGTTGGAAATGATAGTCATGGACTGGCTTGCTAATATGTTGAAATTACCAAAAACTTTCATGTTTTCTGGCACGGGTGGTGGTGTACTACAAAATACAACTAGTGAAGCTATACTATGTACGTTAATCGCTGCGCGTGATCGTAAGATCGAAAATATAGGTGTTGATGAAATAGGGAAGTTTGTAGTCTATAGTTCTGATCAAACACACTCTACGTATAGCAAAGCCTGCAAGGTAGCTGGTATTTTCCCATGCAATATTCGTGTGGTACCAACTTGTATTGAGAGCGATTTCGCTTTATCTCCTGTAGTACTACGTGGAATTATTGAAGCTGATGTTGCTGCTGGACTGGTCCCACTTTTCCTCTGTGCTACTGTTGGGACCACTTCCACAACAGCAGTTGATCCTCTCAGCCAGCTGGGTCAACTGGCTGAGGAATTCAATATTTGGTTTCATGTGGACGCTGCTTATGGAGGTAGCGCGTGTATATGTCCAGAGTTTAGACAATATCTTGATGGAATTGAACGAGCTGACTCGTTAAGCCTAAGCCCACATAAGTGGCTATTAAGTTACTTAGATTGTTGTTGCATGTGGGTGAGAGAATCAAACGTGTTAATCAAGACATTGAGCACGAATCCCGAGTACTTACGTAATAAACGATCTGAATATGACTCGGTTGTTGATTATAAAGACTGGCAAATCGGTACGGGACGAAAGTTCAAGTCTCTCCGATTATGGTTCGTCATGCGTAGTTATGGCGTAGCCAATCTTCAGAGCCACATTAGGTCCGATGTTCTCATGGCCAAAATGTTTGAAGGGTTCGTTAAGTCCGATTCCATGTTTGATGTTGTCGTGCCACGGCGTTTTTCACTCGTGTGCTTCCGGTTCAACCCAAACAAGGAACATGAACCGGGCTACATCGAGTTTTTAAACAAGAAATTGCTTGATAGTGTTAATTCGACAGGTCAAATTTACATGACACACACAATAGTGGGTGGAATATACATGTTAAGGTTTGCAGTAGGTGCTACGTTCACAGAGGACAAACATGTAATTTCAGCTTGGAAGCTGATAAAGGAGTCAGCCAATGCTTTGTTGAGAAAAAGTGTGCTTTAAAAAAAATATTAATGGAAGAAGAAGAAGAAGAAGAGTAAAGAGAGATAAAAATAAATGTTTGGATTGTGTGTATTAATTTTATGTATATGCATTTGTGATTGTTTTGTAAACTTCGGACAAAGAAGTCAAAACATTCTAGAGTTGACATTAATAATACTTCATATAATAATCTTTATATGTGAAATAAATATTAATTTATATATCTGGAAATATTTTGACTGATCGAAAATACTAATTCAAGAGATTTATAAATTTCTTTATATTGAAAGCGGATCCTTAATAAAAAATTTTTTTAACTCAGAAGCATAACAAACTAATGAGCTAAGGGCTAATTAGCACTCCTTATTATAAGATTGGAAGTTTATGGTGAAAATCGTCCTTAAACTATATTTTAAACTTAAATTACATTTTTAATGTATCATTGTTAGCATAACACATTCTTCAATTGTTTCAAAGTGAACATTTTTCAACCTTCTACTTGAATTTATTAGAAAACTAACAAATCCCACAAAAATCAAGCCATCCATTCATATAATCTTACATATGCCAAAGATACAAATCATAAATTTTTTTGATAATTGAGTTTAGCATTATGCAAAAAAAATTGAGTTTAGCATTATGCAAAAAAAATTAAACGTTTTTCACTCGTGTGCTTTCGGTTCAACCCGAATAAGGAACATGAACCGGGCTACATCGAGTTTTTAAACAAGAAATTGCTTGATAGCGTTAATTCGACAGGTCAAATTTACATGACACACACAATAGTGGGTGGAATATACATGTTAAGGTTTGCAGTAGGTGCGACGTTCACAGAGGATAGACATGTAATTTCAGCTTGGAAGTTGATTAAGGAGTCAGCCAATGACTTGCTGAGAAAAAGTGTGTTTTAAGAAAATATATATTAATGGAGGATGAAGAAGAAGAAGAGTAAAGAGAAAGATAATAATAAATGTTTGGATTGTGTGTATTAATTTTATGTATATGCATTTGTGATTGTTTTGTAAACTTCGAACAAAGAAGTCAAACATTCTACAATTGTCGGTAATAATACTTCATATAATAATTTTTATATTTGAAATAAAGATTAATTTATATATCTTGAAATATTTTGATTGATCGAAAATACTAATTCAAGAGATTTATAAATTTCTTTATATTGAAAGCGGATCCTTAATAAAAAAAACTATAACTCAGAAGCATAACAAACTAATGAGCTAAGGGCTAATAAGCACTCCTTATTATGAGATTGGGATTTTTCTTTTGGGGTGAAATTGTCATTAAACTATATTTCAAACTTAAATTACATTTTAATGTATCATTTTTAGCAGAACATATTCTTCAATTCTTTCAAAGTGAATATTTTTCATACTTCTATTTGAATTTATTAGAAAACTAACAAATTCCAGAAAAATCAAGTCATCCATTCATATAATCTTACATATGCCAAAGATACAAATCATGAACTTTTTTGATAATTGAGTTTAGCATTATGCAAAAAAATATTAATTTGTCACTTTTTTTCCATATAATTTGATATTAAAAATATTATTAGTTGAAATATTTTTTCTTATTAATTGAAATATGTTTCTTCTCAATTGAATATTCTAGAAGCGGCATTTGTTGGAGACTTTCGTTTCTAATAATGTAGAATGAAACTCAAATTCGAGACATAATCAATATTTGGATCACTTGAATATTAGATTGGCCAAAGATTATTTATCTAATACAGTTGGCTATGACAAAGGTAAAAATAATAAAGCTCCAGTTTTTTTCCGTTACTAAATGAGAAAAAGAGCAGATCATGTATTCACACACCTTTCAAATATTTTTTTGTTTCGGTAAGCAATAGTGTCTAAGATTTTTAATACGTCTTTTTCAAAAACTTCTTGTAGCAGATAATGAAATTGTGCAGAAAAACTTTGTTGATGGTCACGTAAAATGCTCATGTTTTTGTATGATCCCTTAATTTTTTGACGATATCTAACAAAAGAATGAAAATTGTTCACTTTAAAATATTTTAAGGATGTTTTCTGCTAAGAATGATATTTTAAGGATATAGTTTAATTTTAGGGTATTGTTTAAGAATGTTTTTGACCAAAAACTCTATGAATTGAACATAATAATAATTATTTATAACTTTTTTTAATTAGGAAACTAAATACTGTATTCTAATAAATCAAATCTTAATTTATTTTCTATAGCTAAATAATAAATTATTTTAAAAGATGACAGTATAAGTTACAGATTCAACTATTAACATGTACAAAACTACATGTCTACGTAATAATGCATAGTTAGAAAGAGACGGTTGTTGCAAAACTATATATCTATGTAATAATGCAAGTTTGAAGTACACGGTTGTAGTAAAATATGAGTTTTTACGTCTCTATTTATAATAACGGGAAAATATTTTAATTTTAATCGAAATTATGGTTACGATATCAAATTTTATAGAGGGTCTTTTACTTCTGTATTATTTAATTGTGTATTTTAAAGATATATATGTGTTCACATGGACACATTACTATTTATATTATGCAATATTTTTTTATGTTCACATGAATAAATATATATTTTAAAATATACTATAAAACAGCGCAGAGGTAACATGAATATATTTCAAACCTTTTTTCCTATATATAATAATTATAAATATAATATAAGAAGTTATCATAACATGACATTAACCATGAACATCACGTTGAAAGGTCAAGGATAAGATTGTGAAAATCATATGTACATATTCAAACACAAATATAACATTACAAAATTCTAAGTTGGCCTAAATATTAGTATTACACTTCAACGCAGACCGAAATGCATATTGTGTTACATTTTTCTTTTCTAAAATATTGATAATTTTTTTAATTTATTCACGAGTTATATTTAAAGTTATTTAGTATGCGAATATTAAGTCTTTAATTGTATGCAGGGCGGACCCACAGAAGGTCAATGAATCTATTTCGTTAAAAAATAACATCGTGTATATATATATATATATATATTTGATCAGTTTTTAAAATTTTATATATATATATATATATATATATATATATTAACTTCTGAAGAGGGTCGAGTTCGAATCCTTATTCCCACATTTGTAGGGGAAAAAACAAAGAGTAAAAAGACGATCCCTAATTAATCCTTTAATTATTTCAACTATATTATATTAGGAAAAGAGTCTGAAAAGTATTTTAATTTTGACTGAAATTATTATTACTATATCCTTGCATTATTAAATAGTGTATTTTAAAGGTATATATGTGTCCACGTAGACACATTAATATTTATAATCATGCAATATTTTTAATGTCCACATTGAGACATATATACCTTATTTTCTCCTCTATTTTTATTTATTTACTATATTAAAATACATATTCATATTATTTTTTTTTAGTTTAGAAAATAAAAAGATAATCCATATTTTATTATTAAACATTAAATTGACTATATCAAAAAGATGATATAATAAATAATATAAGTAATAACACAATATGTTGCAAAAACGTATAAAGATCCGATCAAGTAATATTAGGTCAAGTAATATTCAATAACCTTATAAATTAATGATATGTGTACTATAAATAACTTGTGATTGAAATTCATTTAAATTAATACTTATTATAATAATAAAAACGCATATAGTTGACATTTTTGCTAAAGAAGTGAGATTTGATATGAGAAAAATATTAATAGTGGAATTAAAATTTTGCCAAATAAAGAAAAAAAATCATTTTCTTGATTCTAATTATTTTTTTTTTTACATAAAAGTCCTCGTCATTCACTTTCTTCGCAATTATTTTTGTGTATTGAATTGATTAAACAACAATTTATAACGCAATTATGAGGCGAAAATGCATTTTATTGCTTACCACACACTTCAAATCATGATTAACATTATTTAGCACACTACGTATACACCCAGTTATTTTTTTTATTTTTTATTTTTACAATTGGACTACAATTTCAACTTTATCAAAAAAAAAGTTATACGTAATTTCTTTGTTTAGATTAATGTTTCATCACGTTTTATGGACCAAAACCATCAAATCTTTTGCATTTTTTGAAAAATCTTTCTGGTGTCATTATCAGGAAAAAATAAAACGAAACGAATAAAGATGAAAATAGAAAACAAATCAATTTCATTTTCAACTAAGATTTTTCACCATGCATCTTTCTAGTGAGTTGGTTCAATGAAAAACATGTCATGTAACACAATATTTTCATTAAAATCCATGAAGAAAACATCATTTCTAATAGTAATCCTCACAAATTAAATTAATTCAAATTCAAATGAAAAAAATTATATTTTAAAAATAAAAAGCTCCCTTCTAAAATCGACTTTAACTTCGTATGTGCTTCTCCTTTATTTGATTCATGACATGCATGTTACCCCACATGCCACAATTTTTTTTTTATTCTTTTAGATACTTACTTGTTCCGATCAAGAGAAAATCTTATTTTAAATAATTTTTTATGTACAATTATAAAATATAATGAATTTTCTTGACTTATTCACGTGTCTATTACTTGTTAATTTAAATTTAGAGTGAACTTTCTTGAATGTGAAATTTATAATTTTTAAATAAAATAAGTTACCTACTATATAATTTAACACAATATATATACATAATAGCCTACCAACTATTGCATAATTCAAACTGTGACTTGCAAGTTACAAGAAGAGGTAATCCAAATATAAAGTCGCTCATCCAATTACTTAACTTTATTAATAAGTAATCTACAAACATATAAAAAGTGATAAACTACTATTGGAAAAATCTCACCTTTGATCTTTCCCGTGAGTAGGTATAGTAAGTTGTGTTAAAGAATGACAAAAGTCCCACATCGATGGTTAATGAGATGGGTGGACTCCTTATAAGGCTTGGCAATCCTCCTCCCTTTGAGCTAGCTTTTGGGGTGTGATTTAGGCCTAAGACCTAATTTCACATGGTATCAGAGCAGGGCTCGTCTCACCCGATGTTGGGACTCCCGAAATTAAAATTGCCCACGCATCAAATGCTAAGCAGTGGGCGTGAGGTGGGGTGTTAAAGAATGACAAAAGTCCCACATCGGTGGTTAACGAGATGGGTGGACTCCTTATAAGGCTTGGGCAATCCTCCTCCCTTTGAGCTAACTTTTGGGGTGTCAGTTAGGCCTAAGACCTAATTTCACAAGTTGTTTATTAATAAATTCATTTTAGGTTACCAATCAACAGAGACGGATTCATTTTTAAAACTTTGGGGTTCAATTAATTTTAGAATTTTAGTATTTAATTCATTATATTTTTGAAACTATGCTTTCAGATCTATATATTAATTGTATTTTATTAATAATAAGTGAAAACCTAACCAGAATTTGTGTGTGTGTGTGTTTTTACTATTATGATAACTTTTGAATTTTATTTTTTTAAGTGACATATTTAAAGATATAATATTAAATAGTATTTCTATTTTCTTAAATTATACTATAGTTTAATGTCACAAATTTTAAAAATATTTTGATAAATTTTACGTAATTTTAATTTAAAAACAAACTATTTTTTTTTTTTGTTTTTACTTATTAAACTCTGACACAAACCATTTGAATGGATGTAATGTTTTATTTACAGCTTCATATCTTAAGAAGAAGATGTTTTTGTTTATCTATTATATTATATTGAGAAAGTTTCACATAAAATCACTCAAAAATAGCTTAACTATTCTCGATAGCTATTGTCTGATAATTACGATTCGTAGCTATATGTTATAGGGAGGAAAGAGGAGAGCGAGACTAGAAGAGAGATGAGAGAGGCGAGCGAGCTAAGAGAGGGCAAAGAGTGGGAGAGAGGTGAATTGTATATGTATATCAGTATATAATTGTATATTATACATATATATTTGTATATATGGTAAGCGAGATTGGGAAAGGGAGGAGAGAGACAAGCGAGAATAGGAGAGGGAAGAGAGAGGCGAGCGAGAGAGACACTGGAATGAAAAAAGGTGAATTGTATATGTTTATATTGTATATTATACATATGCATTTGTATATATGGCAAATGAGATTGAGAGAGGGAGGAGAGAGGCGAGAGAGAATGGGAGAGGGAGGAGAGAGGCGAGTGAGAGAGGGCAGAGAGTGAGAGAGAGGTGAACTGTATATGTATATCGATTAGATAATTGTATATTATATATATGTATTTGGATATTCTGACGAATTATACATATACAAACGTGACTAATTATACAAACTCAAAGTCAGCCCACGTAATTAATGTATAATGTTAGTCGTAAGTGGTAATTGTAACAAACTATAACTTTGAAGAGTAATTAAGTAGTATACGTTTGCTTAACTGCGTAATTTTACCTATATTATATTAATATAAAAGTTTAAGTAATAGGTAGAGTTGTTAGAAAGGGTCAGCTTAGCTCCATCCAATCCAAGCCTCGTTGGCCAATGGATTTTATGGGCTAGGGCGGGATAGTCCTTCATTTGGAAGGGCCTGAAAATGTTCAACTCAACCTAGCCTTAGAAGAGTCGAGGGCTGGAGTGGACTAGCCCTTCTCTTTTTTAAAAAAAAAAAAAAAACTTAAAATTCTATAACATCAAGAAAATAAGAAGATTTTGAATTTCAATATTATAAACAATGGTGTTTTTTCAATAACACTAGCAAAAGATATAGTGTGATTAGCATGTTTATAAAATACTAGATACACGAGATACATGTATCTAGTGTGATGCATTTCAGATACGCGAGCGATATAAAGAGTGACGAGTGAGATGGGAGGGAGTCAAGGTGTGGGGATTTGTTTATGTATCCTAGATACATGTGAATATACTTGGATAGAGTGCATCTAGAATAAATTATACTTAATTTTAAGTATCCCGATATACATCTATCTAAACGCACCAAATCTTATTGCAACACATCGAGCATCTAAGTAATTAGCTCACACATTAGTGAATTTTTTATATGTTATCCTTAAATAAATAATTTTGGCCAATGAACCAATCTCGGCCCGGCTTTGATCAAGCCTCAAAGACAAAAGACATATATGAATCATGCTTATATAAGTCCCATCTTTAAATGGGCTTGAAAATCATACCCAACTCTATCCCAGTAACAAAATGGGTTGGACCAGCCCATAAACCAATTTTAACGGCTGTAGTATGATAATACTCATCTAAATTAGTAAATTATATGAGATCCTATGTTTCCCACAACTTCTTCTTTTTTCGTATTATTTATCTTCTTCAATAATTAGGTGATAGAAAAAATAACTTAAAAATATAAAATCTACAAACACACATATTCAAGACCAAATAAAAAGGAATCTTAATATATCTTTCTCATTAAATTTTATAGAGAGGAGGATTGATGCAGTTAGATCATTTATTTATTAAAATAAATCTTTTTTTTTTTATAAAATACATTCTTGATAAGCTAGTTAACTTTTTAAAATATTTCCCTACAGAAGAATTATGACAATAGTGGTGATGCCATGAATATTATTATTTCCTTTCTACTAAATAAGTGTTATTTTTAATTTTTTAAGAAATATATTTGCTAAAATAATAATAAATATAATATGTTATTTACTAAATTTCTTCTATTTGATAATTTTCTTTTGAAAATTAAATATTATTCGAAGGATGAAATATAAAAGTATAACCAAAAAAATATATTAATTTGTGTTCTAAAGTAATATTTATTATGATATAATTTATTTTTAATTAAAATAATATTTATTTTGAGACGAAAAGAGTAAATCAAATCAGGGCTGCTAATATGAAATTGTCAAAACAATGAGAGAAGATAAAATGACACACAATATATGTAATGATAAAATCAAATACCGATTCAAGCCTAATAAACTAATTTCTTGGAATTGTATAATTTGACTAAATAAGATGCTAAAACCAGCCATCTCTCTTCCTCGATGTGGTCTGTTTATGTTGAGGGTATTTTTAAAATTTCAAGTCTTTTTATTGATATATTTATCACATATCGAAAGTTTTTTGAGTTTTTAATATCTATTTTTAAGAACATTTAACACATATTTTTTGTTAATGCTTTGGTAACACGTCATTAAAAGATCTATTGTTAAATAAGTGAGATTTAATATGGATTAAATATTTTGGGAAAACTTATATAAATGTATTATAATAAAAAAATATTTACCATTTATAGCAATAACATTTTTTTTTACTTGATAACTTTTAATTCATTTATAATACAAGTTAAATACATATTACAAAGAACAATTTATTATTCAAATATAATACAAGTTCTAATGATGGATAATACATTATCACACATTTTAATACATTTATAATACAATATGACAATTTTTTACCAAACAAACATAATATATTTCAAAAATACTTCATACATAATTCACTTTTAATACATATTACAGATTTATCACAGTATTGCTATAAATGGTAATAAACAAAAAGTACCGCTAAAATCAGTAATTATTTTTTAAAATGTATTAATTCATGTAATTTTTCCATAATGGCTTTATTTATATATTATTCAAATATAAAATACGTTTTTACTTAAACCAACTAAAATAAAAAATATATCATATAATTAAATTAAAATTTAAAAAAGTACATTAAATCACGTTTAATATAATTTATTGAATTTATACGAACACGAGGCTTCACATCTAGCATAGTCAATAGTTTTATCTTCTTCTTCAGCCAGCTACTTGTGTTCTAATAATCAGTGTCACATTTGTTCTTTCCTGTCAATTTTTTTTATTCAGCGTTTAAAGTCCGTATTACAATCGTGATTAAATTTGAATCGCATATATTAGAATTTATTTGGGGTGACGCTCCTAACAAAATGTTCTTCATATTTAGAGCTCGAACTCGAAACCTCTAATTAAGAGTAAAATAATTTCATCACTCCACCACAATCTGATGATTAATGAATAATTAATACTTGTTAATTCATGTTCGTTTATTTATTTTTTATTTATGTAAAATTTTAAGCCAGCAAGGCACTAATATATTCTAATAAAAGCAGCACGAAATGTGGGAAAAAAATTTCTAATATCATGAACATATAATTTATAGACCTATGCCTTACAAAATTAAAAGAGAAAAATATGACTTACTAATAATTAATAAACTACGATATAATCTTCCAAAGTATTGTTTACTCAGTTTTCTATAACAGAAAATAAAAATTCATGAGGTATTTGTACTTTTAGCATTAAAACCAGAATTTGTCAATAACTAGGAACCCAAAAATACAATTATCTCAAAAAATAATTTAAAACATACATCACATTATGTTTTCATTTTTCTTAACGGAAAAATTACACTTTAACATATATGTATAATTTAACACATGAATATGATGCATTAAGTTTTTGTTATATGTAGTTAGAAGAAGATTTGAATCATAAAAATCTATTATACATAGTCTTATTATACTTTTTTCCAAAAATCGATTTTAAAGCTCAAATTCATAATATCCTGATCACATGACAATAATTTTATCCGTTATTAATTGAATTATCCATAATTTAATAAGCAAAAAAAAAATTTTAGCATGCCATTAAATACATATTTTGCCAAAATGTGATCACCCAAGATTTAAAACTGAAAAAATTATATATCAAATTTCCATAAAAATCTCAAATTACATTAGTGGTCTTTCATTATGACACTTGTAAAATTATTATGAAGCATTGCCCAAAAAACGTGGTGAATAGACTCTTGATATTTTTCTAAAAATTATACGCCTGCCCCACTTATATTTACAAGATTTATTGTACATCTACCTACCACAATTTCTCCCTCTTTCATTTAATTATATCAACAAATAATTATAAATAGGTGATAAAAGTTAAAACTCATAAATTTCAAATTTTCTTTCCTCTCAAAATAAAATTAATTAAATTATTATGCTATTTAAAAATGGATAATTAAATTTATTTATTGAAACGATATTAATTAAAATGTAAATTTTAAAAATACCACTTCATATTGATTGTCTCATCTCAATTATATAATATCGACAATTCCATCCAACACCTACATAGTACTCGCGCCCCACCCCATAACTCGACCTTGGCTCCCACAAACCTCACCTCCACCCCATAGTCCCTTCTCCATACCAAACACATTCTAAAGCAATGGTGACTGGAATTTCTAAAAAATATAAATATATTATTTAGAAAATAAGAAATCTTTGTAATTGGAATCAATTCATAGTCCTCTAGGCACCAATATTAATAAATAATGTATTATATTAATTTTTAAAAATATTCATAAAACATTTAATATTACTAGATATATTATTATTATCGTATAAAATTTGCCATGTGGCTGATTTTCACTATTAGGTTATTTTCCACGTGTAGTCTTTTTTTTATGACAAGAAAATTCGCAACTGCTAATCTTTGAGTGTGCGCAAAATTAAATTCTCGCTCCTATGCAATAGCTCGCAAACCACATAGAAGAGGAATAACCCACACTAGATAAGTCCGATGGAAAGAACTCGACCAGAAAGCAAATTCCTTACTTTTACTGGTAAGAAATTTCGAACTTGAGGATCACCCCGAAGGGTATGTTTAGACATTTTCTCACCCTCTTCAATGCAATTATTTGTTTTTCTTCCTCTGTTAAACTCATGGACCACATATTTGAATTGATGCGTGGATACATATTGTGTTTCACGAACTGGATAAGTTCTAACATACTCTCCCTCTTTTATTTTTAGATTTGACACACTTATTAATTTAATTATTATTGCTATAAATATTTCATCACTCTATTTTTACTAGCTAGTTCATGTTTTGGTATTAAGTCTTGAATAATGTTATGGATAATAACATTTAATGCTAAGGACAAGACAATGTCATGGATAATAACATTTAATTCAATTATTATTGCTATAATTATTATTAAGTCTTGAATAATGTTATGGATAATAATATTTAGAGAAGTGCTAAATGGCCAGAAAAATGTGGCCAGAATTTGGCCAGAATAGTAAAAAAGACTATTATAGCCTTTTCCTCTAATATAAAATTAACTTTTTGATATTTTCAAAATAGTAAGAGCATTAATTATTTTGATAAAATTAATTTTCTGGGTCCCATGCTTTATTACTTCTTCAATTCTTTTTGTTTTTGTCATTTCACTTCTCCTTCTTGATTTTTTTTTACTCTTCTTATAAAAAAATTAGAATATGGTGAAAGTATGTAATTACATTTAAGCACTTAAATTGGTTGAAACAATAAAAGTATTTATTTTTGGGAAACATACATAAATATACTATAATAAAAAAATATTTACCATTTATAGCAATAATATTTCTTTTTCACTTGATCACTTTTAATTCATTTATAATACAAGTTTAATTCATATTATAAAGAATAATTTTTTATTCACATATAATACAAATTTTAAATATAGATAATTCATTTATCACACATTTTAATACACTTATAATACAATGTGTCAAATTTTTATCAAACAAACCTAATATATTTTAAAAACCAATTGTAATTCATATATAATTCATATATATTGTATATATAATTTACTTTTAATACATATTGCAGATTTAACATAGTATTGCTATAAATGGTAATAAATAAAAAGTATTGCTAAAATCAGTAATATTTATTAAAATATATCAATTTATGTAATTTTTTCTTTATTTTATGTATCTATTGAAACTTCATCAATGTAAAATATTTTTTAAGAGCACCAAGAAAATCATAATTTCCTGCAAAAAAAAAAACATAATTTATTTGCTTTAATGTCAATTCTTTATGTATATATAATTAATACATTAATTATTATTTTTTGTAATATGACTCCGTTTGTTACACTCTCTATATTTCAAATTTTAAACATTTACACTTTATGTGCTATAAGAAATGTACACTTACACCTCTAACAAAGTTTATTTATAACTAATTATATTAAAATATAATTATTAAATAATAAACTAAAAATATATTTAAAAAATGTTTTTGTGATATTATTCTTACAAAATTAATTAGGGTCGATACTTGTAAGTAATAAAAAATTTATGATTTCTGTATGTTTTAATGTTTATCATATATAAAGTGTTTTGAATTTTGCCTGATTTTATTGAAATATTTTCAAATTATACTTACAAAATTATTTAAATATGTATTTTAAATTTATTTAAACGCAACTTCATAAACTTATTTAGTTAGAACTCATATTAATAATAATAAATAAGTAATAGTTCACATATTATCAAGTCAACATAATATAAGGGTGTAAAACTATCACATATTCAATATGACTGTTGTTAAATATGATCAACACTGATGAAATATATGATTTTTATAATATTGTGATATTTGCATCTCTAAAGCGATTCGAGTTTTGATTGTCGTTATTAATATAGTTTTAGATTATATGTTAAAATATTCAAATAAATAGCCTAAATTTATTTAAACATAATAATTTATAAAATTATATACTTTTCATATTAATAACAAATATGAGTAATGATCTATAAGTTATCAAATTGAAGTAATATAGTGCGGATACAAGACTATAATTAACATTAACACGTTACTCTCAGGGATTCTATGCAATATGCAATATAAGTAAAATAAATATGAATTCTGAAATTTACAAGTGAATGATAATGATTAATATGATTTTTCACTAATTAATTAACTGTTTATATATTGTGTGTGTTTTCTTTTAGAAAAATAATAATATAATCTTGGGACTAAGTTATTTTAAATAACTATTAATTAATAATAATGCAATTTTCGTAGTGATGTCTTGAATTAAGAAAGTTATTTTTTATTATATAATTGTCTTAATATCAATGTTGACTACTCTCTTTTTAATATAATACTAACATTGATATATATAGAATAATCAAATAAGATATAGAATATTTTTTACATTTCATTACTATATCACATTATTTGTTTGATCTTCATAATAATAATATTGTGCAGATTATGTCGAATTATTTTTAGAAGAAAAAGATTTGATATACTCCTTAATTTTGTGATATGGAGATAATATATATTCCGTAAAGAAAAGGTCACATATACATTTATTGTTACATGAGCAAATTAAATAACTTATATATCATCTTTTGACTAACGAAAGTTATACTTTAGATTTTTAATTTATTTATTTTAGTTATTTAACCAAACAATATTCACATAGAGGAAAATTAAATAGTTTTTCCCGTGATTTTATTTTTGAGTTTTTTTAATTCAACGATTAATTTGGGTCTTAATTATCGCCCTTACGAATATATTTGTTTATCATTATTTGAGTTTGTTGTTCATGTTTAATTTTTCGCTTTCATTCTTTAGTGTAGAAAGCATGAGAATTAAAAAAGAAATAAAAAAAATAGTGAACGAAATAAAAATAATTATATTTTTAAAAAAGCAAACTAAAATTAATCATTTCTTTGCGGTTATATTGAATTTTATTTTGTAGTTGTAAAAATGTTGATGCATCTATAATAGACTTTGCAAGAAGATAAGTAAAAAATTAAATTTGATCATCAACATAGTATATCAAAATTAATCATGAAATTAAAGAAGATAAAAAATAAAATAAAAAAGGACAAAAATTCATGTATGAAGAAGATCAAATATAACTCAAAATATTTCGAGAAGGGTCAAATATACCTTTTATATTTTTATTTTGTTAAAAAAGTTTAATAAGTTTTTCACTTTCATCAGCGAAAAATGATCTTGGCTCTTCAAATATACCTCAAAATACTATGATAAGGGTCAAACATACCTTGTATAATTTTTATTTTATCAAAAAAATAATTTTGAATCAATTTTTTGACTTCTCCAGCTAAAAAAGATTTAGTTATATCAAAGTTATATATGTAACAATTGAAATAGATGTGAACCACCTTCTTTTAACAAAAAAAAATATTATCTCTAAATCACAAAGTTGAGAAATATAATTTATTATATTATTATTATTAGTAGTAGTAGTAGTAGTAATAGTAATAGTAATAGCAGTAGTAGTATATAAATGACCAATATATATGACACTTTTGATTAATATTTTACTTGTTAAGTTATTTTATGAATTTTTAATTTGAATTGCTTGTGAGATAAATTTAATATTATTAATGTTTATCTTATCATTTAAATTCTAAATTTTATTTCTTAATTGTAAATTTTAAATTTGTGTTCTTTAAAATTTATATTGGAAAGTAGAGGGAAGAAAAGAAATTATTAAGGCTATTATTTTGTAGTCTTTTTAAAAGAAATTAAAATTAACATGTAATTATGAAATTATGAGAATGTGGGAACAAGTCTAATCCCCATGCATTGGAAACTTTTATGTTTTAAAAAATAATTAATAAACTTAAATTTAAATAAGGGTAAAAATGTCAAAAAACAAATCTGTTTATAGTGTGAATGCACTATTCTGGCCATTATGGTCAAAATTTTCTGGCCAAAAGGATTTTTTCTAATATTTAATGCTATGGACAAGACAATGTCATGGATAATAACATTTAATGCTAATGATAAGACATGAGGAAAATAATTATCTTTTTTTATATGTCAAAACTGATAGTAAAATAAAAATTCATTTTTTAAAAAAAGTGAAAAATAAAAGTAAACGAAGAAAGTATTTGTTTTATATGTATATTTAAATTTACTACGTAAAAACTACTACTAATATCATGATAAAATTCTTCTATCTGTTACTCAAAAATTTCTTATTTTATAAATTTAGTGTATGCATTTTTTTTAATCAGAGCGTGTGATTCCCCTTAGATAGACTTTACGCAATGCAAACATAGTTTAATATGAATATCGCACCTCTAACCAAAAATCCATTTTTTAAAAAAGGGTGGGAAGGCCACGTAACTTTATCTCAAGACTCAAATTTTATAATTTGAAATGGAAAATGGTCCACTACGTACTGCATGTGAAATGAACGTGAAATAGAGCTGTATCGTTTCGATTATATACATTCAAATAATTAATTATTGTTAAGTACTACAATATATGTCGTATAGTAGAATCATTACAAAATAATAATAGAACATCTCATTCCTAGAGAAATAAAAAATATATATTTTTCCCCTATATAATTTTCTTTTTTCAAAAAAAATAATATACTATACAACATCTTATAGAGATTAGAGACAGTAAGTTAAAATAATTTTACTATAGATAAATCAAAATAAGAAAGACAAGTGTAATGAACGAAGTAAAAGTTAACATCTATTTTTCGTACAATAAATAAAAAAAATAGATAAAGGTAAACGAAAAAATAAAAATGGACATCTATTTTTGATACAATGCATGAGTACAAGTGGATAAAGGGCTAAGGAAGTATTGTTAACCATTATTTGCTCCGTCCATTTTTAATTGTAATATATTTTTTAGAGTCAAATTATAAGAATTTGACTAATATTTTATAATATATTTTTCATTATATGTATAGTTTTTTTAATATCTAATTTTTTTTGTTTAGAACATCGAATTAATATAATCTAATTTAACTTTGAAAATTAGTTAAATTTACTTTTGAAAAACTCAACATGATAATTAAAATAGACGGAGGGAGTAGTCCATATAATTTTTTTTAACTTATTTGTCTGATTATGACTTGACATGAAATTTAATAAAATAAAAAAAAAAATTGAATCTTATAATTTAAACTTTTAAGTTATATATGTAAAAAGTAGCAAAATATCTTTTAATTTTATGTTAAATTTTAGAATATATATCCAAAAATGACATTCTCTTTTAAATTAATTTTTTTTTTATTGAATGGAGGTCTACCACATTTAACACGTCAAAATTTTGTTTAATGATAATATAGTCAAGTAGGCTGCATAGGTCACTATATGGAAGATGATAATATAATTAAATATTGTATGAAATAATTAAATATTGCTTAGTGATTGGCTAATGATGCCAAAATTCATCTAGATTAGCACCAAAATTTTTGACTACCTATATGTACAAATCTGTAAACTCCTAGATTAGATGCCTCAATAATTCTTTATAAGACTTTATAACACGACATATAAATACTCAAACACGGATAAGAATCTCTTTCAATTGTGTTACTTTTTTTTTTTGGAGGGGAGGGGGGAGGGGGTTCATTCGGTGTAGGTGATGTCCTCAATAAAATTTTCTCCATATTTTAGATTCGAACTCGATACTTCTAATTAAGGGTAAATCAATCTCATTATTGCATCACAATCTATTTTGATAATTTATTTAATCTTTAGCGAGGTTAAAAACTAGTTTGATAGATTTCTTTTTATGTTAATAATAGAGAATGTGAATATGAATTTGATGAATTTAAGTTTTTATTAGATAATTCGAAATAACCTCGTAAAGCTATTTCACATATCCCCCATTTAATGATGTAGTGGAGGATAAAAAGTTTTTGATGGAGTTGATTAATATTATGTTTATTGAGTCCAATGTACCTTTAAATTTATAGAGTATATTATCTTTGACAATTTAACATGTGTTATAAAATACCCTCGTAAAAGGACAAAATCAACACAAATTGAGTTGTGTCAAGGTGCATAACCACTTCTTTTTAATTATTTTTGAAAAAGGACTTGTATATTTTTTATTTTTTGGCCCAAATCGTTCTTAAAACATCTCTTATATTGTGTCTCAGTTTTAGATACGCCTCTCAATATTCATACACATCGTATTTTAATTTCAATACATCACTCAACGTTTTGATATATCGCATAAAGTAATGTATCCGATCATTTATATTACATAAAGTGATATATCCGATTGATACAACACGTAAAGTGACGTATCAGAATAGGAAAGAATAGAAATTTTTCTAGTTTTTCATATCATAGAAAAGTTTAGGGGTCATTTGGTTGGGAACAAGTTATCCAGAAATTTATTATTCTGAGATAACTTATCCATCATGTATATGGGATAACTCATCCCACCATTATGGTATAAGTGGAAGGGATAATGCACAAGTATCCCCTCAACCTATGCCTGAAATTTCAGAGACACACTTATACTATACTAAGTTCTTATTACCCCTGAACTTATATTATAAATAATTTTTTACTTATTTTTTGTCTACGTGGCACTTTCTTGTGGGCTCAACATGTGTTGATATTTTTTTCCAAACTAGTGTCACGTTGGCCGAAAAAGGGTAAAAAATTATTTATAAAATAACTTCAGGAAGATAATAGGACCTTAGTATAGTATAAGTGTGTCTCTGAGATTTCAGACATAGGTTGAGAGAGTACTTATGCATTTTCCCTAAATGGAAGGATCAGTTATCTTAAACATAACAACCAAACAAGAAACCAAAACATTTGTTCTAACACTATTTATTTTTATCGCTTGATTATTTATTTTAATCTCTTACACCAAGTGATCTCTAATTAAAGAATATAATAGAATAAATTATGTACTTAGATAATTTGTTATTTTTTTTAATGAAGCTTTGGACTTCATTTTTCTTCAAAAGAATAGGAATAATGGACAAAATATTCGGATTAATTAAAGGATTATGATTGTCCTAAATACTGGAATAATTAAAACCCGTAATTTAGGTAGCACGTGTTTAGTAGTTATTTTTTAAAATTTTGCTAAATGATGATTGTGCAAATCACTTGGTTATTAATGCTTTTTGCAAAATCTATTCACTAATTCACAGATTATTTTTTTTAATTATTATTATTATCACGTGATGTGATGGACCTTAAAGTCACATCTAAAAGTTAAGAAAGAAAAATTGATAAAGAGTTTAAATTTAATAATGTCCTTTAGAGTGTATACCTAACATAATAATTGTAAGGATCAAACCCTACAATTTCATTATCCTATTCATGTCCTTGCAACAAAATTTTCTCAATGACAAAGTACAAAATAAGGGGAAAAAAAATAGAAAATGCATAAGTAATCCACAATTTATGTTCGAAATTTTAGAGACATATTCATATTATACTAAGGTTTTATTACTTTTTTATCACAAACTTATTTATAAATAACTTCCTATTCCTTTTCGGCCTACGTGACACTATCTTGTGGGCCCAAAATGTGTTCACAATTTTTTCAAGTTATCTGGTTGATATTGTCACGTAGACCGAAAAAATATAAAAAATTATTTATAAAATAAGTTCAGAGGATAATAGGATCTTAGTATAATATAAGTGTGTCTCTGTGATTTCGGACATAGATTGGGGTACTTATGCATTTTTCCAAAAAAATTGACAAAATACTAAATTTAGTGCAATTTTTTTTAAAAAAATAATAATTTAAGTATGGAATAAATAAAACGTGAGAAGAAAAAAAAAGCCTAAAAAGGTAAAAAAAAAAAAAGAAAAAGATAGTACGCTCTCTTAAAAAGACAGTACAATTTTTTCTTTATTATTTTTATTAATTGTAATTTAAAATTCTAAATTTGGATATAAGGTTTGTTCATATATTAAAAAGGGAAAGATAGTACAATTTTTTGCTAAATTATCTTTATTAATTATAATTTAAAATTCTAAATTTGTATATAAAGTTTCTCATATATTAAATAATCCTGATCTTCTATTCTAAGATTGTGATCCGTGAGATGTTCAGATAATCAACCAATCGAATTACTAAAAATTTTTATTTTCATTTGATTACTACTTAATAAGGATTTATCTAAATGGGTGAGTAAAAAAAAATATTTTTAATATATCAAATAAGTAAAAGAAATCAAGGAGCATCAATTACTCTAAATCTCTAATACTAACTTGTTCCGTCTGCTTCTTTCGGAAAAAACTTATTCACATTGGTGTTTACCTCAAATTAATTTAATTTTTATTACTATGTGATTTAATGAAGTAAAACACATGTTAATTAATTAAGATTAAATAAAATGAACAATAAATTTGAATACATGGCATGCATATATTGAATTAATATAAATAGTAAACACTATGTGCGAATAAATTTTACCCCTTCCTAGCCAATCCAAATAGAGATGAATTCACTATTAAACTTATATGAATTCGATCTATAAATTTCTAACATTGATTTTATTTTAAAAAATTATTTATAAACTTAATTTTTATACATAAATTTACATTTTTATAAAAAAGATATTGCATTAAAATAAAACCAACGCTCACACATGTCCAACAATCCTAATATTGTCAAAAGAAGTGTTAAAGCTAAACCCCACACATCATAATCAATATTAACTAAACGTGTCTTCACAATAATGGAATATGTAAAAAAAAAAAAAAAAAGACGTATTGTTTTGCTAAATTGTACTTTTTAATCTCAATTAAGAAAATATCTTCTTTTTTATTCAATTTAAAAATGGGAAAAGAATATCAAGAATAATTCAACTTTAATTTGATCAGAATTGATTATACGATATCAAATTTTATAGACTTTTTACCATTCTATATTTTTTAAAAGTGTATTTTAAAGGTATATATGTATTCACGTGAATACATTACTATTTAAAATGATACAATATTTATGATTTTCACATGAACACATATATACCTTTAAAATACATTATTAAATAATTCAGGGATAAAAAGTCCTCTATAAAGTTCGGTATCAATTTCGATCAACATTCGAATATATTCAGACCTTTTTCTTATTAAAAATTAATAACATATTTTTATAATTAGTTTTAAAACACTTATATTATGAGATGATATACAGTTATATCGCAACGCACTTATACATATATTAATAATTTAATTTTTTCTTTTTTAAACTTCATATATAGTTCATTTTCATTATATAACGCGGTGAGAGATACAATAGAATTCCCTAAAACATTATACGTAATCATAACGTATTTATATAATACAACAAAAAAATATCATTGGATTAATTCAAAGCAAACATTTTGTATACTATTTTTAGTATCTTAGGATTACGTCCACGCGGTTTACCAAATGACAAGTTATTGTTGTTCCTTGTTTTGCGTTGGATAGTAAACAAAACAATTAATTAAATTCTATGATCTCTAAATAATTAATTCATTTTTTTTGGATTGGATGAAATAATATTTACTGATTCAGTGTTTGAATTGGTCAATTAAACTAATAAAATATGTGATATTTGGCTATTGATTATATATTTTTATTAATCAGAGGTCTAAAGTTGTTATTAGTTCATAATTAAAAGATTAATATGAATATATTAAAAAATATCTATTCAATTTATTTATGATATAAAAATGGAAATTAGAAGGGACACCTTTTGGCATTCCCCATAACTCTTTTCTTGATTAATATATATACATTCAAGATTAGACGTAATTGCAACAATTAATACCAGTAATCCAATGTTATTTTCATAATTAATAGACATATATGGTTAATTTCTTTACCTTTATTTAATTTTGATTGCACCCTATTGAAATCTATGTTCGACTAGTGAATAATATGTTTGTGAACGACTTTTTGCATGTTCTTAATGTTGTCTTATGTATTCAGAATAGAAAATCAAAAATAATAAAAGATAAAAATAAATAGAAATGATTTATCTCAATTCACAGAATCTATTGTTTGTTCTTAAGAAATTTAATTTCATCATGATTCGATGTTATAAATTAATTTCTCTCAAAATAATACAAATTAATCATTAAAGAAGTAGCAAGAGCTCAAACTTCAATAATTTCAACGAATTTAAAAGGCCACAACGAGTTCACACACAGAGACAATCAAATGATTTTGTTTTTGTAAGAAATGTATGCAAGAAGGGAAGAATTCAATGCAGAAAAATGAGAGAACGTCTCTCTATTTATAACCAACAAAGAATAGTATAAAAATATGTTAATTATGCCTTATCGAAAAGGTCACAACTACTTGGAAAAGAGACAAACTTTCAGAAAGATCACAATCTTTTGGAAAAGACACAACCTTTCGAACGATCATAACCTTTAGAAAAGACACAATCCTTCGTAAAAGTCACAACCCCTCGAGAGAGTCACATCCCTTCACTACCTATTCATACTTTTAAAACCAACATTTAAAGAAAGTAATATTCTCGTCTTATTAATAGGTGACCATATAAACTAACTTAAATTGTGTAATTTATTACTATATTTTTACCAACAATGCAGTGACCCAATCCTAATATGTTTACCTTTTAAAATATTTTATCCTTTTAATTTTAATTATTTTAATTAAAAAATAAAAAACACAAATTTATTTTAAAATTTTAAAAAAATATTACTAACTTTTAAATTTTCTGATCAAATTCTGATCATAATTTTTTTTTCCTCATCATTAAGCATTACCCAGAAAAATATTCTCAAAGACCTCGAAACGAACAAAGTTTTTTACAAATTTTTATGTTATGTTTTTAAAGAAGTGGTCAAACAAACTCTACCATTAATTTAATGGTATTCCGTTTATTAATTTAACTTTACGAAAATTTAAATTAAATCAAGTTATTCAAATCTTCAGATATTTTTGTAGTCAAACTAAACTTTTTAATTTCATGCTAACATTTTCTTCCACTCTCACTAAAATAAAATTTTTAATCAACGTTTGAACTAATTATTAGTAGTCTGTTACTATCATATAAAACATAAATAAATGAGACTTAGAAATATGAATATTTCATTCAAAAACCAGTAAATTACAATTTGGGAAATGAAAGAAATTTTAGTAGTAAATCTACTTTAATTTCTTTGTAAGCCATAGTCCATAGATAGACCTTGCCAACAAAGCAAAAACGTAAAGATAGAAATATTGACATAATCGAGATTTTTCACATTTATAATACACTATTTTTTCATACTATTTTTTTCTACGTTATTAATTAAAAATCTTACGACATTAATTTGTTATTAATAAAAAGCTTTTTTTCTTTTAATTAAATTAATAATTTCACACTCATTACCTTAAATTATATCCCAAATCCCAATAATCTCTCTCACACACATTCACACACACAGTCTTGTTCTTTTTCCAGTCAAGTTCAACAGGTTCACCAAAAATCTAGGAGCAAGCTTACAAAATTTAATTCATTAGCAATTATCATTATTATTATTATTATTATTATAGACAAACATTAAAAATTATGACTAGTACATTGTTTTATATTTCCACATATGTGTCGTGTTTTAATCAAGAAAATTTATTCCTTTTTTATCCCAAACCATGGAATTCCGTTAAGAAAAGGTCATCCATCCTCTGTTTCGCCGTTCACTTTTACTTATTCATTATTTTAATTTTGAAATTTAAAAACTTTAATGAATTTTATGTTCATTTTAAATAGTTTGACTCTTAAAATTTGAACTATTTCGGTTCACTTTTACTTATTCATTATTTCGATTTTGGAATTCAAAATTTTAAAGAATTTCATGTTCAAATTTATAATCAAATTAAAATAGTTTAACTCTTAAGATTTGAACTATGCCACGTAAATTGGAATAAAGACTATATCGCTTTTCATGTTTTATTTTTATAGACAAGTATCGAAAATACCTTGATTTTTAACGCATAACTTCGTCCCTAAACTATTGTTTTCACTCATGAGTATGCCAAATGACATAACAAATAGTTTTAAAATTTGAGAAAGGTGATGAAAATATACTTTGAAGTTAACGAGTGTACTTAAGTAAAAAATATTTTTAATACTGTCAATAATACGAGTACAAAAGGTAACAGGATGAACAAGACCCCATCATTTTCTCTGGTTTTGTTGTTCACTTATCTCTGTTTTTGTAACAGCCTAAATTGAAAGAAAGACGTTTGCTTGCTTGTTTCCTTGTTTTCTTCGCGTGATACAAACGTCTTCACTATAACTTTTTTCCTCATTTTATATCTTTTCTCTCTCATACACATTACGCTAAACTTTCTTTCTCTTCTGCAATTCTGTTTTGCTTTTTACAGAGCACGTCGTTTTCCCTATACTCTGTTTGTTTGTTATGTTTTTGCTTTCTGGGTCGGTTTTATTTTCATTTGTTTTTCAAGACAAGTCTCTTTTTTTCTCTAATGGGTTTGTGTTTTCTTTAAGTTTAATTAACTCTTTGAGGGGTTTATACTGTTTCTATTCTTGGGTTTTGACTGTAAAAAGAGAAAATTACGCCGGAATTATTGGGTTTTGCGGTGACCGGAAAAAGATTGAAAAATAAGAAGACTTTTTGTGTTCTTTTTTTCCTGTATTTTTATATAATATAGTTTGTCTAAACGTCAAAAAAAATATATTTTTTTTCACCTTGTATATAGACCGAGTAATATTCTCCTCTTATTCACAAATCCCGTCATTTTCTCTCTTTCTTTCTCTCTCTCTGTGTCTCTCTCTGTTTTTCCCCATTTCTACTCTCTTTTTTTTTTTTTTTTTTTCAATTCTCTTCTCCTCTGTTTCTTTGGGTGTCTAGAGAGAGAAACAGTTTCTTCAATCTCTTTCTCTCTCTTTCTTTCTGTGTGTTTGTGGTTTTTGAATAATCATGTCAATGGAAAAGGGGTCATTGCAATCAAACCTTGATTGTTTCTTGGAATGCACAACACCATTTGTCCCTTCACAGTTTTTGCCTCAGGTTTGTTTATTTTTATTTAATCTTTTTGGGTTTTTTTTCTTTTTTTCTTACCCCCAATTTGATTTTGATGAATGTGATTTGTTGTATATCCAGAGTGAGATTAGAAATCTAAATAGGCTATGGCATCCATGGGAAAGAGAAAAAGTTGAATACTTTACTTTGGGTGATCTTTGGAATTGTTATGATGAATGGAGTGCTTATGGTGCTGGAGTTCCTATTAAAACAGATTCAGCAGAAACATTAGTACAATATTATGTCCCTTATCTTTCTGCTATTCAAATCTTTATCAGCAGATCATCTGTTAATTTTCTCAGGTAAAAATTTCAATTTCATCATTATTTATTTTGTGGGTAATCTCAAATTTTTGTGCATTAAGCATCTCGCGTTCACACAAGATCATTTTAATTGATAATTATGAAGATAAATTGAGGGTTTGTGCTGCATTTTTTTAATAGGGAAGAGACAGAATCAAGGGATTCATCGTTTAGCGATTCGTTTAGTGATGAGAGTGAAAGCGAGAAGCTATCAAGATGGGATGGATGTTCATCTGAAGAAGGTGATAGTCTTTGGCATATGAATGATAGATGGGGTTATCTCTATTTTCAGTACTTTGAGAGATCAACTCCCTATGGAAGAGTCCCTTTGATGGACAAGGTATCCTCTTTATACCCTTTTTTTGCCTCTTTAGTTTCAAATTCCCCTTGTTGAAAGTCTTCTTTTTGACACACTGATAGCTGGTGCTTTAAGGAAATGTATGTGGTGGAATCATATTAGTTTTGGTTATGTATCTTTACTTGTGATTTTGTGAACATTTTATCAACATATCATTTATGGTCTTACCCTTATGGAATCAATGGTGACATGTTTAGTACAGTATTGTTCTTTATTCTGTTCTCAGGCGTAGCGTAAGATGTCGTTATGTTCTTTCAATATGCGTTGGAGTTATCGATATAAGATTCCATGTGAAGCATGTGGCTTGAATTTTTAGTATATATTGGTTTGTTTTTCGAGTTCTTTGATTCAGAAATCGAATTCATTTTGCTTGCAGATTAGTGGTTTCGCTGAAAGATACCCTGGATTAATGTCATTGAGAAGTGTAGACCTTTCGCCAGCTAGTTGGATGTCAGTTGCTTGGTATGCTAATTCTCTACTTGTTTCCATATGATCATGGGAATTGATGGTTTGTTGATAGTAGATTTTGTTAAGTTAATGAAACGCGTACGCGTAGAATTGTTGTGTTAAAAAGGTTTACTTGATGAGTGTTCGATTGGATCTTGTGTGTTCGTTGTAGTATATACTTTTGGTATTGCTGAGTTGCTTGTTTAGCAAGGGGAACAAAAAGGAGGAGTTTTTTCACTAAGCTTTTTCGAATTGAATTACAGGTATCCGATATATCACATTCCTATGGGAAGAACTATTAAAGACTTGTCAGCATGTTTTCTCACATTCCACACACTTTCTTCTTCTTTTCAAGGTATTATTCGATCTGTCTTTTGAGTCGTTGAGCTTTTGAATATACCGTTGCTTTTCCCTTTACAACGAACCTTTTGGTGCAGATATGGACCTTGATGATGACATGGAGAATGGCAAACGAAAACGAAAGGAAGGAGAAAATATCCCCCTTACGCCTTTCGGCTTAGGCACTTACAAAATGCAGGGAGATGTGTGGCTTTCAGACAGAAGTGGGAAGGACCAAGAGAGGCTGTCAACACTTTTTAGTGTTGCTGATTCTTGGCTAAAGCAGTTGGGTGTCCAGCACCACGACTTTAACTATTTCATGGGTATTCGTCGTGGCTGATCATATCTCAAATGAATGAATTCGCGCTTTATAAAACCCCACCAATGGGGCTGAGTAATACTGGAGTTCCTTTCATTAACATAGGCAGGCTCTCTGAGGTGTTTCTGGTTTGTTGCTTTCGGTAGCATGAACAGCCTCAGATCTCCTCCTATATAAAGGCATTAGTATTTTACGCGTTGTTCTCCGAATCCTTAGCTTGAGCTTTCTGTGACTTGTTTTTTTTGTATGTATAGGGAGAGGACTAATTGTGTAGGACTTCCATCTTTACATGACTCTTATGATGACCCCCTAGTACTTTGTGAGCAATACTTTGCTCCATCTGTTGTATAGTACCTTTTTTGGTGTTTCATCTGTGCTTTTTCCTTGTAATATGTTCATGTAAATAGTTCATCTTTCAATAGTAAAGAATTTCCTGTACAAGTGCAAAAAAAAAAAAAAAAGAGTTGTGTTCACATTGAATCTCTTATGAAGTATAGTACTTTTTTCTTTCTAGTTTATTGGAGTCTGACTGTATTCGAATTTGTGTCAGAAAGTTTCACATTGACGGTAAAATACTCTCTTTATTCAAAGAGAGTTGAACTCGAGACTACTGGTTAAGAATGACTTGAAACTTCTGGCTAAGAATGATTTTTACTTGAGATTTCTGGCTAAGAATGACTTTAACTTGAGACTCGTGGCTAAGAATGAAGATTTGAACTCGAAACTTCTTATTAAGAATGACTTTAACTTGAGACACCTGGCTAAAAATGAAGATTTAAACTCAAATTTTCTGGCTAGGAACAAGGGAGTACTTATTATTCTATTGCAGTATATTACTTATGTTTGTTGGTTGTGGATGAGGTTTGGTTTATGATTTTTATGAAGGGGTTTTCAAAAAAGTCTAAAACATGAACAGAAGTGGGACCTTTTTTGTTGCAGAAAAAGCCACAATAGTAGTGTTGCCATCATGACATTGCCATAATAATGTGTCATTTTCTAAATGAAAGCTTAGTAATATGAGGGAAACCAGCAATTAATCTGTTGGCTCTGTCTAATAGACTTTTTGTTTGACACTCTTTCGTTTTTCCCCATCTCTTTTGTTTGCTCTCTTCTCTTTCATTATATTAAGCGGTGGACGTAGTTTGGGTCAATTTAAAATTTAAATTGAAATATTTATTATTTTAGAAAATCAAGATAAACATAATTTTATTTTTACTCTGATTATATATTTGAAAATAGCTTAAAATGATGAAAGAAAGAGTAATATTAAATTGAAATTGAAGATTAAATAAAAATATCCTAAACAAAATCATCCTTTTGGTTAATATATTAACTAAAATGGACTCAAGGGAGTAGATGAAAAGAAAAAGAATTGAAAGATGAAAAAGTCAAATGATATTTGGTAGGTATTCATGCATAATATAATGTGCCTTATCTATTAGGATGATGACTTTATCTCATGATTATATGTGCCAAAACAATTAGGGAATTTGAGAGTTAAACATTAATTTTTTTCATAAGATATAAATTTACTTATTCACAAAATTGCAACCAAATCAAACAAAAGTAGTAAGAACAATATCTATTTTTTCGGTTCACTTTTATTTGCTCAGACTTTATGATAGTAAATAAATAAAAATGAACGACACTCTTTTGTGTTTTACTTTCAAAATTAATCCTTCATTTCTTACTTTTTTAAAATTTATAACATGTACAAATAAAAGTAAATAGTACCATAATACGAATAAAAATAAATAGTTATAAATTAATAATTTGAGATTTGACAATGGGGTTGGCAAAAAGACCAAAAAAAAAATCAGAATGGATAAACCGCAATTTCCAACACGTGTCCCATAAGATGTTAAAATTTCTTCCTATGTTCACCATCTTTTCATCATTAACAATTAGGTCATTCAATTTTCCACATCCCAATATATTATATACTTTTCTACTTCATTTTTTTTAATCTTAGATTAGATTAATCATCTTAGCTAATTTCTCTTAATGATGACATTGAATAAAGTATTAATATATTTGTTATAAATGGTCCAAATTCTATGTTGATAACAATGAGTACAAGTAGTTAACCAACATCAATGATGATGACATGATTGAAATTCCTATACTTTCAATCAGAGATTTTGATCGATTATTAAAAATAAAAAATTATAATATAAATATCGAACCTTGAGTGAGGGAAAAAAAAGGGAAGAAGTAGTAGTTCACTATTCTAACTCCTCAATCACTTCAAGCACTAGAATTAAACAGCTAGATGAATTTGACCTTTTCTTTCAACAAGGCAATGGGGCCCAACTTGTAATCAACTTTAGAAATGGTCCAATAGGAGAAAAAAATTAAAAATTAAATATTAAAAGGAAAGGATAATGATTTCACTATCTTTTTTTATTTTAATTAATAAGAGTAGAAGCATTTTGTTGATCTAAAAAGTGCAACCACTAACCATATGACAATAAGAGAAAATTTTGAGTGCAACAACCAACCAACAACTCCTAGCTATAGATGGGGCATTTTGGTTGTTTTTTAATGATTAATTAAGTGAAGAAGTCATGCCCACATTGGTTGTATATTATACGGAATTTGTTCAAATTCAACTCATGTAGTACAACAAACAACAAAGGAATAAATGAATTGTATGATCCACTTTGGGAACCAATGAAATGAATGCATTAATTAGAAGTCTTAGCTTTTTCTAAGTATATATGGGATTATGATGATCCAATCTATTTGAAGTGGGATTGTTCTATCTAGTGCTTTGATGATTGGACAAGCTCAAACTTAGAGATAATATTTTTTAAATAATTGAAGTGTTAGCGCCAGCGGTAGTTTGATCAATTTCATGAGATATCTTCTATCTGTCACATTTCGTTTTTGAAAGTCAAACTATATAAATTTGGACCAAATTTTGCTTATACATGGTATCACATTTCACTTTAAATATCCACATTTTTGAATTTTAGAATATTAAATTAAATTTAACTTCATAGATTAATCAAAATATCAAACAAATTCTCGAAACGCAAAATATGACGACTATTTAACAATTGAAAGTGTAAATCTAAACCTGATAATCTCAACGAACTTCATTGATTGCTACGCCACATAGTAAGAGTATAAACATATTCATCCTTTCTTGCCAATAAATAATGTCAAAACTCATTTTGGCTTGTGGTGCCAAATGCCAATGGGAACATGTGACTTTTGAGTTGTGGTACCACAATGCTATACTTGTGGGCTATAGCTGATCATAATCATATATTGCTCTAAAGTTTCCACATAAAAGCTAATCTTGGATGTGCCACACATTAGAACATTGGTTTAATTTTGCTAGTTTTCTCAAAACTTTAATGATTACTTACTTATAAGGAAGGTTTTTGCGTTACTCAAACTGAGAGTTATCTTTATAAGTTAAAGAATAAAATTTATAGTATATACTTTTATCTTTTCAGATTTTACTGGTAGAATTATAGTTATTATTGATTTTAATAAGAAAGGTTTGGATAAGGAAAGATTCAAAGTTTTGTAGGATTCAAAATTGATATATTTAATTTCATATCATGTGGTATGTGACATTTTGTGCCAAGTTAAATAAATGGGTGATCAAATATTCAACTGACATATTTTTACAATTTAATGCGATGTTGTCATTCTCACAACATATTTTGATTGATCTTATGACTTTCTTTTACATTTATAAAAAATATATAAAATAAAATTCATCTTTGTTATTTATTGAAATGTTTGGAATTTCTATTTTATATAATACACAAAAGTAATTTATATGTATCTAGCGCGTATTGATATATGTATCAGATATATAAGATTAAAATTAAGAGTAATTTATTATAAAATTGTGTCCAAATTAGTTGACATGTATCTGACTCTCTTGCTTGCATCTCTCGTCTCTTGATTCCTCTCTCCCTATGTATTTATATTTTCAAAAACATCTTGTAACCTATGTACACGTATCTAATATGATTCACATATGTCTGGGATACATAGACTAACTCGTTCACCTCCTCTTATCTCACTCTCCCTCCTCTCTTTCTCTCACTTGCTTCTTTCCCTAATTCAGTGTATCTATTGTAGCAAAAATAATGATGTATCTAGGTTTATCTAACTTGAAATACGGTAAATAATTTATATGACACTATAATTAAAAAATTAAAAAATATGATAGAAATAGTTGCGTATATAGAATTGGGCCCTCTTGGTTTCCGTTGAATTGATCCATCAAAAATCTGAATTTGTATATAGAATTGGGCTCTATGCTCCAAAACCAAAATGGGCCAGAAAACTATACTTCAATATATTAACTAATACTTTTAAAATATTAAGTATTTTACTATTAATTAAAAAAATTCTATATATTGAAGAAGATACACTTAAATATATGTATATTTACTATCAGATACACTAAAATAAAAAGAGCGGTGATCAAAATGGAGATAGAAGTAAATGAGATTTATTATGTATCTCACGTGAGTTGATGTGACCTTCGTTAGTTAACTTGCTATACAATTATTTTTTGAAAAAATTATGTGTATAAGCAAACATATTTTTGTTAATTAGTTAACATAGTTATAGTTTGTCTTAATTACATTCACAACCTACTTTTAACTATAATTAAGCCGCTCAACTTTTTTGTTTTGTATAATTCAAAAATTGTATAATATAATTTGTATAACTTTTCTATAATTCAGAATTTATATAATATAATTTATAAAACTGTTCACACTTTTGATGTTTGTAATTGTATAAATTCGTTATCTCAAATTTATACAAAAATACCTGAATTATACAAATGTACCCGCGAATTATACAAATTGGGCAGCTTAAACTGTTGTTACAGATCATAAATATTCACCCTATAATTATGAAGCATAATTAAATTTATTAAAGTGAATATTTGCGAAAGTTTCTCGTTTTTTTTACTCTCTCCCAAATTTCAATTTCATTGGTTATAAGTAGTTATCTTTAATTACATTTGGAATTAATTCACCCTTGGGAAAGGTGAATTAAAAAAACTGTTTTTTCCCAAATTAGTACTATTGGAGTAATTAGTTAATGTGTCAAAATGAGGTTGAGTCGTTTATGTAATGACTTAGATTTTTTTAAAACCAAAACTTCCATGAGTAATAATCCAGGAAATATGTAAAAAGAATGAATTTTTTTTTCCCTAAATAAATAAGTGATTTAACTCTTAAGCAATGACCTAATAAATGTTTGATATTTTAATACTGTATATCTTGTAGCGTAAAATGGAGGAAACGAATATTTACGAGTAACACGGAAAAATAATTAGCTAACAAAATAGCCGTGTATAGGGCAGTCTTAACCCTAGGCCACTAAAATTATCACTTGGGGATCTCATTTTAAAAAAAAATTATATGATGAGTGTTATGATTTCTACTAAGGAAATTACATATGAGATGAAAATAAATCTGGATTTCGTAAGAAATAATTTGATGAAAATATGGATAGCAAAATCACAAAGTCCCATGAAGAATCTTTCAGAGTTGATTGCTTTATATATATATATATATATATATATATATATATATATATATTAGATCAAAATATTTTTTTCACTTCAAAATAAATTTTAACCAATTGAAGCATATGCAAATATTTCTTATTTCTTATTTAATGGTAAAATATTGAGTTTACTAAATCATGAGAATTTAAAAGATATTGTCTTAACTTTGAACTTTCTTTAACAAGTAATAGTTATTCTGATATTGATGGTTTAGATTTGTTTTTTGAATTAAAAGTGTTAAGGAAAATAATACAAGTAGAAGATAATGATCTAATGGAATAACTAAATCAAATAATAAGACTTTATTGATCTTTCCAAATACACATATTGCTCATAATAATGTTAACAATTTCTGTAACCGTTGCCTCAGCCTAAGGAAGTTTTTTTGAAATTGAAATTGGTTAAATCTTTTTTAAGATCAGCAATGTCTTAAGAGAGAGCGAATGAATTAGCTATATTATCATTTGTAAATGAATTATTAAAACAAATTGATTATAAAACAGTACCTGATGATTTCACTTATAAAATAGCTAGAAAAATAATTTTAAATTAAAGTATATATAATGAAAAAAATAATAATAGGATCCCTTTCTTAAGTTTCGCTTTAGCTTTCATGTTATTGAGTCGGCCCTGACCGTGTAACTACACAAGTGAAATCTGGAAGGTGAGATGCAGACCTTTTATGAAAGAGAGATTATGTTAAAGAAATAACCGTTTACTATTATTATTGACTAGTAAATTTTTATAAAATTATACATATTTGAAAGCTTGTAATAATATGCAATCACAAATTAAAGAAGTTTTCAATTTTTTTTATAACTGGTGGAACTTTTATCTTTGTCAGGAAAAAACATATACAACTTACTAACACAGTTATATGTCTAAATTATATTCTAATTTTAATTTAACATAATTTAAAATCACGTTTTTCTATTTAATGTTAAACAACTCACATTTCCTTAGTATGACCAGCAATATATTGGCAAGGGGATAACATGATGCCACCCTTGATTTAAATGAGATGAAATGAATTAAATATGCTTACTATCATAAGTACCTTATCTTTGTTAATAGTTGAAATATGATGAATAAACATATAACAATATACAATTACTCATTAGCTCACATTTTTTATTTTTCAAGAGTTAAATAGTTTAAGTTTAACTGAAAATTTGTGCTTTGAATTATCAAATTTTTTGAAACAAAATTTATATATTTGTAATCTAATTAAAAATATATGAAAAATTTATGATTAATATAAACTTATTAAATCTCAAAATTTGAAAAATTTCACATAAACTGAAACGAAGAGAGTAATATAGAAGGGGCCGGATATACGTATCCATATAGAAAAATAAGTTTATAAGCGTCTAAGTTAATATTTTAATCTAACGTCAAAAATTGGTTGCTCATACAAGTTTCTTTCCTCTTCCTATATTCTTACGTAACCCTTTTGTTTATGGATTCATCTTTAAAAAAAAAGACAGATTTTTTATTTGAGCAATTAAACATTGATATTTGATACTATGAACATTTTATCCTTATTCGATCTCATTTATTAGATGAAAAATCCATAAAAATATATTTTATTATTTAAAATTTTATTCTGAATATAATTTTAAAATATTATAAAATCAAACTACGTCACATTATCGGAAGAGTACTTACTTTTTGAACTTTGTACTCAATGAAGCATTTCATCACGGCAATCATTTTTCCAACTATAAATGTCAAAGATCCTCTTATAAATTAATTTCCAAAAATACCAACATCTTTTCTAATGGAGCATGTGTCTTATTAATACTATGTTAGTAATTATTTTCAATTTAGATGAGTCATTTAATATTACATAGATCATTGACCATTTATTCAAGAATCTACAAAAAAATAAAATAATAATAATACAAAATAGCAAGATTACTAGTCAAACCTAACATCTAACACATTTTATATAAAATTATACGTAATAAAAATTATAGTAGTACTCGTTGATTAGTAGTTGTTCTTAGCTACTATATATTTGTAAATCTCTCATCCATCCTAATAGCTAAAAAACAATAAAAATTTAGCGATAAGACAAATTTTATAGCTAAATAACTCATAAATCCTATTTCAGGGTTAATCAGACATGAATAGTCTAGTAAGTAATAGGTCTTTACGTTTTAGCAAAAGGATCGAGGGATATGAACCGTTAGATCATTCACAAATCAACGGTATTATATGGAGCTCGCTTAGTTACCAAATGGAACGAGCTCGAAAACGCCATATTTTCTTGCAGAGCTACAAACTTGAAATCTATGATGAAAATTCGAGACGTACAAAGATGAAGAAAATTGTTGTGAAAATGAACTCTGTTATGGTTTCTGTTTTGTCATTCATGTGGTCACATACTCTAAGAACAGATTGTAATTGCCAGTCTTCGATTCGCGTTGTTCCTCCTACTTGAATCATAAGGTATCGATGATTCTAAGTACGTGTGACTTATAGTTCACGAGTTTGATATAGTTTTTATGTATGTGTACAAATAGTTTACATAGTTGAATTCGTATTTATGTATGGTTATTTATATATATTTTGACACTCTAAGTGAAAATCTTGGCTATATCACTACTTACGTTGTATAATCCTTGGGGTGCGGCCCTTTGTCAAACCCTACGTGAACGGGATGCTTAGTGTATCGGGTTCGCATGATTTGAAATATAATATTCAATATACTCTCTTTTCCTTTGTATTTTCAATTTCAATTTTATCCTCACTATAATTCTTCATATAAGTAGCATAATTCCATGTATAATCATTACTTTTATGAAAAAATATTACTTGGCTCTGTTCTGATTTACGTAACATACTCTCTTTTTTAGTCTCTCCTAAAAAAAATCCCATATTTTCATAATTGGAAATAATTTAACCTTTAAATTCTCCTTTTTTCTTTAATGAAATAGTTTATATCCACCCAAATGGTCAACAAATATATTAGACCACAAACTTTGTGACAAACGATTATACGATGCCTCATAAATTGAGAGCGAAAAATGTACTACTCATGACTTATTATTGTAAAATATATCATTCTTTTCACTAGTACTATCTTTTGTGAGGTATGAATATTATTTCAACATGGGAATAACAAAGGAGCCTAGAAAGGTGTAAACATTACAATGCAACAAGCATAGAACCAATAAAATAGGAGCATTAATATTTTTGCTAGTCTTTAGCCACACATATGTAACAATGTCCTTAACAAATGGAACAATCAAATAAATATGATTCATTACTCAAAACTACCTTCCATTTCTCCCTTGATATAACAATATTTTGTTTCCTAGAACCAAAAAAAGAAAAAAGTAAAAAATAAAAGTGGTGGTCCTCTATCCATAAGGAAATAGGTCCACCACCCCCACAAAAAAATAAAACACATTATATTATTCATAATTTAATTTCCTCGTCCTCGTTGTCATCCTCATCCTCATCCTCATTCTCGTCTTCCTATGCATCGTCCACCACCCTACGGGATGGTAGGTGATGGAAGGCCCCCGCCTTATCCCTATGGAGGCGGGGAATATTATCCTCAAGAAAGGCGAAGAGGAGGAAATGTTTGCGTTAGATGCATTTGTTGTTGTTATTGCGTCCTATTTTTCATCGTCCTTATTGTAGCAGCAATCATCTTGTATTTCTTCACAGTCTACGATCCGAAAGCTCCAATTTACAAATTTGAAGCCCTAGATGTGAAGGAATTCGGGTATAATGATTCCAATATCAATGCAGATCTTATTGTAACGTTGAAAGCTGATAATCCCAACAAGGCCATAGGTTTTATTTACGAGGAAGCTAACACCGTCAACGTTACATATAGTGGTTCAACAATATGTTCAGGAAAAATTCCATCATTTCATCATGGTCAAAAGAATGTAACAATGTTACAAATTGAATTAAAGGGTAAAAATCCATTTGCAAAA
Organism: Solanum sitiens; assembly: GCA_016801875.1. Taxonomy (NCBI): domain Eukaryota; kingdom Viridiplantae; phylum Streptophyta; class Magnoliopsida; order Solanales; family Solanaceae; genus Solanum; species Solanum sitiens. The sequence continues at coordinate 925,029 of JABWTJ010000080.1, forward strand.
GGTCTTTATGAGTCATTACAAAATAGTGAAAGCCATGGAAAAGTTCCTTTAACAATATTGGCTAAGGTACCTTTTAGATTTGTTTTGAAAGATTCAAAATTAAGGGAAATGAGTATTCTTGCAAATGTCACAATATCTGTGCATGATATGAAGCTAGGCAAGAAAACTGAGATTGAACAAGGCCAAATCAACTACCAATTAGCAAAGTGATCGATCGATCGATAAAATCTCTTCTTTGATTTCTTACTCTTAGACGTTTTACGTTTTTTTTTTGTAAGCGTGTGTGTATTTATTGGTACGTGAAGCGTACAAGGATTAATTGAGAGCCCACTAAAGTTTTCTAGATTTTTTGTATTTGTAGAATAGAAATGTTTTTTCATACCTATGAATAAATAAAGATTGGATGTTATGTTTTCTATACCTCCAATTTTACTTTTATATATATTGGAACTTTGTAATGTTTAAATTGAGAAACTACGTTTAATATACAAGTGTAGATATAGAACATTAAAAAAATATTAATTTGAAAGAATGTACGCATTGCGTTTTGTTTCTTTTATTAATTTTGTTCTTTGAGAAATAATGCATAAATTAACTTAACGTACACGATGGAAGTTACAATCAACTAGCTAGCAAAAGTTATACTTTACCTTTTCAATTACATTTTCACTATATTATATATCTTTTATAAGTTATGGATATTAATTCAACATGGGAATAACAAAATGAGCCTAGAAATTAATTCCAATAAAGGTGTAATAAACATTACAACGAAAGAAACAAGCAAGAGAACCAAATATAAGAGCAATATTTTTGCTAATCTCTTTACTAACGTAACAGAGTCAGAATTCTTATAAAAATGTATAAAAATAAAAATAAAAAATATATTATTCAACATTTACAATATATACATTAAAAAAAGGTGTTACGTTATATATTCAATATAATTTTCTCTATTAAAGGAGGTTCAGACATTACCTGGTTCGCCCCGACCACACATATGTAACAATGTCCTTAACCAATGGAGCAATAATTCAACAAATAAGATTCATTAATCAAAATTTACCTCTCCTTTCTACCTTGAAATAACAACACTCTATTTCCTAAAAACCAATAAAATAAAATAAAATGGTCATCCTCCATTGATAAATAAAAAATTCCACCACAATAAATAAATAAATAAATATATTTTCTTGATTTAATTTCCTCCTTCCTCCCCTCCTCCACCGTACTCCGCGATGGGGGAATACGGAAGGCCTCCGCCTTATGGCGGAGAATATTACTACGCGGAAAGGCGTAGAGGAGGAAATTTTTGCGTTAGATGCATTTGTTGTTGCTATTGCGTCCTATTTTTACTCATAATTATTCTAGCCTCGATAGCCTTCTATTTCTACATGTACTACAAACCTAAAATGCCTACCTACGATTTTCAATCCCTTGATGTTAAGGATTTCGGATATCAACCTGACATGAGTGTGAATGCAGATCTTATCATAACGATGAAAGCAGATAATCCCAACACAGCTATAGGGTTTATTTACGGGGAAGGTAGCTCCGTTAACGTGACATATAGCGATTCGAATATTTGTACGGGGAAATTACCAAGTTTTCATCAAGGTCAAAAAAATACAACTATATTCCAAATTGAATTAACAGGTAAAAGTACATTTGGATCAGGGCTATATGAGGCATTTCAAGAAAATGAAAAAAATGGTAAAATTCCATTAAAGGTACTGATTAAGGTACCTGTGCAAATTATTTTGGGAGATATTAAATTAAAACAATTTAATGTGTTTGCAAATGTTACATTAACTGTACATGATTTGAAGCCTGGAAAAAAACCTGAGGTTGAACATAGCCAACCAACATTCGACGTTAAATTCTGATAAAAAATCTATCTTCTATGTTCCTCTCTGACGTTCTACGTGTTTTTTTTATTAATAATAAGTGTGTACGTAGTACATACGATTGTATTTATTGGTTCATATGTATAATAAGCTTGTTTCTGAAATATATCATACTAAGTATATAAGGATTAATTGAGAGTCTACATAGTTTTGTACACTTTTTTTTTTATTTGCAGTTTACAATGTTACTTATGATAGAATGTACATATAAATTCTGTTTCTTCAAGTTATTTAGACCAATCACAAATATAAAAAATAGTCGGGTGCACTAAACTTCTACGTGTGGAGTTGTTCGTGCTTCGATAAAGGGCCATACCACACCAACATGAATATTCATATTTTTATGGCTAAAGCACACTATTGATTTGATGTTTCAGAGAGCACTTTGTTTGACAGGTTGTTACGTATTGTTTCAAAATATATCATATTGTATTATATTGTGTTGTATTGTATTATATTGTATTATTTTATTTGAATGAATACAGTATTTGGATAGATTATATTGTTTTTCGTAGTTTTATAATGTCATACATTCTTATTTTGAATGATAAATATACACGAAAAGTACAATATGAGGTAGAACTACTATGAAAAGGCGGGATAAAATAACAAAATATGATTATTAAATATTAAATAAAGATAAAATAAGAAGAAAATATTAAGGTAACAACGCAATTGCACCTAATTGGTCGTTACATTTTTATGGGTCTTTTGATCGCTACCTAACGATGGATTTAAACAAGAGCAACTTTCACATATAGCAAACATAAAATTTATATTTGTATGTTATAGCAAAGTTTACATAATTGTGCTCCATAGCAAACATATATATGTACAATTTGCTATACATATACAGTTAAAGTGAATTGTATAAAACGAAGTGTATAAAATGAGAAAGAGAAAGAGACTTGGGCAGAAAATTGTATAAAACGAAGTATATAAAACGAATTGTATAATTATAAGTGTATAGGACGATTATATACAATTTGAATTTGTATAAAATGAGAAAGGGAGAAAGGCAAAAGAGACTTGGGCAGGGAATATACAATTGAATCGAATTGTATAAAACGAGAAAGAGAGAATTATATACAATTTGAATTTGTATTAAACGAGAAAGAGAGAAAGACAAAAGAGACTTGGGCAGGGAAGTACTTTTATTGTATAATTATAAGTGTATAAGACGGAGATATATGTATTTGCATGTGTATATACAAATTTCTCTCGCTTTATACAATTAGAAACACAATTTATACAATTCTATTGTATAAAGCGAGAGAGGCGAGCGAAGGAAGCGAGCGAGAGAGGGAGAGTGGCGAGCGAGAATATGAGGGAGAGGCTATGGAACACAAATAAATCAAACGATAGCTATTATATTTATTTATATTATTAGTTTGTCATTCTATACAATTATCCCTTTGAACAATACAATACAATATTAATGTAAGTGACAATGAAAAATATTATATTTAAACTAACAAATAATACAACGGATAACAAACGTATCATCCAAACAAGGTGTAAGAAATCCAAGTTCAAGTTGAAATTGGAGAACTTTACCCCCCAAAAAAATGTATTTCTTGATGTTTTATTTACATATATAGGAAGCACTTTGAGGGATAAAATGGAAATGCATGTGATTAATAGCATTATTTTACATTAGAAGAATCTAAAGAGATGTAAGCCCAAATAGGAAAAATTGTACATAATAGTAAATATTTAAATCAAAATAAATCTTATAGCTATTATTTAAAATATTTGTATCCCGTAGTAAATTTTGCACAATTTTTATTATTTGGTTAGGACCCACTCAGCAAGCAGAAGATTCATCTGTATCCAAATTCATTTCCTATCTTTTCTCTCCCATTTTCTTTCAGTTATCCCTAAAATTTCTTCCCAAATCAATTATTTTTAATTGGTTGTGGCCCACCCTCTATTTTTATAAAATCTGTTAGTTATCTTTACTCTCCCAATTTCTTTCAATTTTTCCTAAAATCTCTTCCCAAATCCGAATTCTCTTTAAAAATTATATATCCTAATACAAACACAAATTTATAAAATGCGTTTGTGTTTGTATAAAGCAAAAGGAAATTGTATAAATACATATATTTTTGTTCCCCTCTCTCCCCTCTCCCAGATCTCGCTCGCCACTATCCCTAATCTCACTCGCCACCCTCGCCTCTCTCGCTTATACAAACAGAAACGAAATGTATAAATTGTGTTTCTTTTTGTATAAAGCGAGAGAAAACTGTATATACACATGCAAATATATATATTTTTGTCATATACACGTATAATTATACAATAAAAATACTCCCCTGCCCAGTTTCTTTTGCCTTTCTCTATTTCTCGTTTTATACAAATTCAAATTGTATATAATTTCTCTCTTTCTCGTTTTATATAATTCGATTCAATTATATATTTCCTGCCCAAGTCTCTTTTGTCTTTCTCTCTTTCTCATTTTATACAAATTCAAATATAATCGTTCTATACATTTATAATCATACAGTTCATTTTATACAATTCTCTGCCCAATTCTTTTTCTCTTTCTCGTTTTATACACTTCGTTTTGTATAATTCGCTTTAATTGTATATGTATAGCGAATTATACATTTATATGTTTATTATGGAGTGCAATTATGCAAACTTAGCTATAACGTACAAATATGAATTTTATGTTTGCTATATGTGAAATTGCCCTAAAAAGAACGATCGTAGAGATTTTAGGGATCTAAAATAGATTTTGAATATTAGATTACCTACTAGCCTAATTTCAAATTGTCAAAACTTCAAGCTGCTTAAGAAAACAAAAAGTATTTAATTAATTAGTACTCATATTAGGTGGTAATTCATATTCAGCAATTATAATATACGTCTCTTTACTCTACATGATAAGATTATTACTTAATAGTTGTTTATTAACACATATTATTAATTTAATTTTTTAACTAATCAACAAAATTATCATATGTATAAAATGATAATGAGGATATACATATGCTTTTAACATATAAAGTCAACTTAATTAAGCTTAAACACATTAAATATATTAACATTTAAATTTAAACACTTAAAAGGTTGATGATATATATTAAACTCGTGAAATTTAAATTTTGGATAAATAAATAAAATTTTACCGGACCTTACTTTTCCATGTCACTTTCCATATTTTAATGAAATGTTTCAGTTATTTAGCAGTTGGTTAACAACTCTTTCCCTTCTCCATTATCTTTTTAATTTTTTTTTTCTTCTCCAAATTGATAGAATTTGGTGAACTGTTCGTTTGACTGAAAACAATACCATTTTAAAAAATATATATACTTTCTCGTTTCAATTTATCTGTAGTATTTAAATTTATTATTAATGTCTCTTTCTTTTTCCCATACGACATATTTAAAATCAAAAAAATTTAAAAGGTATATATATGAGTCCACTTAGATATAAAGAATATTGCATAATTATAAATAATAATGTGTCCACGTGGTATCGTAATAACACTTTCAACAAAAATTGAAGTATTTTTCACTCTTTTTCCTAAAAATAATAAGCACTATAATTAAAATAGTACAACACGTTATATGAATAGTGGAGCCATATTAGTCGAACATCTGATCAGTTCAACATCCTTCGTTTAAAAAATTATATTATATATACAGAAATTTAAATTGTACTATAAATTAAAAAATAAAATAAAAAAATGCATGATGGTGGGAAAAAGCAAACAAGATTAACGATCGTGTTAGAAGAAAAATGGGGTTAATGGTAGAGAAATAAGTGGAGCAGTTCCTAAACACTAATTAGTTGTTGATTTTCTCCAAATCCACTAAACCCACTCTCCTAAATTAAATTAACCCAATAATAAGAAGCTTTAATTCTTCACTTTTTTTAATAAAGATCACAAAAGTGTGAATTTGTCACAAGGCTAATCAATTAGTCAGCTTGGATGAACTGAACAAACATGTTTAATTTACTCTTTGGGTGGAGAAAAACTTCTAAATGGTAAACAACTTTATGTTTTACTTTAGGTTACGTTGATTGATTTCTCGCATGATCACTCAAAATTATAAACTCAAAGTCCAATTTCTTCTGACGAAGAAAATGACTTTCTGATATAATAACTATTAATTGAGTGACTATCTGGGAAATCTAACTTTTTTTTTTTTTTATAGTAGTATGAATTTTGATTGAACGGATTTGTTTGAGATTGAGACGTAATTGTTGTTTATTTACAGTAAGAATTTGATTAGAAGGGTTCAAAGACGGATTAAGCTATTGAAGAACAAGAGAAGTTGCATTATCAAACAATTGAGGGATGATTTATCTGAGTTACTTAGAAATGGACATTACGAAATTGTCATCGATAGGGTAAGTGTAATATGAATTATGGTTAGTATAAAGTTAATATTTCTCATTTTTGTTTCGAAAATGACAAAAAATCCCCTGTTAGCTTAATGTATTCCTCTGTTGATATAACACTCTCCGAAAAATGTTATATCACGTGTATCAGATTTTCCAAAAAGTATTTCTGAAGAGTCTGAGCAACATAGTTTATAACTGATGTTAAGTTTTCGTATGATTTTCAGGTTGAACAGCTTTCGTTGGATGAACGGAAGGTTGCAATGTATGATTTACTGGAGAATTACTGTGAATTTATAATCATTAACCTTCCATGTATTCGGAAAAGCAAGTAAGAAAACACAAACAATTCAATCTAAACTCAATGTTATACAACTATAACGAATAATGATTTTTATGTTTGTTTTGTTTTCCTCAGGGACTGTCCTGATGATATCAATGAAGCAGTGTCAAGTCTCATATTTGCATCAGCAAGACTCGGTGATGTGCCCGAGCTAGCTGCAATTCGGAAGTTTTTTAGTGAACGATATGGTCAGAGATTCGAAAAATCTGCACTTCAGTTACTTCCTGGGAATGTTGTGAGCCATCAGGTTAACGAAACTTGATAGTCGTTGAGTGTTATTATAACTTGTTAGTTTTTCGAATTCTGATCCTTTATTTGGCTTTATAGATGAAGGATTATATATGTACAAGTTCTGTATCAGAAGAAGAGAAATACAGATTGGTTGATGAAATTGCAAGGAGTTGCTATCGACAAGGACCTTTGCTTATTGAATACAGACGCGAATCACCAGATGAGCTGGTAAGTATAACAAGCTATTCGATGATCTGATGCTAATCCGTTGTTAAATAGAAATAGAGACAGAGTTCTACTGTTTAGTGACAGAAACTGTCGAGCAAAACATTGTTTAAGTCTCGAATTATTTGAAGCACAGGTCTACGTCAAAATCTCCATTATGTCCTGTCGTAAGTAAGATATATTGATTTCAGAGAACGAACTTGTTCTGCTCCTATCTAAAGTGATGTTAGGTTGCTTCGTAGAGGTGTGGTCCTCTCGACTACATGATGAACATGTAAAGCTAACTGCGTGTCAAGTGCTTAAATGGAACTTGTGATCACTCGTTCCTCACTTGTTCGAAAGAGCTTCTTATTGAGTACAATTAGGGATAGATATTGATTGTTTAGTGACAGAAATTGTCCGTCGTTAAGTAGAATTAAGTATGGATTTTACTGTTTAATGACAGAACATGTTTGTGCTCTTTCAATCTTATTAGCATAACATAATTCCTAATGCCAAGAAACTGCAGGTAAATGGAACCAGTAATGCTGCAGCTGATTACATGGATCCCCTAATCGATGATCCATCCGATTCTCACCAACAACTACTTCCTACAGCAAATTCAACGCGTTTCTCAACAACTAAGTCTCGTAAGGACTCAGTAAACTCTTTGAAGGATAATCGTAACGAGTTCACAGGAAGGGAAAAGAGGAATATTAATGCCTTTATTTCGGAGCAAAAGGTCGAGAGAACAGCTGCAGAATCTTCTACAGAAGATTTAGTTGAATTACCTGAACAAATGATATATTTGGATGACATTCAGGAGTTTGAGTCTGCTTTGAAGAAAGATGTGAACTTCGAGGATCAAAGGCTATTCATGTTCAAAGCCCCTTTAGTTCCTTCGCGACTAAAGATAGATACTCGTAGCAAATTTAAAGGCATTGAAAAGAAATTTGAGTCACAGAATGCAAAAGAAAGATCAAAAACCTCGAGGAAGAACAGAACGATATCTGGAAAAAGAACGAGAAGGAAATCAGGTTCGATTGTGTCAGACATTGATAGTACAATCTACTACGGGGACTTACCCGAGAGTTCTCCAGATAGCAAACCAAAACGCCAAAACAGGCGAAGGAGTACAAGGAAGAGTTCTGTTTCGGAAAGTCAGAAATCTTATCATACATTTGCACATGATACAAATGATCAACCTTGCTATGTCAAATTCAGAAGCACAATGACTTTTGTCAAGTGCATCGACGATCATTCCAGCTGCAACGAGACAATGGAGAAACATTGCAGTTTGGAACATCCATGTTATTACTGGATCACTGATAAGAAAGGTAATGTGGAATCTCCTCTTCGCGTTCCAAGGAGGAGAGTCAAAACCACAAAGGATTACATCAATCAAGATCAAAATGTTGAATCAATGAACGAACATTCTGTAAAGCACGAGACTGAGGAGGTATCGAAGAGCCAAGAAACATGTGATTCGACAATGTATTCAACGTCAAGAATGACATATCAAAGGGCAAGAGACGAAAATCAGGCCCCTTATTTGAGAGCAATGACTATGCCTATTGAAAGGCCTAAAGATTGCCTCGTAGACAACTTTCTTCGATCAAGTTCCTTCCCGGTTCAAGAGCCTGAAAATGGATCATACGAAAATAGACATGTCCATCCTAAGCTACCAAACTACGACGAAATAGAAGCTACATTCTTGGCTCTCAAGAAAGAGAAATTGCAAAACAAATGCTAGCGTAAAATTGATGGTTTGATTACCATAACATAACCATGAGTTAGCTATATTTTTCTATATTCTTTGTTCATATAACTAGCAGAAACATATTTAGATTGTAACATAAAAAGAGTGTTTTTTAGTTTTTTTTAGTTTTTTTTTGTGTGTTTTTTTGTGATTTTATGGAGTGAAATATAGGATTTATGTTGGTTGGACTCATCAAAAACTGTTGTTACACCCGTGTCGGGTTCCCAAAAATACATGCACCCATCGACATTTTTTAAAATTATCGAGTCATGTGGGCTGTGGCATAGGGGAGCATTCCACAGCTACTCGCAAAATTTTGAAATGGGCGTTATTTCTTAAATGGCCCAATGCAAACATTATCTTGACACTATGGCTTTGGTATTATTTTACGTAGGAATTAGTTATTCTTATTTGCGATTTATATATTAATTATTTCATCTTCTCTCCTCTCCTCTCCTCTCCTCTCCTCTCTTAATATAATTTTTTTCAAAACTTATACATGTATTAGATATGCAGTTTTTAAAATTTAATAAACTAAAGTAACGTGTTCAGTCTATATGTATGCATAAATAACTTAGGGGTCGTTTGGTTACTGGTTAGATAGAGTTATGCATGTATTAGTTATGCAGGGTTTAGTTACGCAAGTATTAGTTATGTTATGCAGAATTTAGTTATGCAGGGTTTAGTTATATATGCAGGGTTTATTTATGCAATTATTAGTTATACAGAATTTAGTTATGTTAAGTTTAATTATGCGGGTATTAACTATTTAGTTATATATGCAGGATTTATTTATGCAATTATTAGTTATGCAGAATTTAGTTATGTTAAGTTTAATTATGCGGGTATTAACTATGCGGATATTAGTTATGTAGGTATTATTTAGTTATGTAGAAATTAAAGTACATGAATTATTAACTATTAAATATTAAACTTGTTGTAATTTATCAATATATATTATTCTACAAAATAATAATACATATTTATAAAATGTGGAGTATATTGAATAATATATAATGCTAATATTTGATTAGCATATGTACCTTTAAAAAATATACAATTAAATTTTTAATATTAAAAAAATATTTATATTTGCATAAATAAATAAACACTATAAGTATATAAAAAGAACTGAAAATATTCTACATATAATAGGAACACAGTAAAATTTTCAATTAAAAAATTAAAATAAACTAAAAGAAATGAAAATGGTCTACATTTAAAAAAAAGTAAAACCACCAAACATATATAGGAAAACAATAAATTTTCCAATTAAAAAAATAAAATAAATTAATAGGGTAAATATGTAATTAGTCATTTTAAGACATGTATAACTAATAGTCTAATACCCACATAACTTCTTCTAGTTTCTACCTACATAACTTTATACATAGATTCTTTCATAAGTTATGTTGGTATTAACTATATAGGACTACAAAAAATGCAACCAAACACCGTATAAATTAATAAATGAATAACTTTTATACAATATTTAAATTCTTACCAACCAAACATGGTATAAGTTATGTTGACTTTTATACCTAATACAAAACTTATACCAAACATAGTAAAGCTAATGCAACTTTTAATACACGTATAAGTTGTCTCTTATACAGTAACCTAACGACCCCTTACTTTTTAACCAACTACTAAATATGATATTATTTATACATAATTTAATAATACGTCTATAATTCATCTTTAAACCAACTAATTTACGACTCTTAGGGTTACACGAAGAATAATAAATAATTAGAAGTTTAGAACACTATTTCAGAAACACTCTCTTGTAGGAGTATTATATACAAATGGTGTTTAAAATGTTTTTAAAAATAAATAAGAAAACATATTATTAATAGAAATAATAATACATCAAAATTTGGTTATTCACCATGTACGAGGATCTCCGTTAAATATTCATGGCTGAATGGTTAAAGTGCTCTAATATGATAACTTAAATGTAAATATAAAAAAGTAATATATATGCACCCTTATTTTTACTCTCTAAATTTACAATGATTATTTTCTTTTGATCATTGTTTAGAAAAGGAGAAAAGTAATGTCCACGCAACTGTTTTTGGTTTGTTTTTAAGAAAAATTTCTTTTGATATGGGGTGTTCAAAAATATCTATTTAGAAGTTGAACTCAACAGTAACTGTTTGAGTTTGGATTTTTAAGAAAAGTTACTTTTGATATGTGGTGTTCAAAAAGTATCTATTTTAAAGTCGAACTCAACAGTAACTGTTTGAGTTTGTATTTTTAAGATTTTTTTTTTTTTGATATGTGGTGTCCAAAAAGTATCTAATCTAAAGTCGAATTCAGAGACTTCCAAGCACACGAATTTTCTACAAATAAAAATCGAAAAAGAGATATTTTGAAGCAAAAAATTATCTCTGTTTCCAACATAATTAAAAATCTGACATTTGACTCTATCCATACTTAAATGACACGATTTGACTTTTTAAAGTCAATCTTTATCTATTCCCTTAAATATCATTATTAATTATAAGTAGGAAAAAAAATATCTAAGCATTGACTTTCTTATTTTAATTAAAAAAAACTTTTACTTTCTTTTTTAATATGTAATCTAGAGAGACTTTGTTGAGAATCTTAATTAACTAGCATCATAGTGGTTAATAAAATGACATCCAAATGGCCACTAATAGTCATTTTTAAGTAATTAAATTTCATGATAACACTGGTCTCGTCGACAAAACACTAATTAATTAATAATTTATTTATTTGTAACCGACCAATTGGGATTTTTTATTTGTTTAGTTACTTAATTAATAATATAACCTACGACTGCACTAAAAACACTTTATATTCTAATGTAAAATTAGTTTAATTAAGATGTGGTTAAAATGGACAAAGTACTTAAATACTCCCTTAATTAGTTGCCTTTTGGATATGATTTTAAATTATGAGTGATTCGAAACCAAAGTTAATTTGAAGAAAATTTGTTTTTGCATATCTTTATTCACTTTATGTATAAATGTCTGTGATTATATGTTATTATAAGTTTTCAAATACACATAATTTTTACAAAAATCATTGGTCTAAAAAAATCAGCAATAGTAATAACTAGTTATTCTTTAATATAATTCGTTTCACGTGGTATTCACGTTGAGCATAAGTCTTTTTTAAAAACTAATTTTAAAATGATGGGTCAGGTTATGATTTAAAAAAATATATATAATGAAATCTCAATTTGAAATTTAAAATCATGTTTTTTGGAAAAGTTTAAATTGATATTGAAAATTTATGGACATTTCATAAATATACATTAATTTCAAATCAAAACTTTGAAATTGAGGTCTCAAATTCTATAGTCAAATTACTTACTAAATCTAAATCTTAATTATGTCTCTATAATTTTTTTTTACATATATTACCCTTAAATTACTCCTTAATTATCTTGTTAGAAGCGAACCTAACACCATCATCCAATATTATCAATAAGAGTTAGTGATAGAATGAACATGATTGTTCTATCCTCAATCAAATTTCTTCGATTAAAGTTTCGAATATGAAAAAAATCTTATTTTTTAAAAATAAATCTTAAATTACACGAATTTAAATTAGTCTAAATGTAGAAAAGTTACAAAAGAAGAAACCAATTGCAAATGTAGAAAGAAAAAGATGCTTGTTGTATAGAGATATTTTTATGGTCAAATAATGTTGTTATAGGATAGGAGGACCATAGTCCCTTCATGATTAATTTGCATGACATTTTCATGCATGCTTTGGACACCTAGTCTATGTAGATAGATTTTGGGTTGTTGAGTTTTCATTATTAATGGAGGGGCCTAAGATAATGAGTTCTCTTTTAATTGTCACAATAATTAATGAAATTAATATCTTCTAATCCATTGGCTTCTACACAAATCTCTCTTGATTTCCATTGTGTTAACTATGTGGATCAAATGGACAAATTATACTGAATTTGAACAATTAAAATTAAGTATTCCTTAATTTCTTCAAAAGTTACTTTGGATGAAATAATATTCTAGATCAAAATAAACTAAATAATAAGTCTTATGAATGAGCATTTGGTATTCGATTCGGAATTTTTTATTTGGTAATTGATAGTTAAGTAAATATCAAATATATCAAATTCTTAAATTTTGGTTCTATAACTGTTGGTCAAACTTTGCTCCGTATGATATTCAGTAACACCATATTAAAGTTGTAGTTGATTGTATTACGAAGTTAATGCTATTGCTCCAATTATTTCTATTTTACCATGTTAATTGTGAAGGCATGATATAATAGAAGACCAACAAGTAATAAGATATCAAGAAAAACAATTTGACACAACTAAAAGACATGTATTTAGAATTTGGATTGTTTATATTTAATCTTTAACTATAATTTCTCTTTGGATTAATACTAATGAGTGATTGACCCCTTGATAGATGACACCTTCATTAAGTAGATAATTTGGTATTCGTAAAATAACGAATATCAAATGATACTAATATGTCATATCAAATTCAAATATAAATATCATAATTTTAAAATTTTACCTCCAAATATCATATTGAATACTAAATTATCATATATGAATTATCAAAAATTTCAAACTCAGCTAGATAATTCGATTTTCAATATTTTATGTTCGGCCCTAGTCGTAGCCCAACGTGCCCAACTTTTAACGTCTTTTCTAATATAAATGTTTTGTCCTCTTTTTCTTAGGGTCGGTTGTTCACTTATTCTTCAAGTCTAGCAAGTCTAATATCTCCCCAAAGTCATTAAACATAATTATGAATATGGACTAAATTTTTCATGAAGCAAAAGTCACATTTAGGCAATTAATAATAGAAAAAGGAAATATTTATGTGTTTTAAATTAATTAATTACCTACTTAACTTTGGCCAACTAATTAGTAGATTTAATAGTACTAACTATAAGTCGTAAAATATTGTTGTATAGAAAAACATAAAAGTGAATTTATTGACTTGGGATAAACAATTACTTAAAAAGGTATATCATATTTATAAGTGATAGGAGTAGGATTTTAAGATTCACTAACCGTCGTAATAAATTTTATATTTATATTGAGAAATATATTAAATATATAAAAAATATTTATCATAAACATAGTAACAAAATAATATCTTGAATTAATGATAGAAATAAAACCTGCTTAAACTTTTTTAATTCTCCTTGATTAAGATTCAATTCCTTTTGAACACATTACACATGTGATGATGGAGTTTTTATAAAAAAATAAAAATAAAAATTCAAATCACGATAATATGCTAACCGACTAAATAATATAATTTGTACCTTTGTTGACTCTTTTTTTATTTGTAAGAAAACTTGAAAAAAAAAATTCTCTTTAATTTATAACTTTAAAAGGAAATGATCTTTTTTCTCAATTTAGCATATTGAAATTGAAAAAGGTTATTCAGGTTGGAAAATAAATAAATATATCTTTCAGCTATTGTAAACAATATGTACATATTCTTCGTCATTTTTTGGACATTGATATTCATATCAATCAAAAATTAGATCATATATGTTTTTTACGAAGACTAAATAGGAACACGAAATATAATCTCATCCATCGATCTACATATTTAATAAATGTCGATCGATGGATACAATTATAACACATGTATGCCGTACAAAGGATACATATGTTTTAGTTTTTGAACGACAAAGATATCAATATCTCAAAAATATAAGGGAAAATATTTGTATGCTATTTACAATAATTTAGGATATATTTTGTCATTGTTTTTATTCATGTTTGACATATTCCTCATACAGAATTTTCAACTTCCAATTCTCCAATTTCAAATAAAATTAAAACAATGAATTAAATTGTAAGATGAGCATTAATTTCACAAAGAAATTTAAGATATTTATGTTGACAAAACAAAAGAGAATTACAATAGTTTTTTTTCTTCTTTTTTTTGTTATATTTTGTGGTGGGGTCCCACCTGTTGATGGAACCTGAGAAAAAAAAAGAAAAAAAAGATGAAGTGACCGGGTGAGCACCGACACGTGCCGATTTCCGCCGACCCACCCAACAGACACCGGTTTGTTGGTTGACTTATATGTTTGAGGAAATCATCAACGCGTTTCATATTAGTTGTCTACGTTATTAAAATTATTATTAAAAATATTTTTAATGGGTGCAAAATTAATAAAATATCAGTTTTATCTAAGATTTCTAAAAAAATGTGATAGTATGAACAGTTAATATGAGATAAAAAAAAATTAGAACGTGAAATTGGCATTACGGAGTTGGTTTTTTCTGGAGATAGATTCGTAAAGTAGTAAGTTTATCCCAATCTCGATTGACAACAATTAGTTTTTCCATCTATTTTAAACTTTTTGATTTTCGATTTAAGCTGTATGAGGCAAAAACTCGTTCAGTGAGAAAAAAAAACTCATATTTTTTTTAAAAAAAAAAAATTTAAGTCCTTTGCCGAAAGCTTGTGATTACGTGGATATCCTAATCCCACGCCTCTCTCATTTAGCTTCCCCCAATCATTGTCCTCTTCGACTCAATTATATTTACCAACTTCAAAATTACTTTCTTTATTATTTTTAGAGTTTTTTTTTTCTAAAAAAAAAGAAGATATTATTCTCTTAGTTTTAATTTATTTTAATTTATTTGTGGGGTTTTACTTTAATATAGAGTTAAAAATAAATAAGACTATTTGAGGCTTGAATTAAAATAAGGGTAATGTATAGTTTGTACTAAAGTTTCTTTATTCTAAAGATATTAAACGTGTTATGTAAAAAAAAAAAAGATCAAAAAAATTATAAAAAGAAGGATAAAAAAGATATTTTAAAAAAAAATCCAATTAAAAAGAAAAATAACACAAATAAATTAAATAAAAAAGATACGTTTTTTATTATATCATCTAAAAAACTGAAGGAGATCAGAAAAAAAGTAAAGATCAACTGTCTTTGTTAATCAGAGCGAAAACTTAATTAAATATTTAGTTTTGTAATGATCCTTTTAAATATATATTTGACATTTTTTAACTTACAATGTTAGTTAAAGGACCATCATATAAATCTATTACTAAATATATTTTATTGTCTTTTCATAAAAGAAAAAAGAAAAATTAACTAATTAACTCGAATTAAAATCATCAGAAAACCTCGTACCTACCCGTACGTGTATGTATCTATTTGTTTCCTAATGTTTTTGGATTTTAATTTCTCCATATTGTTTATTTTCTTATTTTTTTTTTAAAACTCACTCACATTAAAAGATGCTTCAAATTTTTCCATTTTTATAGTAACACATGTTTTACGTTTGGAGAGTTAGTGAAATGCACTCACCAACTTGTCTGTTTATTATTTCAAACGTATAAAAGAACAATATTTTTTTCGTCCCAAATTATATGATATAGTTTTAGTAATAATTTAACAAATCTATCATAAATAATAATCGTAACAAAATAAAATAATAAGCGAAGTGTAAAAGAAATCGCAGATAATAATAAATCCAAAAAATAAGAGTATATTAGTACTATCTATAAATGACATAGAAATCAATAGATACCCGTTAAGATTTTTTTTATTCGACTCTGAAAAATAAATTAAATTACATTATACAAATTAAGACAAAAAAAGTACATATATTCTTTTCCATGGACAAAACAAAAACAAAAATATATGTAGGGACTATATTTTCCTTTTTTAAAAAAGATAAAAATTAAAACAAAATAACGATTATGTTTATTGTTTAGTCGGTTAGAAGATAAGATTCTAGCTACCATTGCTAATTTAATTAATTAGGGACCCCTATTATTTATTTCCTTGATGATTATTTAATGAACTAATTATATTTATTAAGACTCAAAATGTATAAACTTGCTGTCCATTTTTCCATAAATATTAATAAAAGTTTACAGTACGACACCAATGATAGAAGTGAATATGCAGAAGGGACAAACAAAACAATTAAATTAAAGTAAGATGTTAGTTTTTCTTAATTAAAATTTACATGTGATAAAGAGATGCTATTGATTGATATCGAATTCATTCGAATTCAATACTTTTAATGCAAAGTAAAAATGTACTAAGAAAGAGTTCATAAATATGAGTATAATAAATACTCTAGATATGAATTCATAAGTTTAAATAATAAAAATAAAGATTTGAATATTTAGTATTTATAACAACCTTAATGATTAAGCTCCATAAAGCTTAAATTTTGTTTGTAGGTAGTTTATTGCGATAGTTGACACTGACACAATGTTAGTTGATACTTATTTCTCAAATATTATCGTTGCTTTTTCATGACCTGAATTTCAACCTTCATTTTAGCTCATTTCAACTCAAACAATTTTTAGACAAATCAAACATCCACAAATTTATATCACTTGGAAATAAGGTGATAAGCCAAATAAACCATGCACTTGAGTTCACAAGTTACTTCTTGTTCAAAAGTAAACACTTTACATTGTAGAATAATCAAGTATTTGAGACAACCAAAAATAAAAGTAGGAAATTAAACTCTAAGTCGAGGACTTTATGTACAAAATGGTATAAATATAATTATTTAATTTACTATCGAGTTATCGGTTAACCCGTTAAGAAAAAACTTCAAACCGTTAAGAACCGATAACTCGATAACAAAAAAAATCAAAACCGTTATCAAAACCACTAAATTAATAACCCAAAACTATAAATCAATAGTTTTTTTATCTGTTCGACTTATCAATTTCGGTTCGATTTAGTAATGAGTGTAATAAGTCAAAAAATTATTACGGAATAATGAAATTTGAATTTGATCACCTTTGAAACTTTTAGATATTTTTGTTCATTTTCAACAACCAACTGTAACTTGCCACCTCATTGTACGGATTAATTGTGTTGAGCAAAATGTTTTACTCATTGTCTACACACGTGGCACACTCTCATTGGTCTTTTAGGGGCACTTCTAAGTTCTAACCACCCCACTCATTTTTAATTTTGATTATATGTGGTAATAATTTAGAGTATTTTTATTTTCGTGAAATATTAAACCATAAAAAGTCAATATATGTCTTATTCCTTGAGTTACTTACCTTTTTCCATTTGAACTTTGATCTCAAAGAAGAGAAATATGTATTTTTTCCTCGATATATTTTTCACGCGCTTCTATTTTCACTCTAAAGTAAGTAATAATATTTATCTTCTCACCAAAACGAAACGAGTAGTAGCTTTTGAGTTGAGTATGATTTGCTCAATTCCTCCAAAGTTTGAGTGGATTAATGACATGTTTATACTGATTTATAATTAGAATTGATAAATAAAAAAAATGTTCAAGTTTTAAAAAAACTTTTTTGTTTGTTTAATAAGCTATATATAATCATAATAAAACAAATAAAATCATTAAAGTAATTAACAAACAAACAAATTAAACTTGGTAATTATTGGATGATGATCCATTATTTAATCTCCTTAAATCCAACTCTTTTCAACTCAAACAATGTTTTGAGTTTGTTCATTATCAACCTATTAATTTAATTCCTTCAAAATTAGTTTAACTCACTTATTTAACCTCCTTAGAATAGAACTGCGAGAAAGAAAAGAGAAAAAGAAAAAGAAAAATAGAAAGGGGCAATTACCAAATTAGGAATTTTTAATGAGTTCAAAATTTGAAAAAGTAAACACATTAACTAGTCGAAAGAGTTCGACGTCCAAGGGCAGAGACACATGCAAGTCAGGGTATCTAATTAGACACCATTCGTCGGAAAAAAAAATACCAAATATATAAATAAAAGTGAAAATGAATGCATAAGTACTCCCAAACTATGCTCAAAATCTCAGAGACACACTTATATTATACTAAGGTCGTATTGCCCCCTGAACTTATTTTATAAATATTCTTTTTTACCCTTTTCGGCCTACGTGACACTATCTTTTAGACCCAACGCATGTTGATATTTTTTTTAAGCTAGTGCCACGTAGATCGAAAATGGTAAAAAATTATTTATAAAATAAGTTCGGGGGTAAAAGGACCTTATTATAGTATAAGTATGTCTTTGGAATTTCGGGGCAGAGGATGGAGATACTTTTCTATAAATATAATGATATATGAAATGATTAAGTAATATATTTTGAACACCTTAATATAACGAGTTGTATATTCGAAGCAGGTTCGGATAAACCGGTGGGATTTTTATAGTGGAGGGAACAGAGTTGAAGAAGGTTAGAGTGGAAGCAACGGTAAATTCATAAAAAGAAGAAATGCCGCGTGGGTCCAAATAAACCAAACTAAGAATACGACTCTTTTTCATTTCTCATCATTTTTTCATTCTCTTATATTTATACTCTCATTTTTCCCCTTCTCCTTCTCCCAAAATCTATTTTCCTCTTCTCCATCTTCAATCTCACAATTACTTACCAAATTTTGATCGTTCTCTTTTTCTTCTCTCTTACTCTACGCCGCTCGCTCTCTCTCTCTCTAAACATTATTACATTTGCGGTAATAGTTCTTTTTGTTTTGACAAATATTAGATACTTCATCTGTTTTCATTGAAATTTAGTTGTTAAAAACCGTTTTCAGTTATATTCAGTTTGAGTTGAACAAGAGAGCGAGCGAGCGAGCGGCGAGCTGTGAGTGACAATGGCGGCACCACAAGAGGAACAAATGGAGTTTGATGATAATACTTTTGAAAGACAACAAAGGAGGCCAGTTTCCATGTCTAATAGGCGTTTCAAAAAAATCAAAAGTCCAGAACGTCAATCCTCGTCCTTAAATCCTCGTAATAATCCAGCATCAATGGCGTTTCCTCCACCTCCGTCATCGTCAAGGCTTGTTTTCCCTTTTGCCTTTGACGGTTCGTCCCAATTGGGAACGAACGCGATGCCTCTGTTTCATCCACAGCAGCAAAATCAGCAGCAGATGATATCTTTTTCGCCTCAACAATGTCTTTACCCTCCGTATTTTGCAGGGGAGTTAGGGCCATCGCAGAATCAGCAGCAGATGTTGAGGTATTGGAATGAAACGCTTAATTTAAGTCCGAGGGGAAGAATGATGATGATGAGCAGATTGGGGCAGGACAGCAGGGGATTTTATAGGCCTCAACAGGTACAAGTACAGCCAATTTCCGCTACCAAGTTATACAGAGGAGTGAGGCAGAGACATTGGGGGAAATGGGTAGCTGAAATTCGTCTTCCTCGTAATAGGACTCGTCTTTGGCTTGGTACTTTTGATACAGCGGAAGATGCAGCTATGGCTTATGACCGCGAGGCGTATAAGCTAAGAGGAGACAATGCTAAGCTCAATTTCCCCGAACTATTTATTGGTAAAGACAGAGGAGAAGCATCATCTACAGAGGCTAATTCATCTCTGTCGACTCATGAATCTTCGTTGCCTGAACACAATTCAGAAAGTTTACAGTTACAGCCTATAAATAATGAACAATTGCCTCCGTCACCGCCCCAACAGCCACCACCAGAAGGTGATAACCATGACGAGGACTCGGGGATTGGATCGAGTGAAGTGACTACTAATTCACAATCATCTGAATTAGTATGGGGTGATATGGCTGAGGCTTGGTTCAATGCAACTGGTTGGGGTCCAGGTAGTCCAGTTTGGGATGATTTAGACACAAATAACAACCTCATGTTTCAACCTAATCTTCATTTTGGGAATTTCAATCAACAAGAGCCTCATAATTCTGATCCTCATCAACATCATGATACGAATAGCGATCCATCTTCACCTTCATGTCCTATGAGGCCGTTCTTTTAGGTTCAACTTTGCTCATACATTCGTCTCGTTAGGATTTAGGTTGTCACATATATCATTTCATGGAAACAGCCTCTTGCAGAAATGCAGGGTAAGACTGTGTACAATAGATCCTTGTGGTCCATCCAGGTCACGTGCTCAAGAGATTTACAACTCTCTTTGGCCATAGGAGATTCTTTTAGATAATCTCCACGGATTCATCCACCGGATGAATCCTTCTGGCGATTCCATGTCATCCTCGTTCATCGTTTTTCCCTTTTAACTCTTTTACTCTCCTATCTTTGGACCTTTCTTCCACTTGATCCACCATACTTTGTCATTTCTGCAAAATGGCTGCATATTTAAAGCCTTTTCTTGCAATGACAATGTTTACTAGTACTTCATACATATGTATCACATTTAGTTGAGACCATATGGTAGTAGTTTGTGTCGTTATATTTAGTTAAGTTATCTAAGCATAGACGTCGAGGGAGATAGTTTTATGATCTACTCTCGATAGTCACTCCATCGCGAGCTGATTTTTTGATTTGCGAGGATGGAGGAAGTTGAAGTGTCTGTATATGTATTATCTTCACTTCAGATCGATCTATATGTTGTAATTTGTTTGTTGTTGTTTTTATTGAAGATATTTAGTTCAACATTTCTTTCCTTTTTTTTGATTGATATATACATTTTTCCTTGTTCGGTATATAGTTTGCAACAAAAAAGGTATTTTGTAACAAACATGACTACAAAGCAGAACAAAAAGAGGATGTAGGTTTATGCATGGCATTAGCAAAAAAAAAACATTCTTTTTTTGTGTTTTTGTTTCCTTTCTTATTTCTCTATAAATTAAAATAATAATGATGGTGATAGAAACACCTTTAAATTAAATATGGTAAAGTAAGTTTTCCCCACCACGTTTTTACAGGACCAATATCATTAGTGTATGTGAAGAATGGAGAGGCAAATTTATATTAAAATTGGTGGTGCACGTGAATTCACAATTTTTTCGCCATGAATTTGTATAAGATGAAAATAACTTCAGATAATGTGGTGTTTGAAGATGGTCTTGACAAAGCCTAATGTCTGGAGTTTCATAGGTATAGTCGCTTAAGTTCAATCATTTTATCCAAAGTTCATACACATATGACTGAAATTTAATTATTTTACACGCTTTGTTGAACCTATGTGTCTTAAGTTATACTCCAAAATGGATAGACTTGCAAATTTTTTTTCTTAAAAAATATCCTCCGAAGTAGGTAGACATGCAATTTTTAATAAATAAGTACATAGTGAATAGCGATGTCCAAATAGGATAACCACAAGAGTTTAGTATTTTTTTTTACAAAAATATTTGAATGTATTAGGAAGTGCATCCACTTCTCTAAGGGGTCCTTTAGTACACCATATAAGATGAACGATTAAATTTGAAATTCGATTTATATTGTATTTAATTAACGGTATAAATTTATCCCAAAAGCAAATTTGAGATTATTTTATCCCATATCTACGGTGGGATAAAAAACTATTCCAAGAATTACAATCCCAAAACAACTTAGTCCGCGTAGAAAACTGTCCTCTAAAATCTTAAATCCGACTCTATTGATAAACATCACTCAAGAATCTATAGCCAAAAAACAGTTTTTCTTGTGGATTAACCAAAACAAAGAAGTCAATCCATTTAATAATATGTGATTAGCATGCTTTTTAGTCCTTAATTATGTTGTTAATTCATTGAGTAGGGGCCCAGTAGCCGGCCCATGAAATCATCTTAATTAGGACAACATCAGTTATAGCCTGTGATGAGAAAATGATATGTATTAAAATTGTCAACAAATAATAATATTAAAAAAAAAAAAAAGACAACAAAAATATCTAAAATGTTTTTGGTTGGATTGGATAGCTACAGATTACGTTAAGTGGTCCTTAATTAGCTTAGAACTAAAGCATATGCCAAACAATTGATGTCATGGAGCGGCTACACCCCTATTATCTCTACTAATTTTATATTAATTCCACTCTAATTTATTAATCATCATCAAGCATGGCTTATTATCCAACTTATATACATCAACAATATATTATCAGTGCATCTTAATCTATTACCAATCAAGGGCTGAATTGGCCCGTAGCTTTTGCCCATTTGGTGGGTGATGTGTTATTTGATCTCGTAGTGTAGTTTGGATAATCCTCATTTCATGAATTAACTCTGGATTGAGTTGGATGGGTAATGGTTTATTTGATCTCGTAATATAGTCTTGGATAATCCTCATTTTATGAGATAATATAGACAATCATTGAAGTTTATGGTTCCTATGACAACGTTAAGTTAAATATATTTACAACCACTTAATATGTATAAGTATGTACCGATGAATCCAATTGTTATTGTAACATTAACTTTCACTTCAAATTTTGAGTCCATCTATGTTATCAATTGTAGTTATTACTAGATGGAAACAAATTTTACTTGATCCCTAAGAAGTAGCTCGCAAAGTAAGGATTATCAAGATTATATTACGAGATCAAATAATTCATCACCTATCGATGTGGGAATTCAACACCAATCACCCGTCCACATGGGAACTCAACGATGTTGTCCAGTTCTCTGTATAGATAATATACTATTAGAGGCGGAGCTAGTATTAGGAGTTTGGAGGTTCTAAATTTCCTCCCCCTCTTTATCATTGACCCGTTTATCAAATATGTTAGGGGTTCCCAAGTTATTACTTAATTTTCTATATTGAATCTACGAAAAAGCTATTGAATTTATCTGAACCCACAATACCCACCTAGTTTCGCCCCCGTACAAGATGGGTTTTCAATATCGCCTAAATCATTAATTGTGATGGACCTAACTCAAAGAAGAAACGCATATCGAGTACATTAACTAATCTCAAAAGCTATTAAAAAATTGAAACTATATAAGAAGATTAAAATAACCCATCATCCATCAATGTAGAAATTCAACATCACTTCATTAAACAATCAGATATATAGTGCAAAACTTCTTTTAATATACAATCAATATATATAAAAAAATTAAACTCTGAATAATATACACATAGATGTTAACATAAGATTGTGTATTTACGAGAAATGACAAAAAGAAAATCCAATTAGGACACGGCAATATGATTTTGATGTTAACACAAGCTTCTACTTTATTCTACAATCAATCATATCCATAAACATGGGACTATATTTATTTAAGTTACTGACTTTGTTTTCGTTGAGATATTTTTTATTTTTTTCTTACAATTATTGTATTTGACAAGATAAACATCGAGAAGAAATTAATTAGAAATATTCAAAGTCCACAATATATTGTGATAGAAAAATATTGTTCAAAGAACTTGTTCTGCAAGGGAATAATAATGTGTCATCAGAGAAGTCATCCAAAAATAACTCCAAAAAAATAAACAAGTTAAGACTCGAGACCAATAGAAGAGTGAAAATTAAAATAAATGGAAGGGAAAATTCAAAGTTTATATTATAATTTAGGCTAATAAATAAAAAGACAATGTTTTATCAGTATTTTTTGTAAATCTCCCTGATTATTAAATTTGATACAATTGTTAGACTTAGGATTTTCGTTTTCTTTAAGTTCCACTTGACATATTTAAGACTTTTAATAGTCCACATTCCTCGTGATCGAAGTTCACTACAGAAGTTAGGTATCCCTTCCTCCCCGATTTTGCTAACTATGAGACCCAGTCTTTCAAGATTCAATCTTTCCCATTCCAATCCCAATAAATCACTCTTATAATAGGAGGTTTGGTATGTCCTCGACTTCTCTTTATTAAAATAGTAGGTTGTCTACCACAACAAGATTAAGATCGTAAAATTAGAAGCTTGTAATATAGGTAGACCAAATTCAATAAATGATACTCCCTCCGTCCCTTTTTACTTGTCCATTTTTGAATTGACATACCTATTAAAAAAATAATTAATGACGTTGTGAGTTTAGCATTTTACCCCTATTAATTATATGAAGTGGATGAAAAGTTCTACATTCTTCAAAGTAATTAGTCATTTAATTGAGGGTATAATAGGTAAAAAAAAATCATCTTTTCTTGATTTATCAAAATGAACAAGTAATTAGGGATAACTATAAAAGAAAAAGTGGACAATTAATTAGGCACGGAGGGAGTAATATATATAATTCTATGATTGGTAAATGCCTAAATGGTAATATCTAAGGGCCTTTATAGTTCTTGAGTCTTAGTTGGGCCTACAAATATAGGCCTCTTGATATTTTGGCCCAGCCCAATTTTATCAGCA
Source organism: Solanum sitiens (assembly GCA_016801875.1). Taxonomy (NCBI): domain Eukaryota; kingdom Viridiplantae; phylum Streptophyta; class Magnoliopsida; order Solanales; family Solanaceae; genus Solanum; species Solanum sitiens. The sequence continues at coordinate 949,808 of JABWTJ010000080.1, forward strand.
TATGCTACCACTAGTAATAAATAGGGAAAATTTCATATATGGCAAACTTAATTGATTAAATAACATTATATGGGTATAGTTTACCTAATTACATTCTATGGGTATAGTTTAGTTATTTAGGTATCTTTAATTTTGTATATAATGTTTCTTTTGTTTCTTATTTATACAATTTTCTTTTAGAAAAAGTGGTTTATAACTGAAGCGTTAAATAAGCTAACAATAAATTTAAATAATGCCATAATTTAAGGTAAACGTTCAAATTCATTTTTTTTTCAAAAAATAAGAAGTATACAGCAATTGAAAGACAAGATAAACTTGTTTCTGCGCTTTGACGAAGCAGCAGTTCATATTTTTTTTGTTTTTCTGTATATTCGAATACAGGTAATGGTTCATTGGATGAAAATTCATGTTTATTATTGCAATAATTATACAATGTTCTATTAGATTTACAAATTTGGATATATGTGCGTTCCTTAGTGTGTTGAGAATTGTATATGTCCATAATGTAAGTGTATATAATTTTTTTTGGAGTGTTTTTCTTTTGAAAACTGGTTTCAATGTTTATCGTAAACGGCAGTATGTTGTAGCAGTAATTTCAATTTGCAGTTGTATATTAAATTTTTTTTGTAAACAAAGGTCGTGTTATTTAATTGTATATAAGTATGAAATTTTAGTTTTGTATCTATTTACATTACCTGTGATATAGTTGTGTAGTATACGTTCTGTGATTTCTAATTTTGCATATACAAATACTGAAGTAATGTATATGTTGAAAAAATATATAAATTTTTTAAGATGAAAACCCATAGGATACAATTATATACTTTTTTTGATGTAGTATTTGTATATTAGAAAGAAGATCAGTGTAAACATAAGTTTGTCATTATTTATTAATCTAATTGTATAAAAGTGTTGTATTAATTGTATATATGATTTCTGTGAATGATTTGAAATAAAATTTTGTTTGAAAATTCTACAGATAATGGCCTCATTGGCTATTTTGGTTATGCATTCTGAAAAATGGGACGATACAAATAGGTACATTGATTATGAGGGAATAGTTTTTAAGGAACAATCAACGTTTCTTGAGATAAATACATTTTTGGTATACATAACAAAAAAAAATATAAATAAAATATACATTTGTAATTGCGTTTCTTTTGTATATATATACAAACTTACTTTTTTTGTATATTAGTATGTGTACATGAATATGGTACTTAAACATGTCAATATATACAACTGTCTAAATGACTTTGTATATACTACAATAATATATAAACTTAAGATATACTTAACTTCAATAATTTGTATATAACTACTAAAATATACAAATTATAATCATATATGAAATTTTCCCATCTCTATAACTAAATACAATTACTTTTTGTATATGTATACAAAAACAAAAATAATATGGAGCCTTTAATATACAATTCACTACTACCCCCTATTAAAACTTAGTATATTATTCATTATACATAACTTAAAATATGTATAAACTAATCAAATCTACAGACACGTACAATAACTAAAGGAATATACAAATAAATAATGGAAGATATATACAAATAACTAAAACATGTGTGTACTAAACATGCAATATACTATATACAATTACGTGAATACAAAAATTACTTAAACAAATAATTTTTTGTATATTGACACCTAAGTAACAAAAATATTGTATCTAAAGTTGTGTTTTAAGCCACTACCTCATGATTGTGATGTTCTTCAGATCCGTCAATTTCAGATGCACTCTCCTCTGAATCACTGTTTACTACTTTCCTCTTTCTTCCTCCTTGTACAATTTTAATGCCTCTAGCTTTGGCATTGTTAAGAACTTTTTGAACTGCCGTAGGGTCATATTTTTTCTTTGATCTCAATTCTTCCATTGTTTGTTCATGTTGAACTTGTTTGGATTTTACCATAGACCCTACATCAACCCCAAAATCTTGAGTTAAACCCATTGAAAACGAGGGTAAATTGTCAACAAAATTGACATGCAATGGAATACCTCTGATAATCCTCAAAGATGAAGATGATTCATTCATTCTGATTTTGAAGAATTTGTAATCTAATAAGAACAATAGATTATTTCACCAAAAAAATATGAAAAAAAGTAAGAAACACAATACATATACAATTGTTGAATAAGGAAAAAAAATTGTACACGACTAAATTTTAGGATTACCTGTGAAAGTTGAATTCAATTTCGAGAGGGAGAAATTGAATTTTTGCCAATTTGAAATTCAAAATCGGATAGAAGCATTGATTATAGGAGAAAAAGGTGGAATATGAATAGGAGAGATAATATTGATTTGTATAAAATCATATACAAAATTAAAAAAAAGGTTTTTATACGATTGGTTTAGGAATAGGTGGTAGACCCCATTAATTATATAAAAAAAAAGAAACTATAATTATAGAAAGTAAATAAATTAAACTATACCCTTATTATATAATATACCCTTATTATATAATTACTTAGGGATGTTTGCCATCCCAGGTAATTTTCCCTAATAAATACTCTACTAAAATATCAAATGAGAATCCAAACTCAAGCATTGATTGGCTAGAAGAAGCTGACATGGCATCTCTAGATTACCATCTTATCCTTGCCCCAAAACCCAAATATCTTTGTAATCTGATTTTCCTTTACAAAAGCCCACATAACACAAGATCATTCCAGAACCCCCCACCCCCCACCCCACCCCCCCAAAAAAAAAATCCCCAACCACACCTTCTTAAGTAGAGTGTTGTAACAAAGAGTTAAGTGAAAAAATCATTTGACAAATAGGTGCAAAATGGCTCTACAAGCAGCATCTTTGCTTCCATCTGTATTTTCTCTACACAAAGAGGTAAAGTTGCAAACTTTTCAACTAACTAACTTTAATTACTGACCTGAAAATGATTATCTGAAGCTCAATTGTGGCTGGCAGGGTAAAACATCAAGTGCTAATCTCAAGGACAGTAGCTTCTTTGGAGTTGCATTATCTTCCAATCTGAAATCTAAATTTACTCCTGCTGCAGGAAACAAGGTATCATAAAAATACAATCTTTTATGTTTAAATCTTTGTATTTAGTAGGCGTTTCGACATGAATTTGATGATATTGGGGGGGTGGGGTGGGGGTGGAGTTTTTACTTTTGGGATAAATATGTTTTCCGGGGCCAGCTTTCGCGCACCTTGTTAAAATTGTTATGTCCAAACAGATCTTTAGGGTGCAAGTTGTTAAATAACCATCTACTTAATGAAAAAGTATATTATAGCACAAGAAGCTCAATTAGAGTATATCCTCTTCATGGAAAGTTAATTTTAGGAAGTCAAATTACTTACCAGAGTAAAGAAGCAAGAGGAGCCCAAGAAGCAGTATTTATTTCAAGCTGCAAAAACAGTGCAAATATTTAACAGTTCTAGATTCTTCTTCAGTTGGTGTAGAACATAAAATGGATGATCTTTTGGAGTTTGGTTACTCCATTTGAAGCAGAAACACATTTATGAGCTTTTTCTTGATTCGCGTCTTTTGTTGATTGACTGCTTGTTCATCAAATCATAAATAGAAACATCTCAGTTAAGCAAGAAAAAGAATATCGTCATGCGTTTATGGAGATGCAAATTGTGCGAATACTGACCTCTAAATGAATAAAGCCCATGTTTTTGACCGTTCTTGTTTCGTTGCATTTCTCTAACATTTCTTACTTGAAATGTACTGATTAGTTCCTTCATGGAGAATGAAATAAACTATATCATTTCGCTGTTTCATTCCTTTATTGAGAGTGAGGTAACATATCACATATCATGTAATAGGAATTGACAAGGAAATTAGCAATTGTACCTATTAGAGCACAAACAGCTGCTACGACTCCTGCAATCACCCAGTCTACCTCAGGACAGAAGAAAACCCTCAGGAAAGGCAATGTGATAATTACTGGAGCCTCCTCTGGTTTAGGACTAGCTACAGCAAAGGCTATAGGCGAATCAGGAGACTGGCACGTTATAATGGCCTGTAGGGACTTCCTCAAGGCTGAGAGAGCAGCAAAATCACTTGGCATTCCAAAGGAAAACTACACTGTCATGCATCTGGATCTCGCTTCACTTGAAAGTGTCCGCCAATTTGTAGATAATTTCCGACGTTCAGGGAGGCCACTTGATGCGCTAGTATGCAATGCTGCAGTGTACTTGCCAACTGCTAAAGAGCCAACTTTTACGGCTGATGGATTTGAGCTTAGTGTGGGCACCAACCATCTCGGACATTTCCTTCTTTCAAGGTTGCTGCTAGATGACCTCAAGCAATCAGATTACCCACAAAAGCGCCTTATAATTGTTGGCTCCATTACAGGTACTGGTCTGAAACTCAAAGCTTATGCTCTCATGTCCAGCAAACTCGTTTTCATTGAGCAACTTAATTTCAGGTCACCTAATGTAAGCTAGGAACAAATTATCAAAAGCTGTACTGCTAGAATTCTATACAGTAGCATGCAGATTTTCTTACTTATAAGTAATTTAGCACTAACATGTGTAGATATACACAAGACAGAGAATGGAGAAACTACACATCACGATACGTCAAATAAAATGCTGGACAGCATATGTTGGGGGAAAACACTGTTTTCTTCTTTGGGCTTCTGAAGTACATACTTTTGTAGCACTTGGCGCTATTTTAGACTTAAGTACGAATATTACCTTCTCAAAAAAAATAAAATGCTGGACATCATGTACAACTTCTCCTTGCGAATTACCATATTATTGAAGGAAACGCAAGATGATTGAAATCTAATACTATAATTTTTCTGAATCAGGAAACACAAATACTTTGGCTGGAAATGTGCCACCAAAGGCTAATCTTGGAGATCTACGAGGACTTTCAGGAGGGTTGAATAGTTTAAACTGCTCACCCATGATTGATGGAGGAGAATTTGATGGTGCCAAAGCCTACAAAGACAGCAAAGTCTGTAACATGCTTACCATGCAAGAGTTCCATAGGCGTTTCCACGAGGAGACTGGCATTGCCTTTGCTTCCCTCTATCCTGGCTGCATTGCTGAAACTGGTTTATTTAGGAATCACATTCCCTTGTTCAGGACTCTCTTCCCACCATTTCAAAAGTACATTACCAAAGGCTATGTATCTGAAGAAGAAGCAGGAAAAAGACTTGCACAGGTTAGTCAAAATTAGCAAACTTGGACACCTTTATCCTTTGCATTTTCACAGATTGAATCCATTAACGAGCACATGAAAAGTACCACTGAATCATCTGAGCTAAATTCACAGGTAGTACGTGATCCAAGTCTTTCAAAATCCGGTGTCTACTGGAGTTGGAACAGTACCTCCTCCTCTTTTGAGAACCAGCTGTCGAAAGAAGCCAGTGATGCAGAGAAGGCACGCAAGCTATGGGAGGTCAGTGAGAAGCTCGTTGGACTAGCTTAAATGGACTGGCAAGGGTGTGACTTGTTTTTCCATCCAAGACAGGAGTCGATGTATATATGAGATCACCAGAGTTCTTTATCAAAATACTTATGGTATTTGTTGTTGATTGATTTTACCAACATAGAATTTTCAGGTAGGTAGGCAACAAGTTCTTGTAATGATATGAACATCTCAATTCTCAAGACCGTGTGCATAACATTCTCTAGTTCTGTTCCAGCAACTCTTAAACTGGAGGGACCTGCAAAGAATTGATCAATTCAAAGAGTATGTGATCCATCATGCTATTTACCAAATTAAGATAGTATTTCAAAATATCCATTAAAAGCTAGATTTGCTACTTGTTACTCTTCAGATTTCATTTGCATATAACAAAAATATTGAATCATAGAGAGCTAAAATCTTTCAGAGTGTACTGATATAAGCAGCAAAAAGATACCAGTATATATGTTCAGGGTTAAGGCAAAATTTCACTGTGACAGTAAGCATGCATATAAAATAATCACTATAAATATAAATCATCCATAACATAACATGTTCACCATGTCTAAAATAAGCAGCAAAAAGAAAATGCCATTATATACTCACTGCAGTAAGCATATAGAACAGTAACAACCAGTTCTTCATGAGAATCCAATTTTTGTTCAAAGTTTTATCAAGGGTAAACATAAGCTGTTGGGAGTGCAATGAATTAGGTGATAAAAATCAACAAGTCGCTAAAAGTAAAGAACAACAACAGTAACCAAATGAAAGAAGAAGCTGGAAAAAGATAATCTTTTTAGGTTACCAGTTAACCTAGCACAGTTACTCATTTGCCAAAACCTGAACAAGGCAGCACTAACCTACCAGCAGCTGAAGTTTTGGCAAAGAGAAGTGCAAGATATGGAGTCCGCATCGGAGCTACCTTCCACATAATATGAATTGCAAATTATCTGATTTGTAAAACATCATGCAGCATCTCAGAAAGTCTTATACCAGAAAACAGTTATCAGCCCTCATTATGGTACAAGTTCAAGATGACTCGATTACTGTCTGGCACTGTTAAACCTTCTTAAATGTCAAGTAAAGCAAATTGCTGAACTATTTTCACATTGGAAAATGACAAAGATGCTAATCCATCCTATTCTGCTAGAATATGCGACCTGTACCAAACAAAATTTCTTTGTCACCCTACATGTCAAAGTTAACCAAAAAGCTTCTAATCTGAAGAGGAGATGTATAAGCAAAGAGAGATATCAGAACTATTTTATTACATTAAATTATGACGATTGGTTGTATGAAGAGAGAAATTGAGGAAGCTGCACACAGGCTATTTGAGCCAGATCGAAGAAAGAAGGGCTTCAGAAATCAGAGTTCAGAACCATTTGAACTTTGAAGGAGAGAAAAAGATAGATGGAGAGAGAATCTAACTTAGTCAGTCTGCCCAAGATTCACTCATTTAAGGTCCATTTTGCAGAAACTAAGACGGAGGAGAGACGTAACTGCAGGAGAGTTGAAGAAAAGAATAGTCATGAGCTGCGAATTACTCAGTCACAAGGAGTTACAAACTTTTGTATACTGTGAAAAAGGAAAAAGGGGGAAAAGACCAAGTTTTGACACAAAAATAAGAAAAAGGGAAAGAGGAGGATGGGGTGAGAGGTGAGAGAGGCCAAAAACCAACGGACAGTAAACCTTAACCGTCGAACTTACTCATGTTCAGTTTTCTTGAACCTTGCCACAAATGAAAATTGAGGTGTCATGAGTGGTCTTAGCTGCAACACCTGCAGCTTCCAGATTATTCAACACTAGTATCATCAGTACCCTTTTAAAGGACTAGCCTTAACAATCATGCATAGACTACCTTCACTGATAAAGCATAACATACGTCAATATAATATATCGTCTCACGAAGAACAGAGTTCAGTGCAGTGCAATAACTTCTGTTGCCTTATCTGTCAAATTTACAAAATTAGCCATTTGTCACCCTAATCCTTAAGGGCTGCAAGCTTTTAGATTATGTTGCTCTCTTCTTGACCAAAACCAAGTGATTTATAAGTTCCACCTAAGGCAAGTTTTAGCCCTTCCCCACTAAGTCCCCCAAGATAACAGCCATAACGGAAATCAACACGCAGAGACAAAACCACAACCTTAACTTAGGTAGCTGAGAATATACTACTAGGTAGCTGAGAATAAACTACTGCATTATAGTGCTTCAGCTGGAAACTATGCAACATTGACTCTTACCTGGGCAAGTTTTGAGCACTTGCTGAGGACTTACTCTAGTAAGCTGCAAATTCTGGAGTCATTTGCCTCCATTGGGTTGGATTAGTATGTTCAGAAAGAGTCTCGTCATACCAGCTGCCATACTTGTATCAAAGTGTTAAAAACAAAAATGACTGATTTTCGAGACTTAACGTTATTTCAATGGCACGTACAGATCAGAGGCCTACCCCACTCCAGTACTAAGGGTGCAGCTTAGGTCAACTAACACAAAATACACAAAATTACAGTTCGCTCAACAACTGCTAGTTGTTTTCTAAAACTATTGGCTGAAGTAAAGACTCAAGAAAAGTTGAAACCTTTCAGTTCTTAGATATCAGAGCTAATATCATCACCAATTGCAAAATGGTGTTGTATTTCCCTGATCAATTAAGAGATCATCTTTTGATCAGCTCAACCTAACTGTTCCATTGATATATACCCGTTGATTCTTAAATGTCTGGTTGCGAGGAAAAGGATCCTATTCATGATTGTCAGCACCTACTAAGTCCGAAAAACTGTCTTCATTGGTTGTCTCTTTGACAGTGCACGAAACATTCATAAAGTAACACGAAATAATTAATTGTATAATGTCGGATGCTGATTTAGCTAGCAATTAATTAATCCTATCAGTCTCTTAGACTTGGCTACCAAAGAAGAGAGAGGTCTAAAAGAGAGTAGTGGGAGATTTGAAGGTGGCTTCTTCTGATGCCAAGGTGCTACGTAAGTCAAATAAGGCTCTTTAACTAACCTTGTTGCATGCTTGTTATCCTCTTTGACAACCTTCCTGAAGAAATCATGTCATTGCAAGGTCCATGGACTTGTCAGTCACTACGTTGTGCTAATCAGGCATGGTGATAAGAGTTATCAAGCGTACCATACCTGCCAACAAAGCTTTCAGTTTGTCACAAATCTCCAACTGCGTGGAAGGCATAAATTCTGTAAAAATATTTAAACTGACAGAGATAGATAACTGAGTTATCTGCTGCATGATCTAGTTCTTGTTCGTGCAAAAGCAGAAGCAGCACCATTGCACCTGTGGCACTTTCCTATAGCTACATACAAAACCAATTCATAAAACGTTCAAGAAACATAGAAATCAGTTGATGAACTTGTGAATACAAAGTCAAACCATTAACCATGAACTGATACATAGCATGTGCAGAACTTCAAAAGTACTTCTTAGCAGACTAAAATGAGTTTGTGCATGCTTGACATTATCAGATGAGAATTTAAGGCCAAAGGAATATCAGAAGGGTATGAAAAGTGATTGGTAGAAGTAGAGATTATACAGGGTAATTAAATGGTAGGACTAAAAACAGAGATCCTTGTGTTTTGTCAAGAGATAAGCTCTCTCCGTCTCAGTTCTGTACCAATGCCAATATAATAGGCATGTCCACATCCACAAATAACTTCAAAATTCGCCATGAACTTCATCAACTCATATTTCACTAGTGAAGTGAAAAAAGTAACATACAGAAAAGGCATATGAGATTTTTGACAAAACATAGAAGGCATATGAAATAAAGTTATACTGTACGAAAATTGTGGAGGAAATACAGTAAATTCAATACAAGCACAAAAAATGCAGAAACTTCATCAGTTTCAGACTTGAAGCTTACATTTTGCAACATCAAAGCCATGACAATGTACCTCGTGCATTCTTTCACGAAAAGGAAAACAAGATCTAGAAGTGAATATATACTCCTAACACTTGAGAAAATGGGATTCAATAAAATTCTGGGGCAGAAGTAAATGAATATTAGAGAATTAGAGCATCGTGCATACTCATTTCTTCCATAGCATCTAGCTCTAGGATATTCTTCATCATACAAGGAGTTGGGTACTAGCTGATTTATCCACTCTTTTGAGGAGCCTACTGACTCATACCATTAGAAAAGAGACCAGCTCTTGATTGCTCTCTTTTTCCATTTTTGTCTTTTGTTTCTTTTATTGTCTTTGAAGTTACCCTGGAAATTACCTCGTACCAGAAAAAAGAAGAACTGCACAATGAATTTCAGTTGCCAAACAAGAATATTGATCGAAACTTTCATTAAAGGGAATCATAGCACTTGTCTCTGAAAATACAAGAAGAAACATAACCTTGAGAACAATATGAGAAATGGAAAATTGCAATTTTTCAAGCTCACAGAAGGTGACAAATACAAACAAGAATTAACCATTTGAAGTAAAATCCAAGTAAGGATGTCTTAACTACCAACTCCTGACCTATAAATCTCTCTAGATTATCAAGTACATACACTCATACACTACAGCAGATTAGTTGTGGTTATTTTCAGCCAAATTCTCCTCCTTCTTTAGTGTGGCTACCACCTTCTTCAATATGCTTTCAGTTGGTTCATGAGAGTTCTCTACGGCCTTTGATGTAGCTTGCCATTTTTCACCATGCTTTGGCTCTGCAGCAACACATCGCTTTAGCACATCGCTCCTCTGCTCTTCTGCTCCATGCTGCTGTTCAAATTTGAAATACAATGCCCAGAAATCACCAATATCTGGTGCAAGGGTCACTGCCCTGTTGAACCAATTTCTTGCTTTGTCTACTTTCCGCTCCTGCCAAAACAGCTTAGCCACAGCAGCAATAACATGAGGATCATGATCACACTTCTTTAAAGCGTCAGAGCTCTTGGTTTTTCTTTGAGGTCGAGGCGCCATCTCAATTGAAGCAGCCCATAGAATGCCACTGTTGGGGCACTCCTGCAATGCTTTAGCCATCATGACATCAGCTTCCCTTTTGTAGCCATGCCTAGCTTCAGCCCGCACAGCTGCAAGCCATAGCTCAGGGTTTTGAGGATTCCTCTTCCTGGCCATAGTAAGAACTGCTCGAGCTTTGCTTAGCCCATTCATTTTCTCCTCTAGAGACGCAAGGGATAGCCAAAGGGGTATACAATTGGGGCAATTCTTGATGCCAGATTCAAATGCATCCTTCGCCTTGTTAGAATTACCAAGTCTTTCTTCCAACTGTCCCAGCATCAACCAAAGTTTGAAAAATGAGGGGAAGCGCCTCAATGCTTCATCCAGTAATCTCCTCTCCTCATCCACATTTCCAAGTTCTCTCTCCACAATGACTGACTTCATCCAAACCCGTTCCAATCCTCCCCTTTCACGTGCCTTAGCAAGAAGCTTCCTTGCCCTCTCTGTCTCACAGTTCTCAAACTCGAGCTTGAAAGCAGCAAGCCATATCTCCTCAGAATCAGGAATTGCAGCAAATGCTTCCTCCAGAATTGCTCGAGCAGCAGGAACATCACCAGCAAGCCACTTCTCTTTGGCACCCATCAACCACAGAACCTCAGCCTTTGGAATGTAGGTAACTGCTTTTCGAAGCAGTGCATCAAGCGATTCCCTGGTGCCATGACTTTTCTCGAGCTGTGCAGCTTTAAGCCAGATACTTTTCTTAGTTCTAAATACAGTAAGAGCATGTGCATAAATGTATTTTGCTGTTTCAATAGAACCCCTTTTCTTGCACTCCTCAGCATCAGCAACCCAGGTCCTCTTTCTATCTTCTTCCTCAACACCAACCCCAACAGTGTTGTTTATTATAGCTTGGCAAGTCCCAAGAGAACCAGCTCTCTCACATCCTTCAGCCTCCTTCATCCAAGCCTCCCTGTCAATCTCCAAACCTTCTCTCTGCAAAGCCCTTATTGCCCTTTCAATAATTTTCCCAACTGAAGCAGTATTCCCATCAGCCTCTTCAAGCCTAGCTGCAGTGATCCAGATGGCAGGCTCTTTAGGCAGCTTTTCTCTAGCCTTGTTAAGTACCTTCTTAGCATTTTCATAAGTTTCCAACTTAGCAAGAGCAAGCCACAGCTCCACATGCAATGGACAGCATTCGACTGCCCTCTGAAGCAAAAGTCTAGCATCTTCTTCATTGGCCAGCTCCACAACAGCTTTCCACAACCTCACTGAATCAGGAATATGCTCTAGACCTTTCCTCAACACACGGCTCTTGTTTGCTGTATCATCCTCCAACTTTGAAGCCTGCATCCACAACTTGACTGAATTGGGATTTGCTTTAACACCTTGAGCAATCACTGCCTTAGCCTCAAGGGGGCTCGCCAAACGGCACGCCTCCAACCAAACATCCTCATTCTTAGGACATTCTTCACACCCTTTCTTTATCAACTGTCTTGCTACCTGCATCTTCCCTGCAACCTCCTCCAGTCTAGCAGCTGCTATCCAACCAGGAGGATGCTTTGGATTCGTCTGAGTAACCGACTTAAGCAACAGCCTGGCCTTCTTTATATCGGAAATCTCAGCATCGCTAGTAATCTTCATACTCTTCAAATCAGTCAAGTATCCCTTAGGATCCACGACGGTTTGCCCAGTAACAGAATCCAAAATCCTATCCAACCTCACTGACAACACAGTTCCTCTCCCTTCACCCACGGCAGTCAAATCAGCAACTGGCGTCTGTGAAGAAGGCGTCTCCATGCCACCAACCATCCTGCTCCTCGGATCCAATGCAGATACATGCTCTTTTTCCTGCCTAGCCTTCTCCAAAAGAGTATCAGGTACAGGAACAAAACTCTCAAACCTCTTCTTCTTGTTCCGTAACGAATAATCCCCTATTTCAGGTATACTGTCCCACTCATCACTTGACAATGTATACAATTTCCTCTTCAAATCAGCAAACTGTTCAGTAATCTTCGGATTCGAAGCTCGATACTTTTCAATTTCTTGCTTTAACCTAGCTTCTCTCCTATCTTTCCTCCTAGAATCCATCCTCTGATCAATAGATTCCCAAATCGCATCAGCTTCTTTATCATCTTCATCATACTCAGCAGACGCAAACAACCCCACATCATTTCCTTCAAATTCATCAAATTTCTGATTCTCATCATACCCCTTCTCCTCCGCATCATCCTCTTCATCTTCCTCTCCAGCACCCTTTCCACGTCCACGTCCAACTCCAGTCGCCGGTGCACCCCCAACAGCTGAACGATCAGGGAGGTCAGGAGCAGCACGAGCCGGACCAATATCAGAACGGGTCGTGAAACCGGTAGCACCACGACCCAACCCAGCAACATAATTCGGAGGAGGTCTCGTGTTAAGGAATTCAAGCCGGGCTTTCGGTGCGCCGGGAGCTTGCATACCTCCGAAAAGAGGAGCGTGTAGAGTTAGAGTGGAGTTAGGGGAAATCCCTAGATCGGATAACAGTGCTTCCGCATCGAGGAGACGCCGGCAGGATGAATAGAGTCGTTGTTGAGTGATTGGGATATGGAACTTTTGATGGATTTCTAGGGTTAGGGTTTGAAGAGAAGTTACAGAAGGATTAATTTCTAGGGTTAGGGTTTTGCGATTCGGAAGATTGATGAACACCATGACTGTTCGTTGTTGAGCAAAATCGTTGACAGCTGAAAAAAACAGAACAATTTCACCTTTTTTTTTTGGATCAGGCAAGTCGGTGCAAATTCATTTCTGTAGTGTACTAAAATATCATAACAGTGTTTTTAGGCTAACTACACAATATTTTTTATTTAGATATTTAAGTCTTAATTAATTAATTATAATTAAGTTAATTATGTAATAAGAGTATTTGATTCTCTTTTTTCAACTATATGTGTTTTTTTATCTTAATAAATTGTAAAAAATCAGATATTTTTAGTTTGAGTTTAGTTATAATTAAATTAAAGGAATTCGTATATAGTCACTCAAAAATAATTTAAATACGCTTTATAACTATAATTTGTTAATTACGATTTGTATCTACATGTTACAGGGAGGAGAGTGACGAGTGAGATTGAAAGAGGAAGGAGAGAGGCGAGCGAGAGAGGACAGAGAGTGTGAGAGAAGTGAATTGTATATTTATATCAATTAGAAAGTTGTATATATGTACCTGGTATACATATGTATTAGTATATCTAGCAAACGAGATTTGGAAGAGGGAGAAGAGAGGAGAGCGAGAGAGGGCAATAATTTGTATAATTCGCATCTTGTTTGAATTGTGTGTTTTGTACAATTGAGTAATACAAAGTCTGGAACAATACAAATATGATAAACTCAAAACAACGAATTGATACAAACATATACACATGAACTTTAAACAATTATACAAATTACATTTTATAATTATATTATATAAAGTCCAAAAACTATACGTTTATACAAATTTTAAAAAGTTATACAAAAATAAAAGACTGAGTGCATATAGTGATAAAATTGGAAAATTAAATACAAATCAAACGAATAATGGATAGTTGTGAATAATATAAATGTGGCTAATTATATAAACTCAAAGTCAACTACGTAATTAATGGTTAATGTTAATTGCGAATTGTAATTATAACAAATTTTAACTATAATGAGTCATTAAATAGTATAAATTTGCTTAATTGCGTATTTTAAAAAATAAATAAATGATAGTATATATTATGTGATTGACTTAACTATCTAATGGGTGAATGAAAATATATGCAAATATTTCTTTTTTGAAATAACAATTAAAAATTAACCAAAATATTAAGTGAAATTTCTCGATAAATTTAAAGGCTAACTATGTATTGCGTCGAGGTTTTACTGCTATGAGTTACAACAAGGTATATTTTAATGAAAAATGCTCCAATATGATATCGAATTTTGAGAAAAATATTAGTATATGTCTTTCGTTAAATGTTTAAATTATCTATGTCATTTTCATTTGATAAAAAACTCATTCATACCATTATTTGTTATTTGAAAACAGTTTCAATTTTGCAAAATTATTTCTCACACATGGTCGGTTACAATTCGATCACGTCACTAATTAAATTATATTTAATAAAAGAAATATTTAAATACTCTAACAAACTTCGAGAAAATATCCATCTATGTTATTAGTTAAATATAATGGCACAAATAAATCTTCTCTAAAACAAAAATAATAGATAGATTTTTTATTTTTTTGGGGTCAAAAAAGTTTGATTACTCATTTAATTTACTATTTTTTAGGGAAAATAGAGGTGTAATAAGATCTGGAAAAATGTCAAACCCCATTGGAAGTTCTGAAAACTTAGCACTTCAGCAGAGAACCAGAAAGAGCCAATGGCGACAATTTCATTCAAATTTGCTTCTCCTTCAAAGCCCTTAAACCCTTCGATCGCTCCCAAAAACCCTACCATTTTCAATCTACTACCCACTCCATCGAATCCCCAGCTCAAAAGAGCCTTTTTTATCAAATCTCCTTCAATTTCTCCTATCTTTATCAGGGTTCTAAAGCCCCAACAATGTCGTTCTTCTTCCACTCCAATCACTTCCCTTTTTACCGGCATAGTTGAAGAAATGGGTCAAATTAAACAACTGGGTTATGATAAACCCGACAGTTTCACCATGAAAATCCAAGCAGAACTCATTCTTGAAGATATCAATCTCGGCGACAGCATTTCCGTCAACGGAACTTGTTTAACAGTAGCTGAATTCGATACCCAGAAGTTGGAATTCAGTGTTGGGTTGGCGCCGGAGACACTAAGGAAGACTTCTTTGATCGAATTGGAACAAGGGTCTTTGGTGAATCTGGAGAGGGCTTTGAGGCCTAGTACTAGAATGGGGGGTCATTTTGTGCAGGGACATGTTGATGGGACTGGTGAGATTGTTGAGCTCAGAACTGAAGGGGATTCTTTGTGGGTGAAGGTGAAAACTGCTAAAGAGATTTTGAGGTACATTGTGCCAAAAGGATTCATTGCTGTGGATGGGACTAGTTTGACTGTTGTCGATGTGGTTGATGAAGAAGGCTGTTTTAACTTCATGTTGGTGGCGTACACGCAGCAGAATGTGGTGATTCCATTGAAGAAAGTGGGGCAGAAGGTCAATCTTGAGGTGGATATATTGGGAAAATATGTGGAGAGGCTTCTTAGTAGTGGCTTTGTGGATTCCATTAAATCTTCATGAAAAGGTTGTTTCTTTGAGCTTCATTTCATCTTTGTAACTTGAATTTTGTATCTTGAATTTCAGAGATGTTGCTTTCCCAATTTTCTCTAGGTGTATTTCGAGATAATGTTTCAAAGAAATAGAATAAACTATATCACTGTGACTCGGGCTTGTGTCAAAGCAAAAGTATGTGAATTTTACACTTGAATTTAGTAATATCAGTAGCACACAATCAATGTGGCAAAAACTTGAGCAACATTAATGAGGGCTTTTATGCTTGATTGTACTGATGTGTTAATCTTCATGGTTTCACATAGTGTAAACATTAATGAAAAGCGGACGCGAATATTTAGTTGCGTACAAGTCTTTTTAGTATCAAAGAGTTTTGAATTCTTGTTCAGGATTAAGGTTGCTCATGCTGATTTTGTTTGTTCTTTAGTTGGGTAATGCGAAGTGTTATTGGTTGCACTGCTAGCAGGCTGATTTAATTGATAATTTTTTGATTGAATGAGATTATGATTGCATTGCTAGCTGGTTTCAATCATCATTTGTCTCAATTAAGTTGTTTCCATCTAGCTACTTTCTCTTTATAGCAGTTCCACCTAACCGTAAACATGTGGTAGAATGAACTCTTACTCGTTGAATTGTGTCCAAATACTCTGAGCATTACAGAAAATTTGGAAAGAAAATTCCAAAGTTGTGTGACTTCTTGGTGTCAAACATGTCCAATACCTGTATAATTATTAGGCTAGTTACTGCTGCAAGAAGATAGAGTTGGTTACATATTAGCAGCTGAGCTTTCTGTAATTTTTACCATATTTGAAGCTTCACTTCTCTCCCTTTCCTTGCGGCTTTTGATTATTCTTTTTCTGTAAAAGGATTTGGCCCAATTGGGGGAAGACTAAGTCTTAAATGTATTCTCATGATACAATGAACAATAACAAAAAATGTGTTTGCTAATATATGGTTTTGAGAATTAGAGTTCTTATATCTTTGAATATCCATAATCTCCAGACTTCCCATCTTTCATATTATTGGGATGTTCATCTACAGTTTCTCTTATATAAATGGTTGAGCTGCTTGAATAGCTTGTTTTACCGCCATGGCTGTATGGCAATTCATGTTCCTACTAACGAGTTTTGCTTGTACACGTGTTACCTATTCTGGTACTCTTTGAAAAGCCCATTTCTGAATCTTCTATGTACTCCAAAACGTCTCCAAGCTCCTCAGTCCTCACTCCTCTTATTCGTGTAGTCTCAGTGGTGCGGTGTATTTCTTCTTGAAATTAGGAAATTGACAGATTAAAACTGGCTGCGGTTGGCTTCTTAATCACCGTACATATGAACTGGTTAGTTTGCTCTTTCTACTGTCTTATTTCTTTCTTTTACTTTTAGTTCTTGGTTATTTATTCGAAATAAGGGTCATTTGTATTTGAAGTTGCTGTTTGCCTTCTCTCCTATTTATCCAAAAGTTCCATTTTGCCAATAGTTTAGTTCTGTTCTCCCAGCTTTTTGGGGAATTATGATTGAGATGTTCAGCTATATCTCCATAATTACTCAGCAACAAGTGTCAGATGGCGTAAACAGTGGTGTTATTACATCGCGAGATGTTCGCGTTGGTGAAGAAGCAGCGAAAATCACTCGAGAAGTAAACCAATTATGACTAGATGAACCATTTCCATGTTGATAGTTATGCTGTTGAAATAGTGATTCTCTACATCTTCCCATGTATAACTAAATAGGAATAAGATTACCAGTTGGAGCATCATCTTTGAGCCTATACCAAATTATATTTTATTTTTTAAAAGCAATCATGTAATTAATACTTATTAGAATTATTTTAGCACGATTTAGTACTTTTAAATTATGATCATGTTCATTATGCTTATCAATTTGTAATATTTATAAATTTGTAATATTTATTTTATACGATTTCATTATTATTTTTAATGAATATTTTAGTGTCAGCATCATATCTCATATTTTTTGTGATTTTCTTAAGAAGGCCTTAGGCATTTGTATTTTGATTGGACTAAATAAATATTTAAAACACAAGTTAATTATATGTTTGTATGAATAATTCTCGGAAAAATACAAAATCCCGAAAAAATTCGAGATTCGTTTATTTGGTTTGATTTAAAAATTCAGGAAGTACTGCTTGTGGAACCTCAATTTCCATAGGCTTATTAGCTAATTGACAATTTCAAAATTTGACACAAATAATTTGATTTGGTATTAAAAAAATCTGAACCAATCCAAAAAATCCGAAAAACAAAAGTCTAGTGAGTTTTGTATGGTTTATAATTTTAAAAAATTGATATAAATAATTTGATTTGATATTTGAAAAATTCGAAATAATCCGATCATATAAGCCTCTAGTTACAAGTCTGAGATTCATTTGGCTGGCTAGTGTTGAGGAGTGGTGGCATCAGGTCATTGATGGTTCCCCAACTTAATATGGAGGACCTCATAATGTTTTTTGAGAAAAATTGGCGTGAGTATATGTGATGGTTCCCAACTCATTACGGAGGTCCTCATAAATTTTTTTGAGAAAAAATATTTGGGCGCTCCAGACGCTACATTCGTGCGCTAATACACACGAAAAAATGAGAAAGCTGCGTGATTCCTAAATAGGGCCCGTAAATGCGGAAAATAGGGCTGAACAAAATGGTGTGAGTATACGTGATAGTTTCACAACTCAATAGGGAGGTCCTCATAAAGTTTTTTTTAGAAAATATTTAGGTGCTCCAGGGCACCAAATCCATCGGCTAGTACACACAAAAGTTGAAGAATTTACGCAATTTTTAAAAAGTGCATGCAAAAAGGAAATGACGTGAAAAAAATGGTGTGAGCATACGTGATGGTCCCCAACTCAATACAAAGGTCGTCATAAAGTTTTTAAGAAAAACAATTGGGTGCTCCAGACACTAGATTCGTGGGCAATTGGGCATTAACACACGAAAAATTGAGAAATTTGTATGATTCCTAAAAAGGGCCTGTAAATGCAAAAATGGACGTGAAAAAATGGTGTAAATGTACATGATGATTTCCAACTCAATACAGAGGTCTTCATAATGTTTTTTGAGGAAAAAAAATTTGGGTGCTTTGGGGAGCCACATCCATGACCATTAACACACGAAAAATTGAGAAATTTGCGCGAAAATGAGCGTAAAAAAATATTTTTATATACATACTCTTTTTGATTGATTTATGCAAATATAAATATTTTTTTAATATTAGAAATTGATTTTATATTTTTTAACTGTACATATGCTAATCAAATATTAGCATTTTATATTATTCAATATATTTCACATTTTATCAGCATATATTATTATTTTGTAAATAATATATTAATAATTTATAACAAGTTTAATATTCAATAGTTAATAACTCATGTATTGTAATCTCTATGTAACTAAATAATATCTACATAACTAATATCCACATATCTAATACCCGCATAATTAAATCCAACATAACTAAACTTGCATAACTAAACCCTGCGTAACTAATACCTACCTAACTAAACTCTGCATAGTTAATACCTACATAACTAAACCCTACATAACTAATACCTGCATAATTAAACTCTGCATAACTCTAACCAGTAACTAAACAACCCCTAAGGGAATTTATAATGGTAAAACCAATGCAATCAAAAACTACTCTCTCTATCCAACAATACTTGTCCATTATTAATTTTGCACTCTTAAGAAACTATAAATAGTATGAGAATTTACTATATCACCCTTTGAAAATAATACATATGTCTTGAAAAACATAACAAGGGAATAAAAATAATTAATGCAACTAAATTAGGAACTAAGTGTAAAATTATCCATTAATTTTATAAAGTAGACAGGTATAGTGAAACATCCCAAAATAATATAGTGGACAACTATGGTTAGATAGAGAGAGTAATTACTTGACATTTTATACTACTTAACACCTAATAGTATACACCAAATATAATTCATCTATTGTATATCTTCAAGGTATACAACAATGTGAATTAAATATCTCAATATACGCATCACAAAACTAGAGGTATGTATACGATACAATTATGTACACACCCAAAGGGCCAAAAAATGCATACACGTATATCTATAGATAGGATTTTATAACAATGACTACGCCTTAATTTCAAATGATACAATGAAAAAACATTAATAGCTAAATAACAATGCAAAAAATTGAGGTATTATAAGTGAATGTTCATTTCTATTTCCACTGAGCTTATGCCGCGTGAATTAGGTAATTTGCGGTGTTGCTTCAAATGACTTATGTTACTATAAGCCAAATTCTCGAAAAGGGTTATAAAAAAATGAACAAAGAAATCAAAATTTATGTCGAGTTGAACAAAATACTTTTGAACGTATTATTTATTAACCAAATAAATTTTTATCTATTTAAATTTAATTTAACCAACTCATTTTACAAACCCAATGTAATCAATCCTCACTATGCTACTATAGTTTTTTTTCTAAATATATTATATATATTATTTTAATGAATCTAATGATAGATATTTTTAACTTAAAAATAAATTCAGCAGAGCTACAAGTGGACAGAAAAAAGAGACTTTTTCCACAGTGCGACCGCTCTGTTCGTTAGTAACATGCATTTTTCATTTGCATAATACAAATAGAACCACATTTTCACTGGGGACCTTTTCAAACACTTTGCAACAAATATGGAGAATTTCGAACAAACCTACGCCGACGGTACGGAAGAGATCCCGTCGACGGCAAGTCCTTTCGACGATCACAACTACGATGGTTTCGACCATTCCCAGCGTTATGAGTTCGATGTTACGTCCGCCGATGACGGCGGCGATGTTCCTCCCCCGATGCCGTCGGATATAGATGAGTTTTCTGCAGGTGAACAGCAGCATTACTATCATGATAACATGCAGTCGCCGGAGAATAGTGGATTTGCTCCATCTCCTAATCGCGAGTATCAGGGTTCACCTTTTCATGAGACAATGGAGGGTAATCAAGGATCTGGTGTGCAATCTAAGCCATATGATCTCGGAGCTGATACGGATGGCCTTTTTTCATCCGGTACTGATGGACCGTTGCTTCCTGATCCTACCGAGATGCGTGAGGAAGGTGCTGCTTTTCGAGAATGGCGTCGGTAAGTTTTACAATGTGTATGATTAATTGTATTTCTTTTGGCTTCACTTATGCTGAATTGTGTTTGAGCTTTTCCCAATTTTGGTTTTTAACCATTTTTTTTTTCGATTTGTGCTCGACGTTAATTGCCTTAATATGCCTTTTGTTGAGTCCTTGTATGTATGGCAAATATATGACCTTAGCTCTCAGTAGAATTAACGAATCAAGAGTCAAATGTACTCATACTTTATGTTATAATGCACGGAAAGTGGCGGATCCAGTATTTGAGTTGTCAAGGACTTGGAGGGTATGTATATTGGGAAGAGTTTAATTAACTTCTTTAAAATGATGATGTAAAAGGTAATTATAGGTAAGTCTATTTAATAGGAGTAACATTGATTGTTATCCTGGAAAAAATGGTAAACAACCTGATATAACAGGTTAAATTACATTGCTGGAGTAAAAATTTTCATTACACTGTAAGTGTAAGTGATTAAAATCCTTTGAATAAATGTATTTAGAACAAAGGGTTAGCCACTCCTTTGCTTCTGATTTTCCTAGAAGGTGCTATCAAGTTGTTAGAGATCCAACATTCTAAGTGACGTAAAAGCACGAAATCCCCTTCTCATTAGCTGCACTTACTCTGGAATATCCTAACATGTAGAATGTGGATAATACAACTTCACCTTCCCTTACTGTTGATATGTGCATTACACAAAAAAATGGTGGACACTGTATTTTATTCTGGTACAATATAGTGAGCATGCATCTATTATTAGTTTAGGAGCTATATCATCCTTGAAGATGTGTCACGATGAGGATTTATTTGATTTTATGAGTTCAGAGGAACTAGACTAGGTAATTGATGCTACTCACAGTGCAATAGATGTCAATCAATAGTTAAGCTTGTTCTCCATCTTCATGGATTTAAATGCTTCTTTTTTTTTCATTCACGAGTCACATCCGTTCAAAATCTCAAACACTAGAGCAATGGTATGCTGATTTATACTAAAGATAAAAACTTGAAATGATAATTGTGTTATTTTATTGGATATAAGAGAAAAATTACACTGGCAATTATTTGACTTTTGTCATTTCGAAGTTTAGACTGCAGAATGTGCTGTTTCGTGAATAAAACAGCACATCTTAGATTCAAGTAGTGGTGTTTTACTGATAAATTAGAAAAGAGGCATCAAGAGTAATTTGATTTGTGCCAACTCCTTTCAGTTCAGAGGTAAAAACACAGAATCATTCTGAGACTTGCTGGATGGTATCTGCAATGATTACCATAATTGAGTTTCTACACTGCACGATACAAAAAAAATAAAAAAGTAACAACAGCTTTAAAACTTGCCGTTAAAAATTTCCAAGATTTCAAGTAGAGCTGATATCTTACTAGACCAAACTAATGTCATACTACTAATTTGTAGCTAGAGTTTTGCATGTCTCTGGTGCATCTTGGATCAGTCATTGCATGAAAGAAGCCAGTCATTGCAATAAGACTTCTAACAGTTCATGAAAGTGATGTTGGTCTAGTAGAGCAGAAGACTTAACTTTATCATGTATGATCTTCTGAGAAATTTAAATATTTATCTCCCTGTGTTCAGCTCTGATTTTCTCATTGTTCCTGTTTTCTTCTTTGGTGATTCAGCGTGTGAACAACAGTCTGCTTTCTTGGTTAGTGTCTTATTAATGTTGTCAATGATTGTGATTGGGGGAGGGGAGGGAGGGGGCAGATGACAACAGTCTGCTTGCTTGGTTAATGCTATTGTTGTCGTCAATGATTGTGATTGAATTGTTCTGTTAATAAATGTCCTTTCTAGGATAATATGTACATATTTTGAACACAATCCATAGAACTGTAGTGAATTAACCTCTCTTTTTTCCCGGTGAGATTTTCAACAGGCTATGAATGAAAATATTCATTTTCTACAGAAAACAAAGATGTTTAACTTACTTCTACAGCTAGCACACCACATGATGTCAATTGGTCAAAATTTTTGCAGTTACTTATACAGTTATGGATATTTAGCGAGGAACTGCATTTGGGACCTCAAGGAAGTTCAGATCAATTCCAGTTTCTTATAAAGTTTATAAACATATTACACTATTTTACTTGATATATCATCAGATGCATATTCATGCCCAATGCTCTAACATGCATATAGTGCTTGCGAAGATCGAGCATGTTTGCTATCTAATAGTCTCTCCTGTCTATTTTCTGCAGCCAAAATGCCATTTATCTTGAGGAGAAGGAGAAGAAGGAAAAGGAAATGAGGAATCAGATTATTGCTGAAGCTGAGGAGTATATACGGGCATTTTATGAAAAACGGACGCTCAATTGTGAATCGACAAAAGCTAATAACCGAGAAAGGGAGAAAGTAACTGCTTGCACTCAAACCTCTTTTATGTGAAAATAGTAATTGATAGGATATGACCATCCATGTGCTTTTGTGCAGTTATACCTGGCCAACCAAGAGAAATTTCACAAAGAAGCTCACAAACAATACTTTAAAGCAATTGCAGAGATTATACCTCGTGAGGTCCCTAATATTGAGAAGAGGCGAGGCAAGAAGGAGGAGGAGAAGAAGCCTTCAGTTTCAGTTATCCAGGGCCCAAAGCCTGGGAAACCCACTGACCTGTCTAGAATGCGCCAACTTTTTCTCAAGCTGAAGCAGAACCCTCCACCACATATGCTACCTCCTCCTGAGAAAGATAAGGATGGAAAGGAAGGGAAGGATGCCAAGGACGGAAAGGAAGGCAAGGATGTGAAGGACGGAAAGGACACCAAGGAAACGAAGGAAGGAAAGGATGCCAAAAATGAAAAGATTTCCACACCAAAGGAGGCTAAGGATGGCAAAAATGAGAAAATCGCAACACCAAAGGCGTCTAAGGATGCCAAAAATGATAAAAGTCCCAAAGGAAAAGCAGCTAATGATGCCAAGAATGAGGAAAATGCCGTACAACAAGGATCTCCAGCTGCTGCTATTGACAAGGATATTTCATCAGTCAAGGATGCAGATGCTGCGCAACAAGGATCTCCTGCTGCTGGCAGAGTTGGTACTCCAAAAGAATCAAAGGTGGATACACCAACTACAGTCTCAGACGGACAAGTTGCAGAAAGTGATTCTACCTCAACTGCATAAGTTAGTTCCTATAATGCATTTTCTCTTCTAGCCTAATTAGTTCTTATTACATATTTCTAGAGTCGTCATCATTTATTCATTCTTTTTACCTTGTTGCTCTCTTTCTAGTTACAAATAAGAGCGACTGGACTTTTCCTGATGTGTTTAGGCTTCTTTTACTTAGTCACACGATGAATTTGTTGTTTCCTTTTTCATTATACACTTGAAAGCAGCTATTATAGCAGGAATTTCAGCTTGCTATCCGTGTGCTTCGAAGCTTTTTTTTTTTTATGATGTGCATAAATTCTTGGCGTAGGTCTGTAGTAATTGATATATTTGAATTATAAAATAACAGAGAAAAGGAAAAATAGACACTGCGAAATTGCTTTGGGCTGTAATTTTGTTGTTTGAAGTGTATGCAAAGCTGTTTCTCCTTTGATAATTTTATTCAAATATAAGGCCAAAGAGATTATGGTTAGATAAACTAGTATAGATTATAGATACTAGGTGAGCCTAACACATAAGGTCAGTGTTACATTCATTTTTGTTCAGCCACTTGATCGTAAGGCGAGAGATGACGTTCAACCTGTAACATATTTTCATTAAAGATGTTCAACTGACCGCTATATCCCTAATTTCGGATTCCCCACCACCCCTCTCTCTATATGTTCTCTTTTCACCCATTGTCACGAGTAACTTTTATAGATTTAAAGTTTTAGAATTTTCACAATATCAAATCACCTAAAAGATAACTATAAGTAGTCGTTTATAAGAGATTGAGATTAGGAACTGAAAATAAAGTTATTGTCACAAGGACCAAAGGGTTGAATGTTTGTATCCCAAATTTGTCCATCTCTACATAAATGTCAAAGACAAATCTTGAGAATCTTAACTAATGGGCGCCTCTATGTTCACGACTGTGAATTCTTCTTTATCTTAGAAGGATTTGGGCACATGCTCATTCACATGCATAAGAATCTGTGTCAATTGAATCCAAATTTCCTTAGTTTCACTATATTAAAAATTCAAAATTTTCATTATTATTTATCAATTTTAACATATCAGGAAGAAGACCATTCCTTTTTTTCTATTTTCTCAAGTCTAAAGATTATACACTAATTAATTAATAATGTGTATCATAGCACAATATATACATTATTTGTTATTTCATAAAAGTGTATAAAATCGTGAACAAGTAAAAATAAATGAAGTTAACTAGGAGTAGATTAACTGGTTAAATTAGTTATTGGGACCAGTTTCACGTGTGGACAGACATTATCATTCTTGTCAACCTTCCAAACTAAATTCTTTACTGATTGCATGTGATAGATAGAGGTGTCTTAGTTCCACAACATATTTATGCATTCATAGCTACTGGCCACCCAATTACTTAGTCCCAATCTTGAAATTCACTAAGGTCATAATTTTCCATTTTATTTTATTTTTGTTTTTATCTGAAATTTGTATTGGAGTCCGACTATTTTAAATTCACCCTGTGTTGGCTCCCATTCGAAAGAAAACGAGCATCAAGAAAAACGTATTTTCTTAAAAATAGTGACCACCCATCGTAAGAAAATAGATCTATGTATAAAAATGTCCTTAAATTTTGTGGTTAAACCTCTTATGTGAAAATTTAATATTAAAAAACTATCAAAAATTAATAAATATTATAATTTGTAAATTGAAAGTGACAAGATATTAAATTGTAAGAAATAGAACCAAACTACCCATAGGACAGTAAGGTCCCCACATCATTCATTCTTGTTTCAACATTACATTACATGTGAATTCATTAGGTCCTTTCTATGTTAAAACACACACAAAGGACCCCCCCTCCCTCCAAAAAAAAACAAACTAAACTTAGCCTTACAAACAACCAAAAATCATTACACCCAAAAAAGAAAGAAGAAAACACAAGGCAAAGACCTCACTCTCCTTTGGAAAGGTCTACTACTGTACGTTTGATCATAAGTTTTGAAAATTTATATTCAAATATCCATTTAAGTTCTTAAGACCTCACAAACTTCAAATTTATTCAAAAAAAAAATTATGCATATTCAAACATAACTTTAAATTTTAAAAACTCAATTTTCATAATTTTAACTTTAAAATTTATGATCGAAAACTAAAATACCTCTAATGTTCACAGAGTGTGGATTCTCCTTTATTTTTGGAGGATTTGAGCACATGCATAAGAGTGTGTCAGTTGAATCCCATTATGAAGTTACAAGTGTTTAATTTTAGTTTAGTTATTGGGACCGCTTCCACCTCTGGACAAATATTATTATTTGTGAGTTTTTTAATTCTAACATTTTGCTTAGCAAATTTAAGATTATAAGATATAAAAATTACCATTATTATAAATTTTAGATGCTTATATTCAAAAACCTATCTTTATATTTAAATATTGTGTTTAAGAAAATTAAAATATTTAAATTGAGATGAAGAGGTGTATTTGTTTAAGATTTTATGCATTCATGCCAACTGGTCACCCAATTGATTTGCCCCAATCTTGAAATTAGATCCCACCACATTCTCCCAATAGTAAGGTCATAATCTTTCTTTGTCTTCCATTTTATCTTAAAACGTCTATCGAAAATGACTTTTCTTAAAAATGACCGCAACGCATGTGTAGAGGCTTTGAGCTTTTGGTGGGGATGTTAAGTTCTCACATTGATTGAGACAAACTTATTCTCTTTTATATTGTTTTGGATAATTCTTATTTTTAAGTTTTAAGTTAGAACTAAATTTCAAAATTCATTTTTTATCATGATAACATAGTCATACTTATCTCAATTCTTCGTTTGCCCCATATTGGTCCTCAATCCTCATAATATATTATTTTCGTATTTCAGACATCTAGTCCTAAACATACAAAGGGGTGTGAGTGAGTTATTTGATATTGAATAATTTTCGTCAAACGATCTAACTTCTAACTTTTAGAATTAAGTTGGACTCAAAAATCCATTCTTATCTTTTAAAGGAAATAATATTAACAAGGATAGGATTTGCATTAATTTGATTCTTAAGAGACAAGATGAAAATTTGTCTGATATATATAGTGACCGTTGATGATGATTTTTTATCATATTTTTCATGTTGCTATCTTATTAGTACATTATTGAACAGTGACAGAGATATTTAATACTTAAGAAACAGAACAAACTATACAAAATGGCAGAAAGGTTCCCCACATACTTCATTCATGTTTCAACATTACATTACATGTGCATTCATTTGGTCCTCTATATATCCTCAGTTAAAACACACACACACACACAAAGGACCTCCACAAGGTAATTCTTCCTATCAGTCCTAGTTTTAGTTGACAGAGTTATCTGGTACCTATTGACGATACGAGGTGGTGCCTATTGATGGTAGGAGGTGACAGATATTCTGTGAAATTAGTCGAGGTGCACGAAAGCTGACTCAGACACCACGGTCATTAAAAAAATCAAACTTACTACACACAAAAGAAGAGAAAAAAAACACAAGGCAAAGAGCTCACTCTCCTTTGGAGAAGGCTACTATTGACAACCTTGTTAACTATAACTAACCACACAAGAACAAAAGTTAACAACCAAGAAAGAGCCTTGGATACCATGCTTATATCGATCCAAACGGCTACTTTTCCTTGGCGAAAAATAAGGATTGTGCCCATGCTAGTTAGAAGGGCCATCGATAGATTAGAAGTTAAGCCGCGACGTGTAAGTAGCTTTAGGTGACCAATTGCCTGGAATAACATCTCTTGCTGAAAGGGCTCTTCCTGTTGAGAGTGTTGTTAACTTCACTGAAAATGGTCCTTGCAATGGCCCTCCAATTATGGCCCAATTTGCTCCCCATAAATGTGACATCTCTATCCATTGATTCGACCTTCCCTGAAACATTTAGCAATTGTTAAGAATCTCTACAATAATTCTTTGTTTGTCAGATACTTCTGGTGTTTGGCAAGTAAGCAAGAAGATATCGTCTGAGTAACATATATGAAATCTAGAAAAACTCTATAGGGGTGGGGTAGGATGGTCCTGGAGGGCGTTGGGATGGGGGAGGAGACAATGACCTAGAAATGCTATTTATGGAACTAGATTTTCAACTCCCACCGGAAAAGTTATTCTTGATTTTTAAAGAACTTGTTTTTCCATGTTGTCCAAAACGTTTTGACCAACCAAACATGAAAAAGATTCCGTATCAAACACACCCTCAATTAAAAAAATGAGGAAAAAAGGACACTTTTTTGCATTGTACTTCTTTAAGGCAACTTTTTGCACTATTTAACAACAGTGATAAAAAGGAAAAAGCATGTAACAAAAGTGATATAAAGTGCTATAAAGTGCATAATATTACTTTGGACAAACAAGCCAAGATGGAGATAAACTTTTAATACTGAAAAAAGAAGAAGATACTCAATATATTCTTTGGTAAAACAATGGTGTGATTGTGGCAGAGAGAGAGAGTATCAAAGTAGGCCAAATGAATCTTTCATAATGTCAAACAAAGATTTAGCTTTTGTCTGTTGGCACCATGTGATTCTTAAAGCTTCCAAGATATTCGGATTTGTTTTAATAATACTCTAAGTAGTTTTCATTTCTTGTAAATTGTAAAGACTCTTCTAAAACAGAGCTTTTTAATCTTAAAAAATCATTTTTTTGATAATAGTGAAAGTGTAGAGTGACCATATTTTCTAATCCTTTTTAATAGGAAAATACTTGAAAGCTTCTTTTGACTAAAAGTGCAATATTCACAAAAATAATTATGAATCTAACAAGCTTTCATTTTTCAGTTTGACTGTTCAAATAAAAAGTTTAGTTGTATACTGTGTTGCTTAGAATCTTTAAAATATTACTCCGTGCGTCTGTGTCAGATCCTCCAAAAGTTATGCATTGCTTAAGAATTTTGACAACGGTAGAAACGATATCTTTTGAAGGATTCAAACAACGTGTCGGAGATATCACATTAATCTTGACATGACGGTGTAAAAAATGATAAATAAATAAAAGGTTAGTAATTAAAGATATTTGTACCTCTCTGATATGCATGGATCCAACATCACCATCTCCATCTTCAAATTCAACAAGAAGAGAGAGCCAGTAAGGTGTTGAGCCTTCGTTTACATGGAAGGCTATATTCTTTCCAGGGTACTTACATAGAGTTCTACAAATTAAACCACAAAATTGTATTATGAGTATAATCTAATAGTCAATAACGTAATTGAGAATCATCGATTCAATAAAAAGAAATATTAAACCATCTTTCTGTTTGTTCGATTTTAATGAACAAAGTTATCTAATATTAAATTACCTTTTCATATGTTCAAGTTATAATGAATAAAATTATCGAATATTTGTACGAATAAGAAATAATAAATTTTTATTAAATTAATTAAAGTGCAAACAAACTAGTTGAACATCACAAAAATAGAGAAATAAATATGGTAAGAGGAAAAGTGGGGTCAGCAGTCAGCAGTCAGACTTAAATTCATGCAAACCAAGAAAAGAGCAGTGAAGTTTTTGACCAAAAAGGATAAAAATAAGTAGAAACAATACACCAGAAAACAGAAAATAATTCACTTTTTCATGTGTAGAACTGTGAATATGGGCAAATTATTAAAAGAATTTTTCATCATACTAAAATGTATAGTCATCAAATAACAAAAAAATTGACAGAAAAAACCCCAACATTGTCACTGAACAGAGGGTGTCATTGTCAACAAAAATAGCACACTGCCATGTCAAAAACTTTATGACATACTCCCTCAGTCCCAAAATAGTTATCACAAATCATTTTTCGATAGTCAAATTACAAAAATACTCCATCTCATAATTAAGCTTATTTAGCTTGACTCAATAAAAATAAAGCGAAATATGACAAGTATTTTAAAATACGAGTAATAAAACACCCCAACATTGTCACTGAACAGAGGGTGTCATTGTCAACAAAAATAGCACACTGCCATGTCAAAAACTTTATGACATACTCCCTCAGTCCCAAAATAGTTATCACAAATCATTTTTCGATAGTCAAATTACAAAAATACTCCATCTCATAATTAAGCTTATTTAGCTTGACTCAATAAAAATAAAGCGAAATATGACAAGTATTTTAAAATACGAGTAATAAAACACAAACCAACAAACACTGATGGACAAAATAGAAGAAAAAAAAAGACCGTTATAACAACAATAAAAAACGACAAAAGAAATTTCTTCAGTTCAATGACTCACCGGCGGTAGAGGATGGAGATTACACCCCGGTCTCGGAGGCTTCCGCCGTAACCTGTAACAGCCATATGGCCAAAGGCGGCGCCACTAAGATCGAAGTGAACTCTTCCGCCGGAGCAGTACCCACCGGGACATTCATCGGTAATAATCACCGTCGCCGCTCTTCTGGAACAAACGGAACGGTCTAAACACTTCACTTTATAGCAAGCCCCACATCCTTCACCATTTTTGAACAAAATTGGACTTACTGCCCCTACTCTGGCCCTGAACGGTTTCACATCCACCATTGACCCATACCCACATGCCCCACCTGAATATAAATCCCACCATTTAAAACAAACAAAATCAGCTTTACATTATCTAAAACAAAAACCCAACAATTTTAAATAGCTCAGTTGATAGAGCGCAGGACCTACATTTTATCACATCTAAACAATCAATTTAACCCTAAAATTGGGAATTTACGTACCAGTACTGCCGTCGCCTTCTGGGCTACCATACCACGTGGCAGTAGCAGGGTACCAATGTGTGTCGACAACACGACGGAGAGGGCCGGCGGAAGCCATGAACGGCCAAAAGAACACAATTACAGCTACTACAGAGTAAAGCTTAGTGAAACTGAAATTTGGGGAGTGGGTTTCCATAATGTAAAGTAAAATGTGGGTCACTAGTAGAATTATAAAAACTAGAAGAAGTATAAATCCTCAGTTTCCGGCTAGCGGAGAAACCGAGGGAGTGCTGTGTGTAAACAGAAGAAAAAAAAAACAGAGCAAAGAAACAGGGGAAGAGGGAGGTGTGTCTGCCGACAGTGTGTTGTTTTTGGCTGTGGGTATAGTGTGAGCACTTTTGGGGGGAGTTGGATTTTTATAAAGAGGGAAAATGCTAAAAAAAAAGGTTAATGTAACTTTTTGGGTGTGTTTGGTAGGAAGCTAAAGATTTCACGTAGTATAGAAAAAATATTTTTATATCAAATGTAAATTTTTTTCATGCGTGATTAAATTTAATTGAGTCTGAATGCAAATATTAATTATTTAACTTTTGTGAAATATATTATACAGAAGGGTAAGTTGGTTATATACTTGTATGTGCCTTTTTTCTTTGATTTTTTTTTGTATGTTTGTCTCCTAACTATTACTAGATTAAATCCATCGGACAAGAAGCTAGATTTTGCACTGTTATTGAGTCGTTAAACTTATCCACCAAGACATTCATGGAATTTATGTAGATTAGGTTGGGGAATTTATCAAAGTTAAGTAAGGAGATAAACTCTTTTACCGCTATTAAGGGAGAGCAAGAAAGAAAATCAACATGAAAAACTTAATTTTCCTACTTTTATTGACTTGTTTCAATAGAAAAGAACATTGAAATTGAATACATAGACAGTTCTTTAATTTCATCCATACATTATATTTAAACACTCAAATTATGATTTCTAATTGAATATCTAAACTTTTGATAAATATCTACATTAAATATGTTTTGCTCTTATTTTGGAAAACTTTCATATTCGCAAGAATTCATTATATTGACAAATTAATCAAATTAATATATTTTTTCTAATTATCAATTGAAACATTCCTAAGATTTTATGATTTTAATTCTACTCATCAATATCAATTAGAATAATTTGTGTATTTGAATGGAGTAAAATTTATGGACTCAGTTTAAGGGATCTTATATTATTTATTGCTAAAAGTATTTCACACCAACCAGTCAAGCACACCCTTTATGTCCATGTGACTCATTTGTTATTTTATTAACGATAGTGCCACTACTTTATTTAGAGTGGCCCACCGACGGTTAAGGCGTTAATTCAGAAAGTTCTTCTCGTCTTTTGAGAATCAACTGTCAGTGCACAAGGGTATAATGGTCATTTCGTAAAAGGAAAAAAAAGAAGAATAGATGATTCTGCCGTTACTATTGTTTGTTATATTGGGTTTTGGGAAAATTTGGGTCTTTGTTCTCAAATATATATATATGTGGACTTGTAGTTTGGTGTGAAGGAGTTTGGCAGCTTTTGCTGACTAGAATTTTACCATTGAGTTAATAATTTTTATTGAATTTAAAATAAATGTGATGGATTTATTATTATTATTAATTTATTAATAAGAAAAGATTGAACCACATCAAGATCTAAGTTCATGACACATATTGTTTGTTATAAGTCCAAACTTATATAAATTTATCTTTTAAACTACGTTATATTTGAGTCTTAAAAACTTGTGTATCATGTTGAGTTGCAATTCATATAATTTGTTTTTACTTTTTACTTTCATTTTGATGTGAAAATTAGGTTTCATCCATATCTCATCTTTAGAAGCTTATTAGTCATACTTGACTCACTCTCATCAACTTATCCTCCATCAAGAGGCGTAAAAGACCCCCCCCCCCCCATCCCTTAGGAACTCAACGTTCCCATTGAAATTAGTCTAAATCGTACTAAGAGGATACATGCTCTGATACCATATTTAGTTTGTCCCTATCCAAGTCAATGTCACATATAGTTTGCTATGGTCTAGGCTAGCACACATTTGTGTTTCAACTTTAAAAGTGTGTATCATGTAAAATTATGTTGCGTATTATAAAACTTTTCACTTTCCTCTCTCATTCTTATGAGTCTAAAATGTCATGTGCTTCTCATTTTCAATAGTTTGTCAATCTAAAAATCTGTCAATCCTACTTGACCTGCCCTTTGTATAGATCATCACGATAAACTTTATAGAAATGAGAGCATCAAAACTCATGAGTGAAGTTTTTAACCAACAAAATGTTATGCAATACTACTTAACAACTTAATTGCAAGAAAGTTAAATTTCACCATAAATTATGTTTCTATTTGTTCCATGGCTAAATATTATTACTTGCAAATATTAGATGCTTGACAACTTTTTCTTTCTTAATTGATTAATTAGAGATTTTTTCTTTTACCTTTAAAGCTTTTCAGTGTTGTTGGATATGGAATGACAAATACAAAAGAATTATTACTCACTAAGTATTATTTGTTCATCTTAATTTCAAAATTATTTACAAGACTGAATAAAGTCCTACTCAATAAGATTTGCAAATTCTTTTAAGATTCATCTTTTCATTATAGCTTTGTTAACATCATTTTGTCTCCCTATATATATATATATATATATATGTGCGTGGACTTAGAAAATCATAAACTAAAATATCATGCAATGGTTCATAATTGATCAATTTATATGATATATGTCCAAGACCGGTCATGTTAAACTTGCAATATAACACATAATTAACTATATGAGTGTAAAAACTATTCCTGGTATCCAAAATACTTGTTACAATTTTTTTAAGAGTGAAACAACACAATTATAACACACATCAAAGAAAAGAATATCCTTTTTATTATAAGACAGTCCCCCACGTCTTTTCGTGAGAGATAGAGCAATCATCATCCTACAACATAAAACTGACCAGTATAAAACCAAGTGATCTGTCCTTGTTTATGTACCCTCGGCACTAGCTTAACGCCTTGCATACTCATCTTTAATTGACTTATTTGTATCTAGCTATGCAAGTCTCCTAGGTCAATTGTTACTTCACAACTCATATTGATATGAAAAAATTGTAGTTTATAGTATTTTTCATACAATTTTTAAGTATCTGATTTTTAATTTTAAAATTTAATTCAATTTAATAACTTTACAAATTAATTAAATTAACCCTCGAAAAGTGAAATGTAATAATTATTTTAGAACCGCTAGAGTATTAAATT
The DNA here is from genome assembly GCA_016801875.1 of Solanum sitiens. Classification (NCBI taxonomy): domain Eukaryota; kingdom Viridiplantae; phylum Streptophyta; class Magnoliopsida; order Solanales; family Solanaceae; genus Solanum; species Solanum sitiens. The sequence goes on from JABWTJ010000080.1 coordinate 983,531, forward strand.
ATTGTTCTATATAAGTTAATAACTAGGTGTAGTACAATGCTCATAACTTCCACAACCTACCAAGTTTAATAGTCATTTGAAAGAGAGATAATGATTACAATTTTTATATTCAAAAACAATGGAAAGATGACCCTATTTCCCTTTTATCACACCTTGCATTTTTTAGTAGTAGAAAAAGTAGTGTTTATTTATATAATAATATAGAAAATAAAAAAGATGTCTCACTGCATAATTTGTGGCATGAATGGTGGTTGGAAGAGCAAAAGCAAATTTATTGTCAAAATATAGGACATTTTTTTCTTTTTTCAACAAGAAAAGTTAATACTACTAAAAAAGAAAATTAAATATCTACAAAAAAAAGTCTTCAAAGTTGGAGTCATTGACAAATTGGTGATTAATATGGGATCTATAGTACTTTTTGTTTGTCAATGTAAATAATTTTTTCGCAAGGTATAAATTTATATTTTATAAGCTATATTTTGTGTTCGTACAAAATTTATGCTCTGTTAGATATAAGTTTGATTTTTAAGGACAAAAATATCCGCTTATTTAAAAAACAAAAACTAAAAATCAACTCATTTAAAAAACAAATCATGTAATTTATGTTTCGTGTTACTTCCTTGTCTAATCCAAATAATTAATTTCTTTATTTTAGGGATAAATACATTAAGTAATAGTGTTTTGTATAAAACAACTTAGGGGATTGACCACTCACATAATTTCTTTTATTTAGGTAAAAATACATAGGCTAATAGTGTTCTGTATAAAACAACGTAGAGAATTGACCTCTCACTTAATTTTTTTTATTTAGATAAAAATACATAGGCTAATACTGTTTTGTATAAAACAATGTGGAGAGTGTAACGTGACATTTTTTACTAATCTGGCCAGCTTCTTAATTACTCCAAAGTCTAAACGATTAAAATCATATTTATCTTAGAAAAAAGAGGAATATAAACAAACAATAGTACTGTTTATGATGAATTTTCTTTAAAAAAATCGTGTATTTTATGAAAACAACAAATGAGATTATATATTATTATTACAAACTTAGAGGTTGTTAAGAGTATCCAATCCCCAAATCTAAAGAAAAATGATTAGAAATTAACAGAAAAATTCAGTATCTTCGAAGTCACATGTGCCACGGCCGATCATTTTGGCTTTATACGTTTTTTTTTGTTTTATCACTCGAATATTTTTAACGAAAATTTTAATTTTATCACAATTTTTTTTTTTACTTTTCTAAACATTGCAACTTTTAAAAGCCCTGCCCTCACATTTATCTCTTTTTTTTAAAATCACATTGGTAGAGAGCAGTAGTACATACTGATAAAGCTAAAAAATATGGTATATTAATTAATTAAGTCGTAAAGTTAAAGATGACATAATTTATCTAATTAATTTGAATTGCGCTAATTACGTTTTAGAAGATTGAAGTTAGGTTCTTTTGAATAAAGTTATTTACAGATTAAACTAAAACTGGACGAACCACAATTAAACAGGCAGCTAAGTTGAAAAAGCTATTAAAAGTAATTTAAAGATTTTTTTTGTCATAATGTCTGCTAAAATAATAATTTTGAGTTAGTTAAAGTGAAAAAGTACCATTATGGTGAATATATAATTAATTATTAAGTGATAGATATTTGATTTCCATTCAGCAGACATCACTACTGTTCTTCGTAGAATTGTTAGGAGTTAGATATATAGTGAGTGGCTTTTAAATTAAAAATATATATCGGAAATTGTCACTCAAATCATAAGGTGACATTAGTCCATAGATTGAAGAAGTGTGATCACAAAATTAATTTAGAGATTTTTTTCTTACTTAGAGAGATAATATTTTGTCCGACTGATCATAGTGGTGCGAGCAGTAGCGAAAATACAAATATATAGGTTTGAGTATGAGGTAAAAGGTGTGATTATACTTTTGTTCGTAAGGGTGCACAACTAAATATATATCCATTTCTCAAAGTATAAGTTACCGAATGTATCACTTTTTTGTTTGTTGTTGAAGTGTGATAAACAGATTACATTTGAGTCAACTGTATCTTTAATAGACTTATAATCATAACAAAAATGCAAACACCAACAATAGGAAGCACTTGAGAAGATCTAAATGGTCTCCACTTTTACTTATAATAACACAAGCATGATTGATTTTGTTACTCAACAATAGGGACAAACAAATAAGTAAATACTGCTAAAGCATTCAACGATGAGATTTCTTCTTCCTTTTTTGTACTGGTAAACTTCATGATTCTACTATTATATTACTATATAAAAATATAAACATAAAGCGATTAAACTAGGCATTTTTCGATTCTTGACAGCGAAATTTTCACATTGTCCAACAAGTGTAAAGAGTACATGGAATCGGGAATATACAAGCACTGCATATGTTTATCGAATTCTACCAAAGGTCAATTCCACCTTCAACTTTAAACACATTCTTCACAATGCAAACGATTGTATCGCAAATTTGGTTCTTGCAGATTGATTAACTGAACTTGGAGCTCATCTGGCTGCCTGCATATTTATTAAATACAAACCAGTAAAATCATATATCATCAACCCAAATGTCTATCGAAAAGAGCACATAAATGAATTCTTTCCTATGGATTTGCAGAGAATGCCTACCTTGCTGTTAATTCTGATATTCCAAGCATCATTCTTAGGTCCATACATAGGATCACCGACAACATAAGAAGATGAAGGAACATAACTCTTCAATAGTGGGACTCTGTCGGGAATATAATCATCATCGCTCCCATAATAACACCTTTCCTGATGTGGCCCTAGAGCTTTGAGGATCATTGCCAATAATATAGTTAGCCCCTGCACACGGAAAGATACAGGCAAATGGTCAAATAAGCAAGAATATGAGCGGGGGAAAGCTGATAGGACTTCAACCCGTGATGTGACAACCACCACTTAAGCACTAGGACCTATAACAAAGAAAATGCAACAGATACACATTCTGGTCTAGTAACAAATTCCGGCCACATGAACCCACAATATTACTATCCGACAAATACATGGGAATGGCTGAAAAGAATCAACTAACCTTCCTTCTAATCAACAGCCTCAATATATAAGTTACAGTATAGAAGGCAGAAGACTGGAGTGATTGAGAATGAAGTAAAAGAACAACTCGTTAAGTGTAATAATCACTTGGAACTGGTTTATCTCACTCATTTCAGACAGCGCCGTGTACTAATGATAAATAATCATATAAAGGAGTTAATTTGAGTAATTATATTGCCAAATAAAAAGAAGGAAAACAATTTATCATAGTATTGTAGTATATGAGAGTGGAAAGAGACAGACCTGCACAGTCACTACTGACAAGCCAATCCATTTACAGATGTCAAAGTTATCCTTTACAAAGTGTTTGAGCTCATCGAAATTCCCCGTCGTGTCCTCGGGGAAGTCCTGATCAGGTCAAATCAAATAGAAATCAATATCCAAAAGTTTACTAAAGCTTTATATCTAAGATCAAAATATGTGGTGTGTGCTTAATTGCAGTACCTCTTGCCAGTTTCTGTTAAGGAATACATCTACCGTCACAGCTGCTTCGATCATGAGAAGTAGGAAGACAAAAACCATGTACTATACCACTTAAGGAGAAACATCACTGTGTTACTGGAATAACCACTCAATGATGCAGGATATTAAATTACATAGCCTTACACGAAACCCGGAGACGTACATATTAAGTAACTTAACTGAAGAATCTTAAAGAAAAAAGACCACTTTGATTTACCACTGCCAAGTTGAATAAGGGCATTCATCTTAATCCTAATAGTTTCGAATTAGCAATCATTCCAACCTCCCATATCAACTCTTAGAGGCGAGTCGAGGTTCTCAAGCTTCTCCAGAGCAAAAGGACTAATATCAAATAAAGATATATGCTGAAAAAGGTAGATGCAACAAGGAAACTTAAGCATCAAATCTAGAAAGTGAAGAAGAAAGCTTGCTTGGGTGAAAGAGCATAACACCCATGAAAATGACATTTAATTCGAACTTCCCGCACATGGTCAATTGCAAAAGAGTCCCTCTCCTTTGTCCTGTCCTGTCCTCCTCAATCACAGGTGTCGGGTATATATCAAACCACAAAACGAAATAGAAGGGAATCACAAAGAAGTGAAAATTGTTATTACTAAACAAAACTTAAGGCACATGCAAGTAGCATTGACATAATTACCAAACAAGAGTATTGTTTCTTCTCATTCATAGAGCAACAAGATTCTGCATTTCAAGCTAGATATAGTATCAACACAATTTCCTCCTAGAAGGCGAAGACAGTAAAAACTTTTCCATTGGTCTGCTGAACTACTAGCTAATTACAACAGAGTAGGATGAAGCTTGTCCAGACAACTTTCTCAAAACAGACCCATCTCTACCCTGACACCCACAACCCCTCTACGGAAAAAAAACACCAAAGGCAGCTGAAAAGTCGAAGATCATTCAACATAAATCAATTAAAAGTAAAATAATCGAAAGGATACAATATATAAGCAACAGCCATTAGCAGTCTCTGCAGCAATGTGACCCGAGCAAGTGACTACGGACAAAGTTATTCCAAGACCAAGTGTTGCGTAAATGAACCTACATTAGACAAAAGTTGTGTCACTAAATTTACAATACGAATATCCAAATTATAAAAAAAAGAAAAAAGAGTAAACATCTGACAGCTTCTGAAACATAAGAATATCAAAATCTTAGACAATTATCATCCTCAACACATTTGTATGAGTGTGTGAAATTCTACTATCAAATAAGAAACACCACCTTTTTTTTACTGAACAAAACTAAAAAGAGAACAAAGAAAAAGAAAAGATCTAGGTGGATTCTAAATCTACTTCCATCGGCAGTCAATTTCTTATAATAAATGCTTCCATCAAGCATTCCATTCATGATGCATGATATCGATATCCTCATATCTATTCATTTTAAGGTAATAAAATGATTCACATCACAGTTGGTCCTAGATCCTTGTAAAGATAGTCTTAAGTATAACCAATGGTGTGGCCTATTATCGGTACGTATACTAGTGGGACGATGCAAGCTCTTATTAGAATCGTATAGTTCGTGCCATAGCGCGAGGTGTGTGACCCGAAGTCCACTCTGTAAGGTCTTACTGTAATGGATCCTATGAGTACTGGGATACAGAGGACTCAGATAGCTGGGGTATAGTTAACTGAACATGACTCCCGGAAATGAAATTCAATAAAGCAAAAGCAAATTAATATCCCCACCCCTTTGTAGCCCACAGCATCCAATAAGCAAAAAACACACAAATCAAAAGTCACAGCAAAGTAAAGAAGCATAAAGAACTCCAATATCCAAAAAATTTTTTGAAAGTCCTAGCTTTTGTTAAAGCAAAAAAGAGCAACAAAGATTGTCCCACTATCACGTAAAGTGACTAACTTTCTTAAAGCTCAGGCACATACTGTAATAAAGTGAAACAACATTTTACCATGGTGCAGGGGCATCAGGTCCAAAGAAAGGAGGTGGATAAGGACCCATTTGCTTATGCCAAACCCTAAACATCCAAAGAGCATACAAAATCATCGCAATCCCTACCATTCCAATAATTGAATTCACTACTTTCAACAATGACTGCATACAACTCCTCGCCATCCTCGTCATATTTGCTTTCCCCCTTTTTTTCAACGAAAAATCGATCGGAAATTAACAATTCAACTGAATTTAATTCCTGAAAACCCTAACCCTTAATTGATCCTAATTTCTTTTGTTCTTAAGGGGATTAGGGTTGTTGGAATCGGAGACGACGACGGAGTCGGAGAAATTTGAAAGAATTTAGTGATTGAATTTGTCGCCGATTACCGATTGAGCTGAAGTCGTTACCGTATTAGACGCAATTAGCTGTGACAGTTGGCGTTTGGAAAAGAAAAAATGGAAAATACTTATATTATTCAAATTTCAATTAGCTTAATTGTGTGATTGAGTAAATTAATTTATAAATTGTTTTTTTAACGGTGTGGTCAGTCTTTTAATACTTCCTCCGTTTTTAAAAGAATGATCCTATTTTCTTTTTATTCTGTTTAATGATCTCTTTTCTTTTTTTGTAACACTTTAACTTTAACTTTTAACGTGGCATGTTTAAGACCACAAGATTAAAGGGTATTTTGGTACATTTGACATAATTTTAAATTAGAACCACAAAATTAAAAAGTCTTCTTTCTTTTTTTACACTCCGTTTCAAGTCAAATTAAGCCAATTTTTTTTAAACGGAGGGAGTATATTTTAAATATATAATATGGTTGAATAATTGTATAGGGGTGGATTCTTTCATTTCAAAGTTGTATTGATCATTAATTAGGAAAGGTGATGAGATCCTAGTTGTAGTATTGTATTTAAATAACCTTTTTTGAGATTATTTTAATAGATAATTTGTACAATATAAAATGTATTTAAAATATAATTTTTTTCAAATACTTCTAAGAAAGGTATTTTTCAAAACATATTTGACAGTTAAAAAAATAATTCAAATTATGATTAAAATGCTAAAGAAACAAAAATTATTGGCAACCAAAAATACTACTAAACAATAGTCAAAAATAAAAGAACAACAATAGTAATAAAACTGAAAGATAAAAATGAAATGTACTAACGAGAGAAAGTAACAAAAACACTCCTAAATTTGGCGCAAATTATTAGTTTCATTATCTAACTATTGATAACCACAAAAACACATTTATTTGACTAACAAACTGAGATACACTCCTCATGCATTCTCGATATGTCACATGACATAACAAGTGATCTCAAACTCTTGTACGAGCATCAAGTTTTTAATAAAAATTGAGAAAAGTATAGAATACACCCCTAAACTTTACGAGAATTTAGGGATGTATTTCAGTAATGTTGCAAGATCAGGAGTGTATTTAGCTTTAGTTAGTCAAGTAAATGGTATTATAAATAGTTCAAGGATGAAACTAACAATTTGCGTCAAGTTTTTAAGTGTTTTAGATATTTCTCTCTTCAAATAATGATACTCATACGGAGAAGAGGAGTATAGAAGTTGCTCTAAACTAGAATCATGTTCTGCCGTGAAAAAGGAGAAACCATTTGGTTACCTACTAATTCACTTTCTACCCTAATTCTTTAATATCTAAAGTTATGCATTGATGAGTTAAAAGATAAATCATGTCTTAGCTAATCCATCTTCCAAAATTTGATTCTCTACCTCTTCTTAGAGCTAACACTACCAATGGACTCTCGTGAGTCATCTTTATATGTCCAAATTGTTCCAATCTTACTTCTCGTATCTTGTCCACCATGTAGGTGGTAAGCCACTCCACCTTGCTCTCTCTCTATATCTTTGTTCCTTATCTTATCTTTCTTGGTATGTCAACACATTAATCTAAGCATTCTCATTTCTGTTACTTTCATCTTCTAAACGTGTGAATTCTTAACTTACCAACACTCTATCTCATACAACATAATTAATTTAAGAATCACTTTATAAAACTTATCATTAAATACCACTAGCAAATTAAAAATCCAAAATTTTTTTGTAGGAAGAGCAGGAAAACAACGTAATGGAATAGTCATAGTTTGTTAATGATGAAGTTTCTCTTTTGTTCATAAAATTCCATCACGAAACATGCTTCTGTACTTTTTTTTCTTGAACTTTCATTCTATATTTATAAAATGATTGCATCTAACAAGAAGTTGCTGTGGTGTAGTGGTTATCACGTTAGTCTTACACACTAAAGGTCCCCAGTTCGATCCTGGGCAGCAACATTATGTTTTTTTAATTATTGCAATTTCAACTCGTCGACACTTTTCTATTGAAGTTTTTTTTGCAATCTCAACTCATCATGCCTAAACTCGATAATAACAAGTGAACATTTTTATTGCAATTTCAACTCGTCGACACTTTTCTATTGAAGGTTTTTTTTTTGCAATTTCAACTCATCATGCCTAAACTCGATAATAACAAGTGAACACTTTCTATTGGACCTTTCGAGTGTTTTTTTTCATTCGACTCTGTATCTAAGAAGACTCAACTTGATTTCATATGATATTTATGCCTTCTCATTTTAAATGTGCATAAATAGATCTTTATAAAATTGAATATATAAACATGTTTGTGATATAAACGCATGTATCTCGTCACTTCAATACGATATTTGAATTGATTTTAAAGTTAGTCGAACCTATTTTTACGTCAGTTTTTGACTTGTGAATATTTGACAAATTAAAAGATAACTTAAAATACAAAAGAAATAAAAAAATAAGTAAAAAATATTTAACAAGGTCAAAAATAACTTAAAACAACTCAAAAATCAAAAGTAGATTTCTCTATACTTTTAATTATTTTTTTTTGACTTAACGTCCTTCCAATTTAATTTTTTATTTTTGAGTTAAAAACTACTCCACTTTTCTATGATATTATTGGGATATTGCATATTTTTGTTCAAATATGAAGACCAATTTGGTGAGCTACCCGACAACGACAAGCATTTGACAGTCATTCTCCGGCCTAATCCAGACACCGCAAATCTCTACCCTCACACTGAGCTCAAACTGTTGCCGGAAGTGGAATTAAGCGAAATATGAACGGGTTACTTGTCCGTGGACCTGCAATCTGCCTTTCATCTCTGAAATTTAGTCAAGATTTTCACAATCATTTGTACCCTTTTAAGTTCTTCCGATCAACAGCTTATCCCAAATGCAATTGCATAAAAAACATGGATAACCAAATTGTCCCCGAGGTACTCTGCTTTCACCACTTCCCTTTTCCCCGTATTTCGGCATTATAAATGGTGCAAAAGAAAATTGATAGAAATGAATGATTGGTATAAGCAGAGAAAGTTTGTGTAGTATGGGTTTCTGGATTTCAGTATAATACTCTGCTCTGTACTGTCCAATTTATGTGGCTTTTTTTTTAAAATTTATTATGAGAGTTAATTTGACTAATTTTAAAGCTAAATTAGCGTGTAGGGTGTTGAATTTGAAATCTTAGATGAAATAGTAGTGAAAACAAGTGGAGTAGAGATGAATCAAGGATTTAGAGTCTGGTTTCAGAGTGGTGTTATTTATTTTTTTTAAAAAGGATATATGTTCTTTTTGCGCGTCTTTATATGGTGAAGCTGAAAGCAATAGGTTCAGTTGAATCCACCGAAAACAGCTAAATCTGCCTCAACAGGATTAAAAAGGTGGTTAGTAGTTAGTTTGTAGCGGAACTTGTTTTAAGACCATTCTACCTTTAATGACAAGTTTAATGTAGCTTCCCAAAACTTGAACAATTTGACATGTTATTGTTAGTGATTGTTGATTAAAGGGCTGGACCAGACTCTATTCCTACATAAAAGCGGGCTACTTGGGGGATTCTAACTTCCTATGGAGAATTTGTATCAAACACTTCGTCCTAAAGGGAATGTGCAGCAATGATATGAGAAGATGAGGTAGCTAAACTCTTAAAGCCATGAGATAATCATGTTTGAACTAAATATGATCCCAAAAGTAATGGGCTGAGTGTTCGAAGAACGGGAGAAAAGAGGTCTCAGGTGTTAATCCTAGTTACAATCCATCTTATCTCTTTGGTGGACGGGGTCACCCTGGAAACCTTATGTTTGTTGGCTTGATAGTCTGCCAGGTGGTTAATCGAGGCATGAGCAAAATAATCCAGGAATTTTCCATATCAATTGGTCGAGAGACTTAACCTGCAGGAAATATGTTAAGCAGATAGATCGATCCTCAGTACTCCATGATGTGGACAATAGGATGTTCTGAGCTTTTCAGTTATTCAGTGTATTAATAGATTCTGTCGCGTAACTAATAAATTGAATCAAGTTGAAAAATGAAGCACCAATGTGTGGGGTAACGTGGTTCAAAACCCAGTCGAACTTTCTTGAAAATAGTTACTTGTATTTATAAGATTAAACTAGTTCCACTGATTAATCAACATGGAAATGGATAGTCATGAAATGTTTGTGATAAAGCAGAGCTTGTACTCAGTTTTCTATTCCAAAATTTGTGCAATATTTTCATTCAGAAATATAAGTGTACACTTTTCAACTTAATAGGGATTCTCGGTCCTTAAATCAGATACTCCTTGTGATAGGGGAAGTTTGTGGAGCAGCATGGCTTTCTACCTGTTCAGTGTGCATGTTCCTTTAAGTTTTGGTGGCTTGTCTGCTGTTACCAGCATACTGCATCGTTCAGTTCTTTATCCACAGACCGAGGTGAGTAAGATTTCTACGTAACGTTATAAACTGTTATTATTCTACTGATGTGAGCTAGTTTAATGAATTGTGATTAAGTTAAAGAGTACACATAATTTCTCGTGTTCTCTGTTGCTTCTTGTGACTGGCTCAAAGTAAAAAAATCACGCGTCTTTCATTTCCTTGTTGGGCACAGAAGTTCTGACTATTATAAATTAATTCCATCAAACCAAATTTGTGGAACTCAGAAGGGAAACATATCGCACTCGGGTAGTAGCATTTGAAACGTCTAAATTCTCAACTAGAAAATAGTCCGTTGACTTATGATTTTAAACAATTTGATGGTAGCATTGCTTGTTTTTCACCACAGGCGTTATCCTTAGTTGTACTTCAGATGTTGGAGCTTATTGTGGTTCTGCTTCTTTTAAGATGTACCGGTAATCCCCAATACAAGCTTCGTGATTTCTTTCAAGAGAAGCAATCAACCAGAGAAAGGAACTGGTTACTTGCGTCAGCTCTTGGCTTTTTGTTCTTGGTTGTTTTGGTTTTCATAACATCAATTATCGCTGACACGTTGGTTGGTACTAAGGTAAGCTGTTTCCATTTCCTTTTTCAGCTGCAATGTCAATTTGATTGTTCATATGTTTACATTTATAGCTGAAACATATGTTTTAGCTTAGAAGTATGCAAAACTAAAGCACCAGACAAGTTAGTTGATTTTGAATGTGTATGTAATTGATCGAGTCATTTGCATTTTAAGCTTGTTCAATCTAGAAGTATCGTGGGAGATAAAGTAAATGTGCATTTACAGATGCATTTTCTCGTTTATCTTCATCATACTGTCTCGTTGTATGGTGTGAGAAAGTGAATATTATTTCATGAACTTTGCAGGAAGTTAACAATCCAATCTTGAAGGAAATTCTCTCGAGTGGTCCAATATCGACAACATCATGCATTCTAGCCTACTGTTTCATCACTCCTTTGCTAGAAGAAATCGTCTACAGAGGTGTCTTCTTAACCGCGCTTTCCTCCACAATGAAGTGGCAAGAAGCAGTGATTATTAGCTCAGTAGTTTTTAGTGCAGCTCATTTCTCTGCTGAAAATTTCATACAATTATTCATCATAGGCTTAATCCTTGGATGCTCTTATTGCTGGAGTGGAAACCTAAAGTCTTGTATTGTAATTCATTCATTATACAATGCTATAACTTTACTAATAACATATACATCATGAGTAGTTGATAATTAATTTCTCTTCTTGAACTGTTATTTTTCCGTAAGTGCATTCATTATCTCAAAATTCTGTATACGCGTATGAACTTGGGAGAACATGGAAATATGATTATGTATAGTTGTTATAGAGCATTTGCCAGGTGAGATTTGATATCAAAAGGAATCATTATTCTTTTAAAGTTTAAAATCTTTTGAAGAAATTTGTCATTCACTTTTAACGCGTTGAAGCTGTCAATGGAATATACTATATACTAGAAGCAGAAGGCCCACTTCCCACCCGTTGCTTCAAGAAACATTACTTTTTAAAGAAAAAAACAGTCTAACGTGCAGATTAGGATCAAACGTTTATCATTATATCAAAGGAAAATGATTAAATATGTTCCTAAACTATTTGAAAAGGTCTAGATATATCTTCCGTTTAAAGTTTGGTTCATTCATGCCTTCGCCGTCCAACTTTTGGTCAAATACGTCCTTATGGGCGTTAGTTGCCATGTTGGACATATCCAACTCATTTTTCATTTCTTAAATACCACATGGAATTGCCATGCCATTTTGACCTTACCACATGACATTTTTAATGAAAATGGAAATATATTCGGACTCATAAACACCTAATCCGACCCATAAATCAACCCCCTTTTAAATACACTATCCGATCCATTTTTAACAATTTTATTTAATTTTTATCTTTTTTGGTAAATCCTGAAAATGAGTAATTGATTAATAAAAAATAGAAAAAATATGAAAAAGAATATAAAATTAACGCCAAAAATTCACAAATAAATATAGTAACCTTAAATCTAACATTTCAATATTTTTTAAATTTTTTTATTTTTTCGGTAAATCTCAAAAATGAGTAATTAATTAATAAAAATATGAAAAGTATGAAAAAATATAATATTAACGCCAAAAGTTCACAAATGAATGAAATGTTATTATATTTATTTGTGAACTTTTGGCGTGAATATTATATTTTTTTCATACTTTCCATATTTTTTATTAATCAATTACTCATTTTCAGGACTTACCAAAAAAATAAAAATTTTAAAAAAATATTGAAATGTTAGATTTAAGGTTACTATATTTTATTGTGAATTTTTGACGTTAATTTTATATTTTTTTTATATTTTTTTTTATTTTTTATAATCAATTACTCATTTTCGCGATTTATCGAAAAAATAAAAAATTAAACAAGATTGTTAAAAATGAGTCGGATAGTGTATTTAAAAGGAGTTGATTTATGGGTCGGATTTGGTGTCTATGAGTCCGAATATCTTTCTATTTTCATAAAAATGTCATGTGGTAAGGTCAAAATGACATGACAATTCCATAAGGAATTTAAAGAAATTAAAAATGAGTTAGATATTTCCAAATATGACAACTAACGCCCATAAGGGCATATTTGGACCAAAAGTTGGACGGAGATGGCACGAGTGAACCAAACTTTAAACGGAGGGTATATCTAGATCTTTTCAAATAGTTTAGGACATATTTGACGCTTTTCTCTTATATCAAAAAATATAATTGATAAAAAAGACAGTAATTTTATTTCTTATCTGAGTTTTGTATGCAAATATAACGTAATTTGATAATCGGGACCATCCAACCCCCTCGTGAGCCTTGCCATAGGCTGATGTTGACTAATACCCAACAATCCCTCCCCCCTAACACCTGCCTCATAATTTTAGAATTAAACGATTATCATTATGTCGAAAAGAAATATCTCATTTTCTCATAAATATGTGCAAGCTGTATAGAAACTGACAGACATTCATGTTTAGCTGGTTCAAATGTGAACAACATGTCTTGCTAGTCGTTGGTTTATGCTGTCATGAAAAAGTTTTTCTCTGTCTAAAGACTTTTTATTCAAATTTTATTCATAGGTGGTCCACACAACGCTCAGTGACCACATTTTCCGCTAAACCTATTTAAATATGCCATGTAACAACACTGACAAGTTGTTTTCTTAAATATTTATTTATATTCGATATTTATATAAATATATTATAAAATAGTATTTATGAAGATAAATCAAAGTATTTAATCGTGCAATTTAATAATTAGAGCAGTTAGTTACTAACTACACTTTCTATCTAATCGTTTATTATTGATTTGACATATTTTAAAAACTAATAAATAATTACTACGTTACTTATTAAATTTAATGTTATGAAAATGTATTTATAATTTAAAATAATAAATTATTTCTTATTTTTAATTATATTAATATTATTAAATAACTATTTTTAGTATAGTGTACAAATAAAATTAGCAGCGAGAATAATAAGAAGAATCTAGGTCCTTCTGGAACAGCGCAACGTGTATATCTTTTTGATGCGTTGGATTCCACTAAGTCTAATTTTTTTTATCTTTTATATAAACCTTAGCTTTCACATTATTCTTTGAGACCAAAACAAGTTTACATATATTCTTGATTTTTTTTTTTTCATTCTCTCTTTTAAAGAAACTTTGATAGTGAAAAAATGGGTGGATTTGAGAAACAAGTTAAAGAAAGAGCAAAAGAGTTGAAGACTCTTTTCAAAAAGGGTGTGAAAATTGTTGGAGAATCTTGCAAGAAGGGTTGGCACAAGGTCAGACACATGAGGAGTTGATTTTTTTCTTTATATATAAAAAAAAATTAGATGAAAAAGATTTGTTTCTTTGCTTTTTCTTATCATTTTGTGATTTTGTGGGGTTTTGGAATATGGTTTTGGGATAGAATTGGTTACTATATTTGAGATTTAGCTAATTTGGGTGTTGAATTGTAAACATTTCTCTTTTGTATTTTTTTCTTTTGGTAGGGTTTGTAATTGTTTGAATTTGTGCTATTGGAAGTGCTACCTTGGTATTAATTTATTTATTCCTGTGGTCTAATGAGTCATTTGTTATAATAATTTCAAGACAAAATTTGCTTTAGTTTATTTAAATTTATTTTATATTTAGTTAGAGGTTTTAGATAGTTATTAAATTATTTATTTCATTATACTTATTTTTGTGATGTGACAAATTTATCTCATATATAGTGAATTCGATAATCATTACTCCTATATAAAAGAATCACATTGATAAAAACACAGACATAATAATTTAGGTCTAGTTTATTGAACTTGTGTCTTTTGTTCTTTAAATTATTTAATGCTAATGCCTACTGAAATTGAGCTCGAAAGATGAAAACATACGCACAATAATTGAAGTTTTTTTATATGACAAAAAGGCAAATTCGCAGTCGCTATTTTTTGGATGCGCATAGCATAAAACTCCTGTTTTTATGCAATAGCTTGCAAATCACATAGAAGAGATAATTCACACTAGACAAGCCTGGTGCGATGAGCTCGATCCAAAAAAAAAATCCTTGCTTTAGTTTTCCTTGCTTTAGTTTGGGACATGTCGTTCAGGTTATTGTGAATTTTATTATTTTATTTTATTCCAGAAAATATTAAAGATTGCAAAAAAAAAAAAAAGTATAAATATAAACTCAACACTATGATGTTAAACAATTTTACTTTCAAGTTTCAAGTGTAATACGACTGCCCCGTCCTATCGGATAAAGCTTTGGTCAAGTATAATTACGTTAAATAATATTTAATAATTTTATAGATTAATGCCACGTGTACTATATAGTTACTTATGAATATAATTTATTTAAATTATATATTTATTATAATAATAAAAACAACAAAATTGTTAATTATTTTTATTTTTTTAAAACTATCAAATAAAATAATTAAGTGTATTCTACTTTTTATGTTTTCAAGAAAAAATAAGACTAGCGGGAATAGTGGACTTTTCAACTTTTTTACCTGTCAAATCTCGTATTATTGAAGTTTTTAAATAATACTAATTTTAAAAAACTCGATACTTTGAAAGAATCTGATTAAATACATTTTTATAATTATTTGAAAACCTCCGAATTGTTGTAAATAATAACAATTTGTGAATGTTCATTATACCCCTCTTATGCCTATAAAAGACATTGTAATTTCTATGGAAAATACACCAAAAATAAGGAAAATTCAAGTTTCCTATTTTATCTCTCTAATACATTCTTCTCTCCTTAGTTGTTATTAAGTTTAATTTTAGCACTTAGTTTTTATTTTATAACACGTTATCAGCACGAGACTCTGTTATATCAAAGTTTGAAGACTAAATTTGAAGGCTAAGGTATTATTATTTTTCTTCTTTTTATTATGGCTAATCTTACTAAACTTGAGTTCGTTGCCCTTCAAAGTTCGGGCAAGAACTACCTTTAATGGGTATTGGATGCTGAAATCCATTTGGATGCTATGGGTCTTGGAGACACCATTAAAATTGAAAATAAAGCATCAAAACAAGACTGTGCTAAAGCAATGATATTCTTACGTCATTATATTGACGAAATTTTGAAAATTGAATATCCCACAGTCAAATTCTGTGGAATAACCTAAAAGAAAGGTATGATCATTTGAAGATGGTCATTCATCCAAAGGCACGATATGATTGGATGAATTTAAGACTACAAGACTTTAAGTCTATTCATGAGTACAATTCTGTCATGTTCAGAATTACTTCTCAATTGAAACTATGTGGAGATACAGTTAATGATGTTGATATGTTGGAAAAAAACGTTCTCCACATTTCATGCCTCGAATGTGCTTTTACAGCAACAATATCGAGAAAAAGATTTCAAGAAGTATTAATAATGATTTGTTAATGAAAAATCACGAGAATCGTCCTACTGGATCTACACCACTTCCTGAAGTGAATGAGGTGTACGCCCACCACGCTAGGCGTGGAACAGGCCGTGGCCGTGGACGTGGACGTGGTCGTAATTACGACCAAGAGCGAAATCCTTTTCCCGGTGTTAATCATTCACCAAAGAAAAATGTTCATCAAAGGGGAAAAGGAAAAGATGAAAAACGTGAAACAATTAAAATAAATTGTTTCCGATGTGGTGGAAAGGGTCATTATGCACATGATTGTCGTACTCCTAAACACTTGGTTGAGCTTTATCAAGCATCACTAAAAAGGAAGGATAAAAATCCCGAAACTAATTTTATCACTGATCATATTGACATCACACACTTGAATGTGGCGGATTTCTTCACACACCCTGAAGGAAAAATAGATCACTTAATTTGTGACGGTTCTGTGAATATGGAAGAATAATAATGGTTGATATTTACTAATGTTATTAATATTTGTTGTTTTGTATTGATCATAATTGAGTCCATTCTTTTAGAAACACCAATGGAAAGTGAGTTGGAATGTTATGATTTGTAAAGGAATTGAAAAATATTAACATTATACTTTCCTTTAACTTTTGTGGTCATAAAAGAAAAATGTATAAGTAAGACCACTACCTAAATTGGTTAGTGGAAAACACTTTTTCCTTTTTTGTCACTCAAATGTCATTTCAAGATAATAAATTATATTAATACTTATTTTAAACATATTAAACTAAATCAAATTTAGTGTTAAAGATTTGAGTGATAAATCTTATGCATTATTAATGATTCAAATATCATTTTAACATTTACATTATTTCTTAAATATTTAACAAAAGATAATTAATCATTTAATATAAATTTATTTCATTACTTTTGAAAATATGGATAATTCTCCAAGCAAATTATTAAATTATTAAAATATTTGCTTGGTTGATTCTGGTACAACACACACGATATTTAAAAATGAGAAATATTTTTCTCATTTGAGTATGGGCAATATGAATGTTACTATAATATCTGGTAGTACTAATTTGATTAAGGGCTCCGGAAGAGCCATTATAATTTTGCCCAAGGGAACTAAACTCATAATAAATAATGCCATGTTTTCTCCTCAATCTCGGAGAAACTTATTGAGTTTCAAAGATATCCGTGCAAATGGTTATCATATCAAGACAATTGATGAAATGAATCTTGAATATCTTGGTATAACAAAAAATGTCTCCGGGCAGACATATGTTGTAGAAAAATTCACGGCCTTATCTTCTGGATTGTATTGGACAAAAATTAGTGCAAATGAGGCACATTCTATAGTAAACCGGGGGTTTACTGATTCCAATACTTTCGTACTTTGGCAGGATCGTCTCGGACATCCTGGGTCTATAATGATGAGACGAATTATAGAAAATTCAAATGGGCATCCATTAAAGAAGTTGAAAATTCTTTTAAATGGTGAATTTTCTTGTGATGCGTGTTATCAAGGCAAGTTAATTGTGAGACCATCACCAACAAAGGTCAAAATTGAGTCCCCTGCGTTTTTGGAACGTATACATGGGGACATTTGTGGGCCAATTCACCCACCGAGTGATCCATTTAGATATTTTATGATCTTGATAGATGCTTCCTCTAAATGGTCTCACGTATGCCTATTGTCATCTCGCAATTTGGCATTTACAAAATTGTTGGCACAAATAATACGATTACGGGCACAGTTCCCTGATAATCAGATTAAGTCTATTCGCCTTGATAACACTGCAGAGTTTTCATCCCAAATATTCAATTATTATTGTCTATCGATTGGGATAAGAGTTGAACATCCTGTAGCTCATGTTCACACTCAAAATGGTCTGGCTGAGTCATTAATTAAACGACTGCAGTTGATTGCAAGACCATTACTTATGGAAACTAAGTTGCCCACTTCTGTGTGGGGTCATGCAATTTTGCATGCTGCAGCAATTATTCGTCTCAGGCCGACAAATTATCATAATTTTTCTCTATTACAATTGGCTTTGGGTCAACAACCCAATATATCTCATCTGAGAATTTTTGGATGCGCTGTTTATGTGCCGGTTGCACCACCACAGCGCACTAAGATGGGTCCCCAAAGAAGGTGAGGAATATATATTGGGTTTGAATCGCCCTCTATTATTCGCTACCTTGAGCCATTAACTGGAGATATGTTCACAGCTCGATTCGCTGATTGTCGGTTTGATGAGACACTTTTCCCAAAATTAGGGGGAGAAAATAGTGAAATTAAAGGAGAAATTTTGTGGAAAAATCCATCATTGTCTCATCTTGATCCTCGTACTTCCATTTGTGAGCTAGAAGTATAAAAGATCATTCATTTGCAGAAAATTGCAAATCAAATGCCAGATGCATTTACAGATTTAAAAAGGATTACTAAATCACATGTTCCTGCAAAGAATGTCCCAATTAGAATTGATGTCCCCGTAGGACCATCAACTAGTGTCATAGCTAATGAGTCAAAAGCACGCCTGAAGCGTGGTAGACCATTAGGATCAAAGGATCAAAATCCTAGAAAAAGAAAATTAAAAGATCAAAATGACACTATGAAAAAACCTCACATAGAAAGTCAAGATGTGAGTAATTCTGATATCCTTGGAGGAATCAATGAGCTTGAGACTCAAGGAAATAATGAACTATCCATAAAATCAAGTGATCATGAAACAAATCTAAATCGCTCAGAAATAGCGGTGGATTATGTTTTTGCATACAATGTTGCATCAAAAATTATGCAAAATTGTGAGGATCTTGAACCTCAATCTGTTGAAGAATGTCGACAGAGAAATGACTGGCAAAAATGGCAAGAAGCAATTCAATCAGAATTGGATTCACTTGTCAAGCGCGAAGTTTTGGGGTCTATAGTACAAACACCTAATGGTGTTAAACCTGTTGGCTATAAATGGGTTTTTATTCGGAAAAGAAATGAGAAAAATGAAATACAAAGGTACAAAGCACGTCTTATTGCACAAGAATTTTCTCAAAGGCCCGGCGTCAATTATGAAGAGACATACTCACCCGTTATGGATGCAATAACATTGCGTTATCTCATTAGTTTGACGATCCATGAGAAACTTGAAATGTATTTGATGGATGTGGTTACAACTTACCTTTATGGATCACTTAATAATGAGATATACATGAAAATTCCTGAAGGATTCAAACTGCCCAAAGCATACAGTTCAAAGCCTCGGGAAATGTACTCAATTAGATTGCAAAGATCATTGTATGGTTTGAAGCAATCTGGACGCATGTGGTACAACCGTCTTAGTGAGTATTTATCTAAGGAAGGTTATATAACTGATGTGATTTGCCCATGTGTGTTTATAAAGAAAACAATATCAGGGTTTGTTATACTTGCTATTTATGTCGATGACATAAACCTTATTGGAACTCCAATGGAACTTCACAGGGCAATCGATTATTTAAAGAATGAATTTGAGATGAAAGATCTCGGAAAGACAAAATTGTGTCTTGGTTTGCAAATAGAGCATTTGACAAACGGTATTTTTGTTCATCAATCTGCATACACAAAAAAGGTGTTGAAAAGATTTTATATGGATGAAGCACATCCATTAAGTATTCTAATGGTTGTCCGATCACTTGATGTAAATAAAGATCCATTTCGACCTCAAGAAAAGAATGAGAAAATTCTCGATCCTGAAGTACCATATCTCAGTGCAATTGGTGTACTAATATATGGTTAAAAATATTTTTTATGTATATATAGTAGATGTTGAATATCCTTATTCGATTAGTTTGTCATTGTCTGTCTAGTTCTTCAGATTTTAAATTCCCTTATTAAAAATCCTAGCACCGTCAATCTCTAAAGAATCAACAAACTATTGTAAGACATTATTTACTTATGAGAAAAGAAAACACTTCCCTTAAATACACATCATTCGGACAATTTTAATCATAATATATGGATCAAGTTTCTCATGAACGTAACAATTACAATATGCTCCCGGTGAAGTGCTCTTCGAACAAGAGATTTGAGATAACGAGAAATAACATCATTTAATGTATATGAAAACCATAAGGACACAAATAAAAATTAGTTTATGTTGGGTTTAAAGGTGTGAACAGAAAATAAAGACTTATCGTGACTTTGTGGAAAGATTATGTATTTTCTAAAGGGTTGTGACCCATTGAAAGGTTGTCTTTTTCAAAAAATTGTGAAAGAATACTAAATAAAAAATAAAATTTTAATTATAATAAAAATATATACACATGGAGCCACGTAGGCGCCATATAGGTGTCACATAGATTTATAAAGGGACACAATATTTAACTGGACAAGGGCAAATATGTGCTCAAATGTCACGCCTCAAAACCCATTAAGACGGACAGGCACCCGATGCCCTAAAGGCCCGAGAGAACCAACCTGCAACCTGTTCTTACTGAGCATATACTATAACAATTGAGACAAGTTAACTTTGGATGCAGCGATACAAACCAACGTAAGTAGATCCAAAAGTTATATACAAGACTTGGCCATTTAGGCCACAACTCCTTAAGACACAACTGAACCATGTACATACGTCTACAAAGCCTCTAAAAGATAGAAGACTAGAGTAGGTCGGGACAGACCCCGCCTTACCCTTAACTACGATAAAATACCAAACGAATTTACCAAGGACTTAATAAAGCTCCGAATCAACTTGGAGCTCACCAAAAGTAGCAGAATTTCGAGTGCTTCTACTGAGGAGGTCTACTAGCTGGAGTACCTGAGCCTGCAGCATGAAATGCAGCGTCCCCAATACGGGACGTCAGTACGAAAAATGTACTGAATATGTAAGGCAAAAAGTATATGTAATACAAGGCACAAATGAAATCAAGTAGCAACATATGAGTGCATAGATTAGGAGAGAAGACCACCTTTTCTTACTCTTGTAGAATCAAGTAAGCTAGATTCTTTTCTTTACCTTCTTGTATGTTTAATCTTTGTTGGGCATGTGATACAAGTGACCCAGATCAGTGGTAGAAGAGGGATGACCCATGCTAGGCGTATAAACCCCTGGGATGCGGTCTCATAATTACACAACTTGGGATCGGCCATGCTAGGCTTTTCGCCCCCTGAGCTGCCACCCTTCTATACCAAAGGGATCGGCCCATGCTAGGCTTTCGCCCCTGAGCTGCCACCCTTAATTAAATAGATTTCTTCACTTAGATTCTTTAATCTTTGAGATTATTGTTAATCAGTTCATAACTCTTTTGAGATGTTATTTTGGATAATCGTAACACTTTGAGATGTTGATTTGGTGGTCATAATCATCTTGGAGACATGAAATTACGGAACAGTAGTGGAATACATGAAAACAATACTTTGAGGCAGTAACAATGACATAAGGAGCTATGAAACATCAACACCTTACTTTAAGACCTTAATGGCACAATTGACTTCAATTGGCTTAGGAGAAGGATTCATCAAACTTTCTTTTGCAAATACCATTTCTATAACAGCACAAGGGGAAAATTACACAAGTATAGAGTAGTGAACATATAATGAAGTAGTTCCATGTACTTAGAATGGGGAAAGAAATATTGTTAGCTATTTGGAGATAGTACGCTGCCACCATGCTTTCTTTTCTAGAAATAGAACTTATGAGAATCACTTCATTGACATTAATTGCAGGTGGCAGATTTCATGCCAAAAGGATATAGAATCGAATAGCCTTACATACCTTATATTTATGACCAATACCACTATCACGATTCAGCCTTCCTTATTGGGTGCTAATCTACAACATAAGTCATGATTAAGCTAACATCAGCAGCTAATCACAATAAGGTTCTCCAAAACAGTAGCTAAAAATATTTGATGGAAATCAGGCCCATACAACCCTTACATAAATGGTGAACCACCACACCCTTCCTCTACACATTAATACAACTTCAAACATCATTTCCAGAGATACCCAAACAGCCCTCAACAACAATATTCATAAGGCAGCCACTAACAATCTCAAATCTTTCAGCATAATAGGAGAATATTGACTCAAAGATTTATCATCATCCATGAATTCTTGATAAATATATACAAAATTCTCCAATCCAAACATGATCAAAGAGAGGAAAACAAATGGGTTGAAGTCTTACCTTAATTCTGGAAATTTATCCTCTAAACTTGTACTTCAAGAATTCAAACTTCCTTCAAACTTCTTACTTGAAAATGAGACAGCACTCAAGAATCCCTAAGGTTTTTTAGGGCTGCTTATTGAAGCCAAGAGAGACCAAGAAAGAAACTTAAGAAAATCTGAAATTTTGCAAGTTCAAAATGGAGAATAAGACTTGATCCTTATCCTTTGAAAAAAGAGGTGTTATGGCCGACACTCTTGACCAATTTTGGGCCATATAATGTCAAGTAGGTGCCCCACCTGCTTGTCCCTTTAAATTGGGCCTTTTTGGACTTAATATTATTGGACCTTGGCTGTCCATTTTCCCTTTGTTCTTTTATTCAACTTGGGACAGATATTAGCAAGTAGGTGGTATACACTTGGCCCAATAACATGGTAAAACAAAACTTAGGAGGTCATGCACTTACCTAGTTTCACTTGGGCTTTATCCATAATGGGCCAATTGGCAGATTTGGCTGTTGGGCCTTCTTTCATTTACATTTTTCTTTAATAGGTTTGGGCTTCAAATGAGCCTTAAATATAAGCCTAAATCTGGTCAATCAAACTTGGGCCCTTTAACTATAATATAGATCAATTAGGTGATGCAAATGCTAGCTCAATTACCACCTTACTATAATTACTTAAATACTTTCCATCGGAGTTAACTTGCAATACATATGCTAAAACGTGCAAGGCATTACATCACCTTCCAAGCTAGTTTAAACCAACACTAATCATGTAAGAAACATGATCCCTCACCTACACTATAAGTATATGTCAAGTATAACATGAATAGAACTACCACATACAAAAATACAGGCCGTTACAGGATCATAGGCCCTTGTTCAAATTAGCCAATTTTTAGCCTAAATAAAAGAAAACCAAATGAAATTATTCCCTGTTTGATCCAAATATCTTGAGCTTACAATGAACCTATCTTTTCGACCCCACCAAATTTTTGGGGTATAATGTGTTGGCCCTGGTCCCTCCTTGGACATGTGCACCTCAACTTAGGCCAAAAGCATAAGTTGAGGGTGGCTAATGCAGAAACCGATCTCGTCTTGGCCCTGACCCAACATTGGGTATTGTGTACCTCAACTCATGGCAAAGCCATGAGTTGAGGGTGGCTACTATGAGTAATGGTCTGAAAAGGGGGTTGAAAGGATTAATGTGAAAGGAAAAAGAAAAGAAATAGTGAAGAAGAAAAGTAACTCAATCAAAGTCGAAAGCAAGTGAAGAATTTGAAAAACAAAAATAAAAAAATAAAAGAAGTGTTTAAAAGAAGAGTCATTTGCACAAAAGGAGAAAGAAGGAGAAAACAAGGCAAAGAATACAAGAAAAGGAAGAGTAGGGCATAATAGACAATGAAAGAGGCAGGATGCTTAGCCGTAATGTCAAGGAGGGCAACAAGTCACTAAAATGTATACATATGTACCATACATGACCCTAAGCCTACGTTACAAGCTAAGATAGTCCTATCGTGATCCTAAGAGTCTAATATGATGAACTTAAGCAGTGAAAATAAGGGCAAGCCTATGGCGACAAATACCAACTAGGTGTGAAGTCGTTTTGAGCGTGAGTGTTGACTAATGATCCTTACACCCAAATTTGAAATCACTTAGCGAAAAAAAGAGGATATCTTTTGAAGTGAGAACACTATTTGCAATATTGGAAAGTTAGTGCCTTTGTGAGAGATAAAAGAATAAGAGGTATCGGCGTGGTGAGTCTGTGTCATGGTATGATCCACATGAATGAGCCTAGTGAGACTAAGAGTAAAATCATGCATCAAAGTAGTGAAAATAGTTGAGATTGATAGCCATATGATTGCAAAATCTTAAAAGAGTATACGTTTGTACAAAGGTGTTGTGGTGAGTCATAGTGCGTCGCTTGAGGACAAATAAAGAATTTAAGTTGAAGGTGTTGATGTACTGTGGTTTCACGGTATTTTCAATGCTTTTTCCTTAAGTTTAGTGTGTGTCTAAGGCCTTTTTGTAGTAATTTTAATATATTTTTATCTGTGTTTGCAGGAAAGCTGTCCAAAATGGAAATGCAGAAGACTGTGCTGAAATCAGTGCAGAAGTGATGACCTACGAAGCCATCGACGGTCCGTAGGTGGTGATGTCGATTGGAGTTTCACGCATTTGAAAGAAACTCGGGGAAATCTGACCAAGTGTGGGGCTATGGAAGGATCGACGGACCGTCCTGGCAAATCATCGTTTCTAACAGAAAGTAGTCCCAGTATTCGACTTGAAGAAATCACTAAGTATGGAACGACAGAGGCATCGACGGACCGTAAGTGAGATGACGGACCGTGCTGGTGGTCCGTCGATTGTAAAAGAAAAGATGCAAAAGTGAAGGCCGAAGAAAAAGTGAAGTGTGGACCGACGGAGGCTGTCGACGGTCTGTCGTTCCATCGACGGACCGTTAGTTGGGTCGTTGACTGAAGACACGTTTTGGACAGATTTTTCCTTATTTAAAACTCCTTTCAATTTAGGACTTTATTATTATAAATAGGGTTAAAAACCTCGTTTTTTGGGTTAGAATTTTTATTATTTTTCATACTCTTGTTATTGGAAGTTGGACTTTGGATTTTGTGAATTACTTCTAGTTTCCGAAATCGATTCGTACAATATTTTCGTTAATTCAATTGATATTTCTGGATTTTCTTCAAACTTATCAATGTAAGTACATGAATTCTTATCAAACAATTATGAATTGTGTATTTCTAAGCATGGGTACCTAAATCCACAACTAGGGTTGTGGGAACCATGGGTTATTAACAAGATAAAACTAGCGAAATAACAATTCTAGAATAGGTTCTTGCATGTATTGATAATTCTTTCGGTTAGAAGTCTTTTTAACGAGTGCACGCGTTAGAACTTGCCCTATTTCTATTCGCCGGACCAAGAAAGTAGTAAATAGGAAAAGAAATATCAATATAGATTTAGTATACACTATCTAATAGGCTAGTCTCAATTGGTGCGAAGTAGTAACTTAGCCATATATTGAATATGATGCTTAATATGAGGTAAAGGTAAGGGTTAGTAATTCAACACACGTAGCCGGTCCAAGGTACGGGGTGAAATTCTCTAGTTGCCGGACCAAGGAATTAGAGATACATAACTTACCACTTTGCATGCAAGACACTAGGAAAGAGTTATTATAGCTAGGATTATCGAGTTATGAACCTATGGGGAACATTTACGCCCTAGTTTCTCTCATCACTTGATAAAGACCAAAGTTTTAACCTTGCTACTTGTTTACTTAGACATAATTGAACATTTTTGTTACACAAACCCCCCCTTTTATTTAAGTGTTTTAGGAAAGAACTTGACTAAATAGACATAATCGTAGATTAAAGTTAAGTCTAAACCATTTTCCTCGTGGGATCGACCCCAACCTAACAATTGGGTTCTTTACTTGATACGACCTCTTATACTTCTTTAGGGAAGTATAATTTTAGCGTATCACCTTACTGTCAATGTTCTTTGGCTCATCGCAGGTGCGAAAAATTGTCACCTCAATTTTTTGGACCATATAAAATTGTACGATAGGTTGGACCTGTAGCTTATAAACTGTTGTTTCCTGCTTCCTCCAAAGTACATCCGATTTTCCATGTATCTTTCCTCCGTCCAACTCATGGTCAACAAGTTGTTATACCACCAGCCCCTCTTTCTCTTAATGAAGACTGGTAACTCACCATATCTCCTGCCAAGATTATTGCAAATCGATAGGTTACAGAAGCTGGTTCTTCTTCTTTGGAACTGCTCATTCACTAGGTTGACCGTATGCTTGAAGAAGCTAGTTGCGAAAATTAATCTCATTGCAGATCAGTTTCCTTATTTTTACCTTGAGGACAATGCGACTTTTCAGGGAGGATGCACCGATACGAATGCTCCTTTAAGGACTTACTCTAGAAGAAAATATAGGCGAGCATCATGTGGAGATAATCTATCTTAGTTTATCTGTCTTACTTTTTTTGTATTAAGTAGGATAAATTATATAAGCAATAATTATCTATAGTAGTTATAAAGTAGAAGTTATTACCTGTAGGTAGCAATAGTTATTTACAACAGTAACTGTTTCCATCTATCTGTAAAGAGTTATTTATATTTACTATAAATATTTATACTCTAGGAGAATTCTGGGAAGGAAATATATTTATTATGGCTTTATATCTGGAGATTTGTCTACTCCATACAGACATTGTTATTGGTTAATACAATGTTTAAGATTCTTGCACTTTATTTAACCAGTAAAGTTTCATTTTCATTTCGTTTCATATCAGTTTCTATCACATTATTTGATTGGTCCAAATTTAAATCCTTCTCAGATGAATAATAAAAGTGATATTTTCAAAAAAAAAAATTGTAAAACCACATATGATTCATTTTGGTCTAATACATTTGAAAATATTATTGAAAAAAATAATTAATTTTATGATAACTTCCTATTGACCTACTTTAAATTAACCCCTATTTTTTTTAACATAACCCAACTCATGAATGGGAATCCAACTAAAATTCATACTCACCCATTGTCCATCTAAAAAGTAATAATATTATTTTTATTATGAAACTATATAAAACAATGAGAAAAAAGTAGGGAGAAAAGAGAAGACTTCTCATTCTTCTTTAATTATATTCAGGATTCACATAATTGATTTACAATGAAGGAAAACCCTTTCATTTATAGGGGAAGCCTATCTTGGTCTCCAGTAGAATTCCTAACCATATCCTAAAAAGACTCCACATAATTAGACATGCATTCACTACAATACAAATATGTTTATAACACTCCCCTTGAATGTCGGTAGATAATGTGCCTCATTAAAATCTTACTGGATAAGACCCAGTGTAAAAAAATATACTGAAGGAAAAAAAGTACACATATATAATAATACGCATTATGGATGCCTCATTAAAAACCTCACAAGGAAAACTCAATGGGACAAAAACTTGTGAGGAAAAAAGAGTACATCGTGTATTAGCTTCCCGTAATGTGAACATCAATCCAGAGTCTTGAATCTTCGTTTTTTAAACTTGTGCACAATCTTCTTGAAAGTTGTAGTTGGTAGAGTCTTTGGAGATAGGTCAACCTAGTATTACTTGAAAAAACTTGTTGCATGTTGATATCACCACTCTTGGGAGTTCATGAGTATATAAAAGCTTTGACGAAATATGCTTCATTCTAGCTCCTTTTATGAATCATACCTTTAAGATCAAAGATTTTTGCAAGTTCCTTACTATAATTTCTTTAAGAAAATAATCTATTGCACTTTGAAAATTCTTCAATAGTTTCAATTCAAGTCATCAACTTATATAACAATACTTGTATATAATTCATGCATTTTGAATCGATTTAATCCTTATGAGGATTATAAACAAGTTTTCTAAAAACTTGTATATGTTTTGGATTTTGAATTCATAAGATATTTTCATATATATTTTGTCAAGTGACAACATTCAATATCAAATGTATGACATCTTCTAGTGCCTAGATTGCAAGTCAAATAAGTTTTATGCTTACCAAGATGCATCATTCCACTTTTCACTTGATAATTATTTCTACACCAATATACTTTAATAGACGAAGAATTTGTATTATCATAATCATTTATAATTTTGCGCGCTATTGTATCAAAGATATCATTAATGATATATCATTTTGTATCGATTCACAATACGACATGACTTATTGAGATCTCATCACTTCATTATTTTCAAGTACATACCCCACTCATGAGGTTTCATGAAGTGTTATGTCGTAACCTCTTCAAGAGCACATTGTCTCTTTGTTATGATCATAATTTTGATTCTTTGATCCTCCCTTTTTGAAGGATTATTTTACTTAAATTCGATTAGTCTATCATGCTTCATGCATCTAGTATACTCTATCCTTAAAGGATATTCAATAGGAGTATTTACAACTCTTGTGTTGCATCTAATCTCCCCCTTATGTTAGACAAACTAACATATATCTCAATCTATTAAAGAATCTATCTTTGTGCCTCATTGTATATTCATTTATTATATACTACATCTCAAAATAATCAGATAAAAAATATTTGGTCCCTAACCATATATCAATTGAAAGAAAATTTGATCATAATTTATTGGTCTGATGCGTACAATTGATTTTTTATGCAATATCGTATTTCAGATCGACACATGAAACTTTATTTTCATAAGCAATGATTTCATTATCTAAGACATTTAATGTCACATTAGCTTGAATTTTATCAATCTTATAAAGATAAATTGTCTTGATTACATATTCAGAATGTTGTGTTGTTAACTCAATTATGTTGCACAAACAATTATGTGAATGTCTAATTGCAAGTTGGCAACAAACGCACATGTGATTATCTTATAGATGCATCGCTTTATCGTATCACATGGTAGGTGAACGAGCCCATAATCACCTTTTATATTTTTCAGAATTTAGGAATTTAGTCCCAACTTTAGTTGATCCAATCAACTTATCACGAGAACAAGCAACATAAAGAATTCTTAAATAATCTTCTAGTTCTTCAATGTATGTTTATTAGTCAGTATGCACATCTTTGAGATGACCAAATTATTCATGTCAACTAATAAAATTATTAGTACTTGTAAACTTCAAGTTTACTATGTCATGTGCATTTTGCTTTAGTAAATTTCTAATTTCCTATTATATGAGTGAATTTCAATTTTATTACTCCGAGAGTAATTTTCATATTTATTTCTTCTCAATTACTGTACTATTTCTAGAAGTGAATCGTGATTTCATCACTGAATGGACTACTCTGATTATCAAAAAATTGTACATGCAATCTTATTATAGCCAATAATTTTGGAAACCCTAAGTTGTGAGATGACAATAGGCACATATGATACCATATAGAAGGATCATCTATTAGGACCATGAAGTATCTAAACAACCCACTAGGTAAGTGAATAAGTCCACAAATATCCCTATGTATACGTTCCAAGAACACATGGGACTCAATCTTAAGTTTCATTGATGATGATCTCACAATTAACTTGCCTTGCTAACTAGCAGTACAAGAAATTTTATCATTTAAAAGAATCTTTAGGTTCCTTAATGGATATCCATTTTAATTTTCCATAATTTGTCTCAACATTATAGACTCATGATGTCCCAAATAATCATGTCAAAGTAAGAAAGTAAGCAAACTTCTTATTTATTATACAATGTGCCTCAATTGCACTAATTTTTGTCCAATACAAATCTGAAGATAAAAATAAAACTTTTTTATAACACATATCTGCTCAGAGACATTTTTGGTGATACCACATCCACGACTAAAGTTCACGATCTTTTCCACGCCTAGCATGATGGCTTACACATCATTCACTTTAGATAATAGATCTATATTTTTAGTATTTATCAAAAGTTCTCATTATCATGAATGGAACACAATCATGTGAGCTATTAAATTATGATAGATTTAGTACCTCATTCCATATTCATGTGCATTATTCAATCACTTATCTTTTTCAGACATATTATGCGTTGCAACCACATTCACTTTCGAGAATTGAGCGATTTCAATAATATAGGTTTCATGACTAATTTTAATCGAAAGCACATTGTTTGCTTTAAGAGTTAACATATCATCAATATGGTGCATTGATACTCAAATCCAATGTCTTATTCATATATAGACATGTTATGCCATAAATAGATGGGACATACACACAATATCTTATGGTGCATCAAGATAGAAACTTGATATCTTACCTTCTTGGTGCGATTGGATTTGAATCCATCGTCTTCTTTTTTTTTGGGTGTGATAGAACTTAAATCCACCGTTTAATTTCAAAGTTAAATACCTGAATGTTTCTATCTTTTGACTGTACAACTCTCAATGCCACATCAATCCTCTGCTAGAAACCAAAATTTGCTTCTTTCTAAAGATTACAAGTGAGCCAACAAATATATGAAAATAAATAGTGACACTTTATTATTAAAAATGATTACCTGGTAGTCGTGCTTTTTTATTTTATTATTTTAGTGGTTGATAAAGTCAGAACAATATTGATCCATTAGAACAAAGAATATGAATAACACTTGGAACATGTTACTGGAATCAAGAACATCAAGTAGCAGAAAATAGCGAGTGACCTTAAATTATTAAGGGATTTCTCTTTAGCCTCGTGCTGATAACGTGTTATGAAACTATATAACTTAAGAAGAACAACAAAGTAGGGAGAAGAGAGAAGACTTCTTATTCTTCTTGAATTATATTCAGGATTCACATATCTGATTTATAATGAAGGAAAACCCATTTATTTAAAGGGAAAACCTATTTTGGTCTCCAAGTATGATTCCTAACCATATCCTAAAAGGACTCACATAATTAGACATTCACTATAATACAAATATATTTATAACAATTTTCATTAATATAAAAATTTTCAGCAATTATCCAAATGTCGTGTTCATTTTCTCTTTTAATATTATTTCAATATCTTATTCTTAATTAGGATATCCGGGACTCAAACTTGAAAAGAACACACATGTTTATATTTTTTTAATTTGTATTATTATTATGGTGGAATGAGGGTGTGATAAGAGAAACAATTTTTTTTTTTTTGAATTTTGGAACACTCAAGAAAAATTGTTATAAATTCATTGAACTAAGTGGATTGTCTATTAAGTTTATCATGAACTTATCCTTATCATTGATGTGTATTCCTAAAGTGATATGAACTTTTTTGGGATAACAATGTATCTACTAATTTAACATTAAACATGGTGACCTTTAGATTGATTTCTTAACCTATAAATAGAGATATCATTCATCATTGTAAAAGACACTTGAATAAAAGAAAAATCTTCTCCTTCATCTACTTATCTTGTCTTCTTCTCTTTATATTATATCATCATGAACTTGTATTTTATATAGAAAAAAAATAATAATCTTACATATTTGCTTAATTAAGTAAACTTTTATTGAACTTATTATGTCTATATGAATGCATCGTTATTATTCAAATAGAAAAAAAATAAAAGAGATAGGAAGTGAAGGGTGCGGGAGGGATGGGGGTGGGGGTGTAGAGAGTAGATGTCAAACCTTTTTATTTTTAATTTTAATTTACTATGAAATTCAAAATCAAGTCATGTGAGCTTATGTATTTAGTAATTTTAAATTATTTCAACGGAAAAGGGCCTAAAATGTCCTTAAACTATGAGATTTGATAAAATATTGTCCTCCATCCACCTAATGAGTATGATCCGTTAGACGTAAGGGTACTTTTGAGCCAAAAAGTTAACATCAGGTGTATTTGGGGGCCCAAAGGTGGATGGATGATAATTTTGTGCCAATTCAAACAGTTGAGGGGCATTTTAGGTCCTTCTCCGTTTAAAAAATTACACCATGATTGAAAAAGAGATCAAATTGAAGAGGTTGTTTCCTTGATCGTGTGATGTGATGCTAACACTTGAAGTTTTCGATAAGAGACATTTGATACCATTATCACATGAGCGGGTGATTATATTGTTTATTGATATCTTTAAGACACTTGAGTAAATGAAATTGAAAAAAATTTAATATGTACAATGGAATTTTCAGGACAGTGTGTCAACAAATTGTATCAAAAACTCATCAAAAGATGCAACGGACCAATTATTTTTAGTTATATAACAAACCCAAATATGAAATGATATATTTAAACATTGGAAGGTATAAATAAATTTAAAAAATACTTACAAAGTAGATTATAGTTCAAAGAAAAAAAACGTAGATCATAAAAGTAGTTTACATGTGTCTCTATCGTTATAAAAGTGGCTCACATGTTATCATTACAAAAATGGCTCGCATACATTCCTACTGTTAAAGTAAAAAAGTTATTTTTCAAAAAAAAAATTTAACTTCGAATATTTTCAAAAAAAAATTGTATTTGATCCTTTGGAGACAAATTATTTTTTTGACTTCTTTGATTATTAGTATTTGAATTTCTATTTTTATTTTCAATTTTCTTTCACTCAATAGTATAAAAATAAGAGAAATAAAAAGAAAGAAGTGTGCATGGAAAATATTTTAAAGTTAGAATTTTTTTTACGGCTATATTGTAATTTAATTTTTATATGGATAGAAAAAAAAATTTGGTCATCTATAATAAAATATACAAAAAAGTAAGTGAATAAATAAATAAATTTTGATCATCAAAATAATAAATTCAAATTAATCGATGAATAAAAATAATAAAAAAAACACGTTAGAAGGAAAAAATATACACCTACATATATTATCTTTCTTTTTAATAAAAATAAATAAAAATTAATTTTTTAACTTTTAGTGGGGTTAAAAGGGTATATATGAACTATTTGTGTAATATTAGGGTTATATATAAGTCACTTTCATAAAATGAGTATATCACTTTTCCTAATTCAAATTATGTATATATATATATTAATTAATTAATTAATTATGTCGCTGTGGTTTAAGAATGCTAATTTTTTTGTTAATAGCAAATCAAGTTAAGAATGATCAAATTTTTGTTAACTAGAGTTCTACATTATTGAAGTTATGATCGTTGTAGGAGCATAAATAAAAGCATACTCGCTATTATTCTAGGGGTTCCTCTAAACTTTTGCAATAGATTTTTTACTTTTTTTAATGTATAATCGTAATATGTGTGGATAAAATCCCTCATTATGGGTTATATGGTTATGGTATGAACAACTTCTTCTAATTATACGATTGTTTAGAAGATTTTGTTGTACATTTTTGAATCTTTTAATCTTATACTCGGCTATCTCTGGTTTCACGACCCATAAGATAAACAAATAATTGATAGTGTAAATGGACACAAAAAGGCTAGGAATAGAACGTGGGTTGACGCGGAGGATTAATTAGCGGCTAGAGTACCTAATTGCCTTACTTGCATCTAATAAAACAAGACATATACATGCATTTGTAGCGATTTACCACATCTCCGAACAACGATATACATGTGAGGTTAATTTGGATAGGTGATTATATATTTAGAAAGACAATGATCATATTATCAACCATATGATTCAACAATTCAGTAGCTATCTTAATCATGTTTAACAACTATAATTAAAGAAGATGGTAGTATGCAAAACGCATAGTCTTTAATCTTTGTGATCAACTCCTGCAATAAATCTTTGCTTTAATATGTGTCTTTATCGAATTCAGTAGTAGTTTTAGTTAGTATAATAAACACCAAACTAACTTCTTTCAAAACGCACAACACTAGTTCTAATAAAACGATAGAATTTTGGAATACTTCTCAAACGACTCTACACTCTTTCAATGGCTACTAGTTAAAATGGAAGTAGATACAAATGAAAGAATCTACAAATACAATTATGGACTTAGGTTTATGCAACGATTGGGCCTCAGTGGGCCTCAGTTGTTGATTGGACCTGTTTTGAACAATTGGGCTATGGCTTACACACTTTCTTCTAGAACTTATTAAGGTATTTTTTCATTATATATTTTCTGTATTTATCTCTTAGTTTGTTATAGGTAGACCAATTAGAAATAGCCAGTTGTGTAGTTAGTTAACAATATACTCCCTCCATCCATTTTTATTTGTTATTTTACGCTTTTGAAGTTAAATTAGATTACATTAATTCGATATTTTAAACAAAAAATTTAGATATTCGAAAACTATGAATTCTATGACGTTTTTAAGACCTCACTAATCAGCCAACCACTCGCAGGTTTGGGTTTTTAGGTGAGTTCCGTGCATCCAATCCATTTGTAGCAGAATTTCCACATGAAAAGTACTATAAATTATAATTTTTCTATATCAATATAATGAAAAAATATATCTTAAAATGTTAGTGTAACACTCCGAAAGTCCATGACCTAAGCTAGAGCCTCACATGATGAACTAAACCTTAAAACACTGTTTCTAAGCCTAAAATAATGTTAATAAACCTTTTATGAAGTTTTGGAGTCAAGACGTCAAGAAACGTCCAAGACGTCTGGAAGCTAGTCAAATTTAACTAGTGAAACGTCCTTAGATTTTGTGAAGGTTTGGAGGTGTCGAATGAGGTCTAAAACTTGTAAAATAACTTTAAATAGGTAAAACCATGTATATAGGGTGGAAAAGTCCGAGTCCGACCCCCCAAGGGTTTCCTTAGGGATCCACGAAAGGACCCCAAACTTGGCTTGGCAAGCTGCCAAAGCAGCAACCAAGTTACACTTAGCAAAAACATGTCCGCGTCGCGGACTTGGATGGCCCTTGGTCAAAATTCAAGTCTGCGTTGCAGGCAGGTCGCGGACTCCTCTGTCTCGAAAATTAGTTTAGAAAGTCATGTGGGAGAAGCTCCGCGTCGCGAACTTGTTCCCCGACGAAAATCTAAAAATTAGAATGCAAGTTTGACTTCATTAAAGGGTCAACTTAAGCGAGGGGTCTTTTGGGTATTTCATGGGAGGTCTATATTTTAATTTTAAGTCAGTTTTTCCTCACATTCACCCACTCAAATCAAATCCCCAAATCAAAAATCCAAAAGTTTTTACCTCTCTTTACTTTCTCTCTCTATTCAACCTCCATTGAAGGAAGAAGAAAGCTTGAAGAAGAAGACCAATTTCTCTAGGATTTCACTTGAATTTCGTGGGTTAATCTTCATTAAGGTATGGGTTCTTCACTCTTGGAATTCCTTTCCCCAAGAGGTCCTCTCAAAGTTGATTTCTAAAGCACCCAATTCCAAGGATTTTTCTATTCTAATGAGTTTTCTTCTAAACTTCAAATTGTTGGTTGATTATGATTAATTGTGATTGCCTATGACTAATTAGGTGAGATTATTGGGTAATTGATGTAAATTGATGGAATTTCATGTAGATCATGTCCTTTTCCCAAATTCCCCAAATCTTGGATCTTATTTATGAGTTGATGAAAATTGATGAATGTATTGATTGTTAGACTTGTTTTATCTATTCTAATTCATTCATGGACTGTATAGGGTAATATATTGTTGGGATTGGATCTATTTCTTGAAGAATTCATGATGAACCCTTTTCCCCTTAACCCTAGGTTATGAATTGAAGTTAATTGGGGTAGTGATGATGCAATTGACTTCATTGTTGTGTTAATTACTATTGTGTGATGATATTACACCCATTATTGGATTGAATTGGATGGTTGATAGTAAAAACTTGATGATGACTTGTGAAGGAGATTGGAGTAGGTTTTGTATCTCAATCCTTTACTTCAATTATGATTACTTGTGATTAAGTGACGATGTTGTATTGAAGTATACCTCATGTTAAGATTGATAGGGTTGGTATGATGTTGAATTGAAATGTTTTGAACTATGGATTGTGATTTGTTGGCTAAGTTGTAAATGTTTTAAGGATGGTGATAACTTATCTATGTGCCTTATCATAATGGGATCATGTAAATGTGCTAATCTCACATGTGTGAATTGTAATGAAAGGACAATACTCATGCAATTCCTATTGAGCTATGATGATGATTATATAAGGGGTATACCCTATGACCTAAACTAAGCTATGATGATTAACAAAGGCTTAAAGACATTTTAAAAAGGGACTCTATCTTAGAAACGAGTGAACTTGTAGATGAGGGGTGGCGTCTTCCTAAGGAGGGAAGGTAGGGTTCACCATAGTCCTCACGGGGTGGATAACCTCATAGTCCAAAAAGGGCATAGAGTAATGTTTCCATGACAGCCCCCAAGCTCCATAAACTATGTTGCCACCATAGGAATACTAGCTAGTGGATCCACCTAGATGCTATGTTCATGTTGGTACTACTTTGTCCGGTAGACACCTTTCATCGGTGTAAGATTTTACAACACTGGATTCCACACTTAGCTCTTGTGGTCTATGTCAGTTATGGCAAGTATTCCCGAAAGTAAAATGAAGTAATAAAGTAAACGCTAACTAGGGTGACTTAAGAGGTTTGACTTAGCCTAGGTATGGGTATGTGACTCTACCTATGCCTTGCACTAGTTTGCCTTGAGGGAAACCTTAGGAGGTGGTTCTTATGTTCTTATGATCTTATAAAGTGACTACTATGTATTTGTTGACTTTACATGTTATTGATTCTATATGATGTTAGTTCACTTATGAACATGTTGTTGGTCTATATTTCTAAGTATGAGAAGGATCACTTATGATGCTACGTTATGTGAAGTTAGGCATTGCTTATGGTCATTTGTTTGGTTTACTTGATTGAGTAGGATTATGGGGCTTTACTTGGTCATTGCACTTGTAGGCTGAATGATGGGTTGTGGGTAAGGGTCTTGATTATATTATGATGTTATGACATCTTATATAAGTTGACTCGACTATACTTGTTGATGTTGGTCTTGTGTTGCATATGGCTTTGACTTAAGAGTTATGTGTTCATTGATTTATATGGGTTTTTGGATGTGCATGAGGCTTTTCAAAGTAAATTAGCATGTTTTTGAATAAAAGTCCTTTTTATCATGATTTCTATGTTGTGTGTGCATATGTGCCCATACTTAGTACAAGTGTTGTGCTAACCCCATTTCTTTCTTTTTCCCCAACGTTTTAGATTCCGATCATTGAAGGGCTTGTGACGACTTTTGAAGGAAGACTTGGAATTCTCATTCTCCAAGTTGGGTAGGTCCTCACCACTTCAAGGACAATGCCATTTTCTAGCTTTGGATAATGATTAGTCTTAAAGACAATATGTTCATTCTCTTTCATTTGAGTACTAAGATTGTATAACCTATATGCGGCTTTTATTGTATTGATGTATGGGCTATGCCCAATTGTTATACTCTTGTTTAGATGGTTTAATATGAGACTCCCGTTTTAAGACTATATTGTATCTTATATATATATGTGTGCCATAAAAGTAGAAGACTATGTAATCTTCTTATACGAAGGGTCTATGTATACTATATATGAATATATTATGTGTATGCGTGAAGTCTATGTAAACCTCATGATAGATATAGAGGAAAGTTTTAAATTTTCCGCATTTTTAATCTATGAATGTTATGACGAATGCTAAGAGGCTAGTCTTAGTCCTCTCCGAGGACGATGACGCCGGTTACGTCTAGGGGGTACTTTCCGAATGTGACAGTTAGTCAAAGTTCTTATAGTTTGACTCTAAAAATAGAAACTATAACAAACAACAGTGGACAGAGGGAGTACTTGTATGAATATAGATAAATTGTACAAAGTTATTAATTCAAAGAAAATTTTCCAATACAGTCTTTTATTTTGACATGGTATCAGAGCAAACATAATAGCTTTTTCAGTTTTTCTTCTTCCCTTCTCGTTTCAGCTTCTGCTTCCTTGTTTTTTTTTTCTTTTCCTCATGGGGATGCTCAAATATCTTGTGGCATGTTACTGAGAAGAGTGATGGAATTTTTGCAATTAATGCAGTAGATCCCTTACATGCTTTCTACATCCACTCCTCATACTGTCCTGGCATGAACTTGGTTTCCACCATCTTTGATGGTAAAAGCTATGATGGCTGGAGAAGAGGGGTTATCATTGCTCTAGAGACAAAGAACAAACTAGGGTTCATTGATGGATCCCTAGATGTTCCTACTGATACAAATTTTCAAAATGCTTGGTCAAGATGCAATGATATGGTGATGTCTTTGTTGTTGAATTCTCTTTAAAAAGAGATTGATGAATCTGTTTTGTACTCCAAACGTGCAAAAGTCTTGTGGTATGACATGAAAGACATATTTGGTCAGGTTAGTGGAGCAAAATTATTTCAATTACAGAAAGAGTTAAATGTTGTTGTACAAGAAAATGTTAGTATTTCAACTTATTTCACCAAGATGAAAAGTCTATGGTATGAGCTTGCTACTCTTAACACTTTTTCAGCTTGTTCTTATGATTGTGTATGTTGTGCTAAATACAAAATTGTCAATACTCATCAGAATGAAAAACCACATCAATTTCTCATGGGTCTTAATGACACTTTTATTGGGGTTAGAAATAATATTCTATTGTCTCTCTCCTCTTCCGGCCATTGATCAAACTTATTCTCTAGTAATTCAAGATGAAAAACAGAGAGAACTCCATGTTGTTCCTAATTACCCAACAAAGTCTGCCTCTTTTTTTGTTTGAAATTCAGGAACTAGGAGGTTTGATGAATATAAACCTCATTAAGGAACTTTTCAAAGAAAAACAATCTCATGTGTAATTATTGCAAAAAGACAAGTCACACTATTGAACAGTGCTACAAGCTTCAGGGATTCTTGCTGATTTTAAGTTTACTAAGAATAAAAAATACCAAAAAGATCATGTTGCTAACAATGTTTTAAATTCATCTGAAGGTAATAATCATGGTGTGGATGGTTTTACAAATCAAACTTCACCCAGTCAGAAAAATGTTGCTCAACTCTTGCAACTATTACAGAAGATGAACCACCAAACTAGTAGTACTGGTCAAGGATCTGCTAACACTACTTGTGCAGGTATACTCAAGTTACACCATTCTAATATTTTTGTGTTTAAAGTTGCAGTGTTTTTTGGACTTTAGATAGTGAAGCTTCTGAGCATATAACATCTAATAGAACTCGTTTCTCTAATCTTAATATTTTGCCTCAACCTATTATGATTACTCTTCCTAATTCACATAGAGACATTGTCACTCATTCAGGATCTGTGGAACTCTTACCTAAATTAATTCTTCAGAATGTCCTTTATATTCAGTATTTCAAGTGCAATCTTATCTCTATTCATAAATTCCACATAGTTTCAGAAATACTTTTTGTTTACCCCTAACAAATGTTTTATGTCGCAGGGCCCTTCACTTAAGAGCCCTCTGGAGGTTGGTAAGGAACAAAGGGGTCTATATATTTTCAAGTCTGCTCAACCAACTGCCACTAAGAGTCTTTCTGTTCTCAGATGATCAAGTAGTTCTTCCCACAAAGAGCCTATCTAGTTCTAGATCTAATAATTAATATTCTCCTAATTCTACTGCAAATGTCTTTACTTCCCGTTCTAGTTTCTTTGATTTCAATGTAAAAGAAAAGCCATGGCACTATATATTAGGCGATATGCCTTTGAGTAATATAAAGAATGTTGTTCCAGCTTCTCTATCTTGTTCCAAATTTTCTTCGCCTTGTATTACTTGTCCTATGACAAGACAATCTAAATTATCTTTTCCTAAAAGTTGCCTCTCTACTAAATTAGTGTTTGAACTAATACATCTGGATACTTGGGGTCTTTACAACACTCCTGCATATGATGGTTTTAAGTATTATTTAATCATTGTTGATGATTTTAATAGAGCAACATGGACTCATCTACCTAGTTTTAAATTCAATGCTTTTTCTATTCTTAAATCCTTTATTTTTATGGTTGAAAGACAATTTAACTCTCAAATCAAGAAAATCAGAACATAAAATGCTTTTGAATTAGGGGATGGAAGATTACATTCTAATTTTTTTTCTTTCCAAAGGGATAATTCACCAAACTACTCGTGTTTACACTCCACAACAAAATAGGTAGTGGAGAGAAAACAAGCCTTTGCTTGAAACTTCAAGAGCTTTGTTGTATCAATATCATTCACCTATCATTTTTTGGGGAGAATGTTTATTAACTGTCATGTATCTCATTAACAAGTTTCCTTCTTCTATATTAAATCACAAAACACCTTTTGAAATCCTCTTTAAAGATAAACCTCTTTATTCCATCTATATTTTGGTTGTTTATGTTTTGTTTTCACATCTCCTTATAGAACAAAGTTTGATCCAAGAGCTTTGCCTTGTGTATTTTTGGGGTATCCTTATGAAAAAAAGGAGTACAAAGTCAAGAACCTTAAAACAAAGAAAATTTATGTTTCTAGAGATATCATTTTTTATGAAGAATATTTTCCTTTTTCAACAGATATGTCTCACATTTCTCATAGATTATTTCCAATTCCTCCCTCAGATATGCATGTTTCTAATTTTCCTTTATTTACACCTAAACCTGATTGTTCCTGATACTTTGCCTACTCCTCCTCCTTCTCCCTCATATGACTGTATTAATCCTATTTCTTCTCCTATCTGTCCTTATCCTGATTCTCCCCCATCAAAATCCTATTATTGATACTCTTGTCGGAAAGTCTTCTAGGAATACCAAGACTCCTTCTTATCTTAAAGACTATATTTGTCATATTTTACAACTGTCAATTTTTCCTATTTTCTTAGTCATGTCACTCCTACTTCCGTTTTATTCAATACTTTATCCTCTTCTAATCAGGTTATGCTCAATTTTGTCTCTAATATCCATGAACCAACTAGCTATGAACAGGCCATACATGATCTTGCTTGGCAAGAGGATATGAATAAAGAACTAGCTGCTTTGGAACTAAACAAAACTTGAGATGGTCGTTCTTCTGCCTCGTGGGAAAAGGCTTTGCCTTGCAAGTGCGTTTACAAGGTAAAACAACATTGAGATGGTAGCATTTAGAGATTTAAGGCAAAATTGGTCATTAGAGGTGATATACTAAAGGAAGGGGTGGATTACAATGAGACTTTTTCACCAGTGGTGATAATGACCATTGTTCAAATGTATTTTGGCTATTGCAGTAAATAGAGGATGGGGTCTATTTTAATTAGATGTGAATAACTCATTCCTACATGGTGACCTCAATGAGGAAGTTTACATGAAATTTCCTACTGGTCTTTCTCCTCCTTCTCCTAATCATGTTTGTTTATTAAATAAGTCTATTTGTGGCCTTAAACATGCATCTAGACAATGGTATTTAAAACTCACTGCAACCCTCAATTCCAAAGGTTTTAGTCATTCTCTCAGTGAGTATTCCTTGTTTTTTTAAGAAGTCTACTCATTCGATTTTTATAGTTGTAGTTTAGGTCGATGACATTTTATTAACAAGAGATAATCCAGCCTAATTACAGGAACTCAAATTATTCTTGGATGCAGAATTTAAGATTAAAGATCTTGGGAATTTACACTTCTTCCTCGGTTTGGAAGTCATTTCTGAAACACATGGTTTGATTCTTTCTCAAAGGAAGTTCATTTTTGGATTGTTAACAGAGTTCGATTGTTTGGATCTCACTCCTGTTTCTACACCTCTGGATTCCTCAGTCAAATTAAAGGAAAATGAAGGTGTTCCTTGAAGGATCCCACTCTATATCGACACTTGCTGGGAAAACTAAATTACTTGACTCACACGAGTCCTGATCTCTCATTCACTGTTCAACACCTTAGTCAGTATATGCATGACCCTCGTATTCCTCATTTTAATGCGGCTTTACGAGTCCTTCGCTATTTGCTCAAAGATCCAAGTCTTGGGATTTTTATGTCGAGTTCACCATCCTTCCAGCTCCTTGCATTTTGCGATTTCTATTGGGGAACCTGCCCAAATTCAAGAAAGTCCATCGGTGGTTTCTATAGTTCAATTGGGTAATCACTTAGTTCAGCTGAAGCTGAATATAGGTCGATGAGGAGAGTCATTGTCGAACTTACTTGGTTGGTCCGTTTGTTCGAAGATCTCAACGTTCCGATCAATTTGCCGGTTCCTCTTCATTCGGATAGTTCTGCTGCCATACACATTGCTAAAAATCCGGTCTTTCATGAACAAACAAAACACGTCGAAATCAACTGTCATTTCGTTCGTCAGCAGTACCTCGCCGGACTTATCTCACTCTCACATGTTCGCTCTTCTTCTCAGCTTGCAGATTTGTTTACCAAATCTCTCACTGGACCTACCCATCATTCTCTTCTTCACAAGTTGGGTGTCTCCTCCCCTCCAACTTGAGGGGGGTGTTGGAATTCTTCTTAGACAACTCTATACTCTTTCAGTGGCTACTAGTTAAAATGGAAGTAGCTACAAATGAAAGAATCTACAAATGCAATTATGGACTTAGGTTTATGCAACCATTGGGCCTCAAATGTTGATTTGACCTGTTTTGAACGACTGGGCTTTGGCATATACGCTTCCTTCTAGAACTTAATTAAGACATTTTTTTCATTATATATTTTCTCTATTTATCTCTTAGTTTGTTAT
The DNA here is from genome assembly GCA_016801875.1 of Solanum sitiens. Classification (NCBI taxonomy): domain Eukaryota; kingdom Viridiplantae; phylum Streptophyta; class Magnoliopsida; order Solanales; family Solanaceae; genus Solanum; species Solanum sitiens. The sequence continues at coordinate 1,025,769 of JABWTJ010000080.1, forward strand.
AGGTAGGCCAATTAGAAATAAGCATTGTAAGCTCATATTGTTGCCTTTCTACCTGGGCACAACCAAATTCTATGAGGCTCAAGCCTAATTACCCGCATTAAAAGAGTTTATCTTAACCGAGAGTACGGGGTATTGCAATAAGAGCGTCACCGTGGATGTTTAGAAAGAGCAAAAAACGCAATGGTAATCATAGGAAAGAATGATCACCTCATAACACAGAGATAATTCATACCTGAATTAGCTAAGGTAAATCTTACAATTTATGGCTTAAACTATAACAAAAAAAACCCAATAAAACATGGGATAAATCTGGTAACACAAGCATAATTAACTAGGTGTGCTAAAATATGAATACACTGTATATTGCATATTATAATAGTGAAACTTAAATTTTAGTTCACTATGATTCTACCAGGAAGGAGAACTCCTGGTAAATGAACTTGTGGGGAATAGCTCTCGCAGGTTACGAGTTTCACTACAGATCGAGCACTTAAGCTATATCTTTCATGAGCTTCTACAAATCCCCTGCCAAGAACATGTTGAATCCAATCTTCTATTTTCTTGCTGTCACTTAAAAATGCTGCTGCCAGAATTTGTTCCAATACTTTTGAGTCAATCTCTAGCAAACATTCTGGACCAACAACTCTGTGGAAGCATAGTCTGATCTCCTTCAATAGCTTCTCAGCTAGTGAGTCTAAATCCAATGGCCTAAAAGTCACGGTCTCATCAAATTGTGTAAACAATTGTTTCAACCATGCTGTGGTGTTTTCATTGGAAAACTCATAGCCAGAATCTCCAGTAAAGTTTTCATCATGTTCGATCTCTTCAGCTGGAAGATTCAAATCTAAGCATGTGTTTGATGTCTTGTGAGCTCGTTTGGCCATCTCCGAGCTTCCAAATTGCTGATCTACACTTTTGATTGGAACAGTAGTTATAAGCTTTCTATTATTCACAAAGATTTGGCTTGAAGATCTTTTTCTAGTTGTTATCAATGCAGTTGAGTTTGGACCTTTGACATCATCTGTAAGATCAAATGCAATTAGTATCTGGATTTGATTGCCTTTCGCTGCCAATATATCTTCTTCCGAATAGTCAGCTGTTTCTTTGGTAGAAGGAAGAGTTCTTTCTTCATCTAATCTTGATGACGTTGTCACAAAGATTGCATTACATATGCTAACTTCTCTACCATGAGAGTCCAAAAATCTACCAGTCTTAACAGCTTGGGACAAGCTTTTCTGCATCAGTATATCAGCTTTATCCACATTTTCAAGGAAAACAACAGATAAGGGGTTGTTCCTCAGTTTATCAGCAACATAGTCAACAACATGCTTTCCTCTGCATCTCACATCGTATTGATTCAATATTTGAAGATCAAACAACCCGACTTCATCCTGTAGACTTAGGTCTACACAGATTAAGTTGTTTGTGCTTCCATATAGAATCTCAGCCAATGCAATTGCAATTTTCTTCTTACCAAGCTTATCAGGTCCAAGAAAGTTGAGCCATATGTCTCCTCGACTTGGACAATTGTTTCTTTCATTTCTACATCTGCACCGTGCTATTGTTTGGCTAATGGAATTTACAGCCTCCTCTTGCCAATTAACCTTTTGTATAAGAGCTGCATATAACATCTTAAAATCTTTTGGATCCAATTGCTGCTGAAGAGGAGACCGGTTAATGAAACGAGGCGCCTCAACACTGCATGATATGTCATGTGGTTGATTTATGCTACCGTGGTTTATGACGTGCTCTTGTTCTTTGCTTGGAGAAGTAGAGGCCATGCACAAACCTAATTCTGTTGTGACTGAAGTTAGAGAGGTTGGAGAGTTGAAGCCATGGTCATCATCACCTTGTGATGGCGTTTTGGAGAGAAAAATGCTGCTTTCATTTGATGAAGAAATTGTGCAAGTCATTTTCTTCCTCCCAGTTTCAATGTTTTCGTTATTGAGACTTTGTTTTCGGTCTTCAACAACTTGAAAGCCTACAACTGATGGGATTTCAGAAGTCATGTGAAAGTTGCTTGTCTTGGGTAATGGTTGATTGTAGTGTAAACGCTGGCATAGATTGTCCCATTTTCTCTGCAAACCAGCAACTTTAGCACCCAGTACCATTTTATCATCTTTGGCCTGCACTGAAGCCATATAAAGAAGTTATTACATGATTAGAATACATTTATTATGCTCGTGTTGAGTGTTCCATGTGTATTTTCATTTAACTTAACTTCAGCTGACATATATGCTCTTCAACTTTAAGTATGCACAAGTAGGACATGTGTGTCTACTTGTTCAATGTTATACAATTGAAGAGAGATGGGTGATGGAGTAGAATTGGGAGAAAGACAGACCTTCACTGGGTCGAGTCCTCCGTTAGTGTTGAGTTGAGTCATTTGCAACCAAGAAGGCAAACTTGATTGGTAGTGATCTGCAACTGAAACAGTGTTTATTAATCCACACTTTGAGAGAGCATTTACTTCTTGTTTGCATTTCTCATTGCATAAGTGACACCGCGATGCAGTGTGGTATGAACTGCATAACGGACTTTTAATATCAGCAGCTGCCGTTGAAAAGAATCCTCCCAATGGCACAAAAGATTCCATCAACCTATTAAACATGTTAATCACACATACAATCAAAACATGAACTCTATGTAAAACCAAAAACACTTAGTAGCAGGGGTAGGGAGGAACCCAATAACGTATCCGTAGACTCTATATTTGTATTAGAAAATTATATAACTTGTGAGAACTCCTAACAAAACTGATTGACAGCTTAGTGATAAGGAATGTGTTGTGGAAAGGAAACTCATTAACCAATTGAATAAAGGGAGAATGATCAAATTCATTCTTGTCTTTATTGTCTTTATGTAGATTTGTCGGTTCGAATTCCCTATCATGATTTTTTCTATATTCAAAATTTAAACTCAAGACCCTTTGATTACTCAAAACTAGAAAGAAAAAAAAACATCCAAATACCGATATGAATATTGTTCCATGTATGCAAAGAAAGAGATATTATCATTTATAAGATTATCTTTAGAACATCAATTGTTTGTGTCTCTAGCTCCTTAGGTTATTTTTATGTTATGAGTTGCATTAACGCAACTTTATACCTTAATCATCTTTTAAATTTGTACTAATATTTTTTACTCTTTTCTCCTCTATAAAAAAGTTAAGTCATAGTAATATTTCACCAATAATAAGAATTATAGTAATCTAGATTAATTGCCGTCTATGATAATGAAAATCAATTATTCATATGGAAAAAATTTAATCTAAAGTTGAACCTTAGAAGCTAAAATTATATATTTACATGGATCAAAGATACCACGCCATGATGAATCTATTTGAGCTACTAAGTTATAATGGGTCAATTTGGATTACCCCAAAGCAATATATCACCAAAATTACCCTCTCAAAATCATTATTTTTTTGTTTTCCACCTGTGTTGTATATTTATATTGAAGTCCGATCAAATTCGGATTCGAGCCGAGAAATTTCACATTAGGGAGTAAAGCACTTTGTTTCCCTAACAAAGATGACACCGTACTTAGTGGAATTCGAAGCAGACATTTTTACCTTCTTTTGATTAAGAATGAAGACATACTTACTTTTTGATCACTACTCCATCTCAAATTTATTAAACTTGGGCGTACATATACATTTGAGTTAATCTTATCATCCCTAATTTGGATAAAACTTACAAAATAATAGTTGATTATAATTTTAGGATATTAAAAGAAAATGTCACAAAATAGAAAAAGAAGACGAAGAAGAAGAAGATCAACTGAGCTTCTTTAAGAGGAGGACATCATCGGAAAGTGACTCAGGAAAAAGTTATTGAAAACGACAAAGACAATGAAGAAAGAGAGAAAATGAAATAGAATAAGAAAAGAAAAGGAACAATAATAATAAAATATATAGAAAAACTATGATATTTTCATGTAGCAGTGTATACCATCGATATCAAAATATTGATTATGCTGACCCGTATTCATTTCGTTTTAATAAAAATCTAAGGGATAATAGCACCCGCAAAGTATAAGTATGTAATAGCAAATCCGAAGCAAGTTTCTATGCATTTTCCCTTTACATTAATACACACAAATCCTCTTAGCAATACAAAAATATTTTAAGAAAATCATCAAAATATTAGCAGACAAATTAAAAAATTAATATAAGTTCCTTAACAAAAATTATAAACTCTTTGTGGTTTCACTAGCATATCAACACTATGGTAACGAAATCAAAATTTTATTCCAAAATTATTTATTCTTATCTCGAACGACTCTGTTATTTATGTATTCTAACAAGTCCTTCACCAGTATGTGACAAGAAATAGCTAACAAACTACACCATAAAAAAAGAAAAGAAGAATCAAAAAGCTAAGATATGCTGCCTATCTAAAGTACATCATACTTAGTCCCACTTGATGGTGCAATAATTACTTGATAAAAATTATTGAAGAAAAACAGTATACCTGGATCTAGGAAATGTTTCTTCCTTTGGATTTCCAGAAGAAATGATTGTCAAAAGCTGCAACTCCCAATCTTTTTCTATGTAAGGAAATCTATTCAAAACTTTCAAATATATCTCATACCTCTCTACCCATCCAATCAACCAGAGTTTTCCGCGATTAATCTGTAGTAAATTTGTCAATTTGCTAACAATATATCTGCAAGAATCAATATAACTATCATCGCTTGATAAGAGTTTTAAATCTCCGTAATTGACAACAATACCAGATCCTAAACTATTATTCATCAATATACTTCCAATCTCCTCAAACTTGGACTTGATTAATCCCTCATCATACTCTCCTCTAATAAACCTTGTGATCTCTGTCTCAATACAAATCACACTCAATCCATATACCTCAACAGGAAGGATTCCTCCTCCTTTGTTACTCTGAATCATTTCAAGGAAATTGTTCATAGCAGGCTGTGCACAAGTACCAAGAATAAGTGGATTTTTTCCTCTGTTATTGATGAAAACCTCCCCAATTCTTCTGCAATCATCTTCTCCCCCAGAGAATCCCAAGAAAGGGAAGCTAAAACTTCGATCTGATTGATTGGTTAAATTACACAAAAACAAGGGTGGTCCTTTGAATCTTGAATATCTGAAGAGTTGATGAACAGGTCTAAGAATTGCAAGCTTAATATCACAACTCCTGAAACCAGCTTCCCCAAATACTCTGCTTACAACAGGGTCATCAAGTACAGATATTATGAGATTCCGTAACTCAACCTTGACTACTGGAACTGATGAAGATGAAGAAGAAGCTGACTGATTCTGAAGCTGTTGTTGATAAAAACTGAAATTCTCCGGCTGTCGTCTCTGATTCGCTTGTGACCTCTTTATGGCTGCCATAAGAGAATTCGAAACAGGTGGATAATCTACCTTGCTGCTGCTGGGAGACGAAGGCAACCGATCCATTGAAACCCCTAAACAGAGGTCTAGAGCTTTGAATTGGACACGAACAGAGTACGCATTGTTCCTTGTACGAGAACATGCCTCACGTAAACATGAAGAAGGAACAGAGAGTAAGGAAGATATGTAATGAAGAGACGTAGTTTGAGCATGACCACGACGACCTGCCATGGCTACAGCATCGTCGAGAGTGATGGATGCTTCATGCGTCAAGCATTGCCTAGCAGTATTAACTGGGATTGGCATCGGAAATACAAAAAAGGAAAGAGAAGAAGTACTCTGTTGTTGTTGTTGTTGTAGTAAACGTGAACACAGAGTACGGAATGTAATCAAGAAAACATAAAATAAATTTTGTTTAAAAAGCGCTGACAATAAAAGTACGGAGTAGTAATACTTAATACTCCCAAGTGTATAAGAAAGAAAATAGAGAAATATATTGGCAGAAGGTGTTAATAGAAACATTCAAGTGCATCCATCACATTGAGTTATTTATGAGGTTTTTGGAAAGGAAAGGGAGGAGGTAGGAGATGGTGGGGTAAAATGTGTGTTGATGGTGCTTGACACTGCTGGTGGTGGGGGGACTTGTGAGGGTTATACCAGTAGCTAGTAGGGGACCAGTTGAGTGAAAAAGGCAAGTGTAACCAACAATGACGAGATTATTTTACCCTTAACTATATAATTCAGATTTCAATTATGAGTACGAAGAAAATTTTGTTGGAACCGTCATCATTCCGAATGGACCCTGTAATGCACAATTTGTATTTAATCGGGGCTCTAATATAAACTCCGAGTAAAAAAAAAATAGGAGGCAAGTGTAGGTGGTAACTGAGTATAGATTCTTTTGTATTTCACATCTTTCTCAACTTACAATTATAATTCTCTGTTACCAATACTTGGTGCATCATGACATTGACACAGAGATGCTGAGTCCACTTATTAAAAAATGGGCCAAATAGGACTCTAAAGTCACTTTCTACTCCCTTATTTGTAGTGCAACAATACATCCAAAATCTATGTCAAGACTAAACAACCGTATGTTCCTATTTACTCAACCTAGCTACATTATTCTCCTCTCTCTTTCTTATTATAATGTTTCACACTAGGTTGTTGTTTCATATATAATTTTTTAAATAATTTCAGGCATAATATGCTTCTTCTTCTTCTTCTTCATATTTGAGTCCCACCAATTCATATTCTTAATTTATTCATGATACAACCTTTTGCTACAGCAGCTCAACGAAATTGGTGGTTAAAGTTGAATCTTAATAAAAGGTCTCTATATTTATTTCATAGAAAGATTTTATATATAATTTTGAGTAAATATACAAGCACCCCCTAAACTATGTCTGAAATTCTGAGATACATCTTAACTATTAAACTAAGATGCTATTACACCTGGATCCATTTTTTGTGTAATTTTATTTGGCTTACGTGACATCCAAATATCTTCTATGCGCCTCAATTGCGTGGAGTTATGAAATGTGTTACATAAGACAAAAGGTGTACAAAATTTACAAAAAATAAGTTCAGGGGTAATAAGATCTTAGTTTAGTTAAAGTGTATCTCTGAAATTTCTATCATAATTTGGGAGGGATACTTGTGCATTTTTCCTATAATTTTGTTTGATTTCTAATTGACGTTGTTGTAAGGATCATCTAGTACATATCTTGATTATTCCAATTTCTTACCAGTGAGGTCAGAGGGTAGAGCCTATGTCGACCATACATCTACTTGTAGAGATAGATAGATTGTTTTCAATATATAGGCTTAGATTTGAAATAAAATATTTTCTAGCAGTTTGAAGAAGTGAATACAAAAATGAGAGCAATAGAATGATGTGAAATAGGAAGAACACACAACATACACTTGAAAGAATCACTTCAACGCTGACCTCACGCATAGAATCACAAAACTTACACTCTAACGGCTCGTTGGGTATGAGGAATAAGGGATTACTAAGTTTTAGATTAATTTTCAGAAGATTTTATTTTATGTTTGGTTGGAATAATTAATAGTGGATAATTTATTCTGTGATTATTTATCCTGCGATTATAGTTTATTGTTATCCCACATGAGGGTGGAGTAACAATTTTAGAATAACTAACCATAAGATAATTAATCCTAAAATAACTTGTTCCCCAATCAAACGAGCCCTAACTTGCTCAACTTGAACCCTTTAAACTCTACAATTTGTCTTCAAACCTCTAGTTTATCATTAACTCCGCCGTCACAAATCTCATCAATCAGTACTATATCATTGACGAATAAATAGTATATAAAATAAAATATTTTTGGGCCTAAATCAATTCTTGCCCCATCAGCTAACCTTGCCTTATTTATGCGTGGTGTTAAAATGTTTTACATTAGCCGAAGGAACTAATAATTTTTTTATATATTCTTACCCAATGAATTAATCGAAAAATTTAGGTTAGGTTTACTGTATATGTTCTTCAATAACCTTTAGCCACTATATGACTATTAAGTTAAGAACAAGATGCATCCTCATAACTTGCAAATTTTCTTTTGATTCTTAGGTCAATTGTATTCCAGGTTTGCTTAAATACGATTTAAGTCTTCAAGAAGTCATTTGATATGAGGTATAAGGTATAATCTGGGATAAAATGCAAGATAATTTTATCATGCATTTGATTAGTGATATTAGCTAATTTTTGTATTATTTATCCACCATTTATACCTTAATGATGCGATAAATTATCCTATAATAATGAAACAACTTATTGTGAGACTATTACTCTCGGGATAACATATTTCTAACCAAATAACCCCTCTGCTATGGGCATTAGTAGCATATTGTTAAGTCAAAATATCAATAGCTTCGAAGAGTTATTTTTATAAGAATTTTCGTAAATAGCCATTATAATAAATTTAATTATGCTCTACAACTATAGTTTATATATTTACGGATTGTAGTTACAGTTTAAGCTGTCTCATTTTTATAATTCGCGGAATTGCATAATTCACGAGGGAGTTTGTATAGTCCGCATGTACATTTGTATAATTGATCTATTTTTGTATAAACTCGAAATAACAAACTTATACAAACACAAATATCTGAACTTTAAACAGTTATACAATTTATATTATACAAAATTATACAAATTATATTATACAAACTCCGAATTATTATAAAACCGTGTGAATCATACAAACTCGAAAATCCAACCATGTAATTATCACTGAATATTGATCGCGAGTGATAATTAACTAAAACCATAACTATGATGACTAATTAACTACGTAATATATACTCCATCCGTTTAAAAAAGAATGATTTCCTTTCCTTTTTAGTCAGTTTGAAAAAGAATGTCCTCTTTCTTTTTTTAGTAATATTTTAATTTCAACTTTTCACGTGACATGTTTAAGGCCACAAGATCAAAAATCAATTTTGTACATTTGACCTAACTTAATTTAGGACTACAAGATTTAAAAATCTTTTTTATACTCTTAAATTCCGTGCCAAATCAAATTCGGTAATTCTTTGTAAAATAAAGAGAGTATTTATTTAATCACGTAATTTTTCCTTTTCTTTCCACTTGTTGTGAGATTATTATAGTGAGGAGTTGTTTACTGCACTATAATCATTAGTGTTCAGTTCGTGCATTGTTGGAGTTAATTTTTACTACTATTATTTTTTCGTTTGCTAATTCTATGAAGTAATTATAGCGCATAGTTGAAATGATTTGACAACAAAAAGAAGTGAAGAAAGTCGTCAACCATAGACTCAGTTTGTCGTCTTCCCATTAGCCCAAAAAGTATTTGATTCCTATTTTCTCACACTTTCTATTAGAATGATGAGCACTTATGTGAAAGAATATTGAAAGAAACCTATCAACTTTCTTCAGACCACTATCACATTTCTTGTTAGTTTTGTTTTTTATTTTTAAAGATAAATCATTTGATTCAGGATGAACTAAATTGAATCAAATCAAGAAAAATACTAGTGATTTAGTTTAACTTAATTTGGTGTTAAAGAAAAAAAATCCGCTATATTTGATTAGTTTGGTTTTAACTTTAAAATGTCAAATTGAGATTAAACCAATCCGATATTATACATAAAAATATTTATTTTGGTATAATTTATAAATATTTCTTATATATTTATCTTATAACAAATTACTTTAATTTTAACTTAGAATTTTGAACCATCCAATAAAGGTTATATTTCATTAATATGAGTAACTCTGACAAAGCTCAAATCAAAATCAAATCAATACCTTTGACAAAAAAAAAAAAGATCAACTCAAATACTAAGAGTAACAATAATGTTGAATATTTGTTCTTTAGTATATATTTGTTTAGATAATTAAAATATATAGCCTAATTTTAGTTCTTTTTAATGTTTAGTCATATAATTAATTCTCATTAGACTTATTTTGATATGATTTAGTACTTTAAAATTATAGTCATTTTTATTTTAACTTATTTATTTTATGTGATTTTATTATTTTTTGTTGAATATTTTAGTGTCATCACTCACATCATATTTTGTGTTATTTTCTTAAGAAATATCTTAGATAATTATATTTTGATAAGACTACATAAATATTTGAAACAAAAAATAATCGTATGTTTAGTACGAACACTCTACCGGAAAAACTCCAAAAAATTTGACATTGAAAAACCTAAATATTATTAGTTTAGTTCGATTTACAAATTTTAAAACCCAACATAAATAATTTGATTTGGTATGTAAAATACGCGAACCGATCTGGTCCATATATACATCTATCCTAATTTTGCATCGTATAAGTTTTGAAAGAAGCATTCCTATTAGGAATTTTGGAATTCTAAAAGTTTGAATTCAAAATCTTAATTTTCGAATTCTAAAATTTGCTAATACAATCATTGATTTTAAAGTTAAGATGCATCAATAATATTGACATAAAACATAAAAATTTAGTATATTGCTTTATATTACAAAATATCTTTTATAATATCATTGATAGAGTTATTGTTAACCCTTTTACATATTAACTTTAAAATCAAAGAATATATAAACAAATGTTTATCCTATTTCAAATTTAAAAAAGATTTAAGAACAAGAAATATTTCCATTCTAATGAAATTTCTTAAAAATTAATATCTAGATGAAAGTTAATGACGAGACACACACACACACACACATATATATATATATATATATATATATATATCCTTGCTTGCCTTTTGTGATCTGTCAATTGCAATACATGGAAAAGGCTGACACAACCCATTCAAACAGCTCTTATATACGCGCTATTTCATGCACACTTTCTATATATATGAAAAATTGTATATAATGACAAACTAATAATTTAAATTAAATGTTATAACCACACTTTGATTTAATTGTGTCATTTAGCAAACTGTTTGTCAGTCACCTCTCTCCCTAAAACTCTCTCTCTCTCTCTCTCTCTATATATATATATATATATATATATATATATATATATATATATATATATGAAAAATTGTATATAATGACAAACTAATAATTTAAATTAAATGCTGTAATCACACTTTGTTTTAATTGTGTCCTGTAGCAAACTGTTTGTCAGTCACCTCTCTCCCTCAAACTCTCGCTCGCCACTCTCCCTCTCTCGCTCCATCTCTCGCTCGCTCCCTCTCACTTTTATACAAACACAAGTGTATAAAATAGGTTTCTGTTTGTATAAAGCGAGAAAAAATTGTCTATATACATATATATTCGTTCTCCTCTCTCCCCTCTCCCAGATCTCGCTCGCCACCCTCGCCTCTATCGCTTATACAAACAGAAACGAAATGTATAAATTGTATTTCTGTTTGTATAAAGCGAGAGAAAATTGTATATACACTTGCAAATACATATATCTTCGTCCTATACAGTTATAATTATACAATAAAAATATTTTCTTGCCCAATTTTCTTTTATCTTTCTCTCTTTCTCGTTTTATACATACACAAATTATACTATTGATTTGTATACAACTGCTTTCTTTTGTATATATATAGCGAATTATACAATTGATTTCTTTATATATGTATAGCAAATTATACATATTTATGTTTGCTAAGGAGCATAATTATGTAAACTTTGCTATAGCATACATATATGAATTTTGTGTTTGCTATATGTGAAAGTTGCTCTCTCTCTCTCTCTCTCTCTCTCTCTCTCTCTCTCTCTCTCTCTCTCTCTCTATATATATATATATATATATATATATATATATATATATATATATATATATATATATATATATATATATATATATATATATATATATATATATATATATATATATAATATATATAAAATCTACACTGTCAGCTTAAAAAGTAAATAGGATAATTATATTTTAATTGGTAAAAGGAGATTAAGAACAAAAAAGATTGCTTTCGGTAAATAGATTTTTTTTAAATAAATAATAAAACGGCTTTTTAAAAATAATACTTTACTAGGAAAATAATGTGTTTAAAAGAAAAGAAACAATATGTTTATTATGAAAAATACAGTTTTAATTCAAATTAACAATAATCATATTTCTGGATCAAAATGTTAACGACATAGCATTTATGGACTAAAAGTATTAACGAAAGGGGTGTTTTCGGATAAAAATATTAACGCTAGAAGAATTTTTCGGACCAAACTATTAACACATGATCCTCTAGCTTATTATCGGATTTTCAAGTACACACCTATACTCCACGTGAATTCTATTACCCCTGAACTACTTTAAAATGAACTAAATAATTTATGAAGTGCTGAATTGACATAGAGAATGAATTTCACTCTCTTCGAGAGGATAAATTGCCTATTTTTTCTCTCTCTTTCTTTCTTGTTATTTTATCTATAGTTTTCACCATTATAATTGTTGAAGTTATCAATGGATATTTGGTATAAAACTTATCAAGAACCAATGCATTTTATGAATAAATAATTTTTAATAGTCTTATTTATAATATATTTAAAAATTAATTTATTTTTAAAAAATAATATCTATTAGTTGATTTTTTTAAAGTCATGGACTCAAGAGTAACAAGTCAAAATGAACTAATTGTATTTTTTTAAAAATACTTTCAAACTCATTAGAAGTAATTGAAACATAACAATTTCTTTTACATTTTCAAAAGAAGATACTACATATTCTCCTAAAACCCATGAAGAATCAAAATTAAAAAAAAAAGAATGGGAAAGTGAGTGAGAGAGAGGTTTCTCAAATTTGTGTTACAAATTAGTATTTTCATCCGCAATGGTTTGAGCCGTCGAGGAAATCTTTGGAGGTTGAATCTGATCTCAAATATTTATGACCCATTCAACGTGTATATGAAATTGTCTAATGAAGAAAATCAAACAAATTAAAATGTAAAAAACTCTGAAAAGATTGTTGAATTGGTTGAATGAAAGATTTGATTATGACGACTATCTTCTATGCTCTAGAGATTCTGAGCGGATGAAAAAGCGACTTAAATTTTTGTTTTTATAAATTGTTAGCGAAATAGAAATTTATTGAGGTTAAAAATGATGTCTATTATAGTTAGAATTGAAGAAATGATTGGAAAAGAAAGGAGGAGAAAAGAGGATAATTTTTTTTCTTTAAATATTAAATGGAGAAATACATGTGTCAAGTGTGTGTATTTCATGACAAGATACATGCCTGATCATGACGTTTTAGAGAGGCAATAATTTCACTTTAAAATGGCCCAACGGGGTAATAGGCCCCCTCGTAAAGTATAAGTGTATAGTTGAAAATTCGGTCATAGATTGAGGTCATTTGGCCATTTTCTCCGTTTTTGTATAATTTCACATAATTTAAACACATTTTAAACTTTTCTTGGCATAAAAAATATTATATTGCGATCAAGATTTTTTTTTGGGGAAGACGTTATCTTAAGTAAAGGCCACTAGGCACATTGCATAGGAGCTATTTCATTATTTATCAATAACCAACACAACAATAAAAAAACAACTATTATACAAATTGAAAAAATGAGATACACATATTATTAATCATCCCTTAATTATACTCCCTGCGTCCATTATTGTTTGACATAATTTCTATGTTTAGAGTCAAAGTATGAAAACATTGATTAATATTTTAAGATGTATTTTTTCATTATATTGATATGCAAAAACTTACAATTTATAGTACTTTTCATATAGTTTTTGAATTCTAATTTTTTAAAAATATCGAATTAATGTAATCTAATTCAATTTTGAAAATTAGTCAAATTAACTTTCGAAAAGCACAATATGAAAAATAAAATTGAACGGAGGGAGTATTAGTTTCAATATACATGTATTGTACATGTGTATTGCATTAATTTTTAAAAAGGTTTAAGTCATCTGCGGCCCCTTAAAGTTGTCTGCATAATTCACTTAGACACCTTAACTAGGATTAATACATATTGAACACTTTTATCTATTCAACACTTGTTCCTATCAGACATTTTTCGATAATAAGTAAAAAAGAAAAAATGTATAATACACTTGCTATAATGTGGCAAAATGACAAATTAAAATATAACATGTGGCGTTGGGTCCAACAATTATAGAAAAAAGAAATTTTATGTTAAAAAGAATGAACATTATTTCAAATAGATTTTCAATCTATTTTTCATAAAAATTAAATGAGAAGCCCAATCCTACTTCAACCCCTTTCTTCTTCAGCTTCTTCCTAGCAAGATTTTATTTCTCAAATGACAAAATGAATTTTTTTTGCTATATGCTTATATAATTATTTTTTATTCCTAATACATGAGAGATATTCAAAGAGACTGATACAAGAGTGATGAATAAAGATAGTCTGTCAATCGTCCTGAAATCGATAAATAAAGAGAAATTGAGAAGACCTAAATTAATTTTATTGAATAAATCTGATATTATTTTTGATAAGTTTAGTGAGTTAACGTTTTAATTTGAATGGTAATATTTGTTCGAAGGTGACCGAGATGGATGTCAATCAACTAACTTTTTTTCAGGCTGATGTTTTTTCTTCTTTTTTTTCCCTCCAAATTCAATTAGTTGATTCAATTTTTATTAATTAATAAATATTGAAAAAAATTGAATAGAAAAAGAAAGGAAAAAAAAAAAGAGAACGGAGTGCACTGGTCTTCTCGTCTTCGTGAAGAAGATGACTTAAAAGGGGGTGGGGTGGGGTCTCTTTTTGTATATTGTTTTAAGAATTACTATTACTTTATAAATATTTTTTAAAAGATTAAATTATTTAAATGCCAAGTGGCAGTCAAAAAGGAAAATATTTTTTTGAAAAAAAATAAAAATAAAACATTATTTAAGATTTCTTCACGCGCACAGTGAAAGTGTAAAACACATCTTATACCGCATCAACATTTTGTGTTTAATAGGTATAATTTTTAAACAATTAGGTGTTCAATAGGTAATAGTCATAGATGAGGTGTCTAAGTGAAATATGCGGACAACTTTAAGGGGTTGCAAATGACTTAAGCCTTTTAAAAATTGTCTACAGGAAATGAATGATGTAAATTAAAAAAAACTAACATTAAATAGATTCAACTTTATTAAATTAAATTGAGAGAAAAATGTTTGTCATATTTGGTTAGATAGATCACCTAAGAAAATGAAATCATGTCATACAAAAATTCTCCGACATATAATACAAATATTGATATGATAATTATCAGGATCAACCAGATAAATAAAAACGACAATAACTAGACCAAAAAAAGATTAGAATGTAAATTATTAAAATTTAAATAAGTATATAAGTGTAAACACAAATAGAAGAGTATACTTTCAGTTAAAAAAAAAGAGAGCATACGTTAATTTTGTTGACTTTTTAAGAAGGGTGACATACGCAACATATTTTTGTATGCAATGTTGATACTGAATACTAAATAAATAAATAATCGATATTACAATACTATATTAATACAAATTGTTCAACGCTTCTCACAATTCTCCTCGATGACTTAGTTTTAAATTTATAACTTATTATTTTTTGAAGTTTTGTTTCAAACAAGTGGTTAAATTATTACAATAGGCTCTAACTTGGGCAATTGGGAGAATTATTCCACTCCAGCCACATGCCAAACCAACAATCCAAGGCTACACATCCGTATAAGGGGTATCATTTATATTATTTGTAGTAATGCTTCCCCCCCCCCCCCCCCACACACATAATTTTTTGATGTATATAGTATTAAAAAATTTCAACAAGCAGTGTTGGATGAAACCTTTGACATAGGGTGGATCCAACCCTACTTAAGAGCGCAAAATATAGGAAACCCATAAATCATGTATGTTCTAATAAAATCTCTCTAAATTAAACTTCAATTTAATTGATATGTGGAAACAAAACATTAAATAGATAATTGGAGAATAATATCTTTTATGTTAGGTTTGCTTTACTCTTTCTCTTTCTTAGTATGCATAAGAATACTACAACAATATCAAT
This sequence comes from Solanum sitiens, assembly GCA_016801875.1. Classification (NCBI taxonomy): domain Eukaryota; kingdom Viridiplantae; phylum Streptophyta; class Magnoliopsida; order Solanales; family Solanaceae; genus Solanum; species Solanum sitiens. The sequence continues at coordinate 1,041,606 of JABWTJ010000080.1, forward strand.
AACAATAACAATAACAATAACAATAATAGAGATATTGATGAATGGTATATTTGCGCTCATTTAAGGTTCATTTAGCTCAATAATTGGTGTCCTCAATGCCTAACTTTGTCATTTTCTAATCAAATATTGATGATTTGCTACTATGAATACAATTGGATAAGGCATGGACTAAATTTTGAAAGAATAGCCAAAAATGCAAAAGAAGTGAAAAATGAACATTGTTCGTTGCCTAGCATAAAAGGGAATCATCGACAAAGCTAGAATTTGCCCAATTTGACAGTGCATATAACTTTCCTTTACCAAAGAAGGTAGGTGGCCTCATGTAGAAAAGGCGATACGCCGAATGAGAAAGGCGTATCTGAAGCACATCGCCCAACCCCCAAAGTGACAATGTGTAAAGAAAAAATTTAATGCTAGAATGGTGAACTAAGTTGATATTTGGCGATGCGTCAAATGTGAAAGACTGACTCAATCGAGTTCGCCAAACTAAGGTTCAAACACCTAAAGCCTAGAGTATCTCAAAGGCGAGCTGAGGAACTTAGGCGAGCCTTACTAGTATCGCCGAGTGTCACATCCAAAGATAGACCCCAGGTGTAACATGACGTATAAGACCCCAAGAGACCCCATATAAGCCATTTAGCATACATAGACAAGATAATATAAATCAAGAGATTTAAAAGATCATTTCAAGACAAAGAATTTTATATAATGAAGCAGAATCTAACAATGTTTCAAAGCCATCTAGTACATAAGAAGTAATTGAGACGTCACCCGTACATCAAGTGTAAAACTAAAGTCTAAAGACATAATGAAGTATGCTCCATCCTCGAAACACGAGGACTCACCAATCTTCAATCTTCTACTATAGATTGTAACCACGAAAGTGCAAGTCTTGAGCGTAGGACCCTACATTTTGATAAGAAATATAGGCAAAAGTATGCATTAGTACAAATATGTATCAAGTATGATAGCGTTGCATGCAGTGTAAAAATTATGATAAAGGGGCATTTTCATAATATGCAATGATCAAGCTAAAACATGATATAAAAGAGTTGGACAAAATAAGTCATAAAACATGACCAATGCAAGTAGACATCATCTTAAATCACATGTGAGATACTTCTTGAAGTAACCTTGGTTCATTAATGTAGGAGAATTACCTTTGAATGACATGTAAGATCATGTGAGTTATTAACATCGAATTCGGTGTCTACCCCACATCGAAAAGAGGTGCTCTCAATTGACAAGGTAAGAACCATGAACTTCTAACTTATGTATATCCACTAGCTAATGTCTATCGAGACAATCTATGGTGACACATAGTTTATGGGATATGAATAATCACCACTTGTCCACTCGGTGCTAAGCATAACTCCTACATAACATTCATTAGTCTTATTCATATTTTCTTTAGAGGACTTGGATAATCGCCTCTTGTTATTATATCACATGACATGGGTAATCATATCTTGTCTTTTGATTCGAGGGCATGGGTAATCACCACTTGCCTCATTCTTGGAGTAACTCCTTAACTTACACTCATTTTGAGAATACCTTTCAACCTTAGAATTTTTATGTGAGAAAAGCCTTTGACATTCATGCATGAGATAGTTATGTGGGAGAAATACTTTCACAACAATTAGCAACAACAACAACATATACGCTTTACCCTCAACACAACGTACATCATATTTTATCAATTCCATAAGAATATGCATATTTCCATAATTCATCTTTCATAGTTCAAAATCCACTTTCAATCATCATAATCTAGAAAACATGGGTTAGACATGGGTTCATGGGGATTAATTTTAAAACTATGGAATCTTCTCATTTCATGCATGATATATCATAACACAGTCAAATTAATTAACATTAAAAGGAACCCATGACATAGAAGAAAAACACTAACTCAATTGTGGATTTCTCACTTTGTAAATTGGAGAATTTAGGAACTTCATGGAGGAAAGGGCTCCATAGATGAAGACTATCATACCTTAATTCCAAAGGCTTGTCTTCAACGGATTTGAAGACTTGTTTTGAAACCCTAGGTTGACTGCTTCTTCTTCAAGCTTTCTAGAGAGAGAAATATTTAGGATAGGAAGACTTTTTATTCTTTTAGGAATTTGAGATAATGATTTCAATTGGGAAATTTAGCATAAAAACACTTATATAGGGATTTAGGCAAAGGATAAAACGACATAGTATTATGCTAGAATAATTAGGAAAAAATCCAAAACCTTAAGGAAAATAACTGCCGACCTCACTCACGCCCCAACCCACGGTCCGATGGTCAGACCACGGACCGTCCTGGTTGGTCGTGGTTGATATCAGAGACCACTAATTGGATAACCCCAACGATGGACCATACATACGACCTGTGGGTCCATCCAAAGATTGTGGACCACGGGCGTAGGTCTCAACTCTTGGCTTCAAAATCTTTCTAAGTTTGGGTCTCACCTATAAGACTTGTCTAGGACTCATGCATTGAATGACATATCATACTAGTGAACCTTTGAAAAAGTACTGGAGGTTGACATTTTGGAAAATTCTAACTTGTCAACCACGCCACCACTAATGGACCATTGTCCCACCTACGAGCCATGGTTGGTGTCGTCTTAGCTAGCACCAGATCTATGAAAAACTAAAATTTACCTCTTTTTGAATTTGAGGTGTTACAATATTTCCCCCTTGGTAGCATTCTTCCTTGAATGGGATTCAAGGCATCATAAAGAAGGTAGGATCTTAATCTAACAACCCAATCATGAATGCAATTACATAAATGCACATAATCATGTAGAAATCAATCAAGTAAACTTTTTTTCTCAAAATTTAAGCTTTTCTTGAATCATGCATTATGAGAAAATCATGGGAATATCTAAGGCACATGAAACCAAGAGAGAAAATCATGACGAGCTAAATACCTCAAGCTAGAGTAGGTAAAGAAGGAAAGATATATGGATAATGGGACATTATATCAGTCTCGTCCTCCCAGGTTGCACCCTCAACTAACTAATATCTCCTAATAACTTTAACGGAAGCAACTTCTTGACTTGCTGGTCTAAAATCTCAATCGGAACTACTCTTTAACTCCCAAACCTTCTTAGGGAACTATAGATGTCGGATCTCCAACACATTTCTTCAACAAAGAGACATTGAAAACAAGATGCACCGATGCCAAGTCATTAGACAATTCAAGTTCATAAGCAACCTTACTAATTCACCTTAAAATCTGATATGAGCCCACACAATGGGGAGTAAGCTTCTGTTTCTTCCCAAATCTCATTACACCCTTCATGAGTGAAATTTTCAAGTAGACCCAATCATGAACATCAAACTCAAGATCTCTTCTTCTAACATCGTCATATGACTTTTGTCGACTTTGAGACATTTTAAAACTTTCTCTAATAAGCCAAACTTTCTCCATAACCTCATGTACCAATTCAGGACCTATCAAAGAAACTTCACCCACTTCATACCAACCTATAGAAGATCTGCACCTCCTACCATATAGAGCCTCAAACGGAGCTATACCAATACTTGAGTGATGGCTATTGTTATATGAAACTCAATCAAAGAAAAGTGATCATCCCAATTACCCTTGAGTCAATTTACATGCTCTAAACATATATTTTAAATTTTGGATAGTACGCCCCTCTTGAAAATTGGTTTGTGGATGAAAGGATGTACTACGCTTAACACGACTACCAAGACCCTTTGGAAAGATTTTCAAAAATGAAAAGCGAATTGGGTACCATGATCGAAGATAATGGATAAGGGCACTCCATGAAACCTACCCATTTTCCTCAAATACAATATAACATAGTCGTCCAACGAAAAATAAACCTTGACGGGAATGAAATGAACCAATTTCGTCATTTGATCTACAATAACCCAAATGGGATCATGCTGCCGCCGATGCGTGGTAAACTTATAATGAAGTCTATGTTTAAATATTCCAACCTCCAAGTAGGATTGCTAATATCTTGAGACAAGTCTCCCAACTTTTGATGCTCAACTTTCACTTGTTGACAATTAGGACACTTAGCCACAAATTCTGTAATATCCTTCTTCATCCCATTCCACAATAGATCTCCTACAAGTCACAATACATCTTGGTGGCTTCCAGGAAAATAGAGTATCGAGAGCTATGTGCTTCTAATAAGATTCGTTCTCTCACATCAACATTAGGAAAACACAATCTACCTTGATATTTAAGTACACCATCTCTCCTTGGAAGAAAGCCTCTACGTACTTTTTGAGCACCATTTCCCTTAATTCAACAAAAGTCAGATCAAAACCTTGTTTGGCTTTCACATATGCCACAAAAGACGATTGTGAACCATTGTGAACAATAACACCACCCTTGATAGAGTCAATTAATCGAATACCCAATCAGTCAGTCTATGAATATCTCGAACCGAATCCTTTATATCTTCTTCAATATGAGTAACAGTACCCATTGGTAATTGACTTAGAGAATCTACCACCATATTTTCCTTACCGGAGTGATAGAGAACAATTATGTCATAATTTTTTAGTAACTCAAGCCATCTCATTTGGCGAAGATTTTTTTAAACACATATTGCAAATTCTTGTGGCTGGTAAATACATCCACATGAACACCATAATAATAGTACCTCCAAAAATTAAGAGCAAACACGATCGCCGCTAGTTCAAGATCATGGGTAGGATAATTCTTCTTATGAATTTTAATTTGCCTTGAAGCATAGGTAATGACTTTCTCAGTTTTCATAAGGACATACCCTAACCCAATTTTTGAGGCATCATAATAAATAACAAATCCATTGGTTCCTTCTAGTAATTTCAACACCAGAATGCAAGTAAGTCTGTCTTTCAATTCTTGAAAACGCTTCTCACACGCTTCAGATAATATGAAACTAACCTCCATTTAAGTCAACACCGTCAATAGAGATGCAATCGATAAAATCCTTCAACAAACCTTCTATAGTAACTGGCCAAACCCAAGAAACTTTTAATATCCGAAGGGGATAGAGGTTTAGGCCAACTCTTGATTGCTTTCCTCTTCTTAGGATCTACCTCAATACCCTTATTAGAAATAGTATGGCCAAGGAAAGCCACTGTCCTTAACCAAAACTCACATTTACTAAACTTTTCAAAGAGTTGTTGGTCCTTGAGGACTACAACACAATCATAAAATGATTGGTATGCTCGTCTTCACTCCTTGAATAGATCAATATATTATCAATGAACACAATCACAAACATATCATGGTATTGTCTATACACCCTAATAATCAAATCCATAAATTTGGATGGAACATTAGTCAAACCAAATGACATTACCAAAAACTTATAATGACTACACCGAGTTTGAAAATCTGTCTTTAGAATGTGATCTTCTTTCACCCTCAATTGGTGATAACTTGACCAAACGTCATTCTTAGACAAGTAAATAATCTATCATTGGGAGAGGATACTTTTCCCAATTGTTGGTAGTCAGTACACATTTGAAGCTAGCCATCTTTCTTTCTAACAAAAAAAACTGGAGCATCCCATGGAGAGATACTCAGTCGGATAAAGCCTTTATCCAACAAATCTCTCAATTGTTTCTTTAATTTCTTAAGTCATGCTAGAGCCGTCCGATAAGGAGGAATAGAGATAAGTTGTATATTTGGGAGAAGGTCAATATTATAGTATATTTCCCTTTCGGGATAAATAACGGGTAATTATCTGGAAATACTTCTGGAAACTCATTTACAATGAAGACGGACTCATGAGTAGGGTTTTTTGAATCTATATCCCTCACCCTAACTAGACGGTATATGCAACCCTTAGAAATCATATTTCTAGCTTTAGGACAAGAGACAAACTGATCCTTAGGCATAGGATTTCCCTCTTTCCACTATAGGATAGGTTCATTTCAAAATTCAAACTTGACTATACAACTTCTACAATCAATAAAAGCATAACATGAATACAACCAATTCATACCAAGGATAACATCAAAATCTAGCATATCAAGCTCTATAATATCAACACGAGTGACTTTATAGGAAAAGGAGACTGGATAGTTTTTATAGGCCTTCTTAGCCTCAACAGAATCATCAATACAAGTATTGACAGAAACAAGATTTAACAATACATCCAGAAGAATATCAAACCTCATTGACACATATGGATTCACAAAAGACAAGGTAGCACTGGGTTCAAGTAAAGCATAAACATAAAGCTGGAAGACTTTCAACATACCAGTAACCATATCGGGTGAACCCTCTTACTCATGACGAGTCTGATGTGCATATAATCTATTTTGCTTTTGACTCCCACTAGGACCGGATGAAGGATTTTGTGTTACCCATTGATGATTATATTCCCTATTCTAGAAACTGAGGGACAATCCATCTTACCACAACCAAAACAAGCATTGAAACACACTAGACATCTACCCTCAGGAATTTTTTCACACTTAACACAAGTAGGCAACAAAGATCCACCATCATTCCTTCCTTGATACTTAGGGTTAGATACCCTATCTTTGTTGAACTTAGTAGGAAAATTGGATGAACCTTGGCCGGAAAACCTAGGTCGGAACTCAGAACGACCATGTCCATCATACCTTGAGTGCGAGAAGTTACTATCTCCGGTCTTAGCCCTCTTTGCCTCTCTAAACCTTTCCTTATGTTTCTCCTGTTCAATTTTTTGAGCATGAACCATGAGACGAGAAATGTACATATTATTAATAAGCATAGCGGTATGATATTCCTTAACCACCATTTAGGATACACCCAAAATAAACTTACTCATTCTTTCCCTAGGATCGACAACAATGGTAGGAGAATATCGAGACAACTATGTAAACTTTAAAGCATATTCCTTCACACTCATGTTTTCTTGATAAAGGTTGATGAATTCAAGCACCTTTGCCTCCCTCATCTCAAGGGTAAAAACCTATCAAGGAAAACAACCTTAGACTTTTCACAATCAAGAGGACCCATATCAACCATCCTCCATTCCATTTATTAAACCACATTTGAGAAACTCCCTTAATTTGGTAAGCGAACAATTCCTCCTTTTAGACTATATTCACTCTCATGACCATCAACACCTTGTATACCTCATTAATGAGCTCTTGAGGGTCTTACTCCACCTTAGAACCATGAAACTCCAGAGGATTTATTCTAGTGAAATCCCTCACTCTAGTTGCTGTTGTACCCACATTTTAGTTCAAGGGGACCACAACCTTCCTATTGGCTTTAGTTGTCATGGATTCAGAAACCACTTGAAAAATAACCCTAAACTCTGCATTAGTAACTTGCTCGACAAAAAGGTCGACCGGAACAAGAGGAGCTTGAAGAGGAGCCTTTTGATTCACATTCTCTCTCACATTCTTCTATCATTTGCCCTTCGAGTAACCATATCTTGTAGAGCATAAGATAAGGATTAGAAGAGACATATTATAGAGTTAAATTCTATTACATAACTTTTAGAGTAATGAAAGAAGTGGAATATCCTAAACATCTTATAGACTCTCATTCATAAATTTGACACAATTTACACGCATGAACAACAAGACTCTACTTGACGTGGCTTATGAGACTTTCCTAGGACCTTCCTAAATCTTGTGCTCTGATACCAATTTTGTCACGGTCCAAGGTAGGCCCTAGGTGTAACATGGCGTATAAGACCCCAAGAGTCCCCATACAATCTAGTTAGCATATATATACAATATAATATAAATCAAGATATTTAAAATATCATTACAAAACAGAGATTTTTATAGAATGAAGCAGAGTCTAACAATGTTTGAAGCCATCTAGTACATAAGAAGTAATTGAGACATAACCTGTACATCAAGTCCTAAACTGAAGTGTAAAGACATAATGAAGTAAGGCCCGATCCTAAAACATGAGGACACATCAAAATTCAATCTTCTACTATATATCCTATCCACTAAAGTGCGAATCTGGAGCGCCGAAACCTATATTTCGATAAGAAATATAGGTAAGAGTATGCATTAGTACAAATATGTTCCAAGTATGATAGCGATGCATGAAGTGTAAAAATCATGATAAATGGACATTTTCGTTATATGCAATGACCAAGATAAAACATGATGTAAAAGAGTTGAACAACAAAAGTCACCAAAAATGGCCAATGCAAGTTGACATCATCTTAAATCACATGCCAGATACTTCTTGAAGTAACCTTGGTTCATTAATGTACGAGAATTACCTTTAACCGATATGTAAGACCATATGAGCTATTGACATGGAATCCGTTGTGTACACTAAACCGAAAAGAGGTGTTTTCACTTGTCAAGTTAAGAACCATGAACTTCCAACTTACCTGGATCCACTAGCTAATGTCTATCTAGACAATCTATGGTGGCACATAGTTTATGGGACATGGGTAATCACCATTGTCCACTCAGTGCTAAGCATAACTCCCACGGAATATTCATTAGTATTATTTATATTTTCTTTAAAGGACTTGGGTAATCACCTCTTGTCCTTATATCACATGACATGAGTAATCGCCTCTTGGCTTTTTGATTAGAGGGCATGGGTATTTGCCGCTTTCCTCATTCTTAGAATAACTCTTTAACTTTTATTCATTTTAGGTGTGAAGACCTTTCCACCTTAGAATCCTTTATGTAAGAAAAACTTTTAATATTCATGCATGAGGTAGTTATGTGAGAAATCCTTTCACCACAATTAACAACAACAACATATATTCTTTATTCTCAACGGAATATACACAATATTTCATCAATTCCATACGGACATATAAATTTCCATAATTTATCTTTCATAGTTCAAAACCTACTTTCAATCATCATAATCTATAATATATGGATTAGGTATGGTTTCATGGGGATTCATGTTAAAAATATGGAATCTTCTCAATTCATGCATAATAGATCATAAAATAATCAAATAAGTCAACATTGAAAGGAATCTATGACATAAAAAAGAAAAATTCTGACTCAATTAGGAATTTCTAACTTTGTAAATTGGAGAATTTAGGAACCCTATGAAGGAAACGACTCCATGGAAGAAGACTCTCAAAACTCAATGGCAAAAGCTTTTCTGAAATGGAGGAATTGGAGACTTAACTTAAAACCCTAGGTTGATCTTCAAGCTTTCTAGAGAGAGAAATATTTAAGAAAGGAAGACTTGTTCTTCTCTTAGGAATTTGAGAAAATGATTTCAATTGGGGAAATTTTGGGGTAGAAACGCTTATATAGGGCTTTAGGTGAAGGGTAAAACGACATAGTATTAAGCTAGAATAATTAGGTGAAGACCCAAAACCCTTTAAGTCGACCTCACTTATGCCACAACCCTAGGTCCGGTTGTCAGAACACGGACTCTCCTAGTTGGTCGTGTTTGAGATAAGAGACCTGTAATTGTACTGAAGGTTCACAATTTCAGAAAATTCTAACTTCTCAACTACGCCACCCCAAATGGACCGTCGTCTGATGTACGAGCTGTGGGTGTTGTTGTCTGTGCCTGCACCAGGTTTGTTAAAAACTAAAATTTTCCCTCTTTTTGAATCCATGGTGTTACACCAAGTGGGTTAGAAAGTGGATTTTTGGGCCAAATTTTGGAAAAATATAAATATCCCAAATGATAGAGTTTGAAAGAGTTGGAACAAAGATTTGAACAACATAGTTGTGGAGAAAGTTTTAAGAGAGAACACTTTACTTTTTTAGAACACTTTTTCTAGGCTTCTTGGAGTTCACAATTTGAATCTTAAATTAATTAATTTGAAATGAAATCCAAAGTGGTTTTCAAGTTACCATGGCTGCTTTCATGGAAGATATACTTTCTTTACTTTTTGTGATGGGTGGCTAAAACCCAAGATCTAGGGTTGCTCTAATGGGATTAGGTGTTAATTTAATATAGTGAGTATTGTGTTATGCTCTATTTTATTGCTATTCATGCGTGACTTTGGTCTGATTACCATGGGGTTAACTTAAGAGTTAATGTTCCAAACTTGGTTTCTACTTTTGATCTCCGATTTATGCTAGGAAGAGATTATTGAAGTGGGTAATTAGTTCAATACTAGCAATTTTGGTTTGATTCCTTGACTTTCTCAAAAGAGAGGTTATGGGTCAGATATATTCTGCTTATTATTGAAAGAGGGAATAAAGTAAGGTATTGGGTTATTGAGAGTCCTCATTAGATGAGACCGAAAGGAGATTCTAGGCGTAGATGCTTTGAGATCGAAATATGATTATCTTCATTGATGATGAATTAGCCTATTCATGTATGCACATCACTATAGAGCAACACATTTACTCCTATATGACATTGATATCCAATTCCCGCACCCCTAGATTCCTTGATAACTCTTCATTTCGTTCGATTTTACTTTGATTTTGATAATTGAAAATTAAGATTTATATTAAGTTGGTTGTATCATCCACATAATTTTTCTTACTACTCCAAATGACTTGATATAAAATCCAAATTTCTCGATAAATAATTTTCTATGATATACCCTTCCATGTGGGGTTCGACCCTGACTCTTCGTTGGGTTTTTGTTGACTACGATCGCTTATCTTTTTAATAGGTTTTGAAGGGTGATTTGAGCATTACAAAAAATGGCACCGTCGTCGGGGAGCGGTGGTTGAGAAATTTAATAAATTAAATAAATTAAATAAATTTGTTTTATTTGTAAAGAGTAGTTGTTTTATGTTGTTGTTAGCTGATTTGCAGGTTGAAAAGATGAGTGATCTTTAGAGTGACAATGATAGTCACCATGGTCAAACAGATAATATGGGTGACCTAAATTACATGCCCGTTAATGCAATTTAAAGCACAGGAGCAATTCGAATACCTCCTACAATCGGGAAGATGGTATTTCACATCACCGACACTATGATCCAATTGCTTCAGATGAGAGGAATGTTTGGGGGCTTATCTCATGAGGATCCCCATGAGCTTCTTAGGATTTTTAAGGAGGTGTGTGGACCCTTTATGTTTAAGAATATCTCTAAATAATCCATAAGTTTGAGACTATTCTCGTTCTCTATAAATAGAGAGGCTACACGGTGGTTGTCTGAGCTGCCAACTGATTCTATAACTTCGTAGGATGAGCTAACAAAGGTATTCTTGGAACAATTCCTTCCACCCTCGAAAAAGGTTAAACTTGGTCTCCAAATACAGAATTTCAAAAGTCTTGGAGGTTAACTCTTGCATGAAATATGGCCGAGGTTCAATAAGTTGCTCTTGCAATGTCCAACGCATGGCATTCCAAAAAATTTGCTGCCACAATACTTTTAATGGAGCCTTGATTCAGTCAATAAAAGTGTGTCTGATCAATTGGTCCATGGTGGATTGATGAGGAAACCTTATAAGATATCTGCATTATTATCAGAGGACATGACTAAGGTCAACCGAGCATGGCACACAAGAAAAGACGAGGGACCCTTCTACAAGTGGGATTGAGTAAAGAAAAAGTCGAAATGGATCACAAAAGGGATGAAAATATGGCCAAAAGGAGGACCCAAATCGATTTTCTATCAAAACATGTCATGAGAGGTGGAACTAAGTCAGTAAATGCAGTTGGAACAAACAATAGGGAGGTGGATAAAGATATATACATGCCTCCCCATTATCATCCATGCCCAAAAGATCCAGCTGGTCTAGAAGGAAGCGTTATAGAAGACATGCTTGTGAATATCTATAACAAAGTTGAAGGATCAGATAAGGTCTTGAAGGGTTTAAAAAATAACTTATCCACTTTAAAAACAAAAGTGACTTTCATATTTCGTTTCAATCAAGCAGCTGGAGACCCAACTAGGTCAGATTGCCACCCACTTAAATCTAAGGTAAAAGAGAACTTTGCCTAGGGATACCATCCCAAATCCCAAGAATGATTGCTGAAGTTTGATGAGTCTGTCGTTCCACATATAAAATAAGGCGCTTCTTGGGAGGTAACCCAAGGCTTTACTATTATTTTTATTTTCTTTTTAATGACATGCGTTGTGAATGCAGGGGAGAAAATGTTAGAGAATATAGATTAAGGCATATTAGACAAGGCCTTAACCAAAAGGGTGATGCACCGAGAGCACTAGGAGTAATGATTCTTGTCCGCCTTTGAGCATAAAAATATGGCAAAGTGCATAGTCAATATCGGTGAGTACAAATCCAAAGGAAAATTTATTGAAGTGCATAAATAGGACTCCATCGAGTCTGCCGAATCAAACTTCAGATTTGGTCATTGTCCAAGTATGTTTGGTGATCTTAAGATCCATATGGCGGTACACCGAACACGTTTGGTGACATTAGTAAGTGCATTGAACGAGTTTCCTATAGAAGGGCCCAGGGTTCTTTTAATTTATAAAACCAAAACACTTTGAATTCTTGGAGAATTTTCGATATCCTCTCTTACATTGCACATTTTGAGTGATTTTGTATCTTGTGTGAGTGTGTTCAAGTTCTAGGAGTGCAGTTGATTGGATTTCGATTCAACCTAACCCCGATTCCTCAATTCCTTGCTTGTTTTTTTGATGCTAAGGTTGGTGTTTTGATTTCTCGTTGGTGATTTTGAGTTTATATTGCATATAGGGTGTGTGTTTGAGCCATGTAACTGACATTAAGTGTTTGATTTTATTGCGTAACATCATGTTTTTGAATTTTGAATTATACCCATGTGATTTTGACTGCAAATGTCTATATAAATGGTGAATCATGATTGTTTTGGTTAGAATGCTTAATTGAATCGATGTGATTGATGGGTCTATTATTAATTGAATGTGAGTGAAGTCTAAGTAGCTCAGTGTTGACCCATTGCATGATTTTATCCAATGATAGATAGGCTGACTACTTTCTTAAAGGAAAATTGTCAAATAGAGCAACACTTAGTGATAAGTGGGGGAAATCTGAGTACCCATGAGTAGAAAAACAAGTGGGTGCATTGTAATTGTTTGGGAAAACTACTATTTGGTGTGCATGTTAGATTTGAATTTTAACAATAGGCACTCGGCTAAATTTCTTGTTAGGCGGACTTGTCTTTGCTCGCCAAGGAAGATAGGTGAATAATCGAGTAATACCCACCTCACCTTCTAGAGCATGTGCATGGACTCGGGGTACCGTCCCATTCGACGGGTATTTCTTAGTCTGTCGAACTCAGATGGGAGAGGACATCACCCTTGATGCCTGTATATTTCCTTTTTGCACGTTAGTTTCAGTGGACTTGTCTTAGCCCACCGAAACTAACTTGATAAATCACCGTGTTGGAAATGACTCCACCTTGTGTGCATGTTCCCTAAGATTTGTGCTTCTTTCTAAGTAGGCAAGCTTATCAGAGATCATCGACCCTAATGGGCGATACATCTTCCTGTTAGGCGAGCCTTAGGAATATTTTAAATCTTGATTCAAAGAGCTTTAACTTTCACAAATCTTGTGCTTTAATATTTACATTGCAAGTAATGACAAGAAAAATGAGTAAGAATATGTTCCACTCTTATATGAGTGAGCACCCTAAAATATGGAGAGAAATAGAATTCTACAAGTTGGAATAGTTCACAAGAGTTAGGTAACCGTATATGTTGAAATGGGTACGAGATATCTATGATGCCTATGCAAGGTAATTGCTGAAAAATAGGAAAGGGGCTATTTCAAAGGAAATGGATGAAATAGAAGTTCGAAAAAAGATGATGCAGTGTAATAACACTATGATTAATGAAGTATTGGGCACCCGAGACAATTTGACTGCGAATATAAGATCTAGATGGCCACACCTTTGGATCAGATTAAATAGTCTCTGGCCTTCTAATATTCGGTGAGTCTACACCATCTTGGATGGATGAAGGTTCCAAATTGAAAAGAAGGACCTGAGCATAATGGCGAGGTACTGGTTTGGATTTATCTGTAGCAATGTGATGCCATCCCATAATGAGTCTATAATCAGGCATCCGAAGGCCATATTAGTGGGTTTCATTATTGAGAAAGAAGATTAATATGGGAAAGATAATTGTGGAAGAGATATTACTGCAATCCAGACAGGAGCAAATCTCTCTTTCCTTCCCGGTGCTCATTACCACGATTTGCAAGAAAGATTGAGTCCCATTTTGTGTACAAACTAATGCCAGATCAGGCCAATTTCCTATAGTGATATTTGGAGGATCGAGGCTGAGTTTTTGAGAGATGATGTGGCTCGAAGGAAGTCGCCACCGCCAGACTCTACTCCATTGGTCGACCCTGCGACTTTCGAATAAGAACAACACACCTTCTCCTTTTGTGGAGTAGGAAGGTATTCCTACTCCTTCATCTATTGCTAGTAATTCTGATTCCTCCACAACATCTGCCTTTCATATTTTTATGATTGCTGCAGCACGAGGCCTCCTCCTTCTTTTGTTGCCCGTCCTCCATTGACCCATCTAATTATATACAAAATGGGATGTTTTGCCTGATCAGCGGACGTTAGAGTTGCCTGGGTTGAGAAAGACTTGCTGATACACTCACATTACACCTCCGTAAGGAAGTATAAGGGATCTATGTCAAATAAAGAATCCAACTTGTAGGTTGGGGTCGATCTCATGGGGAATACAATTTATACTTAAAATAACTCACTAGTATATCCGTTAGTCAGCTTATTTCTGAGACAAGTAAACAAAATGGGGGATGACTGAAATAAACAAGTGATTATTGTTTAAGTAACAAGTGAGCAAGATTCAAACTTTGTTGTTATCAATGAGAGAGAGAAACTAGGGTGTATGTGTTCCCTATAAATTTTTAAAGCTGCAATCCTAATAATAATAACACTTTCCTTAGTATTTTACATGCAAACTTGGTAAGATAGGTATCCCTAAGTGATTGGTCCTCCAAATAGGAAATTTCTCCACACACCTTGGTCTGGCTACGTGTGCATAATTTACTAACCCTAACATTTACCTCAGATTAGACATCACATCAATGTACAACTTAGTTTTCACCCTCGAACCAATTTACGTTACACTACTAGATAGTATCACACTAAATCTCTGTTGATAATTCTTTTTTTATTAACTACCTCCTTGGTTCGGCAAGTAGCAACATGGAAATATCTAACGCGTGCACTCGTTAAAAAGACTTTTAAGCGAAAGAATTACCAATATATGCATAAACACTATTCAAGAAGTACTTAGGTATTATTTATACATTGCTAATTGCTTATGGTTCCCATAATCCTAGTTGTGGATTTAGCTACTCATGGTTGGAAGAACACAATTCATATTTTTGTAAAGAGAATTCATGAACTTACGCTTAGAGTAGAAGAAACCTGTAATCTCCAATTGAATTTCTAAGAAAAAATCTTATAAAGTGAAATATGGAAATCAAATTTAAAGTTTGCAAGTTAATTCCCTAGAGAATATCAAGAAATAAAAGTAAACAATAATGTCTTACCCCAAAAATGAGGTTTACATAACCTATTTATAGAAAAAACATGTCCTAAACAAAAAGGAAACAAAATAAGGAAATAAAATTTCTGGATGCAGCTTTGTTCGATTACTTCGACCTACGGACTAGAGGTCGACCTACAGTTTGTAGGTACCCTCCATTGGTCACACTTTTATTTCAGTGGCTGGAAGCTTCACTCTCACGTACAATCAACAGACGTGTAGAACGGACCGTAGGATGACGTACGGTTCGTGGGTCCTCTTCCGTGGCTCCACACTTATGATTTTCATCGGGTAGTGGAACTTCATCTTCTCTGAATCATTCGACGGATGTGCAGGACGGCCCGTGGGTCGACCTATGATCCGTAACTTGCATTTGCAGTTCCACACTTGGTCATAATTCCCCGATTTTCCATCCATGCCACCCATCTCTGAACCGTGACCGGACCTACGGTTCGTAGGTCACCTCCGTGGGTGTCTCCTTCTCCATATTTTCAGCTATCATCTCACACTTCTACGTCCAAGCCTGTTTCATGCAAATATGACACAAAAGTATTCAATCCTAATACAATATGTCCCTAGACACACACAACTTTTAAGTGAAATGTATCAAAGTACCATAAGCTCATGGTATATCAACACCCTCAACTTAAACTCGTTGTTTGTCCTCAAGAGATGCACTAAACTCTAAACGACACTTGTGTAGAAGCAGACATACAAACTCAAGCAATCACATGCCTATTTCAATCCATTCTATTTTGTAGGTGCAAATATTTTCTCTTAGACTCAATGGGTAACTCACGCGGATCAAGATATGACAAAGATCGACCAAGATACAATCACAACATACATTTTTTCACAATCACCAAGGTACCAACTTTCCGACAATGTAACTAGTGCCTTCACTTCAAATGAAATCCTTTTCATACAATATATATGAATTTAGAGTTTTAGGATTCATTAAACACTCACACCTTGAAGTGACTTCAGATACAGTTAGTGCTCAATACCATAGGTTTGCCCATATTTTCACTGCTTAGACTCCCAAACTAGTTGCTAGGATCACTATAGGACTTTCTTTAGCTTGTAACAAGGGTTGAGGGTCATGTGAGGTACATCTGGGCCTTTTTAGTGTATTTATAGCCTCCTTGACATTACATTGGCTTTTACCACTTTTCTCAACCTAATTTTGACATGCTTCCATTTTACTTTCTTTCGTTCGACTCCTTTCAACATGGATGTGACTTTTGATTCTTAATTTTCACTTTCTTCTTCTTTTTCTTTATTTTTCAGCAATTTTATTTATCATCTTTTTTTTTGCACAAAGTCACATCCTCTTCTATCTTTTCTTTTTCTCTTTTCAATAATAAACTATCACGCCTCGAGAGTACCTCCTAGACGTGAGAAAACGTACTTGATCCTGAAGGAGTCTTGTGCAAGCCTATTAGCATTCATTCATCATATAGGTATTAGGAAGTAGTGAGGAATTACTTTTTTTTTATTGAAAAACCATATATTCAAAAAGATTTCAAAAACCAAGTGCAATCTAAGTCTGACATGGCCATCTTAGACCAAATCTCAAAACATAATAGGGACACATCCGTTTACAATAAAAAAGTTTACTAAATGTCTTTTACATAAAAAAACATAAGAGTTCTTTGTCCTTGAATCCATAACGACATACCAAGTCTGGGAAGAATATCCATTGAAGCATTCAACTAGGGAATCCACTTAGTTACCACAACCTGTACTTGTAGTAAAAACATGAAGAAACATGAGTTAGCACATAAAAATATACTAAGTATGATGACCATGCAAAAACATGCTAAAAAGGGACTTTTTTTAAAGTCCTGGTTTTATGCCATTTTAGTAAACTTCATGAACATTGAACAAGAGAGGCATGATATAAGTGTCACGACCCGCATGTACACCCTAGAAGTTAGGTCATTCTTAGGTCGTAATATGGCGTACTTGACCTCTCGGAGGTCTTGTACAAGCCCTTGCACATCATTCATTGCATATATGTGAAAAGTACACGAAGTTTAAAAATTCTCTTTCAAAACATAATGCGGAAGCCATTTCATAAAACATCTAATATATGTCTCAAAAACCATATATGACATCATGAGTATGATAGTCTTGGGTCACGTCCCATAAAAGTATAAACATGAAAGAATATAAAAGAAATCATATGTGTGGTGTCCTCGGATGCTATGAGGACTCACCAATCTTCTCTTTTTGGAAATCTTAGAACTCTACCCTTCAATCCAATAAACCTTCTCAAGACCCTACATGGACAACATGTAGGCAATATGCGTTAGTACGATATGTACTAAGTATGGAAACTATCATCCAAACATAAGATATCTCGAAGGGTTAGTCAATAATAGATATAACATAAGAGATAAAGACATAAGCATAACATGAATATCATAAACATAATAAAGCATCATAAAGCATATAAGAGTTCATACTTAACCATTGTCCTTCTTACTCAAATGAACTACTCACAAACCATCTCCAAGTATACTTGTGCAAGGCTAAGGTAGCATCCCATACTACTACCAAAGCTAAGTACATCTCTTTGGTCATTCTTGATCATAGTCCACTTTCATAATTAAGACATAAGTTCATCATATCATATGAGAATTATGACCCTAAGCCACCCCAAATCACACTTGTGCAATGCATGTGAAGCATCCCATACTACCTCACACACTAAGCATATCTTGAAGTCACCCTATCTTGTTTCATGTCATATTAGGAGTGATCTAATAGACTTACTTGATATTGACAAGGAAATATCATCTTAATTCAATCATATCATGTCATGGAATGCAACTATAGCACCATCCAAGCTAAAATATATCATGTAGTTGTCATGTCATAGGTAGCTTCAAGTCATACTAGTGCCATGTATGGATAGCATCCCATACTACCATCCATACTAAGTACTCCTCTAGACTATCCTACTCCATGGTAACTTGTCTTATATTCTTGTCTATTAAACTCAACTTACTATCATAATAGACCTACTACCATGGAAAGCATCTCAACATACTAACCAAGATAACTAAAGGAAGGATACAACCATCCTAACCACCATGCAAGCAATCATGCAGATGCAAGCTAACCATAGGGGAGCATGAATCCTCATCCCTAAGCTACCATGAGAAATCTATCTCAAGCTATTCTATGAGATACACCTTACATGCAAATCAAGCTACCATTAGAAGAGTATATGCCTTTCTCCTAAAGCTACCATGAAATGGTTTTGTCCTAACCATGTCAAGCTAACATGATCAAGTATCCTTACAACACAAGATCAATCTAATCATGGGAGAGCTTACTTCCTCTATCCCAAGATAACATGATAACTACTATTCCCAAGCTACCATGAAGTTCATCACCTCAATCTACCATGAGTATTTTAACTCAAGCGTCCTTGAGATTTACTATCACAAGCTGTCCTTGAGACCTACCTTCTCAAGCTTACTTGACCTTAGTGTTATCTCACCAAGCCTACTACACAAGAAGTGACCATACATTCACATTCAAGCTAATCTTAGTCTACCATGCATTTACTCATTTTAGGTTCTTATGTCAACCTAAGGTTTATCTATGTGAGAGAACTTGATTCTCCTAATCATGTTCATGTCTAGGTGTAGAAGAGAAATAAATCATCATCACAATCCCTCTATAATGACTTTACCCCCAAAGCCCTAGCATCAATGGCATAAGCGTCCTACAATTGATTACTCCCCTCATTCATTATGATCCATGTTTAATTACTAGTTAATTCATTCAATTTGATCATTAGAAGGTAATTCTAGTCATACTTGATCACATAGGTTCAATTCCAACTTTACAAGTCAATATCATCTTTGATCAATTAAGCATGGTTCAATTCATATCTAGTTAATTCAATCATGATCTAATAGTATACAATACAATTGAATTAGGAATATCAACATAAACCTTCATCTTGCCTCTAATGGCCTAAGATCACCATGATCACCTTCAAATTCAATTACTATAATTCACCATGAAAACTTCATGAAAACAACATATTATAATCATCATATAAACATAATTGATTATTACCCACTAGATTGGGATCACAATCAAGCCTTACCCACAATGTAATCACAACCCTCTCTAGAATAGGGTTCTTTGGATTCACAATTGAAGGGAAACTAGGGGAGATTCATGGATGGAAGAATCCATGAATGAATAAGCTTCAAATACCTTATATTAGAGTCTTAAACCCAGCTTGATTCCTTGGTGAATTCGTCCTAAAGCTGCCTCCAATTTCTCTTCTTCTTTAATAGTGGTTTTGGGAGAATTTTGAAGAGAAATGTTTTGATTTGGAGTCTAGGGTCTTATTGTCTATTGTATTGCTTAAATACTCTTCAAATACCTAAAATAACCGCCAATAATTAATCCTAAAGTGCCCAAAATACCCCTACAACTATGGACCATTAAACCAATTCTAATTTGACTTAAAAACGACGCGACCAAATCTGGGAGTTCACTGCGCGTCGCGGAGGCATTTTCAATTCTTGGTTCTAGAATATTTCGGGATAGAATGGTTTGCTAGGGACCCGCATCGCAGGGCGAGATTTTTGCCCTTCAAGTGCTCGCTGCGCGTCGCGCAACAAACTTCACTTCTAGGCTGCGTGGCAGCTTCGACGGCCCATGTTTGGGTCCTCCTCGGGGACCCTTAGGCTGGTCCTCGGGGCGTCTTTCTCGGACTTTTAGACCCTTCACATGCACTTCTATGTATAATAACCCTCTATACTCAATTTCACCTTCAAACCATACTCCAAAACTTCACTACAAAACACTACGAAACACTAGTTCAACTTCGACTAGCTTCCGGACGTTTTGGACGTTTGACCTCTTAACTCTTCCAAACTTCATATACTGACTCTAAACATTAAAATTAATCATTTTAAGACTCTTTTGACTAATGACACTCATGTTAGTCTCTAGATTCACCTAGTTCATTTTGGGGTCCTTACAATAAGTCACAACCAACATACAATTCACATTTTAACATTAGAACTCAATCACATGTATATAAACCTTTACCTTGAGTTTCTACTGCAAGTAACCCTCAATATATACCTTTTTCAATGTATGGATAACGTCCCATATCACCATCAACACCAAGGTAGCGCCCTAAGGTCACCAAAGTGAACTAACTATTCATTCTTTCCACCTTTATACAATAAATCATTAAGAGACATAAACATCATATGAATCACATCATCACATTAAGACCAACATCTAAGACTACTCTAAGTCATACTTGTGCAATGTGCAAGTAGCATCCCATACTGATACTCATACTAAGTACTCCTTTAAAGTCACCATAGACAAGACACATTCATATGCAAGATAAGTCATAACAAGGAAACACCTGATGATACAGTCCAATTATAGCATGCATCTTTACTTTAGGTACATAAGCATTTAATAGTACACATAATTAATTAGCTTTCATTACATTAGGAACACCTTAATTCATCAAGACATTAGATCACATCCTTATTAAGGTTGTTATAAGATCCCATTCATTTCATTAGCATTATAAGAAACACACCATGACCTCTCTCAAATGTCTACTTGTGCAATGCATAGATGTCGTCCCATACCACCACCCACACTAAGTAATATATCCTTAAGTGGCCATAGTTCATTAACATTCTTTGTGGGGGTAAGCCTTAACCAATGCAGACCATGTGAGCAACTCATGGAATCCCAGTGTCTCCCTCACCGGATAAGAGATTCATACTTGCCTAAGTTAGGGTCATTCTTTCTAGCTTAAGTGTATCCACTAGCTATAAACCTATGTGAGCACATAATTATGGTATAAGGAGATTTATACAAGATACCCCGCCTCAAATCAGGTGAGGGCATCCATCTCAAGAGATTGCTACTAGAAACCACGCCTTAACTCAAGTGAGATTTTCCATCTCATATCACTATCCACTCGGTGCTTAGCATTATTCCCCACAGAGTATTAGACTTTTATTACATTAGTTCATTATGGGATAAGATATCTATTAGATACCCCGCCTCAACTAATGTATGAGTACCCATCTCAAACCCACCATTCATTTAAAAGGGATAGGGATTGCTACTAGATACCCCGCCTCAACTAACGTATGAGTATCCATCCCAACCAAACATTCATTCATTCTTTCGAAAGCTCAAATGGACATTGAGATTGTTACTAGATACCCCACCTCAACTAACATGAGGGTAACAATCTCAAATCCCACATTCGTTCATTACTGGCTGATTGAGAAAAGCCTTTCAATTAACATTTCTTCATTAACATTAGTATAGAACTTCATTCGTTAATCATTCATTCTTCATTCATGAGTGTGTATATGTGAGGATAATCTTTCACCTAGAACCTCATCATTCATAAGTGTTAATCAAGAATAACACTCCAATCATAACACCATTACACTCTAGACATAATCATAAATTACATGTAAGTAAGCACCTCCACCATTAGTGGATCACACATCAATCTATCACAATTCTATATATTTAAGGATCAATATCAATCCATAGATCAAAAATACTACAAGAGATAAAACAATTGATACAGTTCCATAACCAATCCATAATTTACATAAGTAATTAAACATGAACTCGTTCATAACTTTCCTTTCTAGGTGATGATCCTCATATAATCAATAATTAATAATTCTCCACCATAAGATACAACTAATGACGTTAATTCATAAACTAACTTCATATAAACATATACTATTAATTATATCTCAATAATCAACCATTTTCCAATCAATTTACAAAATAAAGGAGTTTAGGGGAAGGCACGAGTTCTTGAAGGAATTCAATAAAACTTCATATTTAAATCATCAATCAAACCACAATTCATCATTATAATGGCTTTGGAAATGTTTTACAAGTGAAACCACACTTAGATTAGAAAGTAGGATTTTGATCATTGAAAGACTTTGAAATGTATTTTGATTTGACTCTTTGAATGAAAGATTAATAAAATATAAAGAGTCAGTGTATCGATCCTCCCCGGCCTCTTCTCTTTTTAGTGGGTGAGGAGCTCTATAGTCCAGGTGTACTTCTTACTTCTATCTATACATTTCCAGATATCATTGCTTCGATACGGTCCCGAATCCGTTTCACTTCATTCTTCCCCGAGCATTGAAAACTTGAAGAAATTGACCTTTGAAACTTGAAAACCCACACCTCCAATGGAAGTTCCTTGAGAGAGAGTTTTGGAGAAGAAAGTTTCTAACTTTTGGGGTTTTGAAAATAATAATGTTTAAAATAGGTTCAAACTCTTTAATACTCTTGAAATATGTAAAACACATAAAATAGCCGTCCAAGCATTAATTTGAACTTGGGGTGAATTCCCAAATTCACCCCTCACTTGGCCGTGAACTTGACAGCATTATAGGTGCCATCGAAGGCTCCCCATGCACGGACATTGGATAGGTTGAAACCTCGGGCATCTGCTCCGTAGTTTGGTTTAGAGGCTCCTTTTTTGCAGGCCTGCGCAGTCCTGATGCACGCCGAAGAGCCACGAGCCGTTGATTGATCTACTGGACGTGAATGGATCTCGTAAATCAAGTTGTTTTTGACAGCTTTTGGGCAGACATTGGGGTTCTCCTCAAGGACTTATTAGATGGTCCTTGGGGTGTCGTAACCATACTTTTAACCCCTAAACATGTTGTTCTAAGTACATAAATAACTTCTACAAATTTTCACCCTCATACAACACTCCAAACTTAAACGACAAGGCCTTATAACACTCTAGCTCAAATAACTAGTTTCCGGACGTTACAGTCGTTTCTTGTCGTTTGACTTCAATTATCTTTAAACTAAACTTAAAAATACATTTCTCATCATTTCATCAGGGTCTCCACTTCAAACTCATATGTGAGGCTTTAGTTCTTCCTATTTCATTTTAGGGTCGTTACATTACTCCCCACTTGGGAACATTCGTCCTCGAATGACACTTACCACACATTAAGGGTAACAACTCAAGACTAGAAGCCCACAATAAAGCATTCAACATAAATATTAATTCATTAACATAG
The DNA here is from genome assembly GCA_016801875.1 of Solanum sitiens. Lineage (NCBI taxonomy): Eukaryota > Viridiplantae > Streptophyta > Magnoliopsida > Solanales > Solanaceae > Solanum > Solanum sitiens. Next base: position 1,065,083 of record JABWTJ010000080.1, read on the forward strand.
GAGGAAACATCAACTCTACATCAACAAGTTCCAAGCACAACAAGAAAGTAGAAACTAAATCTACAAACTCATTATGTATCAAAAGTTCATCATTTCTCATTTCATTGGTAGAAGTTCCTTCTCCAAATCACATGATGCACATTTCAACCATATAAGGAAAATTATGCAACTCTTTCAAGAACACATTTATACATGCTCAACAAGCAAACTCATAAAACATTTAGGTAACTCATCATAGATGCATATCACACGAGGAACATAACATAACATAAGGAAGCCATCAAAAATCTAATTCACACTCATGAATCCAAAACATGAAACAAGCTACAAGGAACTCTGGATTTCAAGCTTGAATAGGAATAGAAGGAAAAGACAAGGATACTCTTATGACCTCAACCTTCAACATACTATCCCACACTTATGCGAAAATCAAACTAAGACAATATAAATCAACATAGGGCCTTCAACAAAACATTCACTATCTATAAGGAATCATTAACTTACCAGAGCTTTCAAACTAGGAAGTTTCTCAATAAAAAACCTCTTGCTCACACAACCTTACCTACATCACTCAAGATCTCATACTTCTTAAGATCACCCATCTCTCATAAGGGGAGGATTTAATTTAATCTAAACTATGAACATAAAGAACACTCATCAACCTTACTATCTGAGCACATCATCCCTTCTCATTAGAACAAACCTACCCAAACATCACTTCATACCATTCTAAGGTCAGAACAATTCATCACCAAACTTTCACACTGATCACTTAAGATGATTGTAACCAAAAAGGTCATTTACACTTATACCCTCTTTTAAAAGAGTCTATTCACACAACATCTCAAGGCATCACTTAATACCACTATTCTTCAAAACTTTTCAACAAACCTCAAAACTTCATCATGGCCTTCTATCAACATCACACATAACTATAAAGCAAATCATGCAACTGAAAGGATTTCATTTAACTATACAACTCTTACCTAGTCACCTTACCCAATAATATCTCCACTTACATTTTCTCCCTCGAATCCATGAAGCATTAGCCCTTAAAGTAGTCACATCTAAAAGACCACATTACAAGAAATAATAGAGAGATCTTATGGAGTTAAGCTCTATGGCACGACACAAGAGTAATGAGGAAAGTGAAACTTCTAATGTCTTATAGCCTTTTTCTCATAGATGTGTCGCGACTTACATCGATGAGCAAGACTCTACTAGACGTGGCATGTAAGACATCGATCCTAAAACCATTCCCAAAACCTTATGCTCCGATACCAAGTTTGTCACGCCCATGATAGCACCGCCTAGATGTGACACGACATACTTTACCCCAAAGGGATCTTATACAAACCTCTTACCCTTCATTCATCACATACGTATTAGAACGTAGGGTAAAATTAAAACTTTTTATTTAAAAACCATAAATTCAAATTTTTTTTTGAAAAGAAAGCGAAAGTCTAAGTCTCACATGGTTATCTTAGACCCAATCTCAAAACATAATAGGAACATGACCCTTTACAATAAAAAAGATTACAAAATGTCTATTACATCAAAAGGAAACATAAGAGTTGTTTGTCCTCGAATAAGTGAGGACATACCAAGTCTTGGAGGAATAGTAATCCAAGCATTCAACAAGAAAATCCACTCAGTTGCCACAACCTACACTTGTAGTAAAACATTAAGAAATATGCGTTAGCACATAAAATGTACTAAGTATGATGCCGATGCAAAATCATGCTAAAAAGGTACATTTGGTTTAAAGTCTTGATTTTATGCATATTAGTAAGCTTCATGAACATTGAACAAAAGAGGCATTATATAAAACACAACCATCATAAAAGTCACATTTTAACATTCGAACTCAATCACATGTACATAAACCTTTGCGTTCACCTTTACCTTGAGCTTATACTTCAAGTAACCCTCAAGTTATACCTTGTGCAATTTATGGATAGTGTCCCATACCACCTTGCACTATAAGGTACCACCCTAAGGTCTCCAAAGTGAAATAACCATTCATTCTTTCCACTTTTAAACAATAAATCATTATAAGACATAAACATCATATGAATAACATCATCACATTAAGTCAACATCTAAGACAACTCTAAGTCATACTTGTGCAATGTGCAAGTAGCATCCCATACTACTACTCACACTAAGTACTCCTTTGAAGTCACCATAGAAAAAAGAACATTCATATACAAGATAAGTCAATACAAGGAAGCAACTCATGATACAATCCAAATATAACATGTATATTTACTTTAGGAACATAAGCATTTAATAGTCAACATAATTCATTAGCTTTCATTACATTTGAAACACCTTCATTCATGAAGATGGTAGATCACATCCTCATTAATGATATTATAAGAGCCCATTCATTTTGTTAGCATTATCAGGAACACACCATGACCTCTCTTAAATGCCTACTTGTGCAATGCATATACGACGTACCGTACCACCACCCACACTAAGTAGTACATCCTTAAGGGTCCATAGTTCATTAATATTCTTTGTGGGGGTAACCCTTAACCGACATAGACCATGTGACAAACTCATGAAATTTTGGTGTCACCCTCACTGGATAAGGGATCCTTACTTGCCTAAGGTAGGGTCATTTTCTAGCTTAAGTGGATCAACTAGCTATAGAACTATGTGGAAGATATTTATGCATAGGGATATTGATACAAGAGACCCTCTCTCAACTCGGGTGAGGTCATCTATCTAAAGAGATTGCTACTAGAAACCCCGTCTCAACTCACGTGAGAGTTTTCATCTTATATCACTATCAACTCGGTGCTTAGAATTATTCCCCACGGAGTATTAGACCTTTATTACATTAATTCATTATGGGATAAGGGATTGTTACTAGATACCCCGCCTCAACCAACATATGAGTACCCATCTAAAACCCACCATTCATTTAAAAGGGATAGGGATTGCAACTAGATACCCCACCTCAACTAACATATGAGTATGCATCCTAAACCAACATTCATTCATTCATTGAGAATATCAATGAGACATTGATATTGTTACTAGATACCCCGCCTGAAATAACGTGAGGGCATCCATCTCAAATCCCACATTCGTTCATTAGTGAATAATTGAGAAAATCTTTTCAATTAAAACTTCTTCATTAACATTAGTGTAGAACTTCATTCGTTGTTCATTCATTCTTCATTCGTGAGTGTGTGTATGTGAGGATAACCTTTCACCTAGAACCTCATCATTCATAAGTGCTAATCCAGAATAAGACTCCAATCATAACACTATTACACTCTAGACATAATCATAAATTTAATTGAAGTAAACACCTCCACCATAAATGGATGACACATCAATCTACTACAATTCTATATCATCAAGGATCAATCTCAACCCATAGATCCAAGATACTACAAGAGATAAGACAATTGATACAACTCCATAACCAATCAATCATTCACATAAGCAATTCAACATGAACTCATTCACATGGGTTCTTGAAGGAATTAAATAAAAATTCATTTTTAAATCATCAATAAAACAACAATTCATCATTATAATGGTTTTGAAAACACTTTACAAGTGAACCCAAGCTTAGATTAGAAAGTAGGATTTTTGATCATTGAAAGACTTTGAAATCTATTTTTATTTGACTTCTTGAATGAAAGATTAATCAAAGGATGAAGAGTGACTATACCTTATACTTAAAGAATCCATGAAAATCACTTGAAAACTTGAAGAAATTGACCTTGAAACCTTGAAAAGCCCAACTGCAATGGAGGTTCATTGAGAGAGTTTTGGAGAAGAGAGGTTTCTAACTTTTGGAGTTTGAAAATAATAATGTCTAAAATAGGTTAAACACTTTCAATACTCTTAAAATATGTTAAAACACCTAAAATAGCCGTCCAAACATTAATTGGAACTTGGGGTGAATTTCCCAATTCACCCCTCATTTGGCCGTGAACTTGACAACATTGCAGGTGCCATTGAAAGCTCCCCATCCACGGAACGTGGATGGGTTGACACCTCGTGTTGCTGCTCCATTGTTTGGTTTAGAGGCTCCCTTTTTGCAGGCATGCACATGCCTGATCCACTCCCAAGAACCACAAGCCATAGATTGATCTACTGTCCATGATTGTGTCTCGTGAATCAAGCTGTTTTTGACAGATTTTGGGTAGATGTTGGATTTTTCCTTAAGGACCCCTTGGGGAGTCGTACCCAGATGTTTAACCCCTAAACATGTTGTTCTAAGTATAGGAGTAACTTATACAAGTTTTCACCCTCATAAAACACTCCAAACTTCAACGACAAAGACATAGAACACACTAGCTAAAATGACTAGTTTTCGAATGTTATAGTCGTTTGACCTGGATTCTCTTTCAACTGAACTTCAAAATCCATTTCTAATCATTAAATAATGTTCTCAACTTCAAACTCAAATGTGAGACTCTAGTTCTTCCTATTTTATTTTAGGGTCGTTACATTATTCTCCACTTGGGAACATTCATCTTCAAAAGACACTTAACACACAATAAGGGTAATGACTCAAGACTAACAACCAACAATAAAACATGCAACATCAATAAAAATTCATAAACATAAGAGAAAACATCAACTCCACATCAACAAGTTCAGAACACAACAAGAAAGTAAGAACTACATCTACAAAGTTATTATGCATCAAAAGTTCATCATTTCTCATTTCATTGGAGGAACTTCTTTCTCCATATCACATCATTCTCATTTCAAACACATTAGGCAAATTATGGAACTCTTTTAAGAACACATTTAAACATGATTAACAAGCTAACTTATGAAACATTTAGGCAACTCATCATTGATTTATATCACATGAGGAACACATAACTCATGAAAACTCATTTTCTCATTTAAACAAGACTTCAATTAGAAAGTGCATAGCATAAGGAAGCCATGGAAAAGTCCTTAACACACATGACTCAAAAACATGAAACAAACTACAAGGAACCTGTAGGTTTCAAGCTTGAGTAGGAATAGAAGGAAAAGACAAGGATACTCTTATGACCTCAATCTTCAACATACTATCCTTCACTTAAGAAAAACCTAACTAAGGCAAAATAAATCAACATAATGCCTACAACACACATTCACTATCTTTAAGGACTCATTAACTTACCGGAGATTCTAAACTAAAAAGGATCACATTAAGCAACTCTTGCTCACACAACCTTACCAACACCACTCAAGATCTCATACTTTTTAAGCTGAATACACCCCTCATAAGGGGAGGATTCAAGTTAATCTTAAATATGAACATAAAGAACACTCATCAACTTTACTATCTAAGCACATCATCCCTTCTCTCAGGAAAAAGCCTACCCAAACATCAGTTCATACCATTATAAGGTCAGAATACTTCATCACTAAACATTTACGCTCATCACTTAAGATGATTCTCAAAAAGGTCAATTATACTTATACCCTCCTTTGAAGGAGTATATTCACACAACATCTCAAGGCATCACTTAACACCACTATTCCTCAAACCTTTTCAACAAACCTCAAATCTTCATCATAACCTTCTATCAACATCACACATAAATCTAAAGCAAATCATCAACTCAAAGGATTTCATTCTACTATACAACTCTTACCTAGTCATATTACCATAATAAAATCTTAACTTACCTTTTATACCCCGAATACATGAAACATTAGCCCTTCAAGTAGTCATATCTTGAAGACCACTGGACAAGGAATAAGAGAGAGATCTTACGGAGTTAAGCTTTATCGCACGACAGAACAATAATAAAGAAAGGGAAACTTTTAACGTCCTATAGCCACTCGCTCATAGATGTGTCGCGACTCACACCAATGAACAATACTATACTAGATGTGACATGTGAGACATAAATCCTAAAAACCATTCCTAAAATCTTATGCTCTGATAACAAGTTTATCACACCCCGGGAGCACCCCCTAGACGTGACATAGCGTAGTTGACCCCGAAGGGGTCTTGTAGAAGCCTCTTAGCATTCATTCATCACATAGATATTAGAAAGTACTGCAGAATTAAAACTTTTTTATTTAAAAACCATCTATTCAGAAACATTCGAAGCACAAGTGGAAGTCTAAGTCTCACATGGCCATCTTAGACACAATATCAAAACATAATAGGGACACGACCCTTTACAATAAAACAAATTACTAAATGTCTATTACATAAGAAAGAAACATAAGCGTGTTTTTCCCTCAAATCCATGAGGACTTACCAAGTCTTGGAGGAATAGCAATCCAAGCATTCAACTAGAGAATCTACTTAGTTAGCACAACCTACATTTGTAGTAAGAACATGTAGAAATATGGGATAGCACATAAAAATGTACTAAGTATGATGACCATGCAAAAACATGCTAAAAAAGGACATTTTATTTAAAGTCATGCTTTTATGCCATTTTAGTAAACTTCATGAACATTGAACAAGAGAGGCATGATATAAGTCACAACCAACATACAAGTCACATTTTAACATTTGAACTCATAACATGTATATAAACCTTTAACTTCACCTTTACCTTATGCATCCACTTCAAGTAACCCTCAAGCTATACCTTGTGCAATGTATGGATAGTGTTCCATACCACCATCCACACCAAAGTACCACCTTAAGGCCACCAAAGTGAACTAACCATTCATTCTTTCCACCTTTACACAATAAAGAATTAAGAGACCTAAACATCATATGAATCACGTCATCACATTAAGACCAACATTTAAGACAACTCTAAGTCATACTTGTGCAATGTGCAAGTAGCATCCGATACTTGTACTCACACTAAGTACTCATTTGAAGTCACAATTGACAAGGCACATTCATATACAAGATAAGTCAATACAAGGAGGCAACTCATGATACAATCCAAGTATGCATGCATCTTTGCTTAGGCACATAAGCATTTAATTGTCAACATAATGCATTAACTTTCATTACATTAGGAACACCTTTATTAATCAATACATTAGATCACATCCTCATTAAGTCATCATAAGAGCCAATTCATTTCATTAGCATTATAAGGAACACACTATGGCCTCTCTTAAATGCCTACTTGTGCAATTCATAAATGGCGTCCCATACCACCACCCACACTAAGTAGTACATATTTAAGGGGCCATAGTTCATTATCATTGTGGTAAGCCTTAACTGACATAGACCATGTGAGAAAGTCATGGAATCCTGATGTCACCCTCATCGTATAAGGGATCCTTACTTGCCTAAGGTAGGCTCATTCTTTCTAGCTTAAGTGGATCCATTAGTTGTAGTCCTATGTGGGCACATAGTTATGGGATAGGGATATTTCTACAAGATACCCGCCTCAACTCACGTAAGGGCATCCATGTTAAAAGATTGCTATTATAAACCCCGCCTCAACTTACGTGAGAGTTTCCATCTCATATCACTATCCAGTCGGTGCTTAGAATTATTTCCACGAAGTATTAGATTTTCATTACATTGGTTGATTATGGGATAAGAGATTGCTACTAGATACCCCACCTCAACTAACTTATGAGTACCTATCTCAAACCCACCATTCATTTAAAAGGGATAGAGATTTCTCCTAGATACCCTGCCTCAAATAACTTATGAGTATCCACCCCAACCCAAAATTCATTCATTCATTGGAAGCTCAAAGGGACATTGAGATTGTTACTAGATACCCCACCTCAACTAACGTGAGGGCATCCATCTCAAATCCCACATTCATTCGTTAGTGAATAATTCAAAAAATCCTTTTAATTAACACTTATTTATTAACATTAATATATAATTTCATTTGTTATTCGTTCATTCTTCATTCATGAGTGTGTGAGGATAACCTTTTACCTAGAACCTCATCATTCAAAGTGTTAATCAAGAATAAGACTCCAATCATAAAACCATTACACTCTAGACATAATCATAAATTACATAAAAGTAAACACCTACACCATAAGTAGACCACACATCAATCTATCATAATTCTACATCATTAAGGATCAATATCAACCCATAAATCTAAGATGTTACAAGATATAAGATAATTGACATAGTTCCATAACCAATCCATCATTCACATAAGAAATTCAACATAAACTCATTCATAACTTCCCTTTCGAGGTCATGATCCTCATATAATCAATAATTCACCACTATAAGATATAACTATGATGTGAATTCATAAACTAACTTCTTATAAACACATACTATTCATTATACATCCATAATCAACCAATTCCCAATAAATTTCCAAAATAAAGGAGTTTAGGGGAGGGCATGGGTTCTTGAAGGAATTCGATAAAAAATCATCTTAAAATCATCAATAAAACCACAATTCATCATTATAATTGCTTTGAAAATATTTAACAAGTGTACCCAAGCTTAGATTAGAAAGTAGGATTTTTGATCATTGAAAGACTTTGAAATCTATTTTGCTTTGACTTCTTGAATGAAAAATTAATTAAGGATGAAGAGTCACCATACCTTATAATTGAAGAATCCACTAAAATCACTTGAAAACTTGAAAAAATTGACCTTGAAACCTTGAAAACCCCCACCTTTATTGGAGGTTCCTTGAGAGAGAGTTTGGAGAAGAGAGGTTTCTAAATTTTTGGGTATTGAAAATAATAATGTCTAAAATAGGTATAAAAACATAAAATATGTTAAAATACCTAAATAACCTTCCAAAAATATATTGGAACTTGGGGGTGAATTTCCTATTTCACCCCTCTCTTGGCCGTGAATTTGACAGCATTGCAGGTGCCATCGACGGCTTCCCATCAACGGGCCTTGGATGGGTTAACTCCTCGTGCTGCTGCTCTGTCATTTGGCTCATAGGCTCTCCTTTTTTAGGAATGCACTATCCGGATCCACTCCCAAGAACCACGAGCCACAAATTGATCTACTGGTCGTGAATGAGTCTCGTGAATCAAGCTGTTTTTCACAGCTTTTGGGAAGACATTGGGGTCCTCCTTAAGGACACCTTGGGTGTTCCTTAGGGTGTCGTAACCAAACGTTTAACCCCTAAACATGTTTTTCTAAGTAGGACTCACTTCTATAAGTTTTCACCCTCAAACAATACTCCAAACTTCGACGACAAGGCCTTAAAACACACTAGCTCAAATGACTACTTTCCAGACGTTATAGTTGTTTCATGTAATTTGAACTCAATTCTATTTAAACAAAACTACAAAGAAATTTCTAATAATTTCATCAAGTTCTCAAATTCAAACTCACATGTGAGGCTCTAGTTCTTTCTATTTCATTTTAGGGTTGTTACAAAGCTTTTTTCATACCCTTTTTTGTTTTGGTTTCCTCTTTCATAGGGACCCTCAACTTATGGATTTTTCATTAGTTGAGGTGAACAATAATTAGAACATTCAACTTAGGATTTTGGCCTAAGTCAAGGTGCACATGTCCAACACGTTTAACTCATCAAAACCATCGATCTAGCACATTTCAACATTTTTGGACATGGATCATTTTTTCATCCTATTTTATGCCATCATGCTTTCATTTTTCTAATTACTCCTACACAGATATTCCTAAACATGCCGGTTCAACATAAATTAAAACAGTTTCTTGGGGGAAAAGAATACGGACAATAAAACCCCAAGAGAGGATTATGAGTTAGTTTACTCAAAATTCATCCTATCACTTACAATCCGTTTACCCCCTCCCCCAACAAAATAGAGTGTGATTGTCCCCAATGCAAAAAAAATTAAAAAGCAAAGATTGAGTGAAGCAAACCGTTGTGCATATACGCCAAAGACCACTCAAGCAGTGGGTGGATCCGATTTCCTCAGCCCACTGAATCATCATGTGGAACGCCATCAGGAGTGCTTCTATCCACCATTTCACCACCCTCAGTAGTGCTATCATCAGTTCGTGTCGCAGCATGAGTAGTTCTCACACTGCTAGAAGTACCAACACTTATCTATCTAGCATGCTGCTGTCTCAACTCCTCGTCTACTATGGATACCCTCTGTGCCACCTCAATCTGTGGGTGGTCTCTCTTGCTCTCTCTCCCAGCCTTCGTATAATCAGAAGTACGACTAAAGCGGTGGAGCTTTCCAACAGTATAAGAAGAATCTAGCGGTGGTATACCATCTCCGAAAAGAGCACTCAACATCGTATCATCAATCGGTGCCGAATGGGCGAACTCGTGCGTAGTGTCAGAGATCAAGGAGGGCATCAAGGTCATCCCAGAGATGAGCTAACTCCTTCTTGAAAGTGGAAGTATACTGGTGGGGGCCTACCTCTCTAAGACGTGCAACTCAAAGGCCTCCAGGTGCTGGTGAATAGCTTGAACCTTATAGTCCATCATATGCTACATCCGCACCTCTGACTCAACTATCGACAATTGCATCCATGGTTTCACAGACTGGAGCAGCGTGGCCATCCGTGCCTCCTGCTTTTGGACACAGGCTAGTGGCACAACAATAGACCCTGAGTAGAGAGTGTCTCCGGAGGAGCTACGATCTTGACTAGCGGCCGGAGAATGGGAAGTCTGGGCATCCTCTATAGTGGCTGGAGGGGAAGGATCAACTCCACATATGCTACAAGGTCAACTCCAAATGGTGGTACCTTAACCTGCGGTTCCCTATGAGGTGCAGATACATTGGCCTCATTCTAGATCTACCCGATATAAAGGGTCTTGGTCGCCTGAAGAAACCGCTCACAATGCCAAACAAGTACTCCAACATCCCTACAAACCTGAAAGATAAGGCATGGGAAAGGCAGGGTGGTGGTGGACTTGAAGGCCCTCTCATGTATCTCCGCAATCAGCATGCGGGCAAAGTTGATTAAGAAAATGTAGACTGTACTACCCATCAATACCAAAATAATGAATAAGAAAATTTCAACAAGGAAATTCACTTCTTCTTGTACCTATTAAGTGTCTAATGAACAAAAAACAAAAGTAAAAAACATATTACTAAAATAAAAAGTACCTAACATTTATACTGTAAACATGGAAATTAATGAATGTGTTTGTCATGCCTCAAATAATTAATAAGAAAAGTTTAACAAGGCAACTCACTTCTTCTTGTGCCTAGCCAATGTTCCTACATTTTCTCCTGCTATCACGTCTATATCCCTATCAATCACTTTGTTGCTGCCCCATATGACAGTAAAATAATCCCCCTAGGAAGTTGTCGTTGTGCAGTCCTCCAAGAACATTGACACTGTATTTATACTCAAAAGATTAATAAGTGATCTAGTCTCTCATGAGAATCAGAGGATGTACTATCAGTACTCTATAGCTTGGCCTGATGACACAACATATTTATACTCAATGAAACAAAACAAGAACATCCACAACACATTTGTACTCAAAGCATTAGATCATTGATCTAGTCTCTCATGAGAATCAGAAGATGTACTATCAGTACTCTACAACTTGGCCAAATGACACAACACATTTAAACTCAAATGAAACCAAACAAGTATCTATTAGATAATACAACAAAGAGATTGCAAAGATTAGATATTGATCTAGTCTCTCATGAGAATCATAGGATATACTATCAAAACTATACAACTTGTCCTGATAACACAATACGTTCATACTCAAATGAAACCAAATAGGTAGCTATTGGAGAATACAACAAAGAATTTGCAGAGACTAGATCAGTCTCTGATGAGAATCAAGGATGTACTATCAATACTCTACAACTTGGCCTGATGACACAAAGCATTTATGCTCAAATGAAACCGAAGAAGTATCTATTGGAGAATACAACAAAAAGATTGCAAAGATTAGATCATTGATCTAGTCTCTTATGAAAATCAAAGGATGTATTATCAGTACTCTGCAACTTGGCCTAATGAAACAACACATTTATACTCAAATAAAACCAAACAATTATCTATCGGAGAATATAATAAAGAGATTGAAAGGAGCTGATTTGCAACTCCAGCTGTTACTATTCATTTGTTGAGCTACTGTTAGTTAGTTAAGTAGTTAGATATCTATTAGAAGACATTTTCGTTTAGCGAGTAGGTTAGTTATCAAATGTATATAAGGTAATTGAAAAATACAGTCCTACATCTTCTTTACACAAAATAAATTGTTGAACAAATTGTCCCAGATATCCCCAGGGGAAACAAGTTCTAATTTAAGAGTATCCGGCAAAAGACGCGAGAACTCATAGACCTTTTGTTTAAATCTGGACGGAGGATGAGCCTGGATACAACAATTGAGCATCCCAGGTACAAATTCCAAAGCGCCTAAGATGTCAAAACTTCCCCTGAAATGAAAAGAGGAAGAGAGATTAGATCAATTATTATCTGATTAAGCAATACACATTCAGATTGTCAATATGTCATATATTGCCCTACTCATTAGTTTAGCGATACTAATGGCGTCCTTACCAGCTTGCATGTAGATAATGCTGCCCAGTAAGGCTAGATTATATGGGCGCACCAGGTGTTTTAGTTGGGAATGTCCAAGTTGTTACTCCTATGCCTTAACCACTACGCCATCTTCTCAAGGACCAACATCATTTTGTTGACGAAATGTATTATATATGTTTTCGTACTTATCAATGTAGATGTAAATTTAGTCATATATGTACAACAAGTTGTGGGGTATTACATTATCCTCTCCTTGTAATATCTAACTATTACTCATGTAATTCCTTTCATAGGTGATAACTTAAAACTATCAATCAAAAATATGAAATTCCAAATCATTAAGTCACACGACTGCTATCTCTATGCGGTTTTCAATTTCTTCTATATCCACTGAAAAATATGTAAATCTAATGGTCATGTAAACTAATGAACCAGTGGACTATCGAAAGATGTTATACTTTTGGGAGATAGACACACCCCTCTCTTAAATTTACTCCTAGGCACTCTAGACATAATACATAAAACTAATTTAGTTGAATTAGAAAATGGTATTAGTATTTGAGCACAGAAAAGTTGAATCCTCATATACTAATACCAATTACAAATTGACAATATCACATTCAAAACTACTCATTAGACTACAAATGCAATACGTATTTCCAATGGCAAGGAGGTAATACACAATCTCCAAGTAAAACCTAGTATGGAGAGTAGAAATCTTAAACCAACAAATGATGTTACTATAAATCTTACTCCTGATTCAAGCACAACCAACATCTTTCACAAAGAAGACATAACGAACTACCATCTGTTATCAATTTTTCCTCATCTGATTCATGAAAATTTGGAGGAACTACCAATAATATTTTATTTGTAATTATGTGCATACTTACTTCCGGAAGGAACTGGAGCAGGATTAGTGGAATTCATCACTCCACTCTCATTCAAAACATTGGGTAGATCAGTGGAATCATCAGAATTTGATGCCAATGTTGAAGTTGAAGGAGAGAAAGGAGGTTGAAAGAGTAGAAAGAGATAAAGGAAGTTGAAGGAGTAGATTTTGACGCCGATGCACTATCAATATTTTTGTCTTTTTCTTCTAATTGTTAGTATTGATTTGTATATCATTTTTTGCTAAGATTAAGACATGAATCGATTAAGATCTTGTCACTAATCTGAACACAGAATGATTAGACTGTCTGTTATTAAACATTCGAATATATATATATATATATATATATATATCCTTCAAATAAAATAGTAGTTAAACTTTAACATTAACAAGATATTCGAAAAATGTATCAATCTTTGATAGATGTTAAGATATTTAAATTATAAACTAATATTTTAACTTTGATAAAAATAAAATGGAACTACATGAGCTATATATATAGACTAGGCCAATTATTCATGCTTCACATAAGATTGAACTATTTTATTAAGCTCACATATGATCATTCAACAATATTTGTTTTTCTGATACATACACTACATTGTAAAGACAAAGTGTCCCTCATTTTACCTTAAGACAAAGTGTCCCTCCGAAATCCTAAAGTGCTATATTTTTTAATTTTTGATTTTGTTATACAAAAATTATGACTCATAGAGAGATTTAAGTACAAGAAAGAAGTGTAGTCGTTGGAGTTTTGTCAACATTTTGGATAAGCCTTGTTATTTAAATTTTAAATTTGTGGGTTAGATCGACTCAAGTTGAACCTTTAACAATCAACATGACAAGACGACAGGAAAGAACGTGAGGACTAGTCATGCTAATGGTGGGGAAGATCGCAGCCGAGGCAAAGGGCAAGCAACACTTATATCCTAAGCATCATGACTCCTATAAGTCGGACGACAAGCGATTTGGACGACAAGCAATTCATACAAAATGTTATATTTGAAAGGTTAAGATCCTCAAGGCCCCTAAATTTGATCTTGGCAAGCTGATGGACGTTCATGGTGACTATTTTGTGGATGTTTGAGTGAATTTGGATCGTCAAATGTAATATATTAATATATACGACTACACGTTGAATGAAAACAGAATGACATATCCACTGTAATTATTTTTGTAATGTATTTACATTAATTAACTACGCGTGTTCAAATTTCAGCATATTCTATTTACAAAATTTTTATATTTGAAAGGTTTAGATGTAATATATTAAAATAGAGCTATTACACGACTATTGAAAATTGTATGTCTGGAAGATGATTTGTCTATTATATTAGATGATTTGGTTAGTAAATACTTACTCAAACTCAAAGTTATTCAATTATAGTTCAGTTAACTATACATTGTTAACCCATCGAACCACCCCATTGACACTCTTAGTCGAGTGTTCGGTCATTTTTAGCCCCTTTATGTTTAATTAAAATTTTAAAAATGTTTAAATAAATAGAATTTTTTAATTAAAAAAGAAAAAAGAAATCATGTAATCAATTTTTAAAAAAGCTTTTATATATTAGTTTTTTTAATAAGAAAATCTTGTTATTCTACTATGAAGATCATCGTTCCAACTAATGAACCTCTATAGCGGTTCAGATTTGTATAACCAATTTAGCTGAAGCAAACCCTTGACGAGGGTCTTGTATCTATGACAGTTATAAGGCCAAACACATCAAAGGGGAAAAGTATTTTGTTGTACTTTTTCTGCTATGAAGAGGACATATATAACAAAATAATTTAACTATATCGATACCAATGAGAAACTGATATGATTGGGGATGGTAGGATTTTTAAAAATAACCTATTAAGTGTGTCACAATTCTTCATATCTAACTTCAATTTCTTTTGTTTGGAATGGAATTTGAACCTATTAAGTGTGTCAACTAACTCATCATTGTCTTCAATATCATCACCCTCAAAATTCATCAGTATCGCTGCAAGTGTATCAACACCCAACCTCTCTTCAATATTCACATCAAAACCTCGCTCCTCAATATGACTCATCACTGACATTGACTTGAGATCACTTCCTTACTTCATAGACCTACAGATATTAAAATTTATCTCTTCACTATTCAAACGAAACTTCATTTGTCCTCTCTCCATATCGACCAAGATACCCTACTAGAAAGGAATGGTCTCCCTAGGATGATGGGAACCTCAAATCAACCTCACAATCAAGTATCACAAAATCCACCGGAAAAATAAACAACTTCACTTTCACAAGTATATCTTGGAGAACACCAATGGTCTTCTTCATAGTTCTATAGCCATGACTTATCACATCTCAGTCGGTTTTGGAGCCCCTAAACCCAATTTCATGTAAATAGACAATGTCAATAGATTAATACTAGCACTCAAATCACACAACACCTTAGCAAAATGCAACAACCCAATGGTACAAGGAATACTAAAAGCACCCGAATCCCCTTTCTTCTACACAACTGACCTAGTAGCAATAACACTGCAATGTTGCAACCTATCATCATCTTCAAAACTGACGGCCCTCTTCTGAGTCACCAAATGTTTCATAAATTTTGCATACCCACACATTTGTTCTAAAACAACTATCAATGGAACAATGATTGAAAGATGTTTCAATATAGTAATAAACATGTGGCATTTCCCTTATTCATTCTTATTACCAACCTCTGTGGGAATGGAGGCATAGGTCTAAGCATGAGAAAAACTTTCTGGGTTATTTCTGCTTCGTTCTCCGTAACATTCTTGGACTCTCCAATAACATGAATCTCATCATCATCTTTTTCATCCACAATTTCAACCTCAGACGACATAGGTGGACCAATGGTCTGCTTACCCCCTCAAGTAGTGACTGTCATATAATGTCCATTATTCTTCGGGTTCTGTATGGTCTTGCTAGGAAGCATTCCATGCTGACGTGGGTTTACTGTAGTGGACAACTAGTTCATCTACTGCTAAAGTTGCTTGATTGACATTACATGGGCATAAACTTTTTTACCAATTCCAAACAATTTGTTTTGTATCTCCTTCACATTCTCATGAGTTGTATAAAACCTCTTCATCATCTTCTGCATCATATCCTCAATGCGTGACATACTACCCCAACATCCCTATTGCCAGATTCCCAATTTGTCGGTGAAACATAAGGCACAACTCTCTTGTTTATGTTGCCATAGTTATTCAATTTGTAGTTGTTGTTGCAATTGTATTTCCCATCTCGGACATAGTTTTCATCTTGATTGTAGTTACCATTTTTCCGACCTTGGTTTCCTTGCTCTTGGACCAATTATTTGATTTGTAACCTTGGGCGTTGGCTTGGAAACCTCTGATCATTCAGCAAGCAAGCATCCTCCTCATAGTAGCAGCCGTCAACCGGTGGTGGTGGAGTTCTAGTCAAGTAGTTTACCGCATTCACCTTTTCTTTACCTCTGCTCACATGCTTCAATACCAACTCAAGTTTTGTCCTTATCTGGGCCATTTCCTCATGAATGTCATTGGCAAATTGACTAGGCGCATCTTGAACTTCAACAGTGTTTCTTCCAGTGTATGACTTTCTAGTGCTCCATGCTTTATTATTTTGGGAAATATTCTCCAATTTCTCAGCTATCTTCTCAAAAGTACACTCACCATATGATCCTCAAGTGATAGTGTCAAGCACAACCTTACCATTGTTATCCTAACCTCTGTAGAAGTAGTCCTTCAGCGAATCATCATCAATACGGTGATTCGGAACACTTATTATGAATGCAGTGAAACTATTCCACAAACTACTCACAGACTCTCCAAGTAGTGCCGCAAAGTTTTTAATCTTGTATTTATGGTTTCACTTATTAGACAACGGAAAGTACTTGGCCATGAACATCTTGTGCAATTGTTCCCGTGTATGAATTGAGTTAAATTGGAGCTCAGAAAATGAGATCGCAACGTCTTCGGTCAATGATAAAAGGAAGACTCTCAACCCTATGACGTTCATAACCAACTCTGGTCGCCCTACACAATTCTTGCAAACACTTCTCAACTTGGCCATGTGCCCATGTGGATCATCCAAAGACATACCAGAAAATAGCCCCCTCATAGTAAGCATCAACATCAGACTTCTTGTCACCACAAATGTATGCCCTGGAGGTACTGAAGGGAGAATAATGGGTCCTTATGATTCTGCAGTATTGAACTCGACCCTATAGTTATCATGCAACCTTGATTATGGAGGATTTCGTACCCTCAATTCATCTCCATTTAGATTATCACCATGATCCTGAGTGTGAACATCAACAACCCTAGGAGGCTGCAACTCAACTCCATCACATAGATTCCCTCCGATTGGATTAACTTGGACCCCTTTATTATTCATCCTTCTCTAAGATCTGCTCAACTCTGGATCATATGGGGTCAATGGTTCACCTCGACTTCATGTACTTGGCATACACTTGAGTAGAAACATGTAGAAAAGAAAACATAAAATTAGGAAATAATTGACTAAAGTTTAATAATGTATTTAATCTAACCTAAAAGCCCTATTCCCTGCCAGCAGCGCCAAAGTTAGATACGCTCAAATTACACCTCCCTAAAGAAGTATAAGCGATCGTTGTCAAATAAAGAACTTAACTTGTCGGTTGTGGTCGATCCCACGAGGAATACGATTTAGACTTAAACTTAACTCACTATTGTATTCGTTTAGTCAACTTATTTCCAAAACAAGTAAACAAAAAGGGGGATTTGTAAAACAAATAACTAATTGTTGTTTGAGTAACAAATGAGCAAGATTAAAAATTTGTTTTTATCAATGAAAGAGAGTGTATGTGTTTCCCTTAAGCTTTTAACGTGGTAATCCTAATAATAGTAATCATTTCCTTAGTATTTTACATGCAAAGTTGGTAAGATAGGTATCCTTAAGTGATTGGTCCTCCAAATAAGGAATTTCACCCCGCACCTTGGTCCGGGTACGTGTGTATAATTTACTAACCCTTACCTTTACCTCATATTAGAGATCACATCAATCTATGGATTAGTTTTCACCCTCGCACCAATTGACATTAGACTATTAGATAGTATCACACTAAATTTCTGTTGATAATTCTTTTCTTATTAATTACCTCCTTGGTGTGATAAGTAACAAGAAGACGAGTTCTAACACTTGCACTCGTTAAAAAGACTTCTAAGCGAAAAAATTACCAATACATGCATAAACACTATTCAAGAATTACTTAGTTATTATGCATATGTTGTTAATTGCTCATGGTTCCCACAACCCTAGTTGTTGATTTATCTACTCATGCTTGAAGAACACAATTCATATTTTTGTAAAAAAGTTCATGAACTTACGTTTAAAGTAGAAGAAACTTGTAATCTCCAATTGAATTTCAAAGCAAAACTGAGTTTTACATGCCCAATTTATAGAAAAACATGTCCTAAACAAAAAGGAAACAAAATAAGGAAATAACTTTTTGGATGGGGCTTTGATCGAGGACTTCGACCTATGGATCGTGGGTCGACCTACGATCCATTGGTCCCTTCTGTTGGTCCACATTTAGACTTTTCCTTCAAATGTTGGAACCTTCCTTCTCAGATACAACCGACGGACATACAAAATAGACTGTAGGTTGACCTAGGTCTGTGGGTCCTCTTGTGTGACTCCAAACTTAGGATTATTATCGGGTACTGGAACTTCATCATCTATGAATCATTCGATGGATGTGCAGGAAGACTAGTGGGTAGACCTATGATCCCTCACTTGCATCTATAGTTCCATACTTAGTGAGACTTCCATGATGCTCCACCCACACCACCCATCTATGAACCGTCAATGGACTTACAGTCCATTGGTCACCTCCGTGGGTGCCTCATTCTGCATAGTTTTAGCTGTCATCCCACACTTCCACTTCCAACCTATTTCCTGCAAATGTTACACTAAAACATTAATTCTTAATATAGTATGGCTCTAGAAACACACAACACTTAAGTGAAATGTATCAAAATTACCATTAACTCACGGTATATCACTTGCCCAGCTCATTGTCTAGGCTATCAAAAAATCCTTGGGTCCTTTAACTGAGCGGGTGATCAAGTGTGTGAGGGGAATTGAGGGCAACCTGTGACGTTACATGATTTGACTGTGAGGATAGAAGTTTTGGATAAAACTGAGGGTAGTTCCAGTGCTTTGGACACCCTTAGAGCTAAGGTTGCCATATTGAGGGTTGAGGTGGTCCAGATTCAGTCCATGGCCATCTCAAAACTTTGGGGTGATGTTACCCTTTCAGATGTTGCTTCCCCCTAGATGTCTAGTGTTACACCTTTCTCTTTTGTACTTGTGGTTGTTGTAGATGTGGATGCTAAGGATGAGGAGTTGGCTGAGGAGAATGATAAGTAGGGTTGAGAGACGATGATCATGGGATTGATAAGACCTTAATAGAGTTGTATGAGATTGATGAGTTCATTACTTAGACCACCTTAGAGAGGTTTCTCCAGGAGATTTCAGTTTTTGGGTCTAGTGGAGTCACTACAAACTCCTTCATACTTCCCTTTGAGCCGGACACTGATGCCCAAGCCGAACCTTCCTTTCAACCTCCCATTATCCTATTTCTAGACATTGATGCCCCACTTGATATTTCTCCACCAGAGACTACAGATGAGAGTTCTCTACAGGCGTAGCCTATCAGGGTAATTTATATCTCAACCTCTTATCATTTCATTTATTAAGCATTAAGGACAATATTTTTTATTTTTGGTCGCGTGAGGGCATTCATGCCAATATTTTTCTTTTTTCTTGTATTTTGTTTTTTTTTTGTATTTTGAACTTTTGTAGTTAATGTTTTGTTCATGTTAGAGTGATTCTCTTTCGGGAATGTTTTTCTCTTTACTTCATTGTTCATTCTTTGTTGATAAATGCAACTCCTATGAGCTCTTTAAAATCGTAAATGCTTAAGGTTTTCTTTCATAATAATTTGAGAATAAATTTTGTTCAATATCGATGTCTTAAATAGTACTCATTATGAACATGATGCTGAGAATGAAATTGATGAGGTTACACTTTTGAATGACATTTTTGAATCTTTTGTTGATTAGCTGTGTTTGGATATGAGCCTTCCAATGAATATCACATGCACATTTCTGATCTTCTCGCGATGTTCTAGATAAGTATATTTTGAAGTTCCATGTATGTCGAGTTTTACTTGAAAACATGTATGTGGAGTCGTAGAATTTGCCTTGGTAGCGTAATTGGTTGAATCGTGGTGAATGTGGCACATGAATTTGGGAAAAATTCAATGAGGAAGCCAACCTTCCTATAAAGCCTATTGTAACTACCTTATGAGGGTGTGAATCTATGTTGGCATCAATTGATCCTAACAAACTTGTTGAAAACTCAAAGAAGCCTCTTGAACCAAATAGTCCCTACCTTCTCAGCTAAAATCCTTTTGAAGTATTATGATGCTTGAATAGAAAACTTAGGACAAAAGCCTAAGTTGGGGTTGTTGAAAGGAATGATGAACGAGAGCCAAAAGAAGGGAAAAGAAAGAAGAAATGAGAACCAAAATCTGAAAGTTCTATAAAAAGAAGGAGCCTCTCCTTATAAAGAAAATTTGTGTTTAGTTGTCATCAATTTGATGGAAAATGAAAAAGAAAAAATAGAAGTGAAGGAAATGAAGGAGAGTTCCAAAATAATTTGAGTGGAAAGTCCTGTTTTGAGTTCTTAAATGAAAAACAAGAAAAAGAACTTGAGAAGAGGTGATGATGATTGCAACAATACTTTGAAAAGGTAAGTCACCAATCCAAATTTACTATGCCTTAACCCTCAACCCCGTTACAATCTTAAAAGACCCTTGAGATTTTGCATTAACTAGGTTGTGTAATAATTGAAAAAATAGGCAAACCTATGGGACAAAGCTTGCATGTATTTGTCTTCAAAGAGAGGAGTTGCATTGATTCCTATTACCTTTGTTGATTTTATTTGTGAGAGGATGAAATTGTTCGTTATGTGAGGGCACTTGAATACATTTGTTAAAACATACTCTTACATTAGTCAAGGAGCTAAAGTGAGCTTGAGTGTAACACCTCAAATTTGAAAAGAAGTAAATATTTCAGGTGTTTTCGAACATGTGTATGTACTAACGGACTCACAAACCGTAGGTTCACTAACATGCTGTAGGTTGTAACCGTAGGTGGAAAGTCAAATGATTTTCAAAATTCAAGTTCTCGTCCATTTTTTATGGTCCACTGGGATGGTTCACCATCCTATTTGCGAGTCATAGTTATGTCTCATAGGTGAGCCCAGACTTGGTGAAATTTAGAAGGTCTAAGTGGGGAATTATTGAGGGTATGTGCGGACCATAGGAAGACCAACGGACCATACATGGGATCAACCAAAAATGGGTAAAATTCTAGGTCGTAGTACTTTACCTATGACTCACTTGGACAGTCCATGAGTGGACGTACCGACCGTAGGTTATGTCAACAATTATATTAAGAGGGGCTTTTGGTTATTTTTCAACTTATTCGAACCCAATATTTTGTCGTTTTACCTTATATCCAAGAACTTATATAAACATTTTCCCCCCAAATTACCCAAATGAACTCATTCTCGTTAAATCCCAAAAGTTGATCAATTTCTTGCCTAATTTTCTTTAAATCTTGAATAAGAAGACTAGGGTTTCAATATCTAGTCCCCGAATTCACCATTAATTGTGAGATTCTTTCATCAAGGTATGATAGTATTCACACATGTAGTCATTTTCTCCATAAGGTTCCTAAATTCTCCAATTTTACAAGTTAGAATTTCCCATTGAAATTAGGGTTTTTATATAATCTCATGGGTTCTTTTCAATTATGATCTAATTGATTATTTTATGTCTTTTTATGCGTGAATTGAGATAATTACATGATTTTAAGATGAATGCACATGAACCAATGCATGAACCATGATTTCTAGAATTGATTATATAATGAAGCTTTTGAAGAGGTAAGATAAATTTATGAAGATGTGATTGTTCTTTATGAAAGTGATTAAGGATTGTTTGAGAGTACAACATCAATGTTGTGGTTGTTTTGTGAAAGGATTTCTCACATAAAAGATTAATAAGTTGAAAGGTTTTCTCATCTACGTTGAATCAAGATTTAGAGGCTACTTGATGTTCCTTTCCATAGATAATAAGATTAGTTAATATTAATGACTAATCCTTGGGATTTATGCTTAGAACCGAGAGGATATTGAGATGGAAGCTCTCATGTAGTTGAGGTCGTATCTCTAGTAGCAATCTTTCTATCCTATATCTATGTGTCACCATAAATTGTCTTAGATAGACATTATCTAGTGGATAAACGTAGATAAAGTTCATGGTTCTTACCTTGGCAAGTACGAACATCTCTCTTTGGTGTGGACACCAGATCCCATGTTATAGCTCACATGGTCTATATATCATATAAAGGAAAATATCCTACAAATAATGAACTAAGGTTACTTTCTAAAAGTATCTCAAAACAAATTTAAAGACTTTTATCTTGCATTGACCATGGTTTTGACTGATGCTTTATAACATGTTATCTTATGATTTTGCTAGTCATTTCATTCAATGTAAAGTCCCCTTTTGGCATAACTTCACAACTCTTATGCATTGTTATCATACTTGGTACATTCTATGTCCTAGCACATAGTTTTTCCCACATTATTTCACTAATGTAAGGCTCGACACTCCTGCTCCCCATACTCGTGGCTAGTGATTTCTTTAGATATGTTAAGATTGATGAATCTACATGTTCTGAGAAACGAGATTATTTTATTTCTTTAATGTATTTTCATTTTCGGATATTGTATTTGATGTATGGGTTACGTCCCAATCAGTCTTTTGATGTAATGGATGGCTTAGATAATTGTGTTTAGACTCCTGCTACTTTTTTTCAAACTATTTTATTGAAATTCTACTCTAAAACTCTTTTAGTTTTCTATTATCTTTGCTAATGTATTCTAAGTGTCTTATAATGGGCCTCTCGGGGTCTTATACGCCATTTCACGTCTAGAGTGTACTTTGGATTGTGACAAACTTGGTATTCAGAGCACAAGGTTTAGAATGATCCTGGAAAGTCTCATAAGCCATGTCAAGTAGAGTCTTGCTCATAAGTGTGAGGCGTACCGCATTTATGAATGAGAGGTTATAAGATGTTTATGAAACTCTGCTTCTTTCATTACTCTTAAGTCATATAAATGAGAGGTTATAGATTTTAACTCTATAGTCTCTCTGTATTATTACCTAACTAATGATTTTCAGGATATGGCTACTCGAAGGGCATATGCTAGGAGGAATATGGGAGAGAATGTAGAACGAGAAAATCCTCAATCTCCTCAAGTTTTGGTCAACCCTTTGGCAAAACAAGTGACTAATACGGAGTTTAAGGCTTCTTTTTAAGTGTTGGCTCAAGCCACGAAGCTCAATCCAGTAGGGAGGTTGTGGTCTCCACTAACCCAAATATGGGTACGGTAGCAACTAGAGAGGGGGACTTCACCAGACTGAATCCTCTAAAGTTTCATAATTCCAAGGTTGAGGAAGATTTTCAAGAGTTCATTGATGAGATATATAAGGTTTTGATGATAATGGGAGTGACGCCGGTGGAAAAAGGCAAAATTAACCGCGTATCAACTTAAGAGTTTTGCTGAAGTGTGGTTCAATCAATGAAAAGAAGGGAGGGTGGTTGATGCGTGTCCTCTTGATTTGGAAAAAATTAAGGTTATTTTCCTTGATAGTTCTTCCTAGTTGAGATAAAGGAGGAAAAGGTACTTGAATTCATCAACCATTTTCAAGGAAAAATGAGTGTGAAGGAATATTATTTTAAGTGTACACAATTTTCTTGACATGCTCCAACTATGGTTGCCGATCCAAGGGATATAATGAGTAAGTTTGTTTCGGGTGTGTCTGAAATGATGGTTAAGGATTGTCATACCTCCATGCCTATCAATGATATAACCATTTATTGCCTAATAATTCATGCTTAACAAATCGAAGAGGATAATATTAAGGAAAAGTGTAGCAAGGCAAAAAGGGGCCAAGACCAGTGATGGTGACTTTTCAAGTTTGCTGTCCGATGGACATGGTCGCTCGAAGTTTTGACAAGGGCTTTCCGGCCAAAGTTCCTCTAGTTCTCCTCCTTAATTCAACAATCAGAGCGTGTCTAACCTTAAACCTCAAGGAGGAAATGTTGTATCATCGACTTGTGCTAAATGTTGAAGGAAGCATAAGGGTAAATCTTAGCCGGTATGGATGGTTCATTTAGATATGTTAAGAATATTCATAATTTAAGGGATTTTCTATCACTTACAACTAATGGAAAGGAGAAGGTCGGCAAGCTTCGCCTAGTGTTTCAGGTTCAAGTGCTCCAAGGCAAAATGATTCTATGCACTTCTGAACCGTCATGAGCAAGAGGGTTCTCCTGATATGTTTACCAGTATGTTGAAAGTCTTTCATTTTGATGTTTATGATTTACTTGATCCTGGTGATACCTTGTCTGTTGTGACATCACATGTGTTAATGAGGTTTCATAGTCTTCTGGATGTATTGCTAGGCCTTCTTTTATGTTTCTACCCCTATTGGTGAATCTATAATGGCTAAGAGAGTCTCTAGAAAATGTCCCGTCTCCTTATCCCATAGAGTCACTCATGTTAATCTTGTAGAGCTTTATATGTTAGATTTTGATGTTATTTATAGTATGGATTGGCGGCATTCATGTTATGCTTCTATTGATTGAAGAACCCAAGTAGTTAAGTTTCACTTTCCAAGTGAACCCATCCTAGAGTGGGAAGGGAGAAATTCTATGCCTAAGAGTTAGTTTGTCTATTGTCTTAAAGATAGAAAAATGATTTATAAGGGTTTCATATACCATCTTGTTTGGGTTAGGGATATGGATTTCAGAACCCCTACTTTTGAGTTTGTCCCTATTTTTAATGAGTTTACAGAAATATTTTCAATTTATTTACCCAGTGTTCCCCTCAGGCAAATATACTTCGGTATTGACCTTCTCCCAGATACACAACATATATTTATTCTTTCTTATCGTATGGCCCCAATAGAACTCAAGGATCTAAGGGAGCAATTAACATTTGTTGGATATAGGTTTCATCTGATCGAGTATCTCTTCATTGGTTCTCCAGTTTTGTTTCATCGAAAGAAAGATGGTTCACTTCGAATGTGTATTGACTACCTCCAGTGGAACAAGGTTGTCGGTAAGAAAAGATATCATCTCTGAAGGTAGATGGTTTGTTTGACCAACAACAAGGATCAAGTTATTTCTCTAAGATCAACCTATGGTCGAGTTACCACCAATTGAGGGTGAAATAAGATGATATTCTGAATATATATTTTCAAACTCGATATGGTAATTATGAGTTTTTATTAATGTCATTTAAATTGACTAATGCTCCGGCCACATTTATAGATTTGATGAGTATGATGTTTAGGTAATACCTTGATATGTTTGTGATTGTGTTTATCGATGATATTTTGATTTACTTAAAGAGTGAGGATGATCATGACGATCACTTAGAATTGTAGTGCAAGTTCTCACGACCAACAACTATTTGCAAAGTTTAGCATATGTGATTTTTGTTTAATATCTGTGGCTTTTCTTTGTCAAATTGTTTCTTGTAAGGTATTAAGGTAGATCCTAAGAGGACGGATGCAGTTAAGAGCTTGCCTAGACCTCTATCCCTTTTGGATATTTGATGTTTCTTGGGATTAGTTGGTTATTATAGAAGGTTAATTGAAGGGTTTTGTTCTATTGGCTCTCCATTGACACCATTTACCAAAAAGAAGGTTAAGTTCATATGGTCTGAAGCATGTGAAAACAGTTTTCAAGAATTGAAAGATAGACTTACCTCTGTTTTGGTGTTGACTTTAATTGAAAAATCTGATAGTTTTATGTTTCATTTTGATGCTTCAAGAGTTGGGATAGCGTGTGTTCTTATGTAAAATAGGAAAGCAACTGCTTATATTTCACGACATCTTAAGAATCATTAAAAGAACTATCTTATCCACGATTTAGAATTGGTGGTGGTGATCTTTGCATTAAAGATATGGAGGCATTACTTGTATGGCGTCCACGTTGATGTGTTTACCGACCACAAAAGTTTTCAATATGTTTTTAAAGAGAATGATCTAAATCTTTTCCAAAGAAGGTGGCTTAAGTTACTAAAGTATTATTACATAAGTGTTCTTTATCACCTCGACAAGGCGAATATGATTGTAGATGTTCTTCATTGTTTATGGATGGGTAGTGTTTTGTATGTTGAGAATCATAAAAAGGAGTTGTGCGAGATGTTCATAGATTAGCCCGATTGTGTGTTTGGTTGGTTGACTCTACCAAAGGTGGTGTTATGGTATATAATGGTTAAGAATCGTCTGTCGTGTCAGATATGAAATCCAAGAAAGGTCTTCATCTGAGTTTGGTTGAATTGAAGAAAACGGTGCTTAAAAAGTTCATAGAGGCTTTCTCCCAATGGGTAGATCGTTTGCTTCGATATCAAGGTCGTTTGTGTATTCCAAATGTTTATTCTTTGAGGAAGTAGATTATATCAAAATCCCGTAGTTCTAGACATTCTATTCACCCGAGAGCCACCAAGATTTACCGTGACTTGTGGGAGGTCTATTGTTTGAATGATATGAAGAAGGATATTCCAGAAATTGTGGATAAATGTCCTAATTTCCTACAAGTGAAAGTTGAGCATCAAAAGCTAGGAGGTTTGTCCCAAGATATTGGTATTCTTACTTGGAATTGTTGGTTTACCACACACCCGGTGACAACATGACTCGATTTGGGTTATTTTAGATCGAATGATGAAATCATCTCAATTTATTCTCATCAAGGTTCCTCATTTGACGGAGGACTATGCTACGTTATATTTGAGAGAAATGGTTAGATTGTCTTAGTACTCATGTTAAACTTAGTATGACCTTTCATCTGCAAATCAATGGGCAATGTCACGCCCCAAGGCTATCCCAGGACGTGGACGCGGGACCTAGGATCATGAGTGACCCCAAGCTAACCCTGTGAGCATATCATAAGCATGCTTAAATATTTTCAACATAATTGACATATTGTTCGGAGATAGAAACATATCATAAAATAAAATGATTTGAATACTCATTCTAAGTATGAATATATAAATCCTGAACAAGAGTTTAAGACAATGAACTATAACTCAAATGCTAAAGAGGGATCTATCTATGTCTGATATTAGCCTCTAACTGATTAGAGATGCTGACACGCCCCTAGGTAACTCTAGAAAATATTGAAAATTGCAAGGAAAAGATTATATGTAGAAACTTGTTTATTGTCCTCAAAATATGAGGAATCACCATTGAAGGTGCTGAAATAGAGATCGGGAGCCGATGTAAGCGTGATCTGGATGTTGAGTACCTAAACCTACATCACGAGAAGATGTAGCACTGAGTATGCGTCAATACCTGAGTACTGAGAATGTAGGATAGAATAAAGTTGAACACTATATATATATATATGTGTTTGTGCGCGCGCGCACACATATTGATCAAAGATATAAGATGATCATGAAGAATATGCAAAATATACTGACTATGAACTAACTGTGTGAAGTGACCAAGTTTATAACATATTAAAAACTGAATATTGAATTGTAAATGATAACCTAGTTAATACACTAGAATTATCAGTGGGAGCTACTAATAACCTACATTGAACCACATGAACTAAATGTGGAGTCTGATGTATACGCCTACTGAGAGGACCAAATATACTCTGCCAAGTGTATAGAGGCATGAATGGCATGATCAGTAAGTATAATGTTCTTAAAGGGGAATTAACCACGGGGGCACGTAGTTCTGGGACTATGAGGGTGACGACCCTCGTCCAACTCGGTATTAAGCCTACTCCCAATAGGATGTATAAAATACAACAAAACTGTAATAAACTGAATAGCTTAGGTTCAGACTGAAAATGTAACATTAATATACTGATAATAAAACATTCTTAATTGGACCATGTAAAACTGCTTTAACTAATTTAGAAAGTGTAATTCATGAACTAAACGAATCTACATAACTAGGGTTCTTGGTTTCAAACAAGAACTAAGCAATAATTTAACGAAAAACATGATAATCTTATTTGGATTAGCCTAATAGCTGAATCACAACATAAATCTGAAATTTAGAAACCATAGGTATAAACATGGTGTAGAGAACAAAAATCTGAATGAATTTTAGGGACCTAATGGGTGAAAGGAACCCACTAATAAAATCCCACATACTTGGTGACAAATTTCACGGAGAAATCTTTTGATTTTTGGGATAGACCAGAGGAAAACTTGTTGGGTTATTGGAATAGGGCTTCTCGACTAAATTCTCCTCTTTTTATTCTAATTGGATGAATTTTTGGAGAATAAATTGACTAGGGTAGGTTCTAATTAAGTTGCTAGGCTAAAAATGACAAAAATTACGTAGTTAAGGGGTTAAACGACGTAGTTTAGGGGCTCAACATGTAGGGAAAAGACCAAACAACCCATGACTTAAAAGTTGTTTGGGGTCACCGATTATTAGACCGACAGACAATGGAAAGACCGACGGTCCGTCTTGGTAAGTGTCTAGAGGGTTCAAAGAGGGGATTTCTGGGCTCTCGATCCATGGACCATGACCACCGTCTGTGCTCTGACCTACAATCCATGGATTCGATCGTGGGACATGCCTTAGAATATTCTATCTTGGTTTTCTGGGGAGGGTTGCAGGTGGCTATCAACATACCCCCACCTACGATCTGTGGGTCACTTTATGGTTAGTGGGTGGTGCCCGTTGGTGGCACGTACAACTCCTGAAATCAACATTCCGGCCCGTCTAGGATACGATGTATTGCATTATCTCCCCGAATTCATCCTGGAATAAAGACTAAACTAACTGAAGATGGAGGGAAAGAGCTGCAAACCCTACAACTAATTATAAGAAACTGAACTAAGTTCCAAGAACATGCAAAAACACTGAAAATGCAAGGATATTTGAAGGAACTAAATACTATGACTGAATTTACGTATGAGTAACTAAAAGTCCGGAGTGGAACAATTACCTCAAGCTGGAGTGGAATCGGAATGAAAGAGGTGATTATACTTGGCCTTGATGGCTACTTTTGCTTCCAAGGTAGCTCACGAGTGACCCTAAGCTAACCATGTTGGCATATCGTAAACATGCTTGAAGTGTTTTAACATAATAGACATACTGTGCGGAAAGTAGAATTATATCATAAAATCAAATTTTGGGGAATACACATTCTAAGTCTGGATATATAAATACTAAAAAAGTGTTTAAGACTATGAACTATACACACTCATCCTCTAATGAAGACTAAACTAGCTGAAGATGGAGGGAAAGAGCTGCAAACCTTACCAGTAAGTATAAGAAACTAAAATTTGACTGGACTAAATTCTAAGAACATGCAAATACGCTGAATATGCAAGTATAACTGAAGGAACAAGATACTTAGACTTTTACGCATGAGTAACTGAAATATCAAAGAGGAAGTATTACCTCAAGCTGGAGTGGAAGCTGAAGGAAAGAGGTGAGGATACTGGGCCTTCATGACTGTTTACGCTTCCCAACTAGCTCCCTCAACGGACTGACTCCTCCACAAAATCTTAGTTGAATGACTTCTTTGTTTCTCAACCTTCTAATGTGACAATCAAGAGTCTCAACTGGCACATCCTCCTAAGTGAAACTATCTTTCACAGCTACACATTCCAATGATACTATGGATGTTGGATCACCCACACATTTTTTCAATAACGACATGTGAAAGACTTGATGGACTACTGCTAGTTCTGCTAGAAACTCTTACTTGTAAGCCACTTTAACATTCCTTTTCAAGATCTTGTAAGGTCCTGCATATCTAGGAATGAGCTTCCCTTTCTTGCCAAATCTCATCACCTCTTCATAGGTGACACTTTCAGAAAACCCAATCACCAATTTGGAACTCTAAGTCCCTTCTCCTAACATCTGCATAGGAATTGTGGTGACTCTGGGTTGTCTTAAGTCTATCTCTGATGAGCTGAACTTTTTCCATAACATCATGTACCGAATGTGGAACAATCATGGTTGTTTCACCTACTTTGAACCACCAAAATGAGATCTACATCTATGCCCATAAATTACCTCATAAGGGGCTATCTAACTGCTGGAATGGTAGCTATTATTGTAGGAAAACTCTATAAAAAGAAGGTGATCATCCTAACTACCCTTGAATTCGATCACACAAGCTCTCAACATGTCCTCTAATGTCTGAATGGTACATTGTGCCTGACCAACCATCTGTGGATGAAATGATGTACTGAGGTTAACCTGAGTACCAAGACCTTTCTGAAATGACTTCCAAAAATGAGAGGTAAATTGAGGACCTCTATCTTATATGATATACAAAGAAACTTCATGAAACCTAACTATCTCATTAATGTAAAGCTTTGTGTTTTACTCCACCGAATCTATAATCTTAACAGCTAAGAAATGAGCAGACATAAAAACTCTATCTACTATCACCCAAATGGAGTCATTATGTTTGTAAGTACAAGGTAAACCGGTAATGAAATATATGTTGATAACTTCCCACTTCCATGTAGGAATGTTGATCTCTAAAGTCATACCTCCTAGTCTTGGATGTTCTACCTTCACTTGCTGACAATTGGGGCACTTAGCCACAAAATCTGCTATATTCCTCTTCATGTCATTCCACTAAAAAAAATTCCACAGATTGTGGTACATCCTAGTGTCTCCTGGATGAATAGAATACCCAGAGTTATGGGCTTCTCCATGAATATACTGTCTCAACTCACCAACCTTAGGAACACACAATGACCCCGATAGCGAAGCACACCATTTTCCCTTTGGGAGAAAACCTCAACTCTATGCTAATGAACTGCATCCTTCAGTTGAAGAAATATAGGATCACTTTCTTTTTTTTCCTTAACCTCCATCACTAATTATGATTATGAGCCATTCTAAACTTCTACATCACCATCTGATATGCTTATAAAGCAAAAACATCCAAGCGAGGAAGCCTATGAACATCTTTTGATAGTTCTTTTCTTTCTTTCTCAACATGTCCTACACTACCCATAAATAGTCTGCTAAGAGAATATTCTACTACATTGGACTTACTAGGATGGTAAAGAATATTCATATCATAGTCTTTAAGAAACTCAAGTCATCTCCTTTGGCAAAGATTCAACTCTTTCTGGGTGAACACATACTAAAAGCTCTTATGGTCAGTGAACACATCTACGTTAACACCGTAAAATTAATGTCTCCAGATCTTAAGGTCAAATACCATGGTTGCAAGCTCGAGGTCATGAGTTGCATAGTTCTTCTCATGCACCTTAAGTTGTCTAAAAGCATAAGCTATAACCTTACCTCGCTGCATCAACATATAACCTAGGCTGACTCTGGATGCATCACAATAGATAACATAAGCGTCTGAACCCTCTGGTAGAGTCTAAATAAGAGTTGTAGTCAACATAGTTTTCAGTTATGAGAAGCTCTTCTCTCACACATTTGACCACTAAAACTTAACCTTTTTCTGAGTCAACTTCGTCAATAGAGAGGCTATGGATGAAAATCCTTTCATGAACCTTCTAGAATAATCAATAAAACCCAAGAAACTTTTGATATCTTTAGAAGAGGTAGGTCTGGGCCATTGCTTCACTACTTCTATTTTCTGAGAATCCACTCAGATCCCTTCGCTAGACATAATATGCATAAGGAAGAAAACAATTTCAATCAAAACTCACATTTGCTAAACTTAGCGAATAACTGGCGATCTTTAAGAGTTTGCGGGATAACCCTCAAATGAGTCGCATGTTCTTCCTTATTCCTAGAGTAAATGAAGATATCATCAATAAAGACGATAACGACAAATCCAAATACTTCTTGAACACCCCGTTCATCAAATTCATAAAAGGTGCAGTAGAACTGGTTAGTCCAAATGACATAACTTTAAATTCATAATGACCATAACAAGTTCTAAAGGCTATTGTTGGAATATCACTATATCTGACAATGAGATGATGATAACTAGATATGAGGTCTATCTTTGTGAAATGACTACCATATTATGAGATTCAAGGATCTTGAGTCTGAGACTCCTCCATTCGAATTGGTCCCCGTAGTGAAGGACTTTTCGGAAGTCTTTCCCGATGACTTGCGCAGAATTCCTCCCAAACGGGAAATAGATTTTGGCATTGACTTATTGTCGGATACACAACCCTATACCTCCTTACCAAATGGCCCCGGCCGAGCTAAAGGAATTAAAGGCTCAACTCAAGGATTTGCTAGATAAGGGTTTTATTCAACTAAGCATATCTCCATGGCGTGCTCCGGTATTATTTGTAAAGAATAAGGATGGGTCCTTAAGAATGTGCATTGATTACTGGAAATTGAACAAGGTCACTATAAAGAATAAGTATCCACTCCCTAGGATTGATGATTTGTTTGACCGACGCCAAGGAGCAAGTTAATTTTCGAAAATTGACTTGATGTCGGGTTATCACCAACTTAGAGTAAGAGGTTTTGATATTCTGAAAATAGCATTCCGAACTATATATGGTCATTTTGAATTCTAAGTAATGTCCTTTGGTCTTACAAATGCCCCGGCGTCTTTCATGGACCTTATGAATCGAGTTGTAGAAGTTATCTTAATTTGTTTGTGATTGTGTTTATTGACGACATCTTGATATACTCTAAGAGTGACAATTATCATATGAACCATTTGAAGATAGTTTTACAAGTCCTGAGGGATAGACACTTTTTCCTAAATTTAATAAATGTGAATTTTGGTTGAGATTGGTTGTTTTTCTTGGTCACATTGTCTCTAGTGAAGGTGTAGAGGTCGATCTGAGATATACGGATGCGGTCAAAAGTTGGCCTAGACCTTTGAGTCCTACCGACATCCTAAGCTTTTTGGGTTTGGCCAGGTACTATAGAAGTTTGTTGAGGGATTTTTATCTATCGCAACTTCATTAACGGCCTTGACCCAAAAGATGTCCAAGTTCAAATGGTCGGAATCATGTGAAAAGAGCTTCCAATTATTGAAATATAAACTCAGCTCTACTCCGGTATTGACCTTAACGAAGGGTTTGTGGTTTATTGTGACACTTCCCGAGTAGGTTTGGGTTGTGTCCTCATACAACATGGCAAGGTGATAGCATATGCCTCTAGACAACTCAGGTTCATGAGAAGAACTACCCGACTCATGACCTTGAACTAGTGGTTGTAGTGTTTGTTTTGAAAATTTGGAGACATTACCTATATGGAGTTCATGTAGATGTGTTTACCGATCACAAGAGTCTCAATATGTATGCACTCAAAAAGACTTGAATCTACGCCAAAGAAGGTGGTTAGATCTTTTAAATGATTATGATATAAGTGTAATTTACCACCTCAGGAAAGCTAATGTGGTTGTTGATGATTTAAGTCGAATGTCTATGGGTAGTGTGACCCATGTTGTTGATGATAAGAAGGAGTTAGTAAAAGAGGTACATAGGTCGGCCCGATTGGGTATTTGACTAGAAGAATCTCCAACGGGCAGTTTCGTTATCCATCATAACTCTGAGTCGTCTTTAGTGGTTGAGGTGAAATCTAAGCAACATCTTAATCCTCTATTAATGGAGCTGAAGGAATCGGCTCCTAATAAATCTAATGAATCTTTCTCCTAAGGGGAGGATGGGGTACTTAGGTACCAAGATAGATTGTGTGTGCCGAATATAGATAGCTTAAAGGAGCAAATTTTGGAAGAGGCCCATGGATCTCGATATTCCATTCACCGGGTTCCACCAAAATGTATTGTGATCTATGATAGATCTATTGGTGGAACAGAATGAAGAAAGATATCGCGGACTTTGTGGCTAAGTGTCCGAATTGCCAACAAGTAAAAGCCGAACATCAAAGGCCAGGTGGTTTATATCAAGAAATGAACATCCCCACTTGGAAGTGGGAGGATGTCAATATGGATATTTGTGGTGGGATTGCCTCGAACTAAAAAGAAACATGACTCCATTTGCGTTATTATGGATATGTTGACAAAATCTACCCATTTTCTTCCTGTCAAGGTTACTTACTCGGCGGAGGATTATGCTACGGTGTACGTTAGATAGATAATAAAGTTGCATGGAGTCCCTTTATCAATCATTTCAAATAGAGGCACTCAATTTACTTCTCATATTTAGAAGTCATTTCAAGAACATTTAGCACCGCATTTCATCCTCACACGGATGGTCAAAAGGAACGTACCATCCAAACCTTAGAAGACATATGGAGGGCATGTGTTATCGACTTCAAGGTTAATTGGGATGATCATCTACCGTTTATAGAATTTGCCTACAACAATAGCTACCGTTCAAGTATTCTCATGGCTCCATTTGAAGCCCTTTATGGTAGGAGGTGTCAATCTCCAATCGGTTGGTCCAAAGTAGGCGAGTTTGCTCTTCGTGGTCCCGAGATGGTCTATGAACCCATTGAGAAAGTTTGAGTCATAAGATATAGATTGAAAATGGCTCAAAGTCGGCAAAAGTCTTATGCCAATAATAGAAGAAGGAACCTTGAGTTTGAAGTAGGTGACTGGGTCTACAAAAAATCTCACCCATGAAAAGGGTGATGAGGTTTGGTAAGAAAGGGAAACTTAGTCTCCGGTATGTGGGCCTTGTAAAGTTTTGAAGCAAGTCGAGAAAGTGGTTACCAAATGAATTGGCCTCGGTTCACTCGGTGTTCCGTGTTTCTATGCTCAAGAAATGTATAGATAACCCGGTGTCTATTCTCCCTTTAGAAGGTTTAGGGGTGAATGAGAACCTTTCTTATGAAGAGGTTTCGGTTGAGATCTTAGATCGTCAAGTTAAGAAATTGAGGAATAAAGAGGTTGCCTCCGTAAAAGTCCTATGGAAAAACCACCTAAGTTGAGGGTGCAACATGGGAGGACGAGGCCGACATGAAGTCCCGTTATCCTCATCTTTTTCCTGTCACTCCTAGCCAAAGTTGAGGTTAGTAGTTTCTCTTAAATGAGAGCTTTTTATAGTGTTGAAATCTGGTTTTCTAATATGTGCATATTCTTGTAGAATTTCATGCTTAAATTGAGTTTTCATGAATTATGTTCCTCATGGTTGACTTGCACTTATATGTATTGTGTTGTATTGTCCTCATGAGAGTTGTATTGAGCATGCTTGATGTTGTTTTAAGAAGAAATTAGCATGATTACTCTTTAATGTTCATATTGGGCTCATATTGAAATGGAGAAGGTAGTTCCTCCTTAGATGATATGAAATGATGAGCTTTTGTGTATGATAAGTTATGGATTAAGTTCCTATGTTATGTGCTATAATTATGTGGTGAAGGGACTTGAGAATTTCTCCTATAGGCAGTAACTCATTCTGATATTGCTTGTTGTCGGGCATCTAGTCATGAGTCTCTTTCTTTTTCCCGCTACTAGCATATGGAAATTTTGGTGATCCTTTCTGTATTCCTTGTGGTCCTGGATTTATTGTCTGTTTCTTTTCTCGATGCGTATAAAGATTTAATAGAGTTGAGAATTTCTCCTATGGGCAGTGACTCATTTTGATATTTCTTGTTGTCGAACTGCTAGTGTTATTTGGGGACAAATATTCCTGCGGGAGTATTGAAATACCCCAAAATCTTTATGACCTAAGTTAGAGCCTAACCTAATGGATTATGAACTAAAAAGAGGTAATTACAGTCCTAAGTGTATGGGGAAAGAGTCGTGGAAGTTTGGAGAGTTTAGAGACAAAAAACGAAGAAGAAATTTTGACGGACAGAATTTGACAGTGGCCGCGCGTCGCGCGCCTAGTGCCAAATCCTGAAAATTTCAGCTCCGTGTCGCAGAGTTGACACGAGGTCTTCTGCCTCAAAAGCATTTTCAAAAATAAAAATTGAACCTTGCTGCGCGTCGCGGACCCACCTTCAATTCTTGATAATTTCGGGATTTTATGAAAAGTCAAGTTGGACTTTTGTTTTAAGGTCCAACTATGTAGGGGTATTTTAGGTATTTTAAGAGGGTTAATATATATAGTTTTTGGTCATTTTACACCCATTCCCCAAACAAAAACACAAAACACTCAATTAGAAGTCAAAAAAATATTGAACTTCTTCCTTCTCTGTAGTTCCTCTCTCTCCTTACGTCCATTGAAGAACTCTGAAGCTTCAAGAAGAGGATCAATTATCAACGGATTCAAATGAATTTCGTGGATAAATCTTCATTAAAGTATGGTTTCTTTCACTCTTAGGATTCCTTTCCCCAAGAGGTCTCTCCAAAGATGTTTTAAAAATTCCCCAAAATCTCGGGGTTTTCTCTACACATGGGTCTTCTTTGAAAAAAGAAATTATGAATCAATTATGATGAATTATGATTACTTAAGGTTGTTTAGGTGTATAATGATGGGTAATTGTTGTTGTTCACTTGGAATTCCCTTAGACCCATGTTCTCCCCCAATTTCATAAATCTTGGATTGAAATGGTGAATTTGTAACATACAAGAAAAATGTACATGTCTAGTAAAGAGTTTATTAGGTTTTAAGAATGCGTATTGGGGTACATAGGCATCCCAATGCCCAATATTGAAAAATATTGAGCATATTATAGAATATTGGCTTAAGGGTGTTAGCCAATTTCTATATATACACAAGTATGTATAATAAAATCCAAGCTTGTTTAAGAAATGTACCTGCAATGAAGACCCTAATCTAAAAATACACATTGATTCTCAACTTAACACATTAGGTACTAGGCATCCAAGTGTCAAACCTAGGTACCATAGCACATAACCATTTAAAATGATCATGTAGATTAAGCAGTGCCCAAGGACATAGTGAGGATCCTTGGGACAATAAGTAAACATTCCAAATGAACCTTCCAGAATAGTTAGTTAGAAAAGTGCACGCAACACATGTGAAAGAACATGTGCAAGCACACGTGCAACCGGTCAAGGGACAAACTAACCGATTCGGTTAGAGTGGTAA
This sequence comes from Solanum sitiens, assembly GCA_016801875.1. NCBI lineage: Eukaryota > Viridiplantae > Streptophyta > Magnoliopsida > Solanales > Solanaceae > Solanum > Solanum sitiens. The sequence continues at coordinate 1,102,385 of JABWTJ010000080.1, forward strand.
GGGACAGGCGCGCGTCTGGGTCCACCTACGTGGGGCCAAGCTCCCTAACCGGTCCTAGACCCTAACTAACTGACCTAACTAACTAACTAACCTAGGACAAACCAAAAATAACTAACTAAGGGACCCAACAACCTATGACCTAACCGGGTGACATTTAAGACAAGAAACTAACTAAGAGGCATCCTAGTACCTAACCTAGGATGGTCCAATGGGTTGGTTATGGTCATAACAACTTAGGGGTACTTTAATAATTACCCTAGGTTACTTAATTAATTAAATTAGAAACTTAATTAATCAATTTAATTGATCAAAACCGACACCACTAAGCAATTTCCAGATTTCGGTAAAGTCAAGTACTCTCCTATCTCTAGTCAATTTAGGAAGGGCGTTTTGGTAATTAGATAATTTGTTTAATTTAATTAAGTTATATAGTCTAAGTTTAATTAGTTAAAATTCAGTTCTTATAAGACTTAGACTCACGTTATTCATCATAAAATGCTACAACTAAATACAAGTGAAAACGTAAGAGAACCCTAGACGATAGCAAGCTTCCTTCAAGGTTTTCATGCAAAGTTCAAGGTGATCTTCGTAGATTTAATTGTACAGTAAGGTATGGGTTTTCTATCCTGGATTCATTTCTCCAAGAGGCTTTTCAAACATTTTGAAATCAAGAACATCGAAACTAGGGTTGTTCCCAATGAATCGCATGTTCATCTCCCTAGTTCTCCCGATTTCCGATTCTTGTAGTATCAATAATGTAAATCTCGATGCATGTTGTTTGTATGTGGTGCTAACTGATCATGTGTATGTTTAAGTGATTTATATGTTGAGTGAAAACATACATGTTAGATCCGCATACTTAGGGTGTTACTTACATGAACGTTAAATGTTGTAATGCCTACTTGTGTTCGAGAAGATGAAATTGTTATAAGTTGTTCATTGAATTGTTTCATAGGCTAATAAAAGGTTAAAAGGTTGGCTTTTTTAACATGATATACTACTATAATGTATTTATGAAGTAATTGGCATGGCTAGTGATATTATTATGACAAGTATCTAGTGAAATTGTGATTTATGCCAACAAATTGGCTAGCAAAACTATGTCCAATCATATTACTTCCAAATAATGTAAAGTCATACCAATCTCTACATCAATGAACTCATAACATAGGGTATGACAATCAATGGGACAAGTCCCAACATACTATATCCACACGAACTTGTGAACGTAATAGCATTGAATAAGTAGTATAACTTTCATAAAGAATTGTACAAAACTACCAATAAACGTTGAACAAGTCAAGATGAGTAATGAAATAACTAAAAGCATAAGTTATGAAATTGACCTAATCTAGAGTGTTAAAAGAAGTGAGACAAGTCTCAATTACACTAGATCGATTATGTCAAAAATACTCACATAAGAGGGTGCTAGAATCCGTGAGACAAGTCTCACTCGCACCATGATGATAATGCAAGACTTAAGTTCATATTCATCAAGTAAAGAAAGGGATGACCAGTCATCCATAGAGTTAAGTAAACCTCATAACTAGAAGCAAGATTCCATAATGTTTGAGTCAACTCTAAAATATAATAAAGTAAAATAGATCTGAGCTTAGCACCGATAGACTAGCAATGAGCTTGTGCCAGCACATGTAAGCCTCATGAGATGATATCACCACCCACGTGGATCAGGGTCTCCGTATGTCTCCTATTATTGGAACTATATTTTCCAGCATAAGGGAAATAGCTAGTGAATTCCTCCACCTAAGAATACTAGGCAGTAGGTTTCACTTTGGCCTGTCATTCCACCTCTTTTCGGTGTGGGGAAGACACCAGATTTCATGTTTAGCTCACATGATCTATGTCGGTTAAAGCTCAGGAAAGTGTTCGGTTCACTTCAATTGTGAACCCCTCTTTTCGGTGTGGGGAAGACACTGAATTGGTTTCACTTTAGCTGGTGAACCCCCCTTTTTGGTGTGGGGTAGACATTGGACTTGGTTCAACATAACCGGTGAACCACCCCTTTTCGGTGTGGGGTAGACACTGGATTTCATGATAGCTCGCATGATCTACTTCCGTTAATGCTAAAGATTTTTTTAAAAAAGTACGAAAGAATGAAAGTAGCATGTTCAGAGTGAACAAAAGAGCAAAGAAGTAGACACGTAAGTTCATAGTGAACTAAGTAAGCAATAGCTTAAGAATGTCAATCATTAATGTTGATAAGAATGAAGTTTTACCAAGTTAGTGATTTATGCCAATATTGGAGTATGAATATATGCCTCAGAGATTATATATTATGTTAACAACCAATTAATGGGCATATCTAATAAAGATTGGCTTATAAGTACATTCATCCCAATTTAACAAAGAACGAAACATCTAACTTGTAAGTAAGGTAGCCAAATCATTTCCTTAGTCTCTTGAATTACTTACTCGATTCATTGTAGGTATGGGAATACAATGAATCATTGAACTTGTAAGTAATACATAGGATCAAGGAGATTAATGAACTACACAACAGAAAGAAGAAAAGACTGAAAAATAAACTAAGTCTGGGAATAGTAGCTCTCGGCCTAAGGGAGCAAAATAATAAACTTTTGTTTAAGTTGTTCTAAAATTATGTTCATGATTCCAAGGTCTTATGTTCATATAGAAAATGAGTTGTGTGCCTTAATTGCATGAGAACATGTCATATTCATAGCATGAATCATAAGTAACGATTTAAGAAAGTAAAGTGAATTAACTTTCCAGAAACGACATGTTGCTTTAGGAAGAGCATTCCTTGATCATGCATAGTCCTTATGTGTTTATGTGCATACACCCATACTTAGTACAAGTGTGTACTAACCCCATATATTACTACTATTTTTATAGGCGCAGGTTCTCAAGAAGATTGAAGATTCGACGAAGCAGTTTGGATCAGCGATCTCCAGACTTTGGTAGGTCCTCTTGAGTTCGAGGATGCTACATTTATCATTATATCTTAGTACATTAGACATATCTAGTGGAGATAGTCCCTAGAGTTTCAATTCAAACATTTGTTCAAGCGTTTGTAATAAGGCCGATTAGCAAACTATTATTATCACTATTACGATCATTTATTTCAATTGTTTAATCTTTAATAGATGGTTGTTTAGTTTGAGCTGATTAGAATATAACTCTTATGCAGTACTATATGTAGTCTATGTATACTTCGATAAGTATTAAAAAGTTTTAAAATTTCCGCAAATTTAACTGTATAATTGTGATGAAAGCTAAGAAGAGGCTGGTCTGCGACTTCTGAGAGGTTAACGACGCCGGTTATATTCGGATTCCAGAATCCAGATATGACAAACTTGGTATCAGAGTATGAGGCTAAATTACCTAGGAACTAAGGCTCAACACAACCACGTTGCGTAGTTTCTATCTTATGGTTGTGAAGTGCACCACAATCATGACTTAGAGACTTTGTGATGTTAGGAACTTTTCCCTTCTTCTACTCTTTATCGTGTTGTCTAGAGCTTTGACATTGTGTATCATTTTAGTATCTAACTTCCTTCTTGTGTATACGTGTAGAAAATGAAAACAAGAAGAAACACAAATAAAAGAGTCGAAAAAGAAGCTGTTGGAGGCAACCAAGCTCCTCCTCAAGCCCCAGCTACTGAAGCACAAGTGCCTGTCAACCCAGTTGCAATGACAGATGGAGAAGTGAGGGAGGCACTGCTTCAGATGGCCCAAGCCATCACTGTGCAAGCATAGGCCATCACGGCCCAAGCCACTAGAGAGTGTGCTCAACCCGCATGCTAGCACCATAGCTAGTAGGTTGAGGGATTTTACCAGAATAAATCCTCCAGTCTACTATGGGTCCAAGACCAATGAGGATCCCCAAGAGTTTGTGGATGAGGTTCATAAGATTCTCTGTGCTATGGGTGTTAGTGAAGAGGAAAACGCTGAGTTGGCTGCTTACCAACTCAAAGATGTGGCTCAGGTGTGGCACAGGATGTGGGGAGATGGTCGAGCACCAGGAGAAGTACCCATCACTTGGGACGTTCTCAAGACTGCATTCCTGGAGAGGTTCTTTCCCAGAGAGCAGAGAGAGGCTAAGGTTGAGGAATTCATTAACCTAAGACAGGGAGGTATGTCAGTCAAGGAATACTCCATGAAGTTTGTTAAGCTTTCCAAATATGCTTCTTCTCTTGTGTCCAATAGCAGGGATGAGATGAGCAGGTTTGTGACTGGTGTGTCGGAGGATTTAGAAGAGGAATGTCGGGCAGCGATGTTGCATGATAACATGGACCTTGGTAGGTTGATGTTCCATGCACAACAGGTTGAGGAGAGTCGTCAGAGAAAGAGAAGACAAGAGAGCAAAAAATCTAGGCCCTCGGATCAGTCTGGTTCGAGCAATGGTAAGAATTCGTTTGGAGTTCGAGATAGGCCCAATTTCAAGAAGGGGTACAAACACTCAGGTAATCCTACTCCTTCGAAGAACACTAATACCAAGAAGGGCAATGATAAAAATGGCCAGTGTGACCGAAAGACATGTGGTAAGTATGGCCGTGTGCATGGAGGTGAGTGCATGGTAGGCTTTAATGGATGCTATGGGCACGGTAAGAGTGGGCACGTGGTTAGGGACTGCCCAAATGCGAAGAATCAGGCCAAGGCAGATACTCAACCTCGGCCTAATCCCACTGCTGCAGCCGAACCTCCCAAGAGAAACCGGTTCTATGCGTTGAAAGAAAGAGAAGAGCAAGAGAAGTCCGCGGATGTGGTTACTGGTAACTTGCTTGTCTTTTCTCCTGTTTATGCATTATTAGATCCAGGATCTACCTTGTCTTTTGTTACTCCTTTAGTAGCTAGTAAATTTGACTTGCTTCCTGAGATTTTGCATAAACCATTTCTAGTTAGTACTCCCATAGGAGACAGTGTTAGGGCCGAAAGAGTTTATAGAAATTTCCCAATAACTGTTCTCAATAAATTTACTCGTGCCGATCTAATAGAATTAACGATGCTTGATTTTGATGTAATTTTGGGTATGGATTGGCTTCATAAATTCTATGCTACCATAGACTGTCAAAACAGGGTAGTAAATTTTCACTTTCCAAATGAGTTAGAGTTAAAATGGGAAGGGTGTGTTTCAAATCCAATAGACTAAATAGTTTCTAATCTTAAAGCCAATAAGATGTTATCTAAGGGATACTTATGCCACTTAGTTAGAGTCAAAGACTTAGAACAAGAAGTCCCTTCCATAGACTATGTGTCCGTAGTAAATGAGTTTCAAGACGTCTTTCCGGAGGATTTACCAGGGATCCCTCCAGAACGTGAAATTGATTTTGGTGTTGATTTAGATCCCAACACCAAACCGATTTCCATTCCGCCTTATAGAATGGATCCAGCAGAACTCGAAGAGTTGAAGTTGCAGTTAAAAGATTTACTTGATAAGGTCTTCATCCGGCCGAGCATATCCCCATGGGGCACTCCAGTGTTGTTCGTTAAGAAAAATGATGGAACTCTTAGAATGTGTATCGATTATCGGCAATTCAACAAAGTCACTATAAAGAACAAATATCCTCTTCCCAGAATCGATGATATTTTTGATCAACTTCAAGGTTCAAGTTTCATTTCCAAAATAGATCTTCGGTCGGGTTATCACCAACTTAGGGTGAGACAAGAGGACGTTCCTAAGACTGCCTTCCGTACTAGGTATGGCCATTACGAGTTTCTTGTCATGTAATTTGGTCTCACTAACGCACCAGCCGCGTTTATGAATCTTATGAAAAGAGTCTTCCATGAATATCTTGATTCTTTCGTCATAGTATTCATAGATGACATCCTCATATACTCTAAGTCCAGAGAAGAGCATGAAAAACATTTGAGAATAACATTGCAAGTACTCAGAGAACATCAGTTGTATGCGAAGTTTAGCAAATGTGAGTTTTGGTTGAGATCAGTGACCTTCCTTAGTCATGTTTTGAACGATCAGGGTGTTGAGGTTGATCCAAAAAAGATTGAGGCGGTAAAGAATTGGACGAGACCCCTTACTCCTACCGATATTCGAAGTTTCTTGGGTTTGGCTAATTATTATTGCAGGTTTGTGGAGGGCTTTTCCGCAATTGTTGCTCCATTGACCGCTTTAACAAAGAAGAAGGCAAAGTTTGAGTGGTTTGAAAAGTGTGAAAAGAGTTTTCAAGAGCTCAAAGACCGACTCACTTCGGCCCCAGTCCTCATATTGACGAGAAGTGGTGAAGGGTACGTGGTGTATTGTGATGCTTCCCGAGTAGGTTTGGGATGTGTTCTTATGCAAGATGGTAAGGTTATTGCATATGCATCAAGACAATTGAAAATCCACAAGAAGAATTACCCTACTCATGATCTTGAATTAGCCGCTGTGGTGTTTGCGTTGAAGTTTTGGAGACATTACTTATATGGTGTACATGTTGATGTATTTACTGACCATAAAAGTCTTCAATATGTTTATACACAAAGAGAATTGAATCTTCGTCAGAGAAGATGGAGTTACTAAAGGATTATGATATGAGTGTCCACTATCATCCGGGTAAGGCCAACGTAGTGGCCGATGCGTTAAGCCGATTGAGCATGGGCAGCGTGTCTCATATCGATGATGAGAAGAAAGAGTTGGTTAAAGAAGTACATCGATTGGCTAGGCTAGGTGTACGGCTGGTAGATGCACCAAATGGGGGTGTTACGGCCACTCAAGTTCTGAATCCTCATTTGTTGTAGATGTTAAAGCCAAGAAGCATCTCGACCCAGTACTCATGGAGTTGAAAGATTCAGTGTTGGGTAAGATGAATGAATCATTCTCCCTAGGGGGTGATGGTGTGATTAGGTACCAAGGAAGATTGTGCGTACCAAATATTGATGAATTGAGGCCTAATATTATTACAGAGGCTCATGGCTCTAAGTATTCCATTCATACAGGTTCCACCAAGATGTATCATGATCTGAAGGAAATTTATTGGTGGGAAGGTATGAAGCGAGACATCTCTAAGTTTGTGGAAGAATGTCCTAATTGCCAACAGGCTAAGGCCGAACACCTTAAGCCTGGGGTCTTACTCAATCGATTGAGATTCCAATGTGGAAGTGGGAGGCTATTAATATAGACTTCGTGGATGGCCTGCCGAGGACCAGAAAATTGCATGATTCCATTTGGGTCACTGTTGACAGAATGACTAAGTCTGCTCACTTCATTCCTATGAAGTCTACTTACCGAGCCGAAGACTATGCCAAGCTATACATTGATGAGATCGTGAGGTGTCAGGGGATTCCTTTATCTATCATTTCGGATAGGGGAGCCCAATTCACTTCTCATTTTTGGAGATCTTTTCAAAAGAGTTTGTGTACGCAAGTAAAGCTCAGCACTGCTTTTCACCCTCAAACGGATGGGCAAGCAGAACGTACCATTCAGTCCCTTGAAGACATGTTGAGAGCATGTGTTATTGACTTCAATGGGAGTTGGGATGACCACTTGCCACTAATTGAGTTTTCGTATAATAATAGCTACCATTCCAGTATTGGGATGGCACCTTTTGAAGCACTGTATGGTAGGAGATGTAGGTCCCCAGTTGGATGGTTTGAAATGGGAGAAACTGCCATCCTTGGCCCCGAGAACGTACATGAGGCTTTGGAAAAGGTGAGAATAATCAGGGATAGATTGGCTACTGCTTACAGTCGTCAAAAACCATATGCTGATAACCGAAAGAGAGCTCTTGAATTTGAAGTAGGTGATCAAGTATACCTAAAGATATCACCCATGAAAGGGGTGATGAGGGTTGGTAAGAAAGGGAAGTTGAGTACGAGGTATATAGGTCCGTATGAGATCTTACATCGAGTAGGAAATGTTGCTTACGAACTAAAATTACCGAATGACTTGGCTTCTGTTCATCCAGTGTTTCACGTTTCGATGCTTAAGAAGTGTCTAGGCGATCCAGCGTCCATTCTACCCATCAAGGGGTTAGGAGTCGATGAGAACCTTTATTATGAAGAGGTTCCCATTGCAATTTTAGATCGTCAAGTGAAGCGACTGAGGAACAAGGAGGTTCTCACCGTGAAAGTGTTATGGAGGAACCACCTTGTTTAGGGAGCAACATGGGAGGCCGAGGCCGAGGCCGATATGAGATCCCGTTACCCTCACTTGTTCAGTTCTTGAGGTTAGATATAGTCTTCCTAAGTCTGATTTTGCTTATGAAAACTCTAAATTTTAGTGAATTAGTCGGTTTTGGTGTCTTAAGTCCATTACTGTGTGTTTTATACTTGCACTATATGAGTTATTATGAGTTCATGCTTGCTTTCATGTTGCTATTTTTATATAGCTTTTACGTGATTTATGTGTTGCATGAGTGTGATGTGCATTAAGTTAAAGTAAGATTGAGAAGGAAGTTCCTCAATCTCAGATATGAAGCTTCAGATAAGCTTAGATTAATGTGCATCATCCAGAGTAAGTTTTGAATCAGATATTCACAAAGAGTAAAGTTTCAAGTATGTTAGTGTGTTTTTCGAAAATACCCTCTTTGATTTAAAATGATGTGTAGTGTCATTCGGGGACGAATGTTCCTAAGGGGGGGGGATAATGTAACATTCCAGAAAAATGTACATGTCTAGTAAAGAGCCTATTAGGTTTTAAGAATGTGTATTGGGGTACATAGGCATCCCAATGCCCAATATTGAGAAATATTGGGCATATTATACATTATTGGCTAAAGGGTGTTAGCCAATTTCTATATATACACAAGTATGTATAATAAAATCCAAGCTTGTTTAAGAAATGTACCTGCAATGAAGACCCTAAGCTAAAATACACATATTGATTCTCAACTTAACACATTAGGTACTAGGCATCCAAGTGTCAAGCCTAGGTACCATAGCACATAACCATTTAAAATGATCATGTAGATTAAGCAGTGTCCAAGGACATAGTGAGGATCCTTGGGACAATAAGTAAACATTCCAAATGAACCTTCCAGAATAGTTAGTTAGGAAAGTGCACGCAACACATGTGCAAGCACACGTGCAACCGACCAAGGGACAAGCTAACTGATTCGGTTAGAGTGGTTGGGGACAGGCGCGCGTTCGAGTCCACCCACGTGGGGCCAAGCTCCCTAACCGGTCCTAGACCCTAAATAACTAACCTAACTAACTAAATAACCTAGGACAAACCAAAAATACTAACTAAGGGACCCGACAACCTAATACCTAACCGGGTGACATTAAGACAAGAAACTAACTAAGATCCTAGTACCTAACCTAGGATGGTCCAAAGGGTTAGTTATGGTCCTAAAAACTTAGGGGTACTTTAGTAATTACCCTAGGTTACTTAATTAATTAAATTAGCAGCTTGATTAATTAATTTAATTGGTCAAAACCGAAACCACTAAGCAATTTCCAGATTTCGATTAAGTCTAGTATTCTCCTATCTCTAGTCAATTTAGGAAGGGCGTTTTGGTAATTAGCTAATTTGTTTAATTTAATTAAGTTATATAGTCTAAGTTTAATTAGTTAAAATTCATTTCTTAAAAGACTTAGACTCACGTTATTCATCATAAAACGCTACAACTAAAAATAAGTGAAAACGTAAGAGAACCCTAGACGATAGCAAGCTTTCTTCAAGGTTTTCGTGCAAAGTGCAAGGTGATCTTCGTAGATTTAATTATACAATAAGGTATGGGTTTTCTCTCCTGGATTCCTTTCTCCAAGAGGCTTTCAAACGTTATGAAATCAAGAATATCGAAACTAGGGTTGTTCCCAATGAATTGCATGTTCATCTCCCTAGTTCTTCCGATTTCCGATTCTTGTAGTATCTATAATGTAAATCTCGATGCATGTTATTTGTATGTGGTCCTAACTGATCATTATGTGTATGTTTTAGTGATTTATATGTCGAATTAAAACCTACATGTTATATCCGCATACTTAGGGTGTTATTTACATGAACGTTAAATGTTGTAATGCCTACTTGTGTTCGAGAAGATGAAATTGTTATATGTTGTTCATTGAATTGTTTAATAGGCTAATCAAAGATTAAAAGGTTGGCTTGTTTAACATGATAGATTACTATAATGTATTTATGAAGTAATTGGCATGGCTAGTGATATTATTATGACAAGTATCTAGTGAAATTGTGATTTATGCCAACAAATTGGCTAGCAAAACTATGTCCAATCATATTACTTCCAAATCATGTAAAGTCATACCAATCTCTACATCAATAAACTCATAACATAGGTATGACAATCAATGGGACAAGTCCCAACATACTCTATCCACACGAACTTGTGAACGTAATAGCATTGAATAAGTAGTATAACTTTCATAAAGAATTGTACAAAACTACCAATAAACGTTGAACAAGTTAAGGTGAGTAATGAAATAACTAAAAGCTTAAGTTATGAAATTGACCTAATCTAGAGTGTTAAAAGAAGTGAGACAAGTCTCAATTACACTAAATCGATTATGTCAAAATTACTCACATAAGAGGGTGCTAGAATCCGTGAGACAATATATATATATATATATATATATATATATATATATCTCACTCGCACCATGATGATAATGCAAGACTTAAGTTCATATTCATCAAGTAAAGAAAGGGATGACCAGTCATCCATAGAGTTAAGTAAACCTCATAACTAGAAGCAAGCTTCCATAATGTTTGAGTCAACTCTAAAGGATAATAAAGTAAAATAGATCTGAGCTTAGCACCGATAGACTAGCAATGAGCTTGTGCCAGCACATGTAAGCCTCATGAGATGAGATCACCACCCAGGTGGACCAGGGTCTTCGTATGTATCCTAGTCTTCGAACTATGTTTTCCAGCATAGGGGAACTAGCTAGTAGATGCCTCCACCTAAGAACGCTAGGCAGTAGGTTTCACTTTGGCCGGTGATTCCACCTCTTTTTGGTGTGGGGAAGACACCGAATTTCATGTTTAGCTCACATGATCTATGTCGGTTAAAGCTCAGGAAAGTATTCGGTTCACTTCAACCGTGAACCCCTCTTTTCAGTATGGGGAAGACACTGACTTGGTTTCACTTTAGCCGGTGAACCCCCCTTTTCGGTATGGGGTAGACACTGGACTTGGTTCACCTTAACCGGTGAACCACCCATTTCGATGTGGGGGAGACACTGGATTTCATGTTAGCTCGCATGATCTACTTCCGTTATGCTAAAGATTCTTCAAAGAAAGTAAGAAAGAATTAAAGTAGCATGTTCAAAGTGAACAAAAGAGAAAAGAAGTAGAAACGTAAGTTCATAGTGAACTAAGTAAGCAAGAGCTTAAGAATGTCAATCATTAATGTTGATAAGAATGAAGTTTTAACAAGTTAGTGGTTTATGTCAATATTGGAGTATGAATATATGCCTCAGAGATTATATATTAGGTTAACAACCAATTAATGGGCATAGCTAATAAAGATTGGATTACAAGTACATTCATCCCAATTTAACAAAGAACGAAACATCTAACTTGTAAGTAAGGTAGCCAAATCATTTCCTTAGTCTTGTGAATTACTTACTCGATTCATTGTAGGTATGGAACTACAATGAATCATTGCGCATGTAAGTAATACATAGGATCAAGGAGATCATTGAACTACACAACAGAAAGAAGAAAAGACTGAAAAATAAACTAAGTCTGGGAATAGTAGCTCTCGGCCTAAGGGAGCAAAATAATAAACTTTCGTTTAAGTTGTTCTAAAATTATGTTTATGATTCTAAGGTCTTATGTTCATATAGAAAATGATTTGTGTGCCTTAATTGCATGAGAACATGTCATATTCATAGCATGAATCATAAGTAACGATTTAAGAAAGTAAAGTGAATTAACTTTCCAGAAACGACATGTTGCTTTAGGAAGAGCTTTCCTTGATCATGCATAGTCCATATGTGTTTATCTGCATACACCCATACTTAGTACAAGTGTGTACTAACCCCATATATTATTACTATTTTTATAGGCGTAGGTTCTCAAGAAGATTGAAGATTCGACGAAGCAGTTTGGATCAGCGATCTCCAGACTTTGGTAGGTCCTCTTGAGTTCGAGGATGCTACATTTATTATTATAGCTTAGTACATTAGACATACCTAGTGAAGATAGTCCCTAGCGTTGCAATTCAAACATTTGTTCAAGCGTTTGTAATAAGGTCGATTGGCAAACTATTATTATTACTATTACATCATTTATTTCAATTGTTTAATATTTAATAGATGGTTGTTTAGTTTGAGCTCATTAGAATATCACTCTTATGTAGTACTATATGTTGTCTATATATACTTCGATAAGTATTAAAAAGTTTTAAATTTTCCGCAAATTAATTGTATGATTGTGATGAAAGCTATGAAGAGGCTGGTTTGCGACCTCTGAGAGGTTAATGACGCCGGTTATATTCGGATTCCAGAATCCGGGTGTGACAGAATTGATTGAAGATGATGAATATATCAATTGTTTATATTGATGTTATTTATGTTATTGCTTCATGAATTACCTTATACTATGTGTTGGTTATGCATTGTTGGGTGATTGAAGCATGAAGTTCCATGACGGGCAAGAAAGTATGAGTGTTGGTTTTTTCTTGAACTCAAGTGTGAAAGATGAATTTCTTAGATAGTAATGATGCTATATCTAGTGTGTTATTGTGGTATTGATTACAAGGTCCCTCATCCTTAACCATATACACTTGAATTAGCTATGAAGTATGTATGTAAGTTATGGTATGATTGTTATATGATTGAAAGGTAGTTCTCATGATTATAATGAATTATTAAAGTAAAAGGTTTACTCACTTGCTATTGTTTCTAAGTGAAAGGATTGTTCTCACTTATGAACACCTATGAGTTATTATGATATGATGTTTACATAAGAGTCTAGTAAAGTCTAATGTGAACTTATGTGATGACTAAATATGATTACTAAAGGGAATAGATGCTTAGCACTGAAAGGGCATGCAAATGAGATGGGGGTATAACGTTTAGTATGTCCGAATCCCCATATGGGTTTCCTCACGTTTAGCAAGTCCAGAATCCCAATATATGTGTTGTCTCATGAGATGGAAGCTCCTCCCCCCCCCCCCCCATTTAGCAAATTAAGGTTTCTAGTAACCATCTTCTTGACTCTTAACTATGTGCCCACATAGGATTCTAGCTTAGTGGATCCACCTAGATAGTTATGAACGAAAGGTAAAACCTTAGGCAAGTGTTAACCCTCTCTTTTTGGTGTGGGAGTTAAACACCGCATTCCATGTAGCTCTTATGGTCTCATGTCGGTTATTGCAACCTTTTTCCCTAATGTAAAAGTAAATGAATAAAGGAAGTGATGAACTATTACTAGGGCTTTCTTAAGGGGTTCTACATAGTGTAAGGGAGGTTATGGGACTTCTATTACACATTGCACTTATGGAATCCTAAGAGATGGTTGTAGTAGTGTTTTTTTGTGATTATGTTGATTAAGACGTATGTATGTTAAGTTATGTATGGTCTTTATGAATATGGCAACTCATTATGGAATATGAGATTATGAATGTATGTATGGAGTAGGTTGCTTAATGTAATACTTAGCTTTGGATAGGGTTATGGGATCCTATGCTTTGTATTGCACAAGTATTGCTTGGGTTGTCTATATGTTGGGATGATATCATGTTGGGTTAGTTATGATGCTTACTTTATGTGCATATTGGATTTACTTGGTAAAAAGCATGTTTTGACAAAAATGTCCTTTTATACGTACATTGATGATTTTTATGCATAGTAGTCATATTTAGTACGTGTGATGTACAAACCCATATTTTCTTCCCTTTCTACCAAACATTGAAGGTTCGGGCCTTTGAGGAGATTGCAAGGCTATTTCTCAAGACACTTGGATTTGCTTCTCCAAGTTGGTGAGTCATCAAGTCCGAGGACTAGACACTATTTTCTAGATTTTTAGTTCTTTTGTTATGTTGAAAGACATTGTTATACTTTGCTATTTCTAGACTTCTTATTGATGTAAGGGCTAATTCTCAATTTCTACACTTCTACGTCTAGATAGTATGATGGGACGAAGTTAGATGAACTTCCGAAGTAAAAGTTTTAAATATTTCCGCATTTTTATTCAATGATACATGTTATGACGAATGCTAAGGGATTGTATAAGACCTCTTCAAGGTCGAATACGCAATCGATTCCTCCTCATAGTGGAGGTCTTTATCTAACACAATGGATTCCTACTTAATGATGTAATTCCCGTCACCATGATATCTCTTCAACATGGACAAATAAAATACCGAATGAATTCCCAATAGGTCAGGAGGTAAAGCCAATCTATATGTTACCGGCCCAACACATTCAAGAACCTAAAAGGGACCAACGTATCGCGACTTAGCTTGCCCTTCTTGCCAAATCTCATCACCTCTTTTATGAGTGATACCTTAAGAAGAACATTCTTACCGGTTTGAAAGGTCATGTCTCTTACCTTATGATCTTCATACTTCTTTTGTCTACTATGGGTTGTTAGAAGCTTAGCTTGAATAGTCCTCACCTTATCTTGAGCGTCCTTCCCTAAACCAACCCCCAAAGGTTTCACATCTCTAGCCTCGAACCATCATATGGGTCTACATCCTCTCCCATAGAGTGACTCAAATGGTGTCATATCTATGTTGTAGTGATAACTATTATTATAGGAGAATCCTTAATGTAACCTCTCTTTCTTTTGCAATTATCCTTATTAGTCTGAACAAAAAAAATTTAGTGATAAGATGATTTGCAACTATTCTTATTAATCTTAACATCAAATGAATTTTTCTCAAAAAAATTACATTGATAATTAATTTTCAAATTAAAATATATTGGTCTCAGTTTGTGGTGTAGTCATCTGTTTTTATCAACTTTCTTATCTTAACTAAATTTTCTTTTTATCTTATAGAATATCTCCACATGTATTTAAATCTAAGACAATAATTGATAGTATTGTCATCAAAATTTTGAATTAGAATTGGTTTAAAATGAACTGCCATATATATTTAATATTTCCACGTTATACTCATAATAGCATGTTGGTGGTGCTTATAACTTATAAACTTTATCTAATTATTATTTAAAATAATATATTAATTATTTATACAAATTTAGTTTAAAAGTTTTTAGTACTAAACTCTAAAATTATTTGCCATAGTAGGTTATACGTATTTACTAAAGAATAAAATCTACAACATATTTAGAAAGGCAAAACAATTTTTTTTAAAAAAAACTTATAATAAATCAAAGGAGTGTAAGATGATCCATTTTTTGCATCTTTTTTTTTTCTTTGCATTGAGTATAATATATTTTTGTGTGGTATAATATTAACTTGATTTAAAAAGAATTGTGGTATCTATTAATTTGATTGTAGTATCTTTTATGTAATTGATCACTCGAATTCAGTAGTTTGTACATTTTTAGTTCATGAAATTGTATTAGATTAAATAAAATTTATCTTATTTTGCAGGATTTAACGAGAAATGAGTGTTAAAGAGGTCAACATGCTTTATAAATTATATTTAAAATTTTAACTAAAATTAGAGACAAAATTCTCAATACTAGATTTTAGATTGATCTATGAATCTATAATTTAATTAGTTAACACAAATATCAATTGAACACACGCAACATACTCTATTAATCTTCATTATACTTGAAGAGGGAGAAGTTGTTAGAATAACATTCTATGTCTTTGAAGAATATACACTTATTGCACATACATTAAGGTAAATTTTGTTAGCATTAATTGTATATATAAAATGAAACATTATATATGTTATACATGCATTTTTTTACTCAATAATAATTTGTAGTAGTTATTTCAAAATTATTATATTTTAAAATATTCACGCAACGCAGGGGAACGTATACTAGTTACTATAATACTCTAATTAAAAATACTCAATTTATTTTATTTATTTATGCTATTAATTGTATTGTATTAAAAGTAGATACTTTTTCACATTAAAAGGTTGTGACTTTCCAAAGGGTTGCGACTTTTTGACGGGTTGCGACATTTCAGATAAGTTGTGACTTTTCCGATGGGTTATAATTTTTTCAAAGGGTTGTGTCTTTCTCGATGAGTTGTGACTTTTCCAATAGAAATGACTTTTCATATGATCCGTGAGTTTTTCGAAGGGTTGTGACATTTCCGATAAGACAGAATTAGCACATATTCGTACTACTATTTGTTAGCTATAAATAGAAGCGTTTCATCTCACTTTTAAACTACAATTTTTTTTAGTTCTTCTACTCTTTCTTCTTAAAAAAAATCAAGTTTTATATGCAATCTTTGATTAAGTTCGAAATTCAATAAAATTTGAGATACCACATAAGAAAAAATTGGTGAACAAATTATAGCAAATCATTCATCAAGTCACACTTGTATTTTCCTCTTACAGTTTACATCACATACGTACTTCAATATTATTTGTATCATATTACATCATTAATACCCTTTAAATTAAAATACATATTTTATTTATTAATAAAAAGACTTATTTTCCTACACATAGTCACAACAACTTCAATCTTCATGTTTCTTCGGTCATAAATCACAATAATTATGTCACTATTCGAGTCTACACCCTGGACGTGATCGACACTAGAGAATCATTGTTGGCCCCAAACGAATCTCTATCCTGACTGACTACAAGCGGAAGACTAACTCAAGCATACAAACCTTAAAACTGAATAAATCAAATCAATAACTCAAATACGTTTTAACTCAGAAGATTTACTATGAATAAAAAATAATATATTCAAGTCGCCATAAAATAGGCAACTTAAGTCTGTAAAACATTTAACAAAATAAATGAACAGACTTTTGAAACTCTATTATCTATCTATGAAAACTCTAAATGACAAAGATGGAATTCGGGACAAGATCCACAACATGTGGACAAAACTGAAAAGTAAAGGAAATCCTTCGGAAGCAAGGAGACTCACCATAGCTAACTCGAACTCCATGTGATATCAATAAAGCTCCTGTTGATGACCCTGAATACCTGTATATGTATCATGAAACGATGCAGGCCAAATGACTCAGTACGTGAAAGGGAAATTACAAAGCATAAACATAAGCTTGAACTTAATAAAAAGGAAAAATACTTACCTCTTCTCAACTCACTCAACTAAATTAAACTCAAGAATAAGATACTCAACTCAAAGATTAGATATTCAACTGAAAGGTACTCAACTCGAAATACTCAACTCATTATACTCAAGGATAAAGCAATAGTAAAAGATGCAATAAATATGAAAAACTATAAAATTGTAGATAGCAACTCTATGCATTGAATAAAACAATAATACTCAGTGTGTATATACAAATGCAATATAAATATATAAAAGTTTCTCTAACCGACAACCATCACTATGAGCTATGTGATGATATAACATCTCACTCATGCTGCCAGAACTATCATATACAATATCTCACCCATGCTGAACTATCCTATACTTTGTTAAGGTGTAAGACTTCTAAACTAAGTGGATCCACTAGTTTGTGCTAAAAGCACTAAGGAATCATCTAAAAAGTATGACCCTTTCTACCCACGTTGGCTACATGGTTTATGGAGATTTGAGTTATTTAAACTCGTCCCCATATCAGTGCACAATACTACTCCCAAAATATACTCCGCTCATATGCTTAAAAACATAACTCTTTCTCTGGTTTGAGACTATTACTCAAAATCTTTCTCTAAAAAGAGATGTTACTTAACCTGATCAAAACTTTTTCCGAAATCTCAGTTTCCTCCTCTTCAAAAAGTGAAAACATTTACTCTTGGGAATACTTAGTTCCCATATATCATTTTAAAGAAAATGAACTCTACTATACTCTTTCTCTACTAAGTGCTCAAGTCTTATAAAAGTTTTTAAAAAATTGTAAAAGACTTCTCAGAATAAAGTTCATGTCGAATTATAGATGTGAACGACTCAATTTAAGGTTTTCAATAACCACTCATAGAACACAATAATCGGGACTCAACAACTCAGAACTCAAGAACTTTAACGAAAAATACTCGTTTAAAAATACTCAACGCAGAGGGTTCATGCAGAATTATGCGCATGAACAATCTCAAATCAAAGACTTCATGATACTACTTCATCTCAAGAATGTTTGAGTCATAAGATTCAAGCGGAAATATGGGCATAAAAAACTCAACTCAAGGACTTCATGGATAACCTGTAATAGCCCCATGATTAGGAATGTAATCTCAAAAGGGTTAGGAACTCATTACTCAAGACTTAGAACTTGAAGATACAACTCCTCTCAAAGACACTCAACTTATGAAGTTCATGCGATCTTTATGAGCATGAACGACTCGACTCGACGGTCTAAATAACAATATGGAATTCATGTATACGATTCTTCTACTTCTCAGACTTACTACCTCAAGACTTAGCTCAAATTGAAGGTTGATCTCAAAGGATTCACAATTGAACTCAAAGACTTTCTTGAGCTCTACTCTTTAACTCTTTCTTAAATTTGAATTATAAATTATGAATTCAAGAACTCAAAAACAACTTATCTCACGAATACTCAAATCTAGAAAAAGTATCCTAGATTACTCTTTTATTGATCTAAAAGTAGATGTAGGGCGTGAGGACGAACTAGTCCAACACTGTGATAGTCTTACATACCTGAAAGAACAAGGTTTTTTAAGAATATTGGAGAATAACTTGATTAAAATCCTTGAAACCATAACTTGAAGGTAAACGATCAAGAAAACCTTTCTTGAAAATCTTGAGTTAGTTTCATGAATATTATGATTTTCATACTGATTCATAATTGTATGGAAGATTTTGAGTTGAAAAAAATGGAATTCTTGAAGAAAGACTTACCTTGAAGAAGAATTTAGCAAAAGATTGAAAGAATCTCGAATGGAGTCTTCTACTTTGATTCTTCCTTAGGGTTTTGCCCTAGGGTTTGAGAGAGAAGAGAATGATGGATTAAAAGATGAAAATTTGATTGTTTTGAACCTTTTATTAGTCAATATATTCATTTAGGATTTTCTTGGAGGTAAAAACATAAAACAACCCTTTTAATGTTTCCGTCTGCTAAAGTCGTAACATCACTATATAGGTTACTAAAATAGTCATAATTTTTAAATTGGATTGACTCAAAATTAATGGCGTTGGAAAGTTGATTCAAACATATTTAATTTAATAGGTTATGTCTCACGTAACACTTTATATTCTAAGAGATATGTTCGTTTGAATTTGATCAAGCAGAATCTACATCAAAACTTATCGAAACTTCAAGAACACTTATCAAGAACTCATCAAGAAATTAAATTGCTCAATCTTAATGGAAGATTCGCAAAAGAAACTCATGATGGGAATGTGGGTGAACGAATCCAACACTATGGAAGCTTACATTCCTCTTAGGGATTTAATCCATGGCAAAAATCCGTAACAAAACTCAATAACCTCGACGAACGCCTTGATCCTTTCCTCTTTTCTCCTCTTTTCTCTTCTTGAACTCTCAACTAAAACTCTAGGCATATATTAGGATTATAAAACTGAACCTAATAGGATTACACCCTTAAAACCTTACTTAAATAAACTAATCTGATTTGGTCAGGAAAAGACCGAAATACCCATCACTATATTCAGGTAACTTTCTTTAAATGGATAACTTAACTAAAAAAGCATATCTCACTCATCCGAACTCGAAAATTAAAAAATTCGGTGGTATTAGAAAGACTATTCAAATACCTTTCAATTTCCAGCTTATCACACACCTAACTAATCATGTTCTAAGATTTATGGTCGTTTGAATTGACCCAAAACTCATAACTTAAGCATAACTTGCAAAATTTCAGATTTTTCTATTTTCAATTTAATTCTTTTTGGAACTCAAGGTGCTACATCTAATGACCTTAACACTTAAGAAATTTTTTGTTCTTTGATAAAATCTCACTCACTACGAAGAAAGGTTCGAGTCTTATTTCAAATTTTTTTATGGGGTGTTACACATTCACTCCTTATAAATTTTTGGAGATTTCTTTTCTGCTACAATTTGTGGTCATTTAAAATTTTAATGAATGATTCATTCTCAATCCTTTGATATTTTTGCGCCGAAGTTCTTAACCTTGAAATTTAGGTATTGTCTTTCTATTAAAGAAAAAAAGATGAGAATATAGAAAGGTCCAATTAATTGTGAACTTTGCTTTACACAAAAAACTTCTATATTTAGTGTGAAGATTTTCATTTCTTTTTCTTGTTTTGTTTCTTTAATTAACTTTTTTGTGTTTTTATTTGAGAGAAAATTTAATATTTAGATTCACATAATGAGTGAACAGTGATGAATACACACATTATGAATTATTTTTTCTAATAAATCAATAGATCAAGTTGTGGGAGAGAGAATACGAATAAACAAATACAAAAAAAAAAAGCACATGATTGGGGTAAGATATTTCATATTTGTTTTTTACATTTTTTATTTTTTACTCTCAAACGAAGAAGTTTCTTCAAATTTTTTTTAAAATAGCGGGCATCAACGTAGTCCATTGAATTATTAGTTTTCATGTTAAGTCCACAATTTTAAAAATAGATTTTCATTTTTACTTATAAGTTGATAACTATAACCATGATAATAACTATTTTTAATAGATAACTATGTAAAAATGAATAGAGAAAGTAGAGTATTGGTGACAAGAGATTTCAATCAAATGGAACACTAGAGTGAATATAGCATGTACATATATCTTCTTCTTCCTTCTTCGTTGGCTATGAGTTGTTCCATATATATATTTTTTATGTTTTATATTTATATTGAGTATAAAAATTTTAATTAATATGAATTTTTTGTTATTCTGTGTTCATTTTAATATGAAAAAATGTTATGTCACAAGATACACTCCTTGCTGAAGATATATGAAAATAGTGATTGATCAAAAAGTGAACTTAAATAAAATTAAAGATTCTACAGATAATAGTTTAAAGTTTATTCATCTATTAAATTTTATCTTGAAAAAGTTTAATATGTTATATCACGATACAACTTCTATAAGATACTAGACGATAGTTTTATTAGATAACAATTATATGATATGTATGCGACAGAAAAAAGGAGAAGACTACAATTTTACAAAGAAAAGTTAGAAACTTATGAAATAAAATATTTTTCACCATAGTTGATGTTGTTCATATATTAGCATTAAATTATGCTACTGACATATATATATATATATATATATATATATATATATATATATATATTAGACATACACTCAAACCTCTATTTAACCATCATTCATTGTAACGACATTTCCAATTTTCTTTAGAATTAATTTTTGATGTTTTCGTTTCTGTCTCTTAACATTCTATTGATATTCACTATAAAAAGTACATTTTTTTTGTAAAAAAAATTTCTCTATGATAGCCTTACTCAAATATTAATTGTGTAATAATATTTTGTAAAAGATATATTCTGTATAAAAATAAATTATTAAAATATTTATAATAATCCCTATTAATATTATGTGCATACTAAATTACAAGTATGAATATTTAAGAGAAAAATTGTATTAGATGGTGTTCATCATTTATGATCATAACCTCAAAGAGAAAAGGCTATTGGTGACCTTTTTCAAATAAATATTTTTTTTTCAATTTTATTCGTTAAATTTGTTTACAAAATCAAGTGAAATAAAAGTCAATACTACTAAAGAAATGTCACCTTCTCCCCTTTTTTTAAATTTTGAATATATTTTGAAATGTTTCAATGATATCTGATTATTTTGATCTCAAAAAATAACTCTACGATAATTTATATTAATTATTTAAAAATACTTTTTTTTATGTTCTTTCAATTATAATTATTTACTAAAAAATTTAATTTAATAATTTTAATTCAATTTCACCGTATCGTATACTATATGATACGATATCCACGTGCAACGCTCGTGCTGTAAAACTAGTTAATTATAAAAGTAACAATAATAATGTAAAGTTGATTTGAATATGTAAAGATGAGAGAGTGACAGAATATAAGGGGGGTCTCCACCACACACATACCATTCATGATCACTTGAGAATAAGAAAGGGCATTGGAGAAGTATCATTTTCATACTTTCTCATGGTGGACCTTCCCATTACCTTTGGCTTTCTTCCATCTTAAAAAAAAATCAAATGTCTACATCTTTCCAACTATTATACAAAAGAGAGCCACAGACCTCCCTATAGAAAGTGTTTGATTTGATATCTTTTGTTTTTGCCAACTTTTTCATCTACTTTTACTCCTTTTGCTTTCTTTTAACATTTCACAAATAGTTCTCTCTTTTTTGCAAATACAAAAGATGCAACCTCTTTCCCACTCCGTTGGAAGATAAAGACGCTTGCAAATTGTTGACTCCTATTACTTCACATATTTATTTACCAGAGTATAGTATGTGTACTTTCTCCATCAAGAAAAGACATAGGAACGAGCCGGGAGGATTGGTTTCCTCACTTTAAAGTCTTATTGTTGAAGTTTGAACGACTAAGCAACTACTAAGCTCCTGGGCAATCCCTCAACCAATTAGGGTCTTCGGTATGTCGTAATAGCATACTGGTATACAAGCAAACCGTGCTCTAGGATATTGATCATCTTGTAAAAATAATTGTTTCATATTAATTGTCCATCCTATTAAATTTAAAATAAAACATTAATTAATTTTTTCATATATTACTCGTGCAATTATTTTTTTTGTTCAAAGTGATCACATTTGTTTGTGCAATTTCCAAGAAGTTTTTAAAGGGCGAATCAGTAAAAAATATCTTCTTATTTATTTATAATTTATTAATATGTGAGTAAAAAAAATGATCAACTAATACAGGACAACAGAATAGTTGCACTCCAAATTTACTCCTTTTTTGGCGCAACTTCTCTCCTCAAATTTGATAAAATTCTTTCAAGTTCAAATATATTTCAACAAGCTTTGTTACTCGTTAATTTTTTATTTTGTTCGCTTCTTATCCTGTGGCTAATTTGCGTTTATACTGGATAATCGTTCCACATAGGGGTTAAAGTGTTTCTTACAAATTGAAACATGTATGTTAACTATGAAGGTGTATGTATTACTCCATTAGAGTCTCGATCTTTAGTGGTACTCACAAATAAATATATGAATAGATTGTCAAATAAAAATCTTTCTTTTCAAAAGAAAGTGTAGTAGTGAAAAGTTAAGGTCTTGATTGGAATATGAATTGATGTTGTGTACGTTCATCCTCAATCAATGGATCTCTTAGATCACAAAATTCCAAGGTAAACGTTGCTATCACTAAAAGAAAAAGATGTACAAATTCCCAAGAGAAGATCATGGCCATAGGTTTTAATTCCTCCAAGTAACACCTATACATAATTTAGAGGTAGAAATTAATATAGACATAAATGAATTTATTCTGCAACAAAGCATCTCTTTGATTTTTATTTTTTGTCATGATTCAACTAATATCATCACCAATTTGTTGAATATATATCTTCTTATATATTAAGTACACCCCATAAAAATTGGCTAATATATATATATATATATATATATATATATATATATATATATATATACTAGGTGAATTGTCTGCATTTCGCGCGGTGGTGAACTACGTCAATAATATACTTCTGAACATTTGATAATATAAGTATTTTCGAGTGGCTACAATCCTATGATAACTGTCACGAATATTTTATCCAAACTTTTGTTTATAATTGAGTACAATAATTACCATCTCACTACATTCCTTTATTTTTTGGATGTCACTAATCGATTAAATGTCTCAATAAGATAGAAAGTTGAATAACTGAAACTTCAAGGTAGTGTGAAATCACCATAACTTCAAAACACTCAAAAGTCCCTTCTTGGACACCTCATGGATCTTTTAGCCACTGAAATTCAATAAAGATCGAAGTCATTTATTTTAAAAGTTTAAGAATTCGAATCTACATGACACCAATAGTCTAATGATTACATCAAACTCTTGATTAACAACATCTTTACTTCAACATAATAATCAAAAGCATAAACATAACCAAAAATGTTTAAACATGTACACAAAAACAATAATTAATAATATAATCATAAATAAATGAATGTAAAAAACGTACTACGATTTGTAACAATAGAATGAAACGGAAAGCAAAAAATCAAGCCTACTTAATTCACATTGTCTCCTTAAGGAAATTATTCTCCTATAGTTCCCGAGGTTTAAAGGAATGAAATACTCTCAAGATAGAATGATTTTATTCACCAGTGTATTGATACAAATACAATGGTGTAACTAAGCATTCAACAGGAGCAAAGTATACGAATATTTAATTGAGCAGAAGAAGAAAAAGAAGTTCAGAATTTTTGTTGTTTGATGATGAGAGGAAATCTCTCTATTTATAGACAACAAAGGCAGTGTGATGAATGTTTATTGTTCCTTATCGAAAAGGTCACAACTCTTTGGAAAAGTCAGAATATTTCATAAAAGTAACAACATTTCATAAAAGTCACAATTTTTTCTAAAAGTCACAACTCTTCATAAAAAAATGCAACTCTTCATAAATTTCGCGACTCTTCGTAAAATTTGCAATTTTTCATAAAAGTCACAACTCTTCATAAAAGTCATAACTTTTCATGAAAGGGAAGACTAATTTTGCAAATAAATAAATTAAAAGAGAATCTTGGTTTGTGATGGCGCCACGTAATATATTTGGAACAACAACAAAATAATTTTGTTGACCCTTATAGAAATTCATTCTTCATTAAACTGCGGAAGGCACTTTCGGATGCTTCATCAATGCAACTTTACAACTTTTTCAAGAATATTTATGTATGATTATTGCATTATGAAAGTACACATAGATTAAATATTGGATTCTAGACTCATGTTAAAGAAATATTTCCGAATATCAAAAAATTAAAAATGAGTCTAACCTAGATAATTCAAACGCTCTGCAATTACTTGGGACATAAAGGACAACAAATCAATGTTAATAGACATATATTTTGTATCTTAAGTTATTACTTTTATTTAGAGTAGATTTTATTTCATATTCTTCAAATTAAGCTTGACTAAAATAGTAATTACTTATGCCAAAAATAATATTTAGAAGAGCTGATGAGAAAGGAACAAAAAACATTAAATGGATGAAGATCTTTGTCATAGTGAGATTAGATACATACCAAACAAAAAAAAAATCATCACAATTGTAAGGAGATAACAAAATAGCGAGAAAAAACATACATTTAAGAGAGTAACTTATGAGATATTCAATGATAATAACAAATCATTCTAACCAAAACAATTTCTATGTTTCTAAATAAGATACCTTAAAAAATTGACTAACACTTTAATCAATTTTTAATCCTTAAAATACTCATAATATCCACTGATAAAAATTTAGTAAAAATAGAAAAAAACATAAAAATCAAAAAGTATGTGTATGCAAAGTTATTAACTCTCAGAGGATTTTCTGAAGAACATAAATTCACATTCTTGTTTGAGAAGGAATAACGTTGTTGATGAAGAAATTTGAGATTTGTAAGAACTATTTTTAATGTACCTTCAACAATTTCAGTAGAGAAAACTTGCTTGAATATTCAATTAATATTTGTTATTTAATCTGTACTAACAAATACTTATAACAATAACTTTGCATAAACTTAAATAACAAAGTTTAAAGAATATATTAAAAAAAAAACAATTAATATTAGAGAAAATACATAAAATCCACCCCGAACTTGAAAAAAAACTTACTTTAGTACTTTAACTTTATGAGTAATTATTTATCCCCCTAATCTCTTTTCAAGTGAATTTAAAATCACCCTAAAATTATAATATCACTCGCACATTTGGCAAGTATATTACACACGCTCCAAGTCATTGATATGTCGGGCCACATCATTGCCACATAGAACATAATCTAAATTTTGATTTTTTAATTTTTTTGTTTCTTTTTATTTATTCACAAATTTAGTAAGAATTTTTTTTCAGAAAAAAAATCAAAGCTCGTTCCTCAACTATCACAATCTCCATTGGTTAAAAAATAACAACTCAATCACGCGCAATTGAACAAATTCAGTCATATTAATCCAAGATCTCAAACATATTCTCACAATCTCACAAAAATATTCAATTTTGAAGACATTATCAAAACAATAAATAATGAATGAAATTTTAATTTGAGATGAAGAAATTGTAGATTTTTCATTAACAAAAGCATCAAGTTCATCACATTCAAACTCTACCATAAATAATAATTTAGAAGCAAAAATAAATTATTGACTTTTCTATTTTTTTGTGTGTTCATCACACCCTTTTACTGATTCAAAGAAAATGGGGGATGGGATGGGGTGTTTCAAAGAAATAGAAAGAAGCTGGAAAGTTCTTTGAAGAAGAAAAAGAAAAAGGCGAGGCAAGTGGTGATTAAGGCGGCTAGTCCGCAGAGAAAAAAGGATCGCAATGGGTGTTCAAAGAGGAGATATAAAGTCAGGATGGGGGTTTCAAAAAAGGAAAAAGAGGTGGGTGGGGGGGTCAAGAAGAAGAAAAAAGTGGTGCAAGTGGGGTTGAGGGCGGGAGGGGTTGGTGGGGTGTAAAGAAGATGAAGGGGCTGGTGGTACTAAGAACTTGAGGGTGGTGGGATTTAAGGAAGATGAAGGAAAGAAAGATTATTGGCTAAAAAAAAAAGGCTAAGTTAGTCTTTTTACGTGCAGTTATTCTTTTGACTTGTCACGTAAGCTATTTGGGTGTATTTAAATTCACTTTAAAGATGTTCAGAGGGATATTTAAACACCCGTATAGTTTAAGTGTTAAAGTAAGTTTTGTTGCCAAGTTTAGGGGGGGGGGGGGTTATGTATTTTCCCTTAATATTATAAGCATATACTAATGATTGTAAAAAAAACATGCCAGGATATGCAACAACAGAATGAAACAGAATGAAAAAAATCGAGCGCACTGAATGCACAATGTAGTCCTCTATTTATAGACAACAAAGGGTAGTATAAAAATATTATTATGTCTTATCGGAAAGGTCACAACTCTTTGGAAAAGTTACAACCCTTCGAAAAGGTCACAACATTTCATAAAAATCACAACTCTTCATAAAGTCACAATATTTCATAAAAGTCACAACTTTTCATGAAAAAGTTATAACTCTTCATGAAAGTCACAACTTTTAATGAAAGAGGAAGACTAACTTTTGAAATAAAATAAATTTAAAGAGAATCCTGACTTGTGGTGGCGCCACGTAGGCGGGCCTAGGATTCTCTTTTAAATAGATTTAAAGAGAATCCTTACTTGTGGTGGTATCATGTAGGCGGGTCTAGGGTTCTCTTTTATATAGAGAGAGAAACTTACATAAATATACTATAAATAAAAAAATATTTACCATTTATAGCAATACCATTTTTTTCACTTGATCACTTTTAATAATTTATTATACACTTTTAATTCATATTACAAAGAATAATTTATTATTCATATATAATACAAGTTTTATTGATGGATAATATATTTATCACACATTAAATATACTTATAATACAATGTGTCAATTTCTTACCAAACAAGTCTAATATATTTTTAAAAGCAGTTATAATACATATATATTGGATACTTAATTCACTTTCAATACATATTGCAGATTTTATATAGTATTGCTATAAATGATAATAAATAAAAAATACCGCTAAAATCAGTAATTATTTATTTAAAGACACTCATACAAGTAATTTTTTCATATATATATATATATATATATATATATATAATATCTTATTTAATCAAAAAGTTTCCACTAAAAAGAAAGTGACTATATTATTCGAGAATTAAGGTTTTTGACCAAACCGATAAAAATAAGTGATTTTAACCAATAGCAGAAACAATTTTTTACCCGTAGAAGAAAAGATTAAAAAAGTAATTTTTTTCTCAAAAATAAATTGCATTTAGTTTTTTCAAAAAGAAATTATTCAGTTTGCAAAAATTTATATCAATTACATTACTTTAGTTTTATGGACAAAAACTAATAACCTCATGCATTATGGACAAAATGTCTATGACTAAAATCTCATAAAATGTGTTCTCTATTTTTTTAAATTTTATTTTTATACTTTAATTAACGTTAAAAGATAATCAAAGTCTCTCATAAAAAATATTTTTCAATATAATAATAATAATAATAATAATAATAATAATAATAATTATAATAATTTGACATTCAAAAAAAGATGCAAGAACAAATAAAAGGGAATATCTCAAACCATTAAGACTGGGCAACGGACCGGAACAGAATCACCGGACCGGCATGAACCGGTACCGGATCGGAACGGGACGAGTTCATCGGTTCGTTGACCGGTACCGAAATGGACCGGAACGGGATGGGATAAACGGAACGACACATCTTGTTATTTCAAAAAATGATTTTTTGAATTACAAAATTTGATTTTTTTTTTTTTTTTTCTAAGTTTAAATTAATAGTTTTTAAATTTATAATGTAATTTTTTTACTTAAGTTTATCTTAAAGATATATTTTTTAAAAAAAAATCATATTATGTTTGCAAGTTAAGTCTAATTAAGTTTTCAAGATTGGAATCTTTTGAAGTTTATAAGTTATTACTTATTAATATGTTATAATTTATAAGTTATATTTATAACTTATAATTTAAGTAACTTGAATATGCAATTTTAAAAAATTAAATCAAAATAATTATAATTTATTAATATATAATATAAATTGATTAATAAATAATAATTAATCGGCATCGGACCGGACCGGACCGGAACCGGGATAAACCGGTACCGTACACTGGTATCAAATCGCAATTTCGTTTCGTTCCGTGGACCGGTTCACGTTGTTCCATTCCGTTCCGTAGGCAACCGAACTGGGACGAACCGGAAGGGTACCAATACAACTCGGTCCGTTGCCTAGCCTTAAACCACATATAATTTTGTATATCTACTCTTCCTCCCATGCAGCCCCATATGTTAATTAACATATTTAGATTATCTCTTAATCTCTTTGCTTATTTTTTCCCCTTAAGGAATAAAATCATGAGCTACCTCAGTATGATTTGTCTTAAATCTCTATTAAACAAATGCAGTTTAAGGTCAAAACTTTATGGCCAAGGGGGTAACTTTAGCACCTTTCCCTTTCTAGTTGCAACTGTCTTTTCAAGATTCTACCCCAATCTTAGAAGTTTTTACAACTAAAAATAAACATGAGCTATTACCCAAAGTCTATAATATTAAATAGGTAATAACTCTAGCTCTTCTAGTATCCATTAATCTAAGAGCTTGGTTCTTTTTGTAGTCATTTTTCGATCATAAAGATCACTAACTATTAAATTACCATTAAATTTGAGCTTCACAAAATATATGGTCCACTAAGAAATTCACAAACTATAGATGGATCTATGTTGCAATATAGAACACTACAAAAGAATCCCCAATTAACAAAAAGAATTGTTGGTAAATTGTTCAAATTGGTTGGCAAATTGAGTTACTAACCAAATGTCAACTTATATTCATCAGTTGCTAAAAGGTTTGTCGGTAAATATTACCAACCGATTTTAATTTGTTGGTAAACTTACCAACCAAAATCAGTTGGTAAACACCCAAAGATGTTACAAAATTTTAAAACATGACCCTAAAGTTTCCGTTGGTAAATTTACCAACTAATTTTTTAGTATATCGTTAGTGCTTTTACTAAAGAATTGAAAAGGAGTTAGTAAATAATTTTCTCCATTTTTTTTGGGTTTCCCATCCAGTGATTGATACCTCTTGGTTAAGGATGAAAGAGTACTTACCACTCCACCACAACCTTTTTTGGTAATAAATTTTAAATGTGTTAGTATGATTATTTGTTTTTCTAATAAATTTACTAATTGATTGTTAGTTTGTTGGTGATATATCATTCAATTTCAATGTAAGGTTAGTAATTGATTGACAATATGTTCAAAATATTATTAACTAAATGATTATTCAATAGTAAAATATTTATTAATTTATTGCATTCAAAAATCTAAGAGCACGAATATAAATTCAAAAATATTAATATCAATTTTATAAATCATACTTGAATGAAATAATGAAAAACCTATGATAACAAGTTAAATTAATATCAACATGACATATATCAGTATATCAAAAAATTTAACTTGAGCACTTTACCAAAAATATTGGCCAAATTTAACTTTTGGCCAAAACTTAAAAGTTAAAATGCCTAACAACACAAGCTGAAACTAGAAGGCTCAAAACCTGAACCAAACATCCTATTAGATATAAAATGACCTTTCGATGTTAATCGCGCCGACGAAATTCTCATCAGAGCACGTTTACAAAAAATGTTAAGCAAAGTCAAATTTTGGCAAAAAATTAAAAGTTAAAACGCCTAAGCTACGAACTAAATATGAAAACCTCAAAATCCAAACCAACAATATTATAAGACAAAAAATGACCTTCCAGAGTTATCGCACTAATGAAACTCAAATTTGAGCATGTTTTCCAAAAAAATTGACCTAATTTAAATTTTAGCCAAGAGTTAAAAGTTAAAACGCTTAACGACACAAACTGAAAATAAAAGTCTCAAAACCTGAATTAATCATCCTATGAGACCAAAACTGAACTTATATGGCTAACCGCGGTGACAAAATTTCAATTCGAGCACGATTACCCAAAATATTGACTAAAGTGAAATATTGGCCAAAAATTAAAAGTTAAAATTCCTAACGGCACAAACTAAAAACGGAAGCCTCAAAACCCATACCCTCTATCTTATTACATCAAAAATGATCTTCCGCATCTAAATGCACTAACGAAATTCTCATCTGAGCACGTCTATTAAATATATTGACCGAAATTAAATTTTGACCAAAATTTATAAATTAAACGGAAAAGGGCCTAAAATACCCTCGAAGTATTGGAAATGGTACAAAATTACCCTCCATCCACGTATTGGCTCCAAAACACCCTTTCCACCCACCTATTGGCTCCAGAATACCCTTGTCATCCACCTTTGGGTTCAAAATTGACCACTTATTTAACGGTTTTAAATTTAAACTATTTATATATATTTTTAAATACATGACACTCAACTATTGATATAATTTAACTTATTAGTATAATCATAAATCAATCCACTACCCACTCATTACTAATTATACCCCCCAAATTAATAAACCCGTCACATTACTAATACAGCAACAAAAAAGCTACTGTCAATGAGTGTTTTAAAAATTTGAGGCGAAAATAGATATAGAAGTAAATTGTCATACATTCAAGTGTCAAAATAAGAACTACCGATAAATTTAAAAGTATGACTATGTTCATCTTAATTATTCTTTCGTCTCAATTATGTGATGTTACTTCATAGATGACTTTTTAAAAAATAATATATTAAAGGTTTTAAAACAAATCATAAATATTTATAAAATTATATTAAAAAAAGTGCATGAATTAATTCGGGATGTACTACTTCTTTACCTTTAATCATAAATTTCGAATTCAAGCTTGAAAGAGAATCCTATTGAAAGTGTCCTCCTAAATAAGCGGTTCAACTTAAATTTAATTGGGACTTCGATTCAGACTCAAATAATTTTGGATGTCATTTCAGGATCCTATAATTTCATCGCGTTTTAGTAGTGTTATGGCGATTTTGATATTATAATTGATTTATTAATTGGGTGGGGTTTAGTTAGTAATGAGTGGGTAGTGGGTTGGTTTAAAAATTATATTAATAAATTAAATTATAACCAGTAGTTGAGCGCCAAATATTTTAAAAAAATATTTAAACAATTTAATTTTAAAACCGTTAAATAAGTGGTCAATTTTAAACCCAAAGGTGGATTACAAGGGTATTTTTGGAGTCAATAGGTGGATACAAAGGGCATTTTGGAGCCAATAGGTGGATGAAGGGTAATTTTGTACGATTTTCAATACTTTGAAGGTATTTTAGGTCCTTTTCCGAAAGTTAAAACACCTACGGCACAAACTAAAAATGAAAACCTCAAAACCCGATCCCATCATCCTATTAGATAAAAAATGACCTTTGAAGTTAATAACGATGACAAAATTCTCATCTGAGAACGTTCACAAAAATATTGACCAAAGTCAAATTTTGGCCAAAACATAATATTTAAAACACCTAACAGCACAAACAAAAAACGAAAGCCTCAAAACTTGAACCAACCTTGTATTTAGATAAAAAAAATGACCTTTCAAAGCTAATAAAACTGATAGAGTTCTAATCTGAGCACGTTTACCAAAACATTTGACCAAAGTCAAGTTTTGGCTAAAATTTAAAAGTTAAAACGCCTAATGACACAAGCTAAATATGAAAACCTCAACACTAGCGCTAATTTACCAAACTATTAAATTTCAATTGGTAAATTTACCAATATATTTTATCGCAGTTGATAATAGTTACTATTCAACTAAACATTCATATGTAATATATTACCAACTAATAATTAATATGTTGGTAAATTTTACCAATGGATTTATGATCAGTTGAAATATAACCAACTATTTTAATGATGTCAATAATTTACTAACGACAATATTTATTCGTCGGCAAAATTTATAACTAATTGAATATTGATTGGCAAGTTTACCAACAAATTACATTTCATTACTAATGTACCAACACATTTATATTTGGTTGGTAAATTTAGCAACACAATCTTGCCGTTGGTAAATGTTTGGTTAGTAGTTTATAGGTAATATGTAAATAAATCATATAAACAATCTTTTTTTATCATATTTACCAACCGATATACCACTTTGTTGGTAATATTACCAACAAAAGGTGTGTGTTAGTAATATTTCAGTTGGTAATCCATTGATAAAATGTTGCTAAATTTGGCGCCATTTTTTCCCGCCGTATTTACCAACTAAAATACTTAGTTACTAATCTTTTTGATTGGTAATAAGTTTGAATTTCGTTGTTAAGTTTTAAAATATAATTCAGTTAGAAATATGTTGGTAATTTATTAGTAGAATACTAACCAACTTAAATTATTAGTAAAATCGATTGGCAATTTGAGATTTTTTTTTGTAGTGGAACTATTAATCCAAGTTAACTCATGGACACATGAATGAAACTCTCCACAAGTCATGTTTGGAACTAAAGTTCCATTTAGGAGAGTAGATGGTCTCATATATGGAGGAAGAATGTTAAATTTAGACAACACTTATTAGTCCCACTTTATACAACTTTCCACCTTTTCCTCTCTTTTTTAATCACAATAAAATTGACCCCTCTCATTCTATAACACCTTATAAATTCTATGTTTAGCTTATCTATCAGAATATGAAGATGTATGGTGCCTTGTGACTTACTAAATTATGGGTATATAAGTTATCTAAGGCCACCAACAAGTCGTTAATCTGAGTTTGGAATAAAAAGTTATGAACCTGAGTTTCACAAATTCAATCTATGGGTCGTAGATCAATCCATGAATCATAAATTGAACTTCAAATACTAGAATTTCGACTTGGATTCTGGGGGCCATAGATCAAACCATAGACCGTAGATTTCTTCGTGGAAAGTTTTGACAATTTTTAAAAAGATTATTTCAATCTTTCCTCACTCTTTTTAACACATATACCATGATGTTTTGTCCTATCCTTAGTGGGGGTAAAGGGGATTCAGTCGAATAAACTCACCCAACACTCAGAATTATAAGGCAACTTATGCTCTAAGTTTTCTCGAACAGTAATCTAGGGTTCTTCATTTTCAAGTTTATAAATGATTCACATTGTAATAATTTAAAATTTATTAAATATAAATTTATAAAATGATTCGGATTATATTAAAGCAAATAAATATTATGGATTGATATACTTGATTTAAATATTTAAGTCCAACAAATATGGACTTAATTAAAGTCCAAATTAATTGATTTGGGCTACAATTTGTTGAGCCCAATTTCATCTCATTCTAGAGGCCCATCTTGGCTCCACGTGTGCAAATAATGTGTCATGCCAAGTCAAATAAGAAACCATAGAATCATGACATGTGTCAAAGATGACAATCCCACTCCATAAAGCCCATATCCATGTCACTTAAATCTGATTGGCCGAACGGAATCCTATTCCAATCGCAACTCCTCTATTCTAAAACTGTAAATAGAGGTATCATAATTCAGAAAAGGGACAGAAAATTCTAAACAAGAAGCTAGAGAAAATCCGTGGTACAAACGCCATTTAATTCTCTACAAAGCTACAAATTTAAGAATTCAAGCATTCAAGTTCAAGAAAGATCAAGATCAAGACCATCGAATTCAAGAACAAGCTCGAAGCCCTTGAATTCAAATAAAAGTCAGGATCAAGATAAAGTTCAAGTTCAAGTTCGTTAGAGATTCAAGAACAAGCTTTAAAGCCCTTGAATTTATATTTGAAAAGGCGAATTCAGAGGAATTATAGAGATTGTAACACTCGCACTTGAAATAATAAAATGATTGTTGCTATAATTTTTCGTTCTTGATTATTGTTTTCTCGACGCGAATTTTATTGTCTACAAATTCTGACACGCCCAGTGGGACAATATCTACCTCTCATCTCAACTTTTCAAGCGTCAAAGAATATCGAGATGACTTCCATGAACAACAGCTCTCGATCAACTGCCTCTAAGGCTACTAGCTCCAAGTTCTCTACCGAAGTTGAAGGCATCGTTGTGGTTACTTTTGGAAGTTTTGGAGTTGTTACGAGAATCAAGGCTGATACACTAGGACAACAAACACTTCAAGTGTCGTCCGCATCAACTCCTATTTTTGGGTCTTCGACTCCAAAAGGAGCAAGTTCCTCCACAAATTCTCTAGAAGGAGGAAACAGTTTTGCTGAAAAGATCAAGAAGACATTGGCACTCCTTGAGCAATCTGGTTCCAAGAGCTCTACCACAAGGGAGAACTGTGATTCAACTTATGAATCATCTCCACGTACATCGTGTAACGTGAGTCCACTGAAGATTAACTTACGGGACAATCCGTGCAACTCTCCTGCATCTCCAATGGTCATGCAAACGATGGTGACTGCTGCTTTCTCCCTGAGGAACAACTCGCAAATCTGACGAAGTTGGTTGAAGGATTGACAAAGCATGTACAAAACCAAGAGTATAGAATTGATAAGTTGATGGATAGAATGGAAGGAATTTTAGATGGAGATGCTAGCCATGCGCCTGGAAAGGGTATCGAAGTTCAAGAAATCGAAGATCCTGCCAAGAAAGCCCCTTTTGTTAAAGAGATGCCAGTTTCTCCTGAAGGAATGATCCCACTCGATCGCTTGAAGGAGTTTATTGAAGGCACTATCAAATATAAGTATGAAGTCTCCACCAAGTCTTCTCATATGTATGCTAATCCATACACTGCTAGGATTGATAACTTTAAAATGCCTGCTGGTTATCAACCTCCCAAATTTCAACAATTTGAGGGAAAAGGAAATCCGAAATAACATGTTGCGCACTTCGTGGAGACATGTAACAATGTTGGAACCTATGGAGACCATCTTGTCAAACAGTTTGTCCGCTCTCTAAAAGGAAATGCCTTTTATTGGTACACGGATCTCGAACCTAAATCTATTGATAGTTGGGAGCAACTAGTGCACGAGTTTCTCAATCGCTTTTATAGAACAAGGCGTACAGTGAGCATGGTAGAACTCACGAATACTCGCCAAAGGAAAGATGAATCGGTTATATATTTCATAAATCGATGGAGGAACGTGACCCTAAATTGCAAGGACAAACTTAGTGAAGCTTCTGCAATTGAAATGTGTATTCAAGGTATGCACTGGGAGCTTCTTTACATCTTACAAGGAATAAAACCAAAATCCTTCGAAGATTTAGCAACTCGTGCTCATGATATGGAGTTGATCATGTCCTCTGCTGAAAAAGATATGACTATTGTCCATGATCCTCGCAGAGGAAGAGACAAGCAGGAACCCAAGATATGGAGCAAATTTGTGCCTAGAAATGATAACAAAGAATCCATGAGTGTAAATGTGTCGCCTGCAAAGTTCACCATGACTAAGGGCATAAATCAAAATGTGAGAACGACTTTCCAATCACGTTCAAATCAAAAGTCGATACTAAGAGAGATGCAAGGAAAAAAGTATCCCTTCTTGGATTCTGACGTTTTTGAAATTTTTGATGAATTGCTTGAGTTAAAGCTCATTGACTTTCCAGAGATGAAGTGACCCGATGAAGCTGGAAAAGCTGATGACCCAAATTATTGCAAGTATCATAGACTTGTGAGTCATCCTCTTGAAAAATGTTTTGTCTTTAAGAATAGAGTGATGCGATTGGTAAACGAAAATAAAATTATCCTTGATGATGAGAAGGCTAGTTCTAACCAGATCTCTATCACGTTTGGCTCACTTGATCCGGTCCAAATATATATCTCTGAAAAGCATGAAGAAGAGTCAGTAGACCAGGAAGTTGACATAGATGGTGATGAGCGTTGATTCTTGTAACTAGGCGAAGACGCAACAAGTCAAGCTTACAAAAAGAATCATCTGAACAACCGGTTAGAGGAAAAATGGTGAAGAAATCGGAGAGGCAAAAATCAAACAAGCGCCCAAAAAGGGCAAAGGTAGAAGTGCATCACTACCAAAAACCTCGACGTCCTGTGACTATAGATGAATTCTTGCCAAGCTCGTTCGCCATAAAGTCTAATCAAGAAAACGTCGAGGCATCATGTTTCAATGCTGATAAAGAATAAACGGTGAAGGCGCCTTCTACT
This sequence comes from Solanum sitiens, assembly GCA_016801875.1. Classification (NCBI taxonomy): domain Eukaryota; kingdom Viridiplantae; phylum Streptophyta; class Magnoliopsida; order Solanales; family Solanaceae; genus Solanum; species Solanum sitiens. The sequence continues at coordinate 1,139,070 of JABWTJ010000080.1, forward strand.
GGAAAAGAAGGAACATCGAGTGAATCCTCACCAAAAGTGTCTCCTAGTGACGAAGAAAAAGAAACAAGGGAAATATCAACAATGATGTCTCTTTCATCTTCTGAAAAATCTATTGAACCTTATTTTCAAGAAGCACATGCATGTGATACTAAAATCACATTTACAGATAATGATCTTCTATTTGGTGAAACACTACACAATCGTCTTTTGTATATGGTGGGTCATGTGCTAGAGAAGAAGATAAATAGAATCTTAATAGATGAAGGATCTGAGAGTCAACATTTTACCTATCCACACATTGAAAGAACTTGGCATCACGACTGGAGAACTTAGTGAAAGTCGTGTTTTGACACAAGGATTTAATCAAGGAGGGCAGAGGTCCATAGACTCTATTAAATTAGAGATCCACATGGAAGATTTGCGATCAAGTGCATGGATGCATGTGATCGACGCAAAGACATCATACAATATATTACTTGGCAGGCCTTGGGTACATGAGAATAGAATTGTCTCATCTTCGTACTATCAATGTTTGAAATTTTCTGAAGGTGGAATTGAAAGGAAGATAGTTGCAGATGATAATCCTTTCACCGAAGTTGAGACACACTTTGTGGATGCAAAATTCTATTTGAGAAGTTATGTTGTTAAAGGGGTCAAATCCAATGACGTCAAATCAATCAAGATTGATAAGATCATAAGCAAAAGAATTGATGCGTCTGTTGAAAAGGTGAAAATTGACAGTAAAGACTCTTGTATCATTCTTAATGAAGCGAAGATCATGTCTTCAAAGAAGAAGTTGACTTCTAGGCTTTGCTATGTTCCAAAAGCGAAGAAAGAACAAGATCAACCATCTAACCTTCAAGAAAATGCATTGAGAGGGCTAACTCTTCCTATCAGACGGATTGATGCAATAAACTTGTCTTCAAAGTTGCCAGAAAAGTCAGTCGCTCAAGATCAAGTGCGAGATATGGCTCTCCCTACAAAACGCACAAGAGAAGGTTTTGATCCCAATGCTTACAAGTTATTTGTGAAGGCGGGATACAACCCTAGTGCGCCATCAGCGCTAGGGAAACTTCCATCAGAAGATACAACTAGGCAAGCACGTGAAGGCCTAGGTTATAGCCAACCGCCGCCAATTCTCATTTCCATAAGAAGGGCCAGCAATAATCATATAACTTTTGAAGATGACGTCACTACTCCCGATAAAAGGCCTTCCATCTTTGATCGACTTGGGGAAGCGACTGCAAGAACTTCTGTGTTTGAGAGGTTAGGTCCTTTGAAGAAGAATAACAAAAACCTGAGAAGTTATTTAAAAGTTACAACGCCTACTTCGCATTTGATTCGAAAGGAATTCAGAAGTTTGATTCCTTCTAGGATGAGGCGACGAGTGGAACTTGTGGTTTCTGTAAAGAGGAACTCAAGGCAAAGGTTCATACTGTGGTTTACACCAAAGAGCGCGAGGAAGATGAAGAAAGTGTAGGTTCCTCAAAGCATGTTACAATCTAAAATGAGTACGATTCATTGCCTCAAATGAAGATTGATGAAGAGGTAGAATATATTGTCTCGTGTTGTCATATATCTATCAATGACAATGATCCTGTGGAAGAGGAAGATGCTGGAGATGCTCCACCAGAACTTGAAGAAGGAGTAAATATCACCATAGATCCTTTGAAGGAAGTTAACCTTGGCACTGATGCAGACCCAACACCAACTTACTTGAGTGTGTTTCTAGAAATTGATGAATAAATCTGTTAGATGAATATACTCAAAGAATATAGGGATGTATTCACTGGAGTTATAAAGAAATGCCTGGATTGTATCCTAGAGTAGCGGTCCATCAACTGGCAGTCAAAAATGGTTCTCGTCCTGTTAAGCAAGCTCAAAGACGTTATAGACCAGACTTGGTTCCATTGATAGAAAATGAAGTTAACAAACTCATTGAGGCAAACTTTATTCGTGAGGTCAAATATCCTACATGGATTTCAAGTATTGTTCCTGTGAGGAAGAAGAATGGTCAAATTCGAGTTTGCATTGACTTTAGATATCTCAATAATGCATGCCCTAAAGATGAGTTTCCTCTTCCCATTCCGGAGTTGATGATTGACGCCACCACTGGTTATGAGGCAATGTCGTTCATGGATAGTTCTTCTGGATAAAATCAAATCCGCATGTCACCAAAAGATGAAGAACTCACCGCATTTCGCACGCCAAAAGGTATTTATTGCTACAAAGTGATGCCATTTGGTTTAAAGAATGTTGGTGCCACATATCACAGGGCTATGCAAAATATCTTTGATGACTTGCTCCATGAAAATGTCGAATGCTATGTGGATGATTTGGTAGTAAAGTCGAGAAAGAGGGGTGATCATTTGAAAGACTTAAGGATAGTGTTTGAGTTACTCCGAAGATATCAACTAAGGATGAATCCATTGAAATGTGCCTTCGGAGTTACTTCCGGCAAGTTCCTTGGCTTTATTGTGAGACATCGAGGAATTGAAATTGATCAAACCAAAGTCGATGCAATATCAAAGATGCCTGAACCTCGAAATATTCATGAGTTAAAAAGTCTCCAAAGAAAGTTAGCCTACTTGAGAAGATTCATCTCAAATCTAGCGGGGAGATGTCAACCATTTAGTCACCTCATGAAAAAAGGTGCTTCTTTTAATTTGGACCAAATATGTCGCGATGCCTTTAAAAGTATCAAATCGTATCTAGCGAAACCTCGGTTTTGGCAGCCCCTATACCTTGAAACCATTGATACTCTACATTGCAGCACAAGAAAGGTCTGTAGGAGCCGTGTTAGCTCAAGAGAATAGTGAAGGCAAAGAAAATGCTCTTTATTACTTAAGTAGAACGATGACGCCCAATGAGCTAAATTATTCGCCAATTGAAAAGTTATGCTTGGCACTTGTCTTCTCAATTCAAAAGATGAAGCATTATTTTCAAGCTCATGTTGTCCGCCTTATTTCTAGAGCAAATCCCATCAATTTTGTTATGTCAAAACCTGTCCTTAGTGACCGACTAGCAAGATGGTATCTCCAATTCCAACAGTTTGAGATCGTGTACATCCCTAAAAAAGTTGTTAAAGGACAAGCATTGACGGATTTCTTAGCAGACCATCCTATACTGAATGATTGGGAGTTAACTGATAAGCTTCCTGATGAAGATGCGATGTCTATTGAAATTCAACCTCCTTGGAAAATGTACTTTGATGGGGCTGCACATTGTGGTGGAGCTGGCGCTGGCGTAGTGTTCATCACTTCGCAAGAAGAGATTATACCATTCTCTTTTACTCTAAAACAATGTTGCTCCAATAATGTCGTTGAATACTAAGCATTGATACTTGGACTTAAAATGGCCATTGACGTGAAACAATTACATTTACAAGTCTTTGGTGACTCTCAATTGGTGATTAATCAACTCTTGGGAAGTTATGAGGTTAAAAAGCCTGAATTGCGCCCTTATCATGATTATGCTCAAAAGTTGATAGGATGGCTTGGAGATGTAACCCTTCAACATGTGCGTAGAACAGAGAATAAGAAAGCCGATGCGTTGGCTACTTTAGCTTCAACGCTAACCCTTCCTGATCAAACGCAAGTAACTGTTTGCCAAAAATTGATAGTACCACCGTCAAATGAAGAAGAATATATTGAAAATGAGCTTGATTATATCGTCGCCATTGTTGAAGCCACAAAGGAAGATTGGAGACAACCCATCATTGACTACCTGTGTTATGGGATACTTCCAGAAAATCCAAGAAGAAGGACTGACATACGTCATCGTGCACCTCGTTTCGTTTACTACAAGGACACATTATATAGGCAATCATTTGAGGGTGTGTTATTATGATGTTTGGGAGAGGAAGAAGCGATTCAAGCACTGCAAGAAGCACACTCAGGAGTATGTGGATCACATCAATATGGACCAAAACTTCACTTTCACATAAAAAGGATGGGGTATTACTGGCCAACCATGGTGAAGGATTGTTTATATACGCCAGGAGGTGCGATGCTTGTCAATTTCATGTGAATTCATTCATCATCCACCCGAAGTATTGCACCCAACCATCGCATCTTGGCCATTTGACGCTTGGGGACTGGATGGACCATATGTCGTACAAGAAGCATATTCAAATGGTGCTTACAAGCTTGTTAATGCTGATGGCTTAAGGATCGGTCCTATTAATGCCAAATTCCTAAAGAGGTATTATCCTTGAAGTAAGATGATGCTCCTTAAGGTACGATCCTAAACTGCATGTCACTCCTGACCCGCAAGAGTATAAACTGTGTACGGCACAACCACAAAAAAAATCACTCAAATCCCCAGAACTATGTTGTGACTTGATCCTCTTCATTGAGGTACGTAGGCGCTTAGAACCATATTCTAAGTTCAATTGCATGAGTGTCAAAAAAAAATGTTCCCACTTGATCTATTGCATGAAAGTCAAAGCGATATATATTTTATTTTATTTTTTGTCTCATCAAACTTTAGACTTGCACGAAGTATTGATGGGTCAACGGAGGGGGCAAACCTTTATAAAATATGAGTCTCTTATTAGTACGGTTGAAGTCTTTAAATTAGATCAAGTATGAAAATTGAAGTCTTTATATTCTTCGAGTTTATTATTTGAAGTATCCAAATCCTCTAAGTATACAAGTTGAAGTATTCAAATCCTCTAAGTATAAAGGTAAGACTTCAAGTATGTAAGTTGAAGTCTTCAAAGTCTCCAAATGCGCATGTAATTAAATTACATGCCTTAAGGTGGGCGAGGTTTGTCCCTTTGCACCTTAATCTAGCCTTGTTGCAGATTATCCTTCAATAGATCTTTGAATTTCTATGCTTTAAGGTGGACAAACTTGTCCCTTTGCACCTTAAGCTAGGCCTTTTCACGGTGTATACTTAAAATGATCTTTAAATTTTCATGCCTTAAGATGGAGAAGATTTGTCCCTTTGCACTTTAAGTTGGCCTTTTCACTGTTGTATACTTAAAAGGATCTTTAAATTTCCGTGCATTAAGGTGGGCGAGGTTTGTCCCTTTGCACCTTAAGCTAGCTTTGTTGCGATTTTATCCTTCAACGAATCTTTAAATTTCTATGCTTTAAGGTGGACAAACTTGTCCCTTTTCACCTTAAGCTAGAGTTTCCACGAGTGTATACTTAAAAGGATCTTTAAATTTTCATGCATTAAGGTGGACAAGATTTGTCCCTTTGCACCTTAAGTTGGCCTTTTGACTGGTGTATATTTAAAAGGATCTTTAAATTTCCATGCCTTAATGTGGACAATATTTGTCCCTTTGCACCTTAAGCTAGAGTTTCCACGAGTGTATACTTAAAATGATCTTTAAATTTTTATATCTTAAGGTGAACAAGATTTGTCCCTTTGCACCTTAAGTTGGCCTTTTGACTGGTGTATACTTAAAAGGATCTTTAAATTTCCATGCCTTAAGGTGGACAATATTTGTCCCTTTGCACCTTAAGCTAGCTTTGTTGCGATTTTATCCTTCAACGAATCTTTAAATTTCTATGCCTTAAGGTGGACAAATTTGTCCCTTTGCACCTCAATCTAGAGTTTCCACGAATTTATCTTTAAAGGATCTTTAAATTTTCATGTCTTAAGGTGGACAATATTTGCCCCTTTGCACCTTAAACTGGTCTTTTCACAGGTTTATCCTGCCTCAAGTTGGTTAAGTATTGAAGACGTTGTAACACCTTGAGTTTATTTTCAAGGCGGGAGCGTTACACGGTATTCTAGTAAAGCTTCATGGTTAAACATTCGGGACCTTGTAACACCTAGAGTTTATTTTCAAGGCGGGAGCGTTACACGGTATTCTAGTAAAGCTTCAAGTTGGTTAAGCATTCAGGACCTTGTAACACCTTGAGTTTATTTTCAAGGCGGGAGCGTTAGACGGTATTCTAGTAAAGCTTCAAGTTGGTTAAGCATTCGGGACCTTGTAACACCTTGAGTTTATTTTCAAGGCGGGAGCGTTACACGATATTCTAGTAAAGCTTCATGGTTAAACATTCGGGACCTTGTAACACCTTGAGTTTATTTTCAAGGCGGGAGCGTTACACGGTATTCTAGTAAAGTTTCAAGTTGGTTAAGCATTCGGGGCCATGGAACACCTTGAGAGTATTATTTATTTATTTTTTAAGGCAGGGACGTTAAACACATTTTTATGTGATAAATCTTTTCATTATGTAGCCTCCGTAAAATAAAAATTGCTTTTGTTGATCTACAAAAAAAAAAAAAAAAAGAAGGAAAATACAAGTGAAGGAGAGATTGTTACCCGTCAAGATGTTTGAGACCCGGAAGGTATTAAATCTTGCATCTTGGATATGTTGTATACCTTTATGTCTAGATTCGGAATAATCAAGCGGGTTGTGATTTCGTCGTTCCTACGTCAAGACACGAGATTTTTAGTAAGTCACACAAATCTGAAATTTTTTAGCATGGCAGAATCTAGAGCTAACTTCAAAAAATCATCTAGAAAGATTCTGAAGGTATTAAATTCTGAATTTTGTATATGTTAGAGATCAAGAAGTCTAGTTTATAAAAAATCAAACGGTTCATAATTTTGATTTTTCTACAATGAGATATGAATTTTCTACGACAGACATGTCAAGCTGTAAAAAAGTGACGATTTTTTTTTTTTTAAAAAAGAGGAAGATTACCTTGAATATGCCCTTTTGTCGTAGGCTCACAATCTGTAATTGAAGATAAAATTATGTAGACAATGTATCTATTTATAGATGTAATGTGGTGGAAATAAAACTCTTCTCCTAGTTCAATTACAATTCCTTTTGGCTTGGGCAATAAAACATATATATGAATATGAAATTGAGTAGGATTACAATTCCTAGTTCAATTACAATTTTTTTTTGACTTGGGCAATAAAACATATATATGAATATGAAATTGAGTAGGTTTACAATTTCCAGTTCAATTACAATTCCTTTTAGACTAAGACAAAATATATATATATATATATATATATATATATATATATATATATATATATATATATATATATATATATATATATATATATATATATGTATGTATGAATATGAAATTGAGTAGGATTACAATTCCTAATTCAATTATAGTTCATTTTTTAACTAAGGTGAATTTAGTAACCGGTTAATGCTTCAAGCCTAGTCTCTAAAAGATAGAATATCTCGACAAGACATGAAGCAGGGGGCATTTGTAATCATTTAAAATTTATCAAGTATAAATTTATAAAATAATTCGGATTATATTAAATTCGTAAATATATTAATCCAAATAAATATTATGGATTGATATACTTGAGTTAAATATTATAGTCCAACAAATATGGACTTAATTAAAGTCCAAATTAATTGATTTGAGCTACAATTTGTTGAGCCCAATTTTATCTCATTCTAGAGGCCCATCTTTGCGCCACGTGTGCAAATGATGTGGCATGCCAAGTCAAATAAGAAACCAATAGAATCATGACATGTGTCAAAGATGACAAGCCCGCCTATAAAGCCCATATGCCATGTCACTTAAATCTGATTGGCCGAACATAATCCTATTCCAATCGCAACTCCTCTATTCTAAAACTATAAATAGGGTCTCATAATTCAGAAAAGGGACAGAAAATTCTAAACAAGAAGCTAGAGAAAATCCGTGGTACAAACGCCATTTAATTCTCTACAAAGCTACAAGATTAAGAATTCAAGCATTCAAGTTCATGAACGATCAAGATCAAGACCATCGAATTCAAGAACAAGCTCGAAGCCCTTGAATTCAAATAAAAGTCAGGATCAAGATAAAGTTCAAGTTCAAGTTCGTTAGAGATTCAAGAACAAGCTTTAAAGCCCTTGAATTTATATTTGAAAAGGCGAATTCAGAGGAATTATAGAGATTGTAACACTCGCATTTGAAATATTAAAACGATTGTTCTATAATTTTTCATTCTTGATTATTGTTTTCTCGACGCGAATTTTATTGTCTACACATATATCATAACATAAAAAACTTCTAAGACATCGATTTTGGTACCTGCGTACTAACATAAGCTAATGGCGTCAAAATATCAATACAATCTAATGGTGTCATAATACCAACACAAGCCAATGATGTCAATATATAATGGTGTCAATAGACCAATGCATTTAATGGTGTCAATTACCAATGAAAGAAATGAACTTATATAGTCGTAGTTTTTTTTTATTACCACACGAAACTGGCTTTGATTGGAAAATGGACTCATCCAGAAAAGTCAATGAACTGCTATTGAATATAAAGACATGTATATCGCTCTTTGTGACACTGAATTCATTTTAAATGCTTAGATTACTAGTTTGGGAGTTAGAATAATGTCATGACTAGAAAGCCCGAGTCATGTTGGTACCTACCATAACCCACAAAGTAGGTAAGTTAATCCATATCCCAAAACGACAAGTAACATATCACACTCCGAGGCTATCCCATGACCTAACACGGGACCTTGGATCACAAGTAATCCCAAACTAACCCTGTGTTTGGCATATATCGAGCATACTGAGAATCGCTGAATAAAACATGTACTATGCGAAAGCAAAAACATGAATAACTGAAGTGCGGAATACCCAACTAGTCTTAATGTATAAACCATACTAAGAGTTTAATAACAACTGAAAGATAAACTTAACAATTAAAGTTGATTCTACTACTATGTCTTAAAAGCCTCTAACTGAGTTGAGTTGTTGGGACATGCTCCCAGCTAACTCTAACCAAACTGAAAACTGAATAAAAAAGACTAAAATAAAAGCATGTCTATTGTTCTCGACGTATGAAGACTCACCACTGAAGTTGTTGCAATGCGGACTGAGAACCGACCTAAGCATGATCTGAATGCTGAGTACCTGAACCTACATCATGAAAGGATATAGAGTATGCGCCAGTACTTGGAATGTACTGAGCAAGCAAGATATAGAAACAAAGCTGAACAAGTATATATAAGTTGAAACAAGGCATAACTGAGCAATATTGTAAATTGAACAAGAATGTAAATACTGAAAAGATAACTGAAAAGCTAAACTGAATGCAATGACCAAGTTTTAATCATGAACATGACATGCTAAACTGAATACTGAAGTAGATACTGAAAACCTGATCAATGTACTAGGAGTTTGTGGGAACTACTATTAACTAACATAAAACCACGTGAGCTAAACATGAAGTCTGATGTATATGCCCCATCAAGAGGAACCAACATACCTTGCCGGGGGTATAAAGGCATGACTGGCGTGTTCACTAAATATGATGCCCAACAGAGGGGACTTATACTCCTACGGAGGCACGTAGTTCTGGAACTATGAAGGTATGCTGAATCTTAGTCCAATTTGGTGCTAAGTCTACTCCCAACTCAAAGAGTATATAATACAAATGTAGTTGAATGTTGAATTACTGAATAGCTCAAAATACTCACATGCAATTTGATAATGAAATATTTATATACTAATAATATGACATTCGAATTTGGAGCATGATTATCTGTTTAACTGACCTAGCAAGTGTAATTCGTGAACTAAGAGAATATATATAAACTAGGGTTCTAGAATATTTCATAAAAAGGAATTAAAAAACTTTTTAAGAAACAAGCTACTTCGATTTGGAATATTACAACAGCTAAATCACAGTAAATATTCAAGGTTTTAGAAACCCTAGGTCTACATAATATATGGATAATCAAGGAACTGACTGAATTATATGGACGTAGTAGATGAAAGGAATCCACTAGTGAAATCCCACATACTTGGTGACGAAATGCACTGGAAAATCCTTCGATTTCGGGGCTGAAACTTGAGGCAAACCTTCTCACTGTTCTTGGGAAACTGGCGTCTTTTTCTTTTTCTTTTTTTTCTCTAAGTTTGGATGATTTTGGGTGAATAAAGGTTTTGGTTAGGTTCTAACTAGTTTATTAGGCTTAAACAAATTAAAACAACCTAGTTTAGGTATTAAACGACATAGTTTAGGTGTCCAACGCATAGTGAAAATGACCAAAATGACCTTGACTTAAAAGCTAACTAGGGCTAACCACGGATCCATTGACGGACCGTCAAAAGGTTGACGGCCCGTCAAGTGGGTAGTGGTTGCTGAATAGTGTCTACTGATTCTTGGCACCCCCATCTACGATCGACTTCACAGACTATGTAAAGGCCAATGTGGTTCTTCACATGGGGCTAGGGATTTGGTCGCTCAATACAACAGACCCATTCATAGCTTGTCAACGAGACCACGGCCCGTTGTGTGCTCCGTGGTTTGAAGCCTGAGTTCTGGTGGTTCTGCCTCGCTTCCACGAGCCATTCCATGGCTCATGTGGGGGGACCACGACTAGTGGGAGGGCTCCATGGTTCACACCCGTGGTCCACCACTGATGGCTGGGTGTGAACCATGAGCAAGTCAACGGACCTTGGTTCCTTTCACGGTCCGTGAACCCCTTCGTGGTTCACCAAATTTTATGTTGTTCAGGCCTGCTAAGTTCTAATGTGTTACATAACATGTATATTGGATAGAAACAACAAACACAGTGGTAGAGAGAAATGACATAAGCTACTGTATAAGTACAATTCCCAAAAGTACAGACTTGTCTCGAATTTAAAAGACTAGTAAAAAAATTATAGAGAAGCAGATCAACCAAACTAGGAATCTATCAGCTCACTCTTAGTCTCTGGAGATCTCCGTAGTTTACCCTAGTCAACATTGTCGATTGGCGCTCAAGAAACCAGATGTAGGGTAAAGTATGAGTATCAAAACAACAGGTACCCTATAGAAATCATGGGCCGACTGAGCTTGGAGAGTAAAGACAATATAAACAAAGAAAAAGTACTAGCAAATAGAGGTCAAACGAGCGAAAAGATTACTGAAGACTAACAGTAAAACTCATGATCCTAGAAACGGATGAAACTGAAAAGTAAACCAGTTAACTACAAGACAACCTAACTAGACCCCATAAACTTAGAAAGTAAACTTGTGCACAATTTGAAAGTAAATAACCCAAATAGACCCTCATAAGCTCGAACGAGAGTAGGTGCAATCCAGAACAAAAGAAAATGTAACCCAAAATTTGAACAACAAATAAGACATCCCAAAGAACCCAATAGAACCACACTGCCATGTTTCAACCCGACTAGGAGTAATGTGCCTAAAAATCGATTCGCCGCAGAAGACAATATGCCCATTACTCGAATTGTAATTTAAAGGACAACCACAGAAGAATCCCATACAAAAGTCATCATCAGATGAGATAATTTGGATCAAAACCCAACCCCATAGTTGTCAAAGATTCGCTCCATGTCATGTTGGGTATTAATTGCCCTGAGTTTCTTACCATAAATAGGTTTTCATTTTAGGAAAATGTTTAAGACCGGACTAGTCTTTTTGTGATAGTAAAAGGTTTAGGACTCTATAAATAGAGGTTTGTTCCTTCTAACTTAATTAACATTCACAATGTAGTCCTTGGGCTTTGAGAGTTTTGGTTCCGGAGAACTTGTGGGATGCAAGTTTGATGCGTTATCATTTGTGTGAACCTCCCATGTATTCTGAGTGAATTGGTTGAGGTTATTTCTCTCTATAGTTTGTACTCTCATATTTATAGTGGATTGATCATCTCATTTGTGGATGTATGTCGATTGACTGAACAATGTTAAATCTTTGTGCTTTGGGTATATTACTCGTTTGTCTTCTTACTCATGGTCTTTCGAGGGTTGCTTTTCTAGCTTCCACATGACACCTGCTTATTTTTGTCCTAAAAAATGGTATAGAGCTAAGTTCAAAGGTTCAATGATGTAGCAAAGTTGGATGGTTCAATGATGGAGCCAAGTTCAGGTGGTTCGATAATCGATGATTGAACCAGGTTAAAAATTGGGTGTTCATATTGGCGGGTATAGTTCTAGCTGCAACTTTCTTTTTACAGAAATGAAGATATTTGTTGGAGAAATTATTTCAGAAAGGTTTTTTTTGTCGAGACATAGGTTTTGGAGAGGAGATGCAAGCTATTAAAGATTATATGAAGAAGGTGGACAAATTTATTTTGTCAGAAATTTAGGCCAATGGGGTATTAATTACCCTGAGTTTCTTACCATAATAGATTTTCCTTTTAGGAAAAACTTAAGATTTGACTAGTCTTTTTCTTGTAGGATAAGGTTTAGGACTTATAAATAGAGGCTTGTTCCTTCTAACTTAATCAACATTTACAATGTATATAGTCCTAGGGGCTTTGAGAGTTTTGGTTTGGGGGGGGGGGATTTCTGAGACACAAGGTTGATACGTTACACTTGTGTGAACCTCCCATGTATTCTGAGTGAATTGGTGGAGGTTATTTCTCTCTATATTTTGTAAGACAAACGTCCGACACATAATTTTAAAAATAATTATAAAATAACACGTGTATATATGCCACATCTTTATTGTATTTAAATATATATTTTGATTTTTATTTGTCTTTTGCCACCAAATCCACCACTTCTCCCCACAATCATTTCATTTCTCTTCATCTTTCTTAAACTTTTTCTTTTTTCTCAACCTCTTCTACTATTTCCATCGAAGAAAAAACACCAGCACAAAAACCATGGCTGAATCAAGGCAATCCATCTCTATTTTCATCCAAGTCGAAGAAGAGAGGTTTACCACTTGAGTGGATAACGTCGACCTAGACGAGCATTTGTGTGTAGCTATATATACCCACATTTTTTCTCACATTTTTTCTTCATTGCCACAAAATTATTTGAGTATTTTTATTGGTTTTGATCAATATTCAATTATCTTTGTAGATTTTGTAACTTTTTTTCGTATTTCTATGTTGATTAGTTTAGATTTCATCTTTTATTTATGTCTTTGTTTAATTTTTAGATTTGTAGTCGATTTATACTAATTTTGTTGAAATATTTTGGGAATTTTACTTGTTATGCTTTCAATTACATGTTTCATGATTTCTATTAGATTATAGGATTCTAACAAAAGCAACTTTCATGATGATGTAGAAAACTACAATAGGAGCAACCACAAAAATGAAGCAAAGAATTAACTGGAAATGCGTAAAAATAAAAGAGGAGTATAACAATGAAAAAAAATAGAGAAAAATTTTTGAGAAAGAAAATCGAAAAAGAGGTAAGAAAAAACTCGAATTTGTCTAATAATTGTGTCAAATGCTAATGGGGAAGAAGATGTCTTTATAAAATCTTAATGTGGCTATTAGATCCTTTTAACCAGATCTCATGCTCCTTAGGTGTGTGTATCAGACACCCCTTGGTGGTTGTGTTTGCCACATAGGATATCAAGTCAAAAAACGTGTTTAAAATATAGTGTTTCGAGGAGTTTAAGGGTTCAGTTGACAAGTGATTAAGTATAAAGGTTTAGAATACAAACTCATACAAGCTCGAGAGTCCACAAGACCCTTTTGCCTATTTTGTACTCTCATATTTATAGTGGATTGCTCATCTCCTTTGTGGATGTAGGTCGATTGACTGAACCACGTTAAATCTTTGTGTATTTTGGTATATTTCACGTTTGTCTTCATACTTATGGTCTTTCGAGGTTTACTTTGCTAGTTTCTGCATGACACCTACTTATTTTCGGTCCTGACAAGTCGAACTCAAGTCCAATGTAATATTTTGAAAGTATATATAATAATAATATATATGATAGTGCAGTATGTCTTATTATGTAATTTTTTGCTAGAATTAATCGTCGTGAAGTAAAAATATTGAGAACTGGGTAGTAGATTGGGAGACATTTGGTTATTTCCTCTTTTTTCCTTTCTACCCTGAGTACTCACTCTATTCAATAGTAGTTGTTCACTATTGAGTTGACACAAGGATTAAGAAACAATAAAAGAAATGGTGATTTTACCAAATTAGTCATATTATTTACAAGTCATCTAATTATTGAAAAATGAATAGTATTTAATTGCAAGGGCAAAATAGACACAACATAATAAATTATTCATTGGTTTTATAGATTCGACAAGTATTGTAGGACATTCTAAAATAGTATAGCGGACAAGAGTAAAGATGAACGACAGGAAAATTAAATATCTACATAAAGTAATAATAGTCAAATTTAGAGATTCAAACTAACATTAATACAGTTAGTTTAATAAAATAATCCGTTAGTAAAAGTTTTTAACGGTTGTGTCAAATTAATGAGGATCAAATAATATGAACGGGGGATAGTAGTTTATTGGTTATGTAAAACTTTCTTTATTTAAATAAGAGAAAAATTGAAAAACCATCATTATTGTCTTTTTGATTATGTGAAATATTACTTATTTTGAAATAAAATAAATAGATAAAATATCATTTATTTTATAAATGAAAAAAGGTCTTTTTGTTGTATAATTCTTTTTTTAATTATTAATTATTATTATTATTATGTCTCTTGACATGAAGGAAAATTTTAGTGAAGTGATACAAAAATGGTTCCAAAATAGTTCTTAGATTATATATTGAAATTCCAAGGCTGGCATTTTTATGTTTTTCTAATTCTCTTTAAAATATGAAAATTATTTTTAAATTTTTTCATATTCGATTAGTTAAAATTATTAAAAATTATTTTCTTTACAAAATTACCTTGAAATGAGAAAAATGGCGTTTAATATTGAAAGTAACGAATACAATAAATTTCACTAATAACATTTCACTTTGATTATTTTTTCCCTACCCTCTAACACACATCATCTACACCTTATCATCGTAGGCACCATTACCACCACCCCACACAGGGGCGTAGCTATAGCCACCCTTGGATGTCCAACTGGACACCTTTGTCGGAATTACGTTGGACACTCTTGATAAAAATTATGTGTTTGATGCAGTAGTAATGAGTGTCTATTTGAAATTTGAATGAAGAAGTTTTGGGTTCGTATCCAAAACAACACAATATTTTTTTAATTTTATTTTGACAGCTACACACCATTATATTTAGACACCCTTAATAAAAAATTACTCCACCGGTAACCCCACACCCCTAATGTGATCTCTCATAATATTGATCTAGATTAGATATTTAATGATTTATATAGATCAATTTCACATAACTTTGTCCTTGCCCTCTCAATATTTTTGAGGAGGCACACATATGGTCCCCCACCCTCAAAAAGAAGAAGAAGATGAAGATCAATCTTGTTGGAAGATTCTCTCTTATCTTTTTCACTCATGAGGGTACAACAAGTTGTAAATTGTTGGATCTAAATATGGGAAAAAACCCTATATTTCTTTAGACTCTGCTGGCATTTGTATTGTATTATGCTCTTTATTATTCCACATAAGTCCAAAATAAATATCATTTGTCTGCTCTCCGCACTAAAATTATATTGGTCACGATATATATGAACAACAGTACTAAAGCTTAAATCTTTTAGCTTAAGAAAAAAAGCATTAAAGCTTAAAGTTGTTGCTTTGTCACCCTACTTTTACAAGTTGCAAAAACTTCTTCAATCACCATCATGTGACAAATAAAATTTAAAAAATAATTAGTTCAATTCTTTATGCTTGTTTAGTGTGAACTGCAACACTAAAATAGTCAGGTGTCATATTCGAATAGTTTTTTTTTTTTTTCTTATTCTATTCAATTATTCCCACTTTAATTAATCAAGCATAATTTATTGTGTC
Organism: Solanum sitiens; assembly: GCA_016801875.1. Taxonomy (NCBI): domain Eukaryota; kingdom Viridiplantae; phylum Streptophyta; class Magnoliopsida; order Solanales; family Solanaceae; genus Solanum; species Solanum sitiens. Next base: position 1,154,690 of record JABWTJ010000080.1, read on the forward strand.
TGCCAAATGGGTGTACATATGCCAATGTTATAGTGCATAGCAATATTGGTTTTGATAGTGTTCAATGATGAGAGGGGGTATATAAAATTTGAAATAGGTAGCTAAGCAAGGCTCTCGTATAGTGGTGGACTGCTTCAATCTTAATCAGAAGTCTCGGGTTCTGGTCTTAACTTTTGGGTATATAAAAAATGTTGGAAGCGTCATCTCCAATAGGCTATGCAGTGCACAATTCAAATTTAGTTAAAGCTTCGATATAAATGCTGAACACTGAATGAAAAATAGAAAAAAAAATATAGGTAGCTAGGCTAGGAAATTAAAAAAAGATTTTATTTTAGCAAGAAAAAGCAAGTTATGCTGTTGGGGGACCAAAAGCTTTAGTGACTTTGATGATTTTTTATGGATCCCCCACTAAATATAAATAGAACATATTCAACAATGCTTTCACTTTGGCGTTGAAAATTGCTTGATACCATTAGTGAATAAGATTTTCTTGTAAAGAGTGATGGGATTTGACTTCCATTTTCAAATTCTCCCATATTTGTTGTATGCGCTATTTATTTTTCCTTTCTTTTATGGTCAATCCTTTCACTTATAGTATTGGAAAATGGTCAAAACGTTTTAAAATTATGTTAAATTAAACAAAAATGGTCTTATTTAAAGTTTGATCTAAAATGCCTTTATAGTTATGGGTCAAAAAAACCCTTTTCCTATTTAAAATATTAGATTTTGTTTTCTTTTTAAACATATTCTGTTCTTAATAAAAATAATTCAAGAATCCAATTCTTGATTCTTTTCTTTCAAATCACTTTAGCTAACAGACCACAGTAGAAAATATTTCTTTTCTTTCTTAATCTCATTTTAACAATTGAAACATTATAATTTAATGTACTTTTTAAACGAATAACACAGTTTTATATATATATATATATATATATATATATATATATCACACGCTTCATCATTAATTTTTATTTCGATAACAATAAAGGAATTACTAATATAATAGAAAATATTTTTATTTGTAAAAAAATTCATTTTCAACTTATGTAGGATAAATATATTCTAATTAAAATAATCATCATTGGCAAAAGACCAAACTATTAGCTAAATGCATTTTCTTTAATTTTATATAATTTAAGAACACCTTAAATCCTTTTCTGTGATATTATTAAAAATTTGTTCTCTTAATAATTTCAACTTTAAATGAGGTGGTCACTTTAATGAGGTTGTCATATGAGTATTTTAGAATCCAATAGATTTAACTCAAATGTACTATTGATGTAAAAAAAAATATTTGATATATCTATATATATAATATAAATATTTTATTTAGAACTCAATAGGAGAAAAATATAAGATCTAAAATCTGTAAATTAAAATATTTGGATCTATTTTGTTAACACGGTATTACAATCAAACTTGGTTAACCTAATATTGACCACGCTACATTGTTCATACATATCCCATTATATGTCGCCAGCTCCAAGCGTACAAGGTAAGGGTTTGGTTTAGAGAGGTGGGCATCCATCGATTCAGTTAGATTTTATGTATTATATTGGTGGTTCGGTTTATTGGTTATTAGCTCGTAAACATTCTAAACTGATAATCAAACCAATAAGGTATTTATTATCGGTTTTTAGCTAATCAGTCTATGATTCTTAACGTTTCAGTTTTTGGATTAACTGATAAGAAAATGCTCAAATGACCATATATACACAATGTTCATAAAATTATAAATAGTAGCAAGAATAGAAATTCAACACATATTTCTTCATTGATCACTTTTGTTTAAGACATAATTATTTGAATTCCTTCTAAAGACTCATGCAATAAATTGAGGTAAAAACATTAATTTTTTTTTCTTTGTCTAAATTAAATCTAAAATTGAGAAGATTGAAAGTAATATTTTCTTTGGCCAACAATAGTTGTTCACTATTAACTTGACACACATCTTAAAAAGAACAAATAATAGGGTAATACTAGTATAGTATCCTTTAATATATTGAATTTAATTCTTTGAAAATATATATTAGATAATAGCAAGGGCTAAATAGACATAAGATGTTAAATTATCTCTTGATTTATCAAATATAATTATAAGTATTGTTGGACAACTATTTTTAATATAATCAACAAGTAAAATGAACGAAGAGAGTACTAATTTATTTCGATAATTAAAAAAAGGTGTTACCATAGAGAGGGAGAGAGACTACTTTGTGTTGCGCACCTTTTTGTTACATGAAAAAGGAAAAGAAAACGAAAAAAGAAAGAAAGAAGATGCTTTTCTTTGGAAGAAAAAGATCATGTATTAGGGAGAATCCATGGTTGACCTACATTACATATGATCGTATCTGCATCTTTGTCACACTACCTTAATAATTGAGAGCTACTTCGTGGCACAGTATTTACCAACCCTTTTGAGTGGAGAAAGTTAATTTCAAGAGGGCCATCATATTACATTAATCCCACATGTTTGGGAAGATATAATGAACAAAAGGGTGATAGGGATACCTTACAATGACATTCCTTAACAAGTGAATTTTATTAATTTGAGAAAAAGAAGCATATATCATGTAAAATACTCTTTCTAGTTTATATTAAGTGTGTAGTTAGAAATATCAAACATTGAAGGTTATTTTTACTATTACATTTTTGATATTATTTAACTTTTCTTTTAGATAGTGTAAACTAGTTATAAAATCCCGATTAAAATGAAAAGGTAAATATTCAAAAAAATCCTAACAATTTTTTAAATATTAAAAATTACAGACTGCAACCACAATCGCCCTCTTAGTCATTCTTTCTTGCGGAATTTTACCAAAAGGGTTTATGTGCTCAGATGCACCTAAATTCTTATCATCTATATCCATTTTCCGTATTGCAACGATTCACTCGATATAAAGCGGAGGAAGTAGTAGGAGAAACAAGCTAGAGGACCAACAAATATTTGAAATCAAACTTCATCCTTTCCAATCTCGGGCATTGACTTCTCATAATTCTCTTTCAGTATTCTCAGCTTCCTAAGTCCACAACTTACGTCCTTTTGTTAATGATGATCTATTGATTAATGAAATTATTATTATTAAAACAATATTAGTATCTTAAAAAAAGTTAATATTCATCTTTGAAATTTCTCTACATTTAATTGACATTCACAATGATATATATATATATATACATAGAAAAATTGCTCTCTGCCAAAACCCTAAAAAAACCATCAAACCCTATGAAAAGAGGCGACTAACATGGCCAAAACCATTTTCTCGATAAAGAGTGGTGGGAAAGCCGTTAACAATTGATATGAAAACAAAGAATCAAACTCCTTTGAGTTGTGCAGGAGTTCAAATAGAAGTGGATTTGACTGCAAAGTTACCACAAGGGTACGAATCAATGAGGAAGTTAAGATAGACGTTACAGGCCATATGAAGTACAAATTGATCAAAGTAAAATATGATTATATTCCAAAATACTGTGGTTGAACACAATTCACCCAAAATTATATGAGGAACGTAGTGAAAAAGATCGAAAGATAGAAGAAAGGGAGAGAATTACAACATTAATAGGCATATCAACAGAACAAAATCGTATGCAGGCAAGTGGAAAGGTTGTGGGAAACAAACAGAGTAGACATGAATGGATGGTTGTTATAAGTGGGAAAAACTCAAGTCAAAAGTTGAATTATCGTTTTACATAGGGATGTCAAAAAATGAACCCAAACATAGGTAACCCACCCAACCCGCTCAGAATTTTAAGGGTTTGGGCTCATATTAATTTGAATTGGGTTCAATCTCAACCTATTCAAGCATAACCCATTTGAGGAGAATCCTTGATTGAGCCCAATTCAATCTCCAATTTGAACCCGTTTTAAAACTTTTTATTAAGATATGTTCCTATATTTATGGTATGAAATATTCTCTATTTAACATCTTTTAGGATTTATTTATTCATTTGTTACTTTTTTAAAAAATAATTCTTGAGCTAAAATTCAAATTGTGATTATAAAAGTTAAATATCAATATGTTAAATTATTGAGATTAATCGGGTCAAATTGGGCGGGTCAAGACCCAACCCGTATTTTAGCTCATTTGAGCCCAAAGTAAACTTGGGCGGGCCAAGACCTAACCCAACTTCTATTTAACCCATTTTAATATTCTTAATTTCAACCCAATCCGCCCATTTGACACCCCTACCCTTTATATATAAAAAACAATTATCTGTTTCAGCATTAATAATATTGCAGTAAAAATACTCATAATTACGAAAAGAATCAAATTATTAAAAAAACCTTAGCCAAAAATTAAAAAGACCCATCAATTTCCAACTTAATTGTTTGACCTTTTTAGCAACCTCTGCAAGGGAGGGGAATCAGTAGGCAGAGGTAGCTCTGGAAATATTGAGGACATATTTTCCTTTGACCTACTTGGGGTGCCTGATGTTTTATAAAAGGAAATAAATGACATAATACCAACAATTGATTCACAGGATAGAGGCGAAGATACAAGGGTGGAATGGCAAGTTAATGCTTATGGTAGTAGAGCAATTTTGATAAAACATGTATAAAGAGTACTCTCATCCACTTTCTTTTATTATGAATCCTCATATAAAAATTCTAAATAAGGTACAAAGGATGACGACTAAATTCTTTTGGAGTAGAAGGAAGAGGTAGACATTGGAGATGGTGGAGTAACCTATGCTCAAGTGAGGAAGAAAGAGGGATGGGTTTTAGACAAATACAAAATGTGTCTATGGTTTTGTGATACAAACTTTGGTGGAATTTAAGAATGAGGAAGTCTATATGGAGAGAATATATAAGAAACAAGTATTGCAGGATTAAGCACCCCAATTTGGTCATGTCAAAAATTGGAGAAGGTGGATCTGGAAGAAAATGCTACGGGCTAGAGACCTCATAGAACATCAGATCCTATGGAACACTATAAGGGGATCAACTTTTATATATCATGAAAACTGTACATGACTAGGAGATCTTTATGATAAATATAACAAGATAGAGGACCTTACTACTTGGGGAGACTGGAATCTAAAATTAATAAATGAGATCCTTCAATCAGAGCTGGCTGGACATGTTACTAATGATATAAAGCTCCTAAGGGGAGGGTGAAAGACAATAAACCTTGCTGGATACTGAAAACAAGAGAAAAATTCAGTTAAATCGACATGGAACCACATACGTCATAAGGAAGAGTCAAATAGAATCTACAGATGGATATGGACTAAAAGGGTGCCTCTCAAAATGATGGTCTTAATGTGAAGATTATGGAAATTCAAGATAACTTTGGATGAGAAAGTGAATGATAGGGAATTCAAGGCCCTTTATAATGTTGGTGTTGTAATCAGGCGGATCAGGAAACATTGTCACATGTTTCCTAGAATCAAGATTTGCTAACAAGACATGGTCCTATTTTATAAGAAAGATCAATTATCCAACCTAGTCTACAAGAATGATAGTCAAACCTTCCTCGAAGGCCAAAACATTACCCGAACCACTCTACCCAAACCTTTCTTCTACTAAACTGTCATGCCCCGAGCCTACACCCTGGACGTGGCCGACACTCAAAGACCATTGCTGGCCCCAAGCGAACCCTTGACCTGACTTTCTTAACTCAGTAGAATACTTAAACATAAGAGAAATAACTCAAAGAGAATAACTTTAAAGTATTAACTTAGCCAAAACGACAACTTAAATCTTAAGCGTACACAACTAAATTGGATAAGAAAAAATACTAATGCTATCTATCTATGAAGCCTCTAAAGTAAAGATGAATGTTGGGACATGACCCCCAATCATTCTAACAACTGAAAACTCAAAGAGAATAACTGAATGGTAAAGATGTCCTCCAAAATGAAGGGAGGCTTACCAACTGACTCTGAGCTGCTCACTGGATCAACGATACGCCAATTGCCGATCCTAGTTATCTGCTTCTGCATCATGATACGATGCTGGCCAACTGACATCAGTACATTAAATGTACGAGTATGCAAGTTGGAATGGTAAACAACGACTTTAGCTTGAAAAGGAGTAAAAAGGAACACTTACCTTGGCTCTGCTCAACTCATGAATAACTAACTCATTTCAATATAATGCAATTTAAAAGTAAGTGCAATATAAATAAAAGCTATCTGAAAACATGTTGTAAACTCTGAATGTATACAAGGATACAAATAACTCTGAGATGTATGTATAAATACAAATTAACTGATGTATAAAAAAATACAATAACTTCTATAGGAGTTTCTCTAACCGAATCACTTAAGAGATATAGGGATGATACAACGATCTACCTCACGCTGCCAGCGCATCCTATACCCGACCAAAGGTATAAGACCTGAATTACCTAATGGATCTACTAGTCTACTGTGAAAAGGGTTCATCTAAAAAGTATGGACCTTTTCTATCCATGGTGACTACATGGTTTTATGGAGATGTGATCTATCTGAACTAACACTCGTCCCCAATTCGGTGCTCAATACTATTCCTAAAATATACTGGGTCTTATGTTTTCAAAACATACTTCTTCTGTGGTTTGAGATTAGTGCTCAAAACTTAGCTCAAAGACTATCTTGGAAATCTTAGTTTCCGTACTTGCTTTATTTTATAAAGATATTACTCATTTCTAAAAACTAGCCCGAAGGCTCTTTGGAAATCATAGTTTCCTTACTTGTTTAAAGGTAAAAACATTTTAAATCTCTTTGGGGATACTTAGTCCCCATATACTTTTGAAGAGAAGAACTTCAACTTTACTCTTTACTTAACTTGAAACTTGAGTCTTGAAACAAAGTAAAAACGTTGTTAAGGACCCTAGAGAACTCTTAAGAACTTTGCTTTGACTTGCTTCTTGACTTCTCGACTTGACTCTTAACTTCTTTGACTTTGATCTTAACTTTCCTTGAATTGGATTATGGATTCAAGGTTCATGATCTCATGTTTATATATGATTTCATGATGTTTAGATGTACCTTAGAGTTTTGGAATCAACTAGGAAACATGTATACTTGGGAACTAGTACGAAAATATGAGGGATGAATGGGGTGAACAGGCGTCCTTGGCGCACTAAAAGGCGTGGGGCGCCAGGACCCAAACTTCAGAGGCAAAGTTGGGGCGCTCTGGCTGGCGCACCGCCCCAAGGCCCTTCGGTTAGAGAATTTCCTGTGGGGCTATGGGAGGCACGACGCCCTAGGGCCTTACGGATAGGCGTTTCGAGTTTCCTTTCTCTGTTTTTCATCTCTAAACCTCTATAGTTATTTCCCCAATCACTTAGGATAAATAATACCCTCAATACCCAATAGATTTGACTCGAAAAACAACCCGGAAACACGAATCAAATCAACTCTAGGTATGCAACAACTCAACCAACAAGAATTCAATAATACTCTTCAAGAACTTCACTTTTCATCATTCAATCTACTCAAAATCGCTTAATTAAACAAGTTGGTGTGTGGGTGAACTAACCCAACATTAAAAGATCTCACATACCTTGATACGGATCACCCCCGACGAATTCCACTCGCAAAACCTTAGTGTTCTTGACGAATCTTTGATCTTTCTCCCTTTTCCTTCTTCTCTTCTCTTTTCTCCAAACCCTAAGCGTAAAATAAATTTTATAATCTGAACTAAAACTTATGTTTACCCCAAATAAATCCCTAAAACTAAATAGGAAATAAATGGGTGAAAAGACTAGTTTGCCCTTCCTTAAATTTGGAATTGGACTTTCCTCACTTCAGCAACCCAACTTTCGTTAGGCATATCTCCCTCATACGATATCGAAAATGCTCAAACTCGGAGGCGTTGGGAAGATCTCTCCAAGGGATTCCCAACCATATCAAGAACTACCTCTAAATAATCCTGATCTAGGAGTTATGACCGTTTGAAAATGACCAAAACTCACTTTCCTAAACTTAGAAAATATTCGAGGTTTTCCCCCTTTCTTTCCGGAAGTAATTATTTTTAGTTTCTTAGCTTATTCTTAGCTATTATGAGTTACGGGATGTTACAATATCTCCCCTTGATAACATTCGTCCTCGAATGAGATTTCTTTCTATCACACCCCGAGAGTACACCCTAGAAGAAATGGTGTTCTCGGATTGCAACATGGCGTACTTGACCTCTCGGAGATCTTGTACAATCCCATGACATTATTCATATGAATAGTATTTCATAACATCTTTCATATAAAATCATAGGAAATACTAAGTCTCAACATACACCAATCTTAGAATTAAGAATACTTGAGACACGGTCCATATAATCAAAATATCGAAACTTAGTCTATTACAATACTTTTAATAAAAAGAAATCTAAAGATAGTCACGTCCTCGAGTGAAGTGAGGACATACTCCAACTTTGCTTGAAAGAGTCCTAGATTCCAAGCTTTGCTTCAAGACACCTCTCACCTTCTATCCACACCTTTAGAAATAGAAAAAATGTATGGAATTAGTACAATGCATGTACTAAGTATGACATAATGCATAAAAGCATGATAAACAGACATTTGTATTAAAATATGCTCTTTTACAGTTAAGTCTTCATGTCATAATATAGAAAAACACATATTATACCAACCTCACATATAAGTCACATGTTACACAATAGCATCAAGAACATATCAAAATATACAAATATGAAACCCTCCTACCGAAGGTAATTCTAAGGTTCACTTGAGTGAGTTATGAAGCGACCACCCATACAATCCCTTCACACATACCAAAGAGATCCTTTAGACTACCTAAGATAAGATTGTTCCCATTTCATTAATCAAACTCCCTACCTAGAATTACTCTAAGACTCACCTAAGTAAGACAAGAAGAGAACGCCCATACACCCTCTCCAAGCCTACCTAAGCAATCCTCAAAGCTACTCTAGATACTTCCCTTTTCATTAACATACCTTCACTTAAGTCATTACATTCATTAAGTCATTAAAGAGAGATTCAACATTTAAGGACATTCACATAATGGTCATGGAGAAGACCTAGGGCACTCACATACTAATATCTTCAATGCCTAGTCGTGCAATGTCCAGATAACGTCCCATTCCACTACTTAAGCTTCATAGTACTTCTCCAACACTAGCATGTATCCTACATGATGATAATAGGAAATAACCGACATAGACCATACTAGCTAGGCATGGAATCCGGAGTCATAAACTGTAATATTTCAGAAAATGTACTTGTCTAGTGAAGAGCCTAATAGGTTTTAAGAATATGTATTGGGGTACATAGGCATCCCAATGCCCAATATTGAGAAATATTGGGCATGTTAGAGAATATTGGCTTAAGGGTGTTAGCCAATGCCTACACAAGTAAATTAAAAATACACGTCGATGTCAAATATTCCAATCCAAGCTTGTTTAGAAATTGTACCTGCAATGAAGACCCTAAGCTAAAATAACTATATTCTTCACATCATACACATTATGTACTAGGCATCCAAGTGTCAAGCCTAGGTACCATAGCACATAATCATTTGAAATGATCATGTAGATTAAGCAGTGCCCAAGGACATAGTGAGGATCCTTGGACAATAAGTGAACATTCCAAATGAACTTTCCAGAGTGGTTAGTTAGGAAAGTGCACGGCAACACATGTGCAATTGGCCGAGAGACCAAGCTAACCGAATCGGTTAGAGCGGTTAGGGGACAGGCGTACGTCCGGGTCAAGCCACGTGGGGCCAGACTTCCTAATCGGTCCTAGGCTCTAACTAACTGACCTAACTACCTAACTAACCTAGGAATAACCAAAAATAACTAACTAGTGGACCCGACAACCTAAGACCTAACCGGGTGACACTAAACCGAGTAACTAACTAAAGAAACATCCTAGTACCTAACCTAGGATGGTCCAAAAGGGTTAGTTATGGTCCTAACAACTTAGGGGTACTTTAGTAATTACCCTAGGTTACTTAATTAATTAAATTAGCAACTTAATTAATTAATTTAATGGTCAAACCGAAACCCTTGAGCAATTTCCAAATTTTGGTTAAGTCAAGTGTTCTCCTATTTTTAGTCAATTTAGGAGGGGCGTTTTGGTAATTAACTAATTGAGTTATTTAATTAAGTTAATTAGTCTAAGTTGAATTAGTTAATATTCTGTTCCTAAAGACTTAGACTCACGTTATTCATCAGTAAACCCTACGACTAAAAACAAGTGAATAACGTAAGAAAAATCCTAGGCGATTTCAAGCAATTCTTCAAGGTTTTAGTAAAAAGTGCAAGGTGATCGTCGTAGATTCAACTCTACAGTAAGGTATGGGTTTTATCTCTTGGATTCCTTTCCCCAAGAGGCTTTTCAAGAATATCTAAACTGGGGTTTTTCCCAATGAATCGCATGTTCACCTGCCTAGTTCTCCGAATTTCCGATTCTTGTAGTATGTATAATGTAAATCTCGAGCATGTTGTTGGTATGTGGTGCTAACTGATCATTATGTGTATGTTTTTGTGATTTATAAGGTCGAATGAAACCTACTTGTTAGATCCCTATACTTAGGGTATTATTTACATGAGATGATAAATGTTGTAATGCCTACTTGTGTTCGAGAAGATGAAATTGTTATAAGTTGTTCATTGAATTGTTCGTATAGGCTAATCAAAGGTTAAAGGTTGGCTTGTTAAATGATGAGATTACTATAATATATTCATGAAGTAATTGAATTGGCTAGTGATAATATCATTGTTTGATTTATGCCAACAAATTGGCCAGAAATATTATCTCCCAAAATATGTGAAGTCATACCAATCTTAACTCAATGAACTCATAACATAGGGTATGCCAATAATTGGGACAAGTCCAAACATACCCTATCCACACGAACTTGTGAACGTAATAGCATTGAATAAGTCCTTATAACTTTTATAAACAATGGTACAAGACTATCAATTAACGTTGAACAAGGAAGTGAGACAGACCTCACTTGAACTTAAACGATTATGTCAAAAATACTCACATAAGAGGGTGCTAGAAGCCGTGAGACAAGTCTCACTCGCACCATGATGATAATGTAAGATTTAAGTTCATATTCATAAAGTATAGAAAAGGGATGACCAGTCATCCATTGAGTTAAGTATACCTCATACTAGAAGCAAACTTCCATAATGTTTGAGTCGACTCTAAAAGTTGTAAGTAAAATAAATCTGAGCTAAGCACCGATAGACTAGCAATGAGCTTGTGCCAGCACATGTAAGCCTCATGAGATGAGATCACCACCAAGGTGTACCAAGGTCTCCGAAGTCTCCTAGTCTTCGAACTATGTTGCCAGCATAGGGACTAGCTAGTGGAGAAATCCACATAAGAATGCTAGGTAGTATTCGGTTTCACTTTGACCGGTGATACCACCTCTTTTCGGTGTGGGAAAGACACTGGATTTCATTTTTAGATCACATGATCTATGTCGGTTAAAAGCTCAGGAAAGTATTCGGTTTCACTTCAGCCGTGAACCACCTCTTTTCGGTGTGGGGAAGACACTGACTTTGGTTTCACTTTAGCCGGTGAACCACCTCTTTTCGGTGTGGGGAAGACACTGACTTGACTTTACTTTAACCGGTGATCCACCACTTTTCGGTGTGGGGAAGAAACTGAGCTTGGTTTCACTTTAACCGGTGATCCACCTCTTTTCAGTGTGGGGAAGACACTGGATTTCATGTAAGTTCGCATGATCTATATCAATTAATGCTAAAGATTTCTTTAAAGAAAGTAAAAAAGAATGAAAGTAGCATGTTCTAAGTGAACAACAGATCAAAGAAGAAGAATGTAAGTTCTAAGTGAACTAAGTAAGTAAGAGCTTAAGAATGTCAATCAACAATGTTTGATAAGAATGAAGTTTTAACAAGTTAGTGGTTTATGCCAATATTGGAGTATGAATTTATGCCCCAAGATCTATATATTATGCAAACAACCAAATAATGGGCATAGCCAATAAAGATTGACTTATAAATACATTCATGCCCAATTTAACAAGAATGAAAAATCTAACTTGTGAGTAAGGTAGCCAAATCATTTTCTTAGTCTTTTGGATTACTTACCCGATTCATTGTAGGTATGGGACTACAATGAATCATTACACTTGTAAGTAAAACATAGGATCAAAGGAGATCATTGAACTACACAACAGAAAGAAGAAAAGACTAAAAAATAAACTAAGGCTGGGACTAAGAGCTCTCGGCCTAAGGGAGCAAAATTATTAAGTTTTGTTTAAGTTGTTCTAAAATTATGTTCATGATTCCAAGGTCTTATGTTCATATAGGAAATGAGTTGTGTGCCTTAAATGCGTGAGAACATGTCATATTCATAGCATGATTCACGAATAACGAATTAGGAAAGTATAGTGACTTTACTTTCCAAAAACGACATGTTGCTTTAGGAAGAGCTTTCCTTGATCATGCATAGTACTTATGTGTTTATGTGCATACACCCATAATTAGTACAAGTGTGTACTAACCCCATATATTATTACTATTTTTATAGGTGCAGGTTCTAGAGAAGATTGAAGATTCGACGAAGCAGTTTGTATTAGCGATCTCCAGACTTTGGTAGGTCCTCTTGAGTTCCAGGATGCCTACGCTTATTATTCTAGCTTAGTACATTAGACATAGCTAGTGGATTTAGCGTTTCATTTCAAATATTTGTTCAAGCGTTTGTAATAAGGCCGATTTGGCAAACTATTATTATTATTATGATACCCTATTTCAATTGTTTAATCTATTGATAGATGGTTGCTTAGTTTGAGCTATATTAGTATATCACTCTTATGCAGTTATATGAAGTCTATGTACACTTCAATAAGTATTAATTTTTTTTAAATTTTCCGCAAATTTAACTGTATGATTGTGATGAAAGCTAAGAAGAGGTTTGTCTGTGACCTCTGAGAAGTTAACGACGCCGGTTGCATCTGGGGTCTAGATTCCGGGTGTGACATAAACCTACTTCGATGGAGGGTGTTCTACTTTCCAATGGTAGAACTAGGACACAACCCATGTAGGCACATGGTTAAGGAATATCGAGGGTTTGTTTGTTCTCTAATGTCATCTTATTTAGAGCAACTTCCCACGCATACCCAGTCGGTGCTAGCCTTTGATCTCATAGAGTAATTCAATAAAGGAGCATATGAAAAGGTTCTATATCTAGTTCATAACCAAATCACATTACACCTTACCAAAGATGTCCCCTAGGGTTGCCTTACAATGTTTAAGAGGATAGCTCAATGACTTTCCTAAGGATGATTTCATGCCATTCTAGCCAATCAACCTTAAGTCCACAATTCACACAAGAAGGATACCATTACCACTTTCAACTTCAAGGATATAATAACCTTCCATCTAGGTTGAAGTTTCCACATAAACGACCTTCTTAGCTATGTTCAAGGTCACATGTCAATAACACATACAAGACTAAGGATCTTTAGCTTACTAAGTGAAGGATCCATATTCACATTCTACATGTATCAAGTAAGGGACACAAGTCTACCAAAATAAGACACACAAATGATTTAACTTATCACATAACATATCATTCAAGAAGCACATAGGAAAAACCAATTCAACTATAGGTCACCCTACACACTGATATAGCATCATCAATATAAACCATCACAAGACTCATATAAGTTATGAAGAAGCATCATACTTCAATATCAAGTAGTACACCTTAGGACTTCACTATAGCCTACTAGAGACACATATCATCAACTAGGAGAACTCATGCTTTGACTTCACATATACATATAATCCATCAAGACCTTCACAATATTCACATAATCAAGTTAGAGTATGATAATATCATAATACATGAAGTAATGCCGACGAGGCCACATTATTTCACAATTCATAAAGTAATGCCGACAAGGCCACATAATTCACAAGTATAGCATATAAGCATCACCACCATAAGTGGACCATACCAAGCATCTTCATAGTTTAAGACTTATACAATACAATATAGAGAGATTTAGGGCAGCATACCACCAATCCAATCTCACAAGTTCAATCCATAGACAAATCACCCAACACAATACTCAAAGGCCCTTACCCATGGCCATGATCACCAATTCAATCCAATAATCTCAAAATACAATGAATTCAAAGTAATACAATACAATTTCATAAATTAAGGAAAGCCTACATATGATTCTGACATAATTCTTTCATAATTCGATAGCCCAAATCAAACTACACAAGAATTCAATAGTATAGAGACATGATCACTTCACCCATGAAATAGTCAAAACTAGGATTGCATGGTATGCATGGGTTCATAGATTTTTAGGTTAAAATCATCAAATTAACATCAATTCAATCATAATATAATGATTCAAAACGTTTTATGCAAGAACCTATGAGTAGATTACAATTTAGAAGTTCGTCTTTTGAGAAAGCTTTGGAAAGCCACTTTGAAGATTGGCTCCTTAAAGAAAAGAGATTCAAAGATGAAAATCATACCTTAATTGATGCTATACCACGAAAATTGAGAATAATTGATGGAGAAATCAGCCAACAAGCTCCAATCTCCCTTCAAGCTTCAATGGTATTCTAGAGAGTTCTTTAGAGGTCTTGGGGTTTTGATTTTGAATAATGACTTGAATAGGGGTTCTAGACTTATAAATCTACTTAGCATACCTAAAATGACCTTAATAAACCATACACATAATTTTATGAAGGATAGGTGAAAACCCCAAAGTGCCCTTCACTTGGCCGAGACCCTGCAGAAAATTGCAGGTCTCATCAACGGCCATCCATCGCGCCCCGTAGCCCAACAAACAGAGTGTCTTGTTGGTCCCTGGTTTGGGTCAGAGACTGAATAAATAGGAGCACAAGCTCCCAATCCTAAGTGTCAACCTACGCCACCAACCTACGGGGCGTCGACCAGCCTACTGGGCGTCGATTGTCATCCGTAGGTGAGGCTGGTTTTGACAGCTTTTGGCTCACACAATGGGTCCTCCTCAAGGACCCCTTGGTTGGTGCTTGGGGAGTTTATCTCGGACGTTTTCAACCTGAATATATTCGTACAAATGTTAAGGATCTCTCACATCAATTTCATCTGAAACAAACATGTAAAACTTGACGAAACACACTAAGGCACACAAGCACGTTTCAAGGTAAACCTTTCGAACGTCATGGACGTTCTTGGACGTTTGACCTCCAAACTTCACCAAACTTTAGAAACTACCTAATAACATCATTTTAACTCATTTTAGGACTTTAAAGTATCTTGACATAAGTTTTAGGCTCTAGTTTCACCTAAGTCATTGTAGAGGTGTTACACTTTCACTAAGCTAAAGAATAGTAACATCAATTTTAACACTCAACAATCAAAACAAGTAACAACATGCTGACTCGTAGTTTATAAAGTACTAAGAAGAGAATTAGTACCTTGATCTGCATTCTCTCCGGATTCAAAAAAATGTGAATATCTCTTCTTCATATCCTCTTCATCTTCCCAAGTCGCTTCCTCAACAAATTGGTTCCTCCAAAGGACCTTGACTGACGCAACCTCCTTTGTTCTCAACTTGCAAACTTAGCGATCTAAAATCTAAACTGAAATTTCTTCATAGTATAAGCTATCCTTAATCTCAACATTTTCAGTCGGTACAATCAATGAAGGATCACCCATGCACTTCTTCTACATGGAGATATGAAATACCAGATGAACCGATGCGAACACTTGTGGTAGCTCCAACTCATAAGCTACATTGCCACTTATCTTGGATATTCTATAAGGAACAACATACAGGGGACTAATTTTCCCTTTCTTACAAAACCTCATAACACCCTTCATGGGTGAAACTTTAAGATATACCCAATTATCCACTTCAAACTCCAATGACCTTCTCCTAACATCTGTGTAGGACTTTTGACGACTCTATGCCATTTTCAATCTCTCTTGAATCACCTTCACCTTCTCCATGGTTTGGTGAACTAGATCTGGTCCTATCAACGCTACTTCACCAACTTCGAACTACCCAATAGGAGATATGCATCTTCTCCCATAAAGAGCTTCATATGGAGCTATTTGGATGCTAGAATGGTAGCTGTTGTTGTAGGCGTACTCAATGAGAGGTAGGTGATCATCCCAATTTTCATTGAAATCAATCACACAAGCCGTCAACATATCTTCTAAGGTCTGGATAGTACGCTCCGCTTGCCCATCCGTCTGAGGATGAAAACAGTGCTTAAGTTTACCTTCAAACCCAAACCAATTTGGAGAGACTTCTAGAACTGAGCAGTAAATTGTGCACCTCTATTTGAAATAATGGAGACTGAAACACCATGAAGTCTTACCAATTCTTGAATATACATAATCCTCGGCCGAATGGGTAGTCTTTACCGGCAAAAAGTGGGTTGATTTTGTCATTCTATCGACAATTACCCAAATAGAATCATGCTGCCCGAGAGACCTTGGTAACCCTGTGATGAAGTCCATATTAATCATCTCCCACTTCCATTTCGAAAGTTCTATATTCTGAGCCAACCCTCCAGGCCTTTGGTGCTCTACTTTAACTTATTGATAATTCGGGCACTTGGCAACAAATCTGGCAATGCCTTTCTTCATACCTTCCAACCAATATACGTCTCTCAGATCATGATACATCTTTATGGAACCCAGATGAATAAAATATCTGAAGCTATGAGCTTCCTCCGTGATCCTCTCTTGGAGTCCATCCACCATAAGTACACACAACCTACCTTGATATCTTAATACACCATCTTTTCCTTGTTCAAAACCCAATACTCTTTGCTTATGAAGTTCGTCTCCAAGTCAAGCAAAATGGGGTCTTGGTATTTCTTTTATTTTACTTCTGACAATAATGATGATTCATCCCATTGGTCACTACTATTCCTCCTTCTGTTGAATCCATAATTTGGACTCATAAGCGTGCAAGTCTATGCACATCTTTTTCTAGTTCTTTCTTCTCTTCTTCTAGATGGGAGGTACTACCCAACCTGCTTAAGGCATCAACAACCACATTAGCCTTACCTGGGTGGTAATGAATGCTTATGTCATAATCCTTGAGCAATTCTAACCATCTCCTTTGTCTGAGATTAAGCTCTTTCTGAGTGAACACATATTGTAGGCTCTTATGATCAATGAATATATCAACATGAACATCATACAAATAGCGACACCATATTTTAAATGCAAAAACTATGACAACCAACTCTAAGTCATGAGTTGGATAATTGTTTGCATAAATCTTCAACCGTCTGGAGGCATAAGCTATAACTTTGCCATTCTGCATAAGAACACAACCCAAACCAACACTTGATGCATCACACTACACCACAAAACCTTGAGTACCTTTTGGTAAAGTCAACACTGGGCAGTAGTCAATCTCTTTTGCAATTCCTAAAAACTTTTCTCACAAGCTTCAGACTATTGAAATTTAACTGTCCTCTGAGTCAACTTAGTCAAAGGAGACGAAATAGATGAAAACCCCTCAACAAACCTCTACAGTAGCCAGCCAAACCCAAGAAACTCCTTATATCAGTTGAAGACGTGGTTCTAGGCCAACTCTGGACTGATCCTATCTCTTGGGTGTTAACACCCAATTTTTGCTCCCCTCATGATGATGATGATGACGACGACGACGATTATTATTATTATTATTATTATTATTATTATTATGATGATGATGATGATGATGATGATGATGATGATGATGACGACGACGAGGATGACGAAGATGATGATGATGATGATGATTACGACGACGATTATGATGATGATAATGATGATAAAGATGATGATGACGACGAGGATGACGAAGATGATGATGATGATAATGATGATGATGATGACGACGAGGATGACGATGATGATGACGATGATGATGATGATGATGGTGATGATGATGATGACTATGACGATAACAATGATGATGATGGTGATGATGATGCCAATGACGATGACGATGCCAATGACGATGATGATGATGATATATATATGTATATTATTACTAACTTTCTCATATTTTTTTGTAAATAAATATCGTTCTTCAAAAATCAATCTATTTTTTGTTCAAATATAATTTATTTATGACAATAGATATTTTTCGTACATTTGTTTAAAATTAGAAAGCTTATTAATTAATGAGTTACTAATTTATATTAATTTAATTTTAAGAGTGACTAATTTTATCAAATAAGCTTATCTTGCAAAATAATCATTTTTAATTTAGTAAATTATGACTATTTAATAAAGAAGACGTTATAATTTAAATGATTTTAATTTGAGAAAATTTGGCAATCCAAGTCCCCTTAAACCGGCCAATCCGTGTGTGCCACGTAGATGAGCACATGGATTGTGTTTCTTTAGCTTAAATCTCGACCTTACGATTAAATCTAATGGTTCTAGTTAATTAAGCTTTTACCATTATTTAATATATATATATATATATATATATATATATATATATATATATATATATATATATATATATATATATATATATATATATATATATTCAGTCGCCCGCCCAACTTTTCTTTTCCCCAAAACTTCGCACCTTTTCGAGGACATTTTCCCAAATGACTCTCCTCCCCCCATCAACTTTGGACCGCCGAAAAATGGTAATTTCTGGTGGTCATCTCTTCTACCTCATCCGTCGTCCATCAATCAACTCCCGTCGCCTTTCATCTTCTTCTTTTTGCAGAAAAAAGGACACTGTTCCTTCCTCTTCCCCAGACGTCCTCACCTACCCCATACCTCTTTCGACCTCACCCATCAAAGAACGACTATGAACCTCCAGAAAATAACAATATCCGTCGGTCTCTTTCTTTATGTCCCCTCCATCACTCCTTTTTCTGATGAAAAGAGAGTCTATGCCGCCTATGCCTGATCCCAACGGCTCAAAAATCTGAAAAGATGATGTTGATTTGATTTGTAGCAGTGGCTCTCTCAATTTTTCAACAATTTTTGGATTTCAAATCCGACCTTGAAGTCCGATATTTGCCTATAAAAGGGCAGACTTCTTTCCATTCGAGGAGGACATTCGAAAGAACAACCAAGAACACCCGAAGACATCCAGCAAAGATGTGGAATGACATCCAAAATAATCAACAACGATCCAAGGTCAACCATCCAAAAAATCTGATAAAGAAATGGACAGTAACAACATAAAAAGAATCATCACTAAGAACAAACAAGCAAACCAGAGGAGCTATCCAAAGGAGTTAAAATTGCAGCACACTTTAAGTTTCTTTTATTAGAGTTCGAAAGATCTCTTCTTTTTCTGCTCCTTCGATTTTTTAGTTTTCGAATTTGAGTTTTGGCCAAGAGTTTGAAGTTCAATTTTTCGATGAAATGCTCTCTAGTTTGCTGCACAATACAACATAAAATCCTATTCGAATCTCCATTTATTTTTAGTTGATGAATTTGTTTACTCGTAAAAATAGAATTATATTAATTTTCCTTTTTCTGTGAAAGAAAATAACTTAGTATCTTTCTTGCTTTCATAGATGGTATTCCTCTAGTTGTTATATTTGTTAGGCATATTTCCTATGATTAATGTTGTTTTGAACTTCCTGCTAAAAAAGAAAATTATGGTTTATAAATTTGGTTTTTTTAGCATCTTAATTCATCGGTGCTCCCCGACTTCACATAGTTTATGTTATTAGTTGTCAATCCAGCTTAATGAGATGCTCATTTGGTTCTTCCTTGGAGTCACTTTATCTAGAAGAAACTATTACTCTGTTGTTTGTTAGCCACATAAATTCTCATTTGCTCGTATTGTTAACCAATGGAAATTTGAATAGAAATCAGCTTAGAAAACATGACATTTGGATATGTTACTGATTTTGAGTTCCACATATAAATTTTGTGAAATGTTTTAGCTAGCTTGATTTGTGTTGCTCTTTGCTGCAAAATGACACCCACATTTAGGCAGATGTTTTGCATTTTAGAAATCACATAAGTATTCTCATTGTCCAAAAGTCAGATTGCACTTAAATTTTGAGGATTATCGTTTCTAAAAAACTTTATTTATGCCTTTCCGAGTAGTCAACTATTGTTTAAAATAATCATTATTTTAGTGTGAACAGACCATTTTTCTAGTTTTTTCTTAAGTTCATTTTTCACTAAAATAATAATTTTCTATTCTTATGCTTCATGGTATTTGGGAGATGCCACTTTATAGGGTTATTATATATTTGTTTATCTCCATTAGTAGGTGTTATGTTCATTAGGAAATATATTTTATTTACATTTTCAATTAAACTTATTCTTCTTAATATGCATTTTTCGTACAGTCTTTTAAGTTTTAAGTATGTAAGAAAATGTGATCATGTTTGTACTTGTTTTAAGACATATCATAACTGACCCTGCTAAATAATATTATTCTCGTTTCTTTTGGGGTAGGAGTCAAAACCCGCTTGAATTTCAATTTGGTTATATTCAAGTGATTCGAAGTTTCTAATCTTCTTTATTTCTCTTTTTATATTTCATGTACAACCGGAGGGCTGAAGTGTCTACTTTGGAACTCTTTATTGACCTAAGATATTAGGCCAACAACAATTAGGATCACCGCAATTCTTGGGGTCTCATAAATAGGAGTCTAACATTTCTTAGCCTTTCTTTTGTTGTCCTTATTATATTGTTTTTGATATGTTGGCTAACCTTTACTCTTAAGTTTTGATATATTGCTTGTCCTTTTATTTTGAAGATTATCTATGTGAGTCAATATTATTTGTTTGTGAATTTTTGGAGATACTCTTAGAACAACGGATATAAAAAATATCTTTTTAAAATGGGTTAGCATTTTTACTTACAACATTCTTTTAGGCCTTTAAATTTGAAAAAGGGCTTATAGTTTTAGAGTTTTTCGAATGAAATTTCAAAAGGGCTGAATAATATCATGTATGCTTAAAGCTCGTCCAAATAAATTTGAGATTAGTTTGGATACTAAAATAATCACCCTTAGAAATATGTTAGGCTAAAATAATTACTCTATTGAAATATATTTTGGGAAGTAGGCGCTATATTTATGAAAAAACAAAAATGACATAAAAAATGTTAGTTATAAAACAAGTCCCAATAGTTAGGCTTATTTTCTAATCTTTAAATCAACCGCTTTATGAAGAAATTTTATTACTATTATTACTATCTCTATTTTTTCAAGATATTGATAAAAATATTTTAATCTCTTAACATGTTATTTCAAATTTTAGATATGCCAAGTCCAAAATACAAGGTACATATATATGTCATACATCTAAAGGTATATATTCTATATTTTTCTCTACATAATCTTTTTTTTAATCTACTAACCCTCTTACTAATATTATTTATTTATTTTATAATTTATAAATTCCTACACTTTACACATATTATTTTAAATTTAATCTATTGTTAATTTATCTCTCTACATGTATACAAATTGATAAACATTCACATGTTTAAACAACTTACATGTATATTTTTATAGTAAATATAATTAATATCACAAATTCTATATACTATTTTTACTTCTAGTATCATTTATTTCTTTATTAATTTTAGAAAATGTCATTCTATATATTTTCATTACTCATCACATATTACTACATATTTACACCCAACTACTATTTTACTTTTATTTCATGTCTTAACAAGGCGACTAATTTTTGAAATTCAAGATCTATGTATCTTTAGGATAAGTTTATTATAATATAACTATATATTTTTTCACATATGAATTTATAGTATATTTAAGTATATTTATTTATTTATTTTTATAATATGATACAAAATACTACTATTAAATCTATTTTATAAGACATATGTATATCGTACCTTGTACTTTACTATTTTCTTAAACTAACTAATTAACTTATCATTAATTTTTAAAGAAAATAAATAAACAAGTTTTTTCAAAATCATATTTTCCTAAATTGAGTTTAAGGATTATCTTCGGATATGCTCTGAGAGATGATTAACACCTTTCCCTTGAGTAGCCGAAACCCCTACTCAAAATCTCATTGGTTCCGCAAATCAAAAATAGAGTTTATATTTACATAAAATATGGTTTTCCTAATATTTTCCTTAAAATTTAGGTGGCGACTCTAAAATAAAAACAAAACATATTTTCCCAAAAAATTCAGAGTATCAGCCATATTATGTTGTGAATTATTTCGGCTAGTTCGAAATAGGGTGCGACAGCTTGGCGACTTCGCTGGGAAATTACCTAGGTTTTAACTTTATAAAAATTCATTTTAGGAATAACTTTAATGATATGTGTTTATTTTGAGTTTATTATTTGATATATTGCTTTGACTGAAATGTCGCAAGTGAAATCCAAACTTGTGTTCCTTATTATTTTAAAATACCATTTGTTACTGCTTTCCCTACATTATTATTTGCACATTCTATCGAGTCTTGATCGTACACACACTGTACATGTGAGAGGTGTTCTTGCACTCCTATGAAACTCTTTTTCGATTTCTTAGTTTCAGAGTTTGTGCAATTAAGAAAGTGCACCTTCTCCCAATTACTCAGTTCCACTCTCAATCGTCTAGAAAAATAATCTTACTCTTAGAAAAAGTCATGTTACATAGCCTTAGGCAAGAGAATATACGGTGTTCTCGTTGCATTTAGAAAACCACACAAATGTCAAAGAGTTTCTTCTTTAAAACTCGATGACATAAGCTTTGTGTGAAATTGATATAAATTATCCAAGCTTAAACACTTAACGTATATGGAGCAAATAAACTCATTCTACCCTTACCCTTTCTTTCAGATGCAAATCAATCAAAACCTTCCTAGCATTCGGATGATGACTGAGGTCCCTCGAACTTTGAAAGAGTGGTGGGGTAACATCTGAGTGGCATACGGAGCTGAGATCATTCCACACTTAGGTTTATTAATTGATATATTGGATGTGGAGGAAAACAAGTCACTCATTACCCTAATGATTGAATTTTGGAAGCAAGCAACAGTGACTTTCCAGTTCAGAAATTTTGAAATCACACCAACAATGGAGGAAATAAGTCAAATTGCGGATTTATCATTGGCTGGATGAGCACCCTTGGCCTCCCGCACTACAATGGGAACCTGTTTTCTCCCGTCCTTGGGTTTAAGGGTAGGCCCATGCTAGCGAAGAGTTGACGAAGGATGGGTCAAGTTAGACTATCTATTGAAAAGGTTCGGCCATCGATAAATCTATGATAGGTTCAACAGGATTTTTTCATCTCTAGGGTTGGTTGGGAAAGGTTAAGGGCTATTGTTTTCGTGATGGATTTTTTGGGTATTATTATCTTCCCAAATAAAAGAGGTTATGTCGACATCAACTTACTGCCTATGGTCATCTTCATGTTTAGCGACCTGTTAGAGTGACCATTTTATCCATGATCTTAGCAGAAATCTTTTGAATTGTCACGACCGGGGAGCAACCCATAGACGTAACCGTCGTCGTTGTTCTGTATAGAACTAAGAGTAGTCTCTTAGAATTCATCATTACATTTCATAGATCAAAATGCATAAAAGTTTGAATCTTTATACTTATTGAGGTATACATAGACCTCTCGCATACCAAGCATATATACATATGGAGTTTACTTAGACTCCTCACATAGGAAACTTACACAGGCTTCTCATTCGATTAATATATACAACATATAAGGAGTTAGTCTAATAATACCGTCTCACATTAAACCATCTAAACGAAGCACAATATTTGGGCATAGCCCTTACACAAGTACATATTGCCACTTAGGGATTACAACAATTGTCTTTAAGAAAAAGAAAACAACGAATGTCTCTTGGACTATATCAATACTACTAAGGTGGATCAAAGGCACCATCCTCGAACTTGGAGGACTCACCACTACTTGGAGGAAAAAGTCCAAGTACCCTTGCAAAATGGCCGAGAAGCACTTCAATGGCCGGAACCTACAATGTTGGGGAAAAAGGGAAGAAATATGGGATAGTACAAAACACATGTACTAAGTATGGTTCCTATGCATAAAATCATCAATGCATGATAAAATGCACAATTTAGTCAAAACCATGCTTTATGTTCAATAACTCAACATGATATTAATTCAACACACAAGCAACCCAAAGCAATACTTGTGCAATGCCAAGAATAGAACCCCATAACCCTATCCAAATCTAAGCATCATATTAAGTCACTTATTACACACATAAAACATAATCTAATAACTTATCATAACATGCTTGATTCATAAATTCATATATAACTTGACATGCCTACATATAGACAACTTAATAATACAACCCACTACTAGAATCACCCCTTATGATCCCACATGCTCAATGAATAAGAGAAGTCCCATACCCTCCCTTACCCTATGTAGTAACCTTTAAGACAACCCTAATAATAGTTACATACTTGAATTATTCATCTATCTCATTACATTAGGGAAAATAGTGCAATAACCTACATGAGACCATGTGAGCTACATGGAATCCAGTGTTCTCCTCCCACACCGAAAAGAGAGGGTTAACACTTGCCTAAGGTGTAACCAATTTGCATAGCTATCTAGGTGGATCCACTAAGCTATAGTCCTCTTTGGGCACATAGTTAAGGGTCAAGGAGATTGTTACGAGAAACCTTAACTTAATAACGTGGAGGTTTCCATCTCATGATACAACACATATCTTGGGAATCTGGACTTACTAAACGTGAGGAAACCCATGTGGGAGGCTGGACTTACGAAACGTGAGACCTTTCATCTCATTTACATGCTCTTTCGGTGCTAAGCAATTATTCCCTTTAGTAATCATCTTACTTATCATATAAGATCACATTTGTCTCTTCAAGATCCCTATGTGAACAATTCATCATAATAGATCATAGGTGATCATAAGTGAGAACTACCCTTTCACTCTAGAAAACCCCATACAAGTGAGTTAATCTTTCATTCAACACTTTACCATAATCATAAGAAGTTACTTTCAATCATATAATCATCATATCTTAACATACTTGCATACTTCATAGATAATTGAATAGTCTAGGGTTAAAGATGAGAGATACTTGTTATCAACATCACAACCACACATTAAACATAGAAACATTGCAATCAAAGTAAATCATACTCTATAATCTAGTTCAAGAAGAATCAATCTTCATACCTTATTGCCCTCTCATTGTCTTCATACTTCAATTACCAAGAATTACATAATCAATGCATAAACAAGGTAAATCCAAGAAGTACTACATATCAATTACTATTCTACACCTTCACTTATTCATCATCCTTCACAATTATAATAGAATTACAAGGCATAATGAATGTAGGGAAGGACAAGGGTTCAAGCGGCAATCTTGATTGATTAACAATAATTGACCATTAATACTTAGTTAAACAATGATAAAATACAATAATTCATCACAATTGATTAACAATTTCGTTTTGAAAAGAGAACCCATATCTAGATTGAAACCCTAGTTTTGGGGAAGTTGGAAATCATCTTTTGAAGGACCTCTTGGGGAAAGGGATCCCAAGAGTGAAAGAAACCATACCTTGATGATGATCTTGCCACTAATTTTAGATGAAAACCTTGGTGAATTCGTTCTTGAATTGGAGTCCTAGTGTTCTTCAATGGAGGTTGAAGTTTAGGGAATAGAGAAGCTAAAGAGATGTTAGAGAGATGTGTGTTTGGGAATTATGGGAGTTGGGTTAGTTTAATTAGGCTTAGGTCTTTATATATGTCCTTAATTAACTTAATTAGACCTCCCTTAACCATTAATTAACTAACTAACCAACTAACTAATTAAATGAACCAACTTAAAACGTCACAGCAAAACCAGACCTGACCTACGAGACCTCGACCTATGGTCCGTAGGTCAGTCGACGCCCACTGCACCAACCGTCCTGCACAACCGTCGTTTGTCTCAGAGACTATGCATTTTTGCCATTTTTGGAAAATGGATAAGTGTTGAACAACGGAGGCATCGACGCCCCATCGTCCCACCTACACCTGCAATTGTAGGTGGCTACTGCCTCTTGTTGCAGATTTGGGTCAAATGTAACGGTCCTCTCCAAGGACCCTTAGGGTGGTCCTTGGGGAATCGTACCTAGAAGTTTCAACCCTAAATACACTTTAACACATTTTTAACACCTTTCTTCCAAATTTCATCAAATTCTGACTCCTAAAACCCCGTGAAATAGGCTAAGGCACACTAATCTCCATTTCACAATTCACCGGACGTCATGGACGTTCCTTGACGTTTTTACTATAAAACTTCCTAAATGATTTATATTCATTATTTTAGGTCTTAAAACAGTTGTACAAAGTCTAGTTCATCATGTGAGGATCTAGATTAGGCCTTAGACTTTTGGAGTGTTACATTATCCCCCCTTTAGGAACATTGGTTCCAGAATAACACTAAAATCTTTTGTAGGGAAAGGATAGACTCAATACTAGCAGCCCAACCAATCAACAACATATCATAACATGAGCTATACTCAAATCATCATAACAACATGGCATTTACACATAACAACTCAAATCACACTTTACCACTTATAAGAGCTCAACATCACAACAGGAGGAATTTTCTTCTCAACATCAACAGAGCTCAACATGATCATAGAGTCATTTATGCCAAAACTTATTACAACACATTAACATGCTCAATATCATTTCATGAAAGCAACAATACACCAATACACAAATAAGTGCAAATCTAGCAAAAGAACATTTTCACATGAAATTCTCATTTAAGCATACATCTTTTTATAAAAAATATGCATATTTTCACAAAACAAGTCAAGTTTACATTTACTCATTATTCTCATAATTATGAGGAATAACTAACCTTAGTTAGGAAACAAATTAGGGTAACGGGACTTCATATCGGCCTCGGCCTCCCATGTTGCTCCCTCGACGAGGTGATTCCTCCATAACACTTTCATGGAGGCCACCTCCTTGTTTTTCAACTTCTTAATTTGTCTATCAAGGATCTCCACCGAAACCTCTTCATAGGAGAGGCTCTCATCCAAACCTAACCCTTCAATAGGAAGAATAGATACGGGATCACCAATAAACTTCTTTAGCATGGAAATATGAAACACTGGATGAACCGAAGATAGTTCACTAGGTAGTCTCAATTCATATGCAACCTTTCCAATCCTTTGAAAAACCTCATAGGGACCAACATACTGGGTACTTAACTTCCCCTTTTTACCATATCTCATCACACCTTTCATAGGTGAGATCTTCAAATACACCATATCTCCCACTTCGAATTCAAGATCCCTTCTCCTATTGTCGGCATAGGACTTTTGCCAACTATAGGCTGTTTTCAATCTATCCCTTATCACACGAACCTTCTCCAAAGATTCATAGACAATTTCGTGAACAATTAGTGAAGGCTCACCTACCTCGAACCACCCGACCGGAGATCTACATCTTATACCATAAAGTGCTTCAAATGGAGCCATTGAAATACTCGAATGGTAACTATTATTATAGGAGAACTCAATCAACGGAAAGTGATCATCCCAATTCCCTTTAAAGTCTATCACATGATCTTAACATATCCTCAAGGGTTTGAATTGTACGCTCCGCTTAACTATCCGTTTGGGATGAAAAGCGATGCTAAGCTTCACTTGTGTACCCAACCCTTTTTGGAAAGATCTCCAAAATCATGATGTGAATTGAGCACCTCTATCCAATATGATGGACAAAGGGGTCCCATGGAGACTCACAACCTCGTCAATGTAGATCCTTGCATATTCCTCCGCCGTATTAGTAGACTTAACGGGAATAAAATGATCGATTTTGTCAATCTTTCCACTATCACCCAAATTGAGTCATTTTTCCTCCGGGTTCGAGGCAAACCTACAACAAAGTCCATATTTACTTCCTCCCACTTCCAAGTAGGAACACCCATTTCTTGAATTAGACCATTAAGCCTTTGATGCTCAGCTTTCACTCTTTGGCAATTCGGACACTTGGATACAAACTCCGCTATGTCCCTCTTTAGGCCATCCCATCAATATACTTCTCTAAGATCGCGATACATTTTGGTGGAACCCAGATGGATGGAATATCAGGAACCAATCATCCACATCCGGTACACATAATATATTTTAGTACCTTAGCACACCATCCCCCCTTGGGATAATGACTCATTCAACTTGCCAAGTATCGACTCCTTCAACTCCATCAATAGCGGTTCAAGATGTTGTTTAGACTTCACCTCAACCACCAAAGACAATTCGGAGTTATGGTGAACCACAAAACCATTATTTGGGGAATCCAACCGAACACCCAATCTAGCCAACCTATGAAAATCTTTCACTAGGTCTTTCCTTCCTTCTTCTACATGAGACACACTACCCATGGTCATACGAGTCAAAGCATCCGCAACCACATTGGCCTTGCCGAGGTGGTAGAGAACACTCATATCGTAATCTTTCAATAATTCCAACCATCTTCTTTGATGGAGATTCAACTCCTTTTGAGTAAACACATATTGAAAACTCTTATGGTCGGTATACGCATCCACATGAACACCATACAAGTAATGGCTCGATATTTTCAAAGAAAACACTACGACCACTAATTCAAGATCATGAGTTGGATAATTCTTCTCATGCACCTTGAGTTGTCTAGAGGCATAGGCTACTACCTTCCCATGTTGCATAAGAACACACCCCAAACCCACTCGGGATGCAGCACAATATACCATAAAAACCTTAGTACCCTTCGATAGAGTCAACACCAGAGCAGAGGCAAGCCTATCTTTCAATATTTGGAAACTTCTTTCACATGCCTCCGACCACTCAAATTTTACACTCTTTTGGGTCAAGGTAGTCAAAGGAGAAGCAATGGACGCAAATCCATCCACAAACCTCCTATAGTACGTGGCTAAACCCAAGAAACTCCTAATGTCGGTTGAAGTCAATGGTCTAGGCCAATTCTTATCCGCCTCGGTTTTTTGTGGATCAATCTCAATACCCTCACTAGAGATGATATGACCAAGAAACGCCACCGATCTCAACCAAAACTCACACTTGCTATACTTGGTAAATAGTTGATGTTCCTTAAGGACTTGTAACACCACTCTCAAATGACCCATATAATCACCCTCATTCTTCGAATAAACCAAGATATCGCTAATGAAGACAATCACAAAGGAATCTAGGTAGTTTCGGAACACCCTATTCATTAGGTCCATAAAAGTCACCGGGGCATTTGTGGGATCAAACACATCACTAACAATTCATAGTGCCCATACCTAGTTTGAAATTCCATTTTAGGTACATCCTCACCTCTCACCCTAAGTTGGTGATACACCGATCTCAAGTCAATCTTAGAAAAGTAGCTTGCCCCTTGGAGTTTGTCAAATAAGTCATCAATCCTAGGGAGAGGATATTTTTTCTTAATAGTGACTTTATTGAGTTGACAATAATCAATGCACATCCTAAGGGACCCATCCTTATTTTTAACAAACAACACTGGAGCTCCCCATGGTTAAATACTAGGTTGAATGAACCCCTTATCTAACAAGTCTTTGAGATGGAGTTTTAACTCTTTCAGTTTCGCCGGAGCCATCCGATAAGGAGGGATTGAAATGGGATTCGTATCCGGTAATAGGTCAATACTAAAAACAATTTCCCGTTCGAAAGTAATTCCGGGTAAGTCATCCGGAAATACTTTTGGAAATTCTCTCACTACGGGGATCGACTCAATTGGAGGAATGTCGGACTCAAGATCTTCTACTCTTACAATATGGTAAAGACACCCTTTTGAGATTATTTTGCAACCTTTTAAACAAGATATGATACGACCTCTAGGAATTGAATTACCCCCATTCCACTCTAAGGCGTGTTCATTAGGAAAGTTGAACTTAATAACTCTTGTTCGACATTCTATAGAAGCAAAATAAGCATGCAACCAGTCCATTCCCAAGATAACATCAAAATCAACCATGTCAAGTTCTACCAAATCCACCCAAGAAACTCTATTGGGCAAAGATATAGGACAACTCCTAAAGACTCTTCTAGCCACAACGGAGTCACCCACCGAGGTTGTAACCGAAAATGGTTCATTCAAAATATCGGGTAGAACATCAAACTTTCTAGATACTAGAGGAGTTATAAATGATAATGTAGCATCTGGATCAAGTAAAGCATATACATTTATGGAGAATACTTGTAACATACCGGTGACCACATCGGGAGACTCCTCTTGCTCACCTCTATAGCGGAGAGCATTAAAACGATTTTTCTCGAGAGCATCGAGATTAGGAGCACTTGCTTGTGCTTGAGCATTTTCTCTTCCTTGAGCCTTAATTATAGGACAATCACTCTTCATGTGACCACTCTTGCCACACCATAGGAATTTACCGTACCAACTAGACACTTGCCTTCATGTTTCCTTCCACATTTAGCACAAGTAGACTTCTTAACATAAGGACCACTACCTTTCTCCTCCTTAGGTTTGAGTTTAGACCCTTTACCTTTGTTGACCCTTGGGATGGTAGAAGGACTTTGATCAGGGAACCTTTTCTTGAACCTTGGATTGTCTTCACCTCAAATCTAGTCTTAGAAGAATTCCCATCTTCAGCCCTTGTCCTCTTCAACTCTCTACCAACTTGCAAAGCTTTTGCTCCTCAATTTGTTTAGCATGAACCATGAGATGAGAGATGTCCATACTAGGAATCAACATAGCCGACTAATGTACCGTGGTTTTACGTTACTTTCAATGCTTTTTTCTTAAGATCGGTGTATGTCTAGAGCCTTTTTATAGTAATTTTAGTATATTTTTATCTTTGTTTTGCAGGAAAGCTGTCCAAAACCAAAACGCAAAAGGCTGTAAAGATTTAGTGAAGAAATGACCCAAGAAAACCATCGACGGTCCATCATACTATCGACGGACCATAGATGGTGACCGTCGATTGGAGGTTCAGGCATCTGGAAGCAACTCGGGGAATTATGACAAAGTGTGGGGCTAAGGAAGGATGGATGGTCTATCGACTGATCGACGCACCGTCCCGTTGAATCGTCGATCTGATCAGAGAATTTCCAAGTACCAGATGTTGAAGAAAAGCTAAGTATGGAATGACGAGAAGCATCGACGGACCGTAAGTAAATCGACGGACCATGTTGTTGGTCCGTCGATAGAATCAGAGAAGATGCAAAGTGAAGGCTAAAAAAAAGATGCTAAGTCTGGACTTACGGAGGCAGTCAACGGTCCGTCTGATCGACGGACCGTCTGTGGGGGTCGTCTATTGAAGCCGCATTACTTTCCTTATTTTAATTCCTTTTATTTTAGGACAATGTTCTTATAAATAGGGTGTAAAACCTCATTTTTTGGGTTGGATTCTTTTATTTTTTTCTTAGTTTTGTTCTTGGAGATTTGTATTTGCAACTTGGGCATTAATTCAAATTTCCAGATTTGGTTTTCAAGTGAATTTTGTGATTTCGAGTTGAATTTCTAGATTTTCTTCGAATTTGTCAAAGTAAGTTCATGATTTATTGTTTATCAAGTATGAATTGTGTTCTTCTATGCGGGTAACTAAATCCACAACTAGGGTTGTGGGAACTATGGGTGATTAACAAAGTAAATCTAGCTTAATAACAGTTCTCAAATAGGTTATTGCATGCATTGATAATTTTTTCACTTAGAAGTCTTTTTAACGAGTGCACGCGTTAGAACTCGCCTTATTACTACTAGACTGACCAAGGGGGTAGTCAATAGAAAAAGAATTATCAACATAGATTTAGTGGGATACTATCTAATAGGCTAGTTTCGATTGATGTAAAGTAATAACTAAGCCATACATCGAATATGATGCTTAATATGAAGTAAAGATAAGGGTTAGAAACTTAGACACATGTAGCCGGACCAAGGTACGGGGTGAAACTCTCTAAATGCCGGACCAAGGATTTAGAGATACCTAACTTATCACTTTGCATGCAAAACACTAGGGAAGAATTGTTATAGCTATGATTACCGCGTTATGAATCTATGGGGAAAACTTACACCCTAGTTTCTCTCACAACTTGATAAACACTAAAGATTTACCCTTGCTACTTGTACTACTTAGAAATAATTAAACACTTTTGTTTCACAACCCCCCCCTTTAATTTTATGTTTTCGGAAAGGACTTGACTAAATAGACGTAATTTTACATTGAAGTTAAGTCTAAACTATTTTCCTCGTGGGATTGACCCCAACATACTTGTTGGGTTCTTTACTTGATATGACATTAGGTAAAGAACCTAACAAGTAGGTTGGGGTCGATCCCACTAGGAAAATAGTTTAGACTTAACTTCGATGTACAATTACATCTATTTAGTCAAGTCCTTTCCAAAAACAGGTAATTAAAGGGGGTAGTTAATAGGAAAAAAATTGTCAACATAGATTTAGTGGGATACTATCTAATAGACTAGTTTCAATTGGTGCGAAGTAATAACTAAGTCATATGTCGAATATGATGCTTAATATGAAGTAAAGATAAGGGTTAGTAACTTAGACACACGTAGCCAGACCAAGGTACGGGGTGAAACTCTCTAAATGTCGGACGAAGGATTTAGAGATACCTAACTTATCACTTTGTATGCAAAACAGTAGGGAAGAATTGTTATAGCTAGGATTACTGCGTTATGAACCTATGGGGAACACTTACACCCTAGTTTCTCTCACAACTTGATAAACACTAAAGATTTACTCTTGCTACTTGTTCTACTTAGAAATAATTAAACACTTTTGTTTCACGAAAAACTCCCTCTTTAATCACGAGTTCTCGGAAAGCACTTGACTAAATAGACGTAATTGTACATTGAAGTTATGTCTAAACTATTTTCCTTGTGGGATCGACCCCAACCTACTTTTTGGGTTCTTTACTTGATACGACCGCTAATACTTCTTAAAGGAAGTGTAATTTGAGCGTATCAAATTTTGGCGTCGCTGCCGGGGAAAGTGGTTTCTAGATTAACTTTAATAACATTACTGAATTTTAGTCAACAGTTTCCTAGTTTTACTTTTTTTCTTTTGTTTTTGTTTCTCTCAGGTCTAGCTCTAGTGTATGCCAAGTACACAGAGCCGAGGAGAACCAATACTTCCATTTGATCCTGAACTGAACCGTACACTTCCAAAAATAAATAATCCACAGAACCCAGCCAATCTTGGTGATGGGATCAATTGCCAGCTCCCACCACCGGTTGATACTCATAATCAAGTGGTTGCAGAAAATTCAGCTGATGATACTTTGAGGATGTAGCCTCCCATCCCACACCCTCAAGAGTTCTATCGGGGCAACATCAATATCACTGACTCTGATGAGCCTCTTGTCCTACCTCATTTACCACAGGGTCACACATTCGTGGTAACTAATAGCTTGATGCAGATGCTCACCGCAAGTTTCTTTTTCCAGGGCTACCATATGAGGATCCACATGCTCACATCGCCAAACTGAGGTCGGTGTGCAAGAGTTGTGTAGGGCGGCCTGACTTGGACATGAACGTCATCGGGTTAAGAGTGTTCCCTCTCTCACTTACGGGAGAGGCCGCGATATGGTTTACTGAGTTGCGCTATAATTCTATCTATACTTGGGATCAATTGAGGGATGTGTTCCTATAACGGTATTACCTGGTGTCCAATAAGCTCAACCACAAAGATAGAGTAAACAACTTTGTCGCATTGCCTGGGGAGTAGGTGAGTTGCTCTTGGGATAGATTTACTGCGTTCGTGAGAGGTGTCCCAAACCACCGCATTGATGATGAGTCGTTGAAAGAGTACTTCTATCGGGGGCAAGTTGATAATAATAAGGTAGTACTTGATACTATTGCGGGTGGTTCTTATGGTGAGTGCACATATGCAAAAATTGCAGAGAAGTTGGAGAAAATCTCTCGCAACAATAAGGCTTGAAGCACTAGGAAGTAAGACACTGGGAGAAATACCTTTGTAGTGCAATCTACACACAATCCGGCCGTAGATGAGATTCATGAAGAGATGGCTCAAATGAGAACTGAGCTCGTGTTGGTATTGAAACATGTCATTGGAGGTGCAGAAAAGGTAAATGCGGTGAATTACTTAACTAAACCACCACCGCCAGTGGATGACTACTACTATGAAGAGGATACTTATGCAGTGAATAAGTTGACGAGGGGTTTCCGACCAAACACCCAAGGCTCCAATCAGTAGAATTGGCGCCAAGGTCAAGGAAATCAAGGTCGGAACTATGGGATTATAACAGAGAGGGCCAGTATGTTCGAGATGGAAACTATAACTGCGATAACAACTTCAACCGGGGTAACTATTATAACAGAAATAATCGAAGTGGGCCCTATATTCTGCCTCAAAATTGGGAAGTTGCTCCTAGGGATGGTGGAGATAGTATGGCGCGAGTTGAGGATATGTTGCAGAAGATGATGAGGAGGTTTGATGCTAGTGATTAGCACACCAAGGAATTGAGAGGTGATTTGGCTAATATCGGGCAAAAGGTGGATGCACATGCGGTCTCGATCAAGCATATTGAGTTACAAATTAATCCAATTGTCTACTACTGTGAAACCACGTCAACCAGGCACTCTTCCTAGCAATACTATTCAAAATCCTAAAAATTATGGGCATTGCATGACAGTTACTACTAGAGAAGGTAAGCAAACCATTGATCCACCTATGCCGTCTGTAGTAGAAGATGAGGTTAAAAATGATGAAGAGGTAGTTGGAATTAATGGTGAATTGGTGGACAAAGCGGTGAAAGAAGCAGAGGTACCCCAAAAGGTGATACCCATTCCTAGACCACCACCACCATTCCCTCAGAGATTGGTGAAGAAGACTGAGGATGGTAAATACTGGCGTTTTGTTACTATGTTGAAACAACTTTCAATCAATGTTCCTTTGATAAAAGCTTTGGAACAAATTCCCGAATATTCCAAGTTCATGCAGGATATGGTTACAAAGAAGAGATCGGTAAGTTTTGAGGATGATGACCGAATGCAGCATTGTAGTGCTATTGCTATAAGATCTCTTGTGCAGAAGAAGGAAGATACGGGCGCTTTCACTATTCCATGTACCATCGGATTATTGCACTTTTCTAAAGCACTATGTGATCTATGTGCAAGCATAAATCTCATGCCCCTCTCCATTTACAAGAAGTTTGGTTTGGGATACCTAAAGCCCACGACAATGCGGTTACTCCGATGGTCGATCGAACGGTGAAGAGGCCCATTGGGATACTCCAGATGTGCTCGTGAAGGTGGAGTCATTTATATTTCCGGTCGATTTTGTGAATCTTGACTGTGAGGTGGACTTTGAGGTGCCTATTATTCTTGGGAGGCCGTTCCTTGCTACTGGTCGCGCTTTGGTTGATATGGAGAAAGGGCAGATGAAGTTTAGGTTGAAGAATGAAGAAGCAACTTTCAACATTTGTAGGTCCATAAAAAAGAGTGGTGAGCTCCAAACGGTATCTGCTATATCTTACAAGGTTGAGAGAACATCTGAGGTATAAATTAAAGAGCGCCTTGGTATTGAGGCACTAGCGGCAGTGATCATGAATTTTGAGAGTGATGGTATTGAAGAGTATGGGTCTTTGGTTGCGACACTTGAACGTGGAGAATATCGTTTCAAACAAAAGAAACTGGAGTTAGATATGAAGCATTGCGAGTCTCCACCCGCAAAACCATCTATTGAAGAGGCCCCAAAATTAGAGCTTAAGGCTCTACCACCTCATCTGAGGTATGTATCCTTGGGAAGAGATGACACTTTGCCGGTAATCATTGCATCGGATTTGAATGTGCACCAAGTAGAGTGTTTGGTGGATGTTTTGAAGAGGTTCAAATGAGCCATTGGTTGGACCATTGTGGACATTATTGGGATCCCTCCAAGTATTTTCTCACACAAAATCCAACTCATGCCAAATCACAAGTCAAGTATTGAGCACCAAATACGGTTTAATCGACCTATGCAAGAGGTAGTGAAGAAAGAGATTATTTAGTGGTTGGATGCCGGAGTCACATATTTTATTGCAAATATTAGTTGGCTATGTCCTGTTCAATGTGTACCCCAAAAGGGGGGAATGACAGTAGTGCCTAATGAGAATAATGAGCTTGTTCCAATGATGCCAGTAACCGAATGAAGAGTTTGTATGGATTACCGGAAGTTGAATGCATGGACTGAGAAGGACCATTTTCCTATGCCCTTCATGCACCAGATGTTAGATAGACTCACAGGAAAAGGATGATATTGTTTTCTGGATGGCTATTCGGGCTATAATCAGATCTCTATTGCACCAGAGGATCAAGATAAAACCACCTTTATTTGCCCTTATGGGACATTCGCTTTCAAGAGGATGCCGTTTGGGTTATGTAATGCACCGGCCACTTTCTAGAGATGTATGATGACGATATTCTCTGATATGGTGGAGGACACTATTGAGGTGTTTATGGACGACTTTTTAGTTGTTGGTGATTCTTCTGTCGGTGTTTGAGTCACTTGGCTGAGGTTCTCAAAAGATGTGAATATTGCAATCTTGTGCTAAATTGAGAAAAATGTCACTTTATGGTGAAAGAAGGTATTGTATTGTGCCATCGCATCTCGGAGAATGGGATAGAGGTTGATCGAGCAAAACTTGAGGTTATAGAGAGACTTCCTCCACCCATTTCTGTAAAAGGTGTGAGAAGTTTTTCTGGGACATGCGGGCTTCTACCGGAGGTTTATTAAGGATTTCTCAAAAATTTCACATCCTCTGTGCAAGCTACTTGAGAAGGAATGTAAATTCTATTTTGATGAATCATGTCTGAAGGCGTTTGGAGAGTTGAAGGAGAAGTTGATGTCTGCACCCATAATTATTTCCCCAGTTTGGTGCAAGCCATTTGAGGTGATGTGTGATGCTAGTGGGGTTGATCTTGGTGTAGTATTTGGGAAAAGAAGGGATAAAATCCTTCACCCCTCTATTATGCAAGTAAGGCCCTAAATGAAGCACAAAAGAACTACAATGTGACTGAACAAGAGCTCCTTGTGGTGGTATTTGCTTTCGAAAAATTTTGCTCCTATTTGCTTGGCACGAAAGTCATAGTGCATACTGACCACTCCGCTTTGAGGTATTTGATGGCAAAGAAAGATGTGAAACCAAGGTTGATTAGATGGGTGCTACTATTGCAAGAGTTTGATTTTGAGGTAAAAGATAGAAAAGGGACTGAAAATCAAGTTGCCGATCACTTGTCCAGACTGGAGGATGAAGCTATGCAAAAGTTGGGTGAAAAGGGTGAAATTGATGATTCCTTCCCGGCTGAGCATGTATTGGCCGCTTCTCATGACTTGATTCCATGGTTCGCCGATTTTGCGAATTATCTGGCGAGTGATATAGTCCCATCAGACTTGTCCTTTCATCAAAGGAAGAAGTTCATGCATGATGTGAAAAAGTTCTTTTGGGATGAACCGTACTTATACTAGAGTTACGTCGATGGGATCATTTGTCGATGTGTGTCGGAAGTCGAAATGCTAAGTGTTTTGGAGGCATGCCACTCCTCGCCTGTGGGGGGCATCATAGTGGTATATGGACTGCCCACAAGATTTTGCAATGTGGGTACTATTGGACAACCATTCACCAAGATGCTCATGAGCTCGCCAAATCTTGTGATAGGTGTCAGAGAGACGGAGGAATTTCGAAGAGGCAAGAGCTCCCCTTAAATCCCATTCTAGTGATTGAGTTGTTTGATGTATGGGACATTAATTTTATGGGCCCGTTTGTGAGTTCTCATGGGATGAAATATATACTTGTGGCGGTGGAATATGTGTCAAAATGGGTGGAAGCCATAACACTTGCCAATAATGAAGAGAAGAGTGTCACCGCATTCTTGAAAAAGAACATGTTCTCCAGATTTGGCACACCTAGGGCCATTATTAGTGATGGGGGATCTCACTTTTGCAATAAGTTGTTCAAAGGACTATTGGAGAAATATGGGGTTCGCCATAATGTATCCACTCCGTACCATCCACAAACTAGTGGGCAAGTTGAGGTGTCCAACTGTAAAAAACAGTGAATGCTAATAGAACGGATTGGTCAAGGAGGCTTGATAATGCTCTTTGGGCCTACCAGACTGCATATAAGACCCCCATAAGTATGTCTTCATACCAACTTGTATATGGGAAGGCTTGTCACTTTCCAGTAGAGTTAGAGCACAAGGCAATGTGGGCGATAAAGAAACTAAAGATGGATTGGAATGAAGCAGTGGAACAGAGACTTAACGGGTTGAATGAGCTTGATGAGTTTCGCCTAAAAGCATATGAAAGTTCATCCATCTACAAAGAGAAGATGAAGAAGTACCACGACCAAAAGATTGAAAAGCGAGAATTTGCGGTTGGGGACTTGGTGCTTCTATTCAACTCTAGGCTATGCTTGTTTCCGGTCAAACTCAAGTCTAAGTGTACTGGGCCATTCCTTATCACTAAAGTGTTCTCATATGGAGCGGTTGAGTTGGAGAGCAAGGAGGGTACAAGGTTAACGTTCAATGGGCAAAGAATCAAGATTTATCTAGGGCATGCGGAGAGTGTCCATGAAGTGGTTGAAACATATCACCTTGATGAAGTCAGAGTAATCAAGGATCTTGCGTCTTGCCGAGACGTTAAATCAAGCGCTTCTTGGGAGGCAACCCAATGTGTATCCTCTAGCCAACAATAGTTTCTTTTTGTAGGAATAGTTGCACTCTCTTGTTTCGTTTTAGTTTTACTCATCTTCATGTGTTATTTTTTTTAGCGTGTTGTCTAGAGAGTACTTTAGGGTCCGTATCTTAAAAGTGTCCAGAAAAACACAAAAAAAATAGCTTAATGGGTGTTCAATGTGCAGGGACCAAATCCAAGAATTCAACAGAAATTGGTCTGGTGCACAGATCTACGGACCAATCTTCGGGCCGTCGTTCAATCGACGGACCGTCGATGGTGTCCATAGATCTCAGGTATGTCTTAAACTTTGGTCTAAATCTGTGTAGAATCGACGGTCTAGTCGACGGTCCGTGACTGACTTACGGACCATCGACGGGGTATCGTCAGTTCACAAAATCCAGTGACCCAACCCACTATATTAAAATAAAACTATTCAGTTACCTCCCACATATCTTTTCAAATTCCCTCCCAACCGTTTCCCTCCCCTTATTCCCTTCCTTTGCCATTAACTCCCAATATCTCTCCCTTCCATTTTCTTCAAAATCCCCACAACTCCCAAACTCCCAGAAATCCTAAAACCCTAAACTCCCTAAGATTCTACTCCGTCTCTCTTGTTTTCTCCAGTCGGTGTTCGAAGGCAGGCACGTAGGTTGATTGTTGAGAAGATCACCCACTCAATCACTCCACTACTGATTTCAGGTATTTCAATTCACTTAGCTCAATGAATTCTCGTTCATTTGCTGTTGGAAATGCCAAATTTGTATGTGGGTCTTGACTTAGGGACATAAATTGCATGTAAAAGTGTTAAATTATGGATACGATGTCCCTTAGAATGATAGAAAGTGAATGGGTTGGGGGTGGAATCTGTGTCAATATGATTGCTGTTTTTCTGACTTAGGGTTTGATAAGTCTCGTGGAATCCGTGATCGAAATTTTCATAATCAAAATCCTAAGGATGAAGAATTTTTCTTATACTTGTTGTTATGTGTTGGATGAACTTGTGATTTCCTTAAAGTTATCAAAATGTGTGTTTAAAAGCATGTCCTAAAACCGGTCTCTGACCAACAGCACGAGATCCCATCTACGGACCATCGGTTGATCGACGGACCGTCGATGGGGTCCATCGATGGCTAAACTATAAAACTACTTAACTTTGAAACAATGGAAGTGGACTACGGTCCGTCGATTGATCGATGGGCCATTCTGCACGTTCGTCGTTTCCAATAGAAACATTGATTTGTGATATATTAAGAATTATTCTAAGTGTCAGACGATAAAAGTGGACTATGGTTTGTCGATTGATCGACAGGCCGTTCTGCACGTCCGTCATTTCTAATTGAGAGGTCTGTGGAATGAAGTCTACTAAATTTTCCAAGTGTCCATTGACGCACACTATCGATGGACCATCGATTCATCGATAGCCCATCGATACTGCCCGTTTCCCAGTACTGCAATTCTGCAATAGCCTGTGTCTTGTGCTTCCAGGTTCTGTTTTGATTATTTGCTTGTGAAGTTTGATTACAATGTGACTAACAAATTTCTCTTCAGGTACTGATGGACCCCAAACCAGATATCGTCTATTCTAGGGGTAGGTCCAAGTCTGTGGCACCATCCCGGCGGTTGATTGGCACGTCCGATAATGAGCGGGATCCAGAATACGTGCCCCCTGGCACCCGGACCCCTACACCAGCTGCTAGAGCCACTCAGGGCACCCCAAGAAGGTGGCATCTGGCATAGTCACTGCCTCCCAGTCTGATGAGGAGCGCACACTAATCGGCACACTGTCTGGGTCTGCCTTGGGTTCTCAGGGAGCATCTGGCTCCGACGAGGCTTTTGGTTCAGTGTAGGCCCATTCTACGGGGTCGAATGAGGCCACTGACTCTGGTTCCGAATCACTGGGAGACACTCTCCCAAATGTGCCTGCCCGCCATGCCTCGTCTGAAGAGGTTCAGAGTTCGGAGTCTACTCCTGCACCCCAACATGAGGTCCCTACACCGGTTTCTGATGAGCCCAACCAGTGGTGCGTAGATGTCTAGTACCAGGTCTACAGGGATGTAACGATGTTGAATGATAAGGGGGTGATGACTTGGTTGGTGAGAGTCGAGCGACGAGTTTTTACAGGTAGACTGCACACAGTCCTTAAGGTGCATGGCTTAATTACCCGCCACAGGCTCGTGTGGATGGAGAGGAGTGCGGGGTCGTACAGTGAGGAGATTGTACGAGAGTTCTACACATCATACGTTGCGACTCTCAGAGGTGCTTTGGACAGGCGGGCGAAGTCTGCCAAACACGACCCACTCACAGAGGTGTTAGTTAGAGGCTGCCAGGTGGACATTTCTTCCACTAGTATCCGCCGCTTTCTGTACGGCGCGTCTACGGGTACTATGTCGGATCCCCTTACTCAAGAGTTTGACTAAAGGTGGGGTTTGATCAAGAGTGGCCAATTTCAGAGGACCAGATAGCAGAGAGTGTCCACCAAGAGGTGGCTTGCACAACATCGGTCCATTGATGGTGAGGGAGCAGACTGGGTGCTACACCCCAGAGGCCTTATCAAGAAGGCCAACCTCACTTTTGTAGCCAAGTTTTTCTGTCTCTTAGTCTGACACCGCTTATCCCCCATGGCAGCTGAGAACATCCTCACTTGGGATAGAGCGGTCATGGTAGCAGCACTGGTAGCTGGGTTTAAGATCAACTTCGCGACGTTGTTGATCTCCGTGATACATGAGAGAGCTTTTAAGAACTCTACTACTTATCCTTTTGCCTGTATGATTTTTCAGTTATGCAGGGATGCTGGAGTGCCCATTTGGCATTGTGATGTCCTCCGTACACCAATCGGGACTGTAGATATAGGTTTCATCAGGGATGAGGCCAATGTGGCGGCACCACGGAGAGGGCCCCGAGTTAATTTTCAGTAGCTGAGTGAGAACTTGGCGGAGACGGTAGAGTTAGCCCAAGGGGATGATCATTACGCTTCAGAGCCCATTGATACCACCCCGGTCGAGTATGCCCCTGGCACTAGTAGGGCACCCAGTTCCTCCCGGTCTACTCTTGAGGGTGCAGGTTCTGGGAAATCGGACCCGCCTGCTTGTTGATCGTCGGCGCTATGCGCCTCAGGTTTTCTTCACCTACCACCTTGTCTTTATATTTCTTATACATTGGGGACAATTGCATGTTTTTTGTTGGGGGTGGGGTAAATGGAAAGTGTGTGATAGGGTGAAGTCTGAGTAGCCCAACTCACGATCCTCTTTTAGGAGTTTTCTTGCCTGTTTTTTTTTGCCCCAAGAGAATGCTTACTTTACTGTTGAACCGGCATGCGTAACTTGTACAAAGTAGTAAAGTGAAATATGAAGCATGATGGCTAAATCTAAATGAAATCGCGTTCTAAGAAAATGCTTGCATGAATAGGTATAAAGAAGTTGAATGTGTTGGCTCTACTCATGACATAGAGATGCACCACTGCATGGCCCTCAATCTAACACTCAAACTAGGTGTCCGATAATCTGATAGGGTACGAGGTGTCAAGAGAGTGTGAGTAAATTTGATTATTCCAGTGTTGGTACCTATCTAGAACTTGACCGGTTAGTCCTGCAAAAGGAATCTGTGTTAGACATTTAGGAAAGGATCATAGGCCCTTATTCAAATTAGCAAATATCTAGCCTAAAGTAAAGCGAACCAAATGAAATAGTTATCCCTTTTTGATCCAAATATTTTGAGCTTATAATAGACCTTTCTTTTCTTCACCAACTCATCTTCCTTGGGCATAATGTGTTGGCCCTGGTCCCTCCTTGGACATATGCACCTCAACTTAGGTCAAAAGCATAAGTTGAGGGTGGCTAATGCCGAAACTGACCTCATCTTGGCCCTAACCCAACCTTAGGTAATGTGTACCTCGACTCATGGCAAAACCATAAGTTGAGGGTGGCTATTATGAGTGATGACTCGAAAAGTGGGTATGTAAAGAGTAATGTGGATAGGAAAAGAAACAGTGAACAAGAGAAGTGACTCAGTAAAATTGTCAATTAAATAAATAAATAAAAAGAAGAAAGAGATTAAACAAAAAAAAAGAGAAAAAGAGTGAACAAAAAGAAGTAAGAGTCACTTCCACAAAAGAGAAAGAAAGGATAAAACAAGGAAAAGATGACAAGAAAAGAAAAAGTAGGGCATGATAGATAATGAAAAAGGTAGAACGCTTAGCCTTAATGTCAATGAGGGCAACAAGTCACTAAAATGTACCCATATGTACCATACTTGACCTTGAGCCTATGTTAGAATCCAAGAAAGTCCTATCGTGATTCTAAGAGTCTAATAATGGTGAATTTAAGTAGTGAAAATAAGGGCAAGCCTATGGCGACAAGTACCAACTAGGTGTGAATTTGTTCTGA
Source organism: Solanum sitiens (assembly GCA_016801875.1). Taxonomy (NCBI): domain Eukaryota; kingdom Viridiplantae; phylum Streptophyta; class Magnoliopsida; order Solanales; family Solanaceae; genus Solanum; species Solanum sitiens. Next base: position 1,197,639 of record JABWTJ010000080.1, read on the forward strand.
GTGTGAGTGTTGAATAATGATCCTTATGCTCAAAGTTAAAATAACTTTGTGAAAAAGGAGGATATCTTCTGAAGTGAGGGAACTAGTTGCAATATCGAAAAGTTGGTATCTTGGCGAGAGACAAAAGAGTGAGGTGTCGGTGCATGGTGAGTCTGTGTCATGGTGCATGGTGAGTCTGTGTCATGATCTGATCCACATGAGTAATCCTATCAAGCCTAAGAGTAGAAACATGCACTAAAGCAATGAGAAAGTTGGGACTGATAGCCATGTGATTGCGAAAGCTTAAAAGAGGATACTTGTGTACAAGGTGTTGTGTTGAGTCATAGTGCGTCGTTTGAGGACAAACAACGAATTTAAGTTGATGGTGTTGATGTACCGTGGTTTCACGGTACTTTCAATGCTTATTCCATAAGATTGGTGTGTGTCTAGAGCCTTTTTGTATTAATTTTAATATGTTTTTATCTTTGTTTTGCAGGAAAGCCATCCAAAACCAAAACGCAAAAGGCTCTAAAGATTTAGTGCAGAAGTAACCCACGAAGGCCATCGCCGGTCCATCGTCCCATCGACGGACCATAAATGGTGACCGTCGATTGGAGGTTAAGGCATTTGGAAGCAACTCGGGGAATTCTGACCAAATGCGGGGCTACCAAAGGATGAATTGTCTATCTGATCAGAGAATGTCCCAGTACCCGATGTTGAAGAAAAGCTAAGTATGGAACAACGAGAAACATCGACGGACCGTAAGTGAATCGACGGACCGTGTTGTTGGTCCGTCGATTGGATAAGAGAAGATGTAAAATGAATTCTAAAAAATATATGCTAAGTCTGGACTTACGGAGACAGTCGACGGTCCATCGTTTGATGGACCGACCGTCTGTGAGGGTCGTCGATTGAAGCCGCATTTTTGGATAAACTTTCCTTATTTGAATTCCTTTTATTTTAGGACAATGTTTTTATAAATAGGGTGTAAAACCTCGTTTTTGAGGTTGGATTCTTTTATTTTTTTCTTAGTTTGTTCTTGGAGATTTGTCTTTGCAACTTGGGCATTAATTCAAATTTCAAGATTTGGTTTTCAAGTGAATTTTTTAATTTCAAGTTAAATTTCTGGATTTTCTTCGAATTTGTTAAAGTAAGTTCATGATTTATTGTTTATCAACTATAAATTGTGTTATTCTAAGCATGGGTAACTAAATCCACAACTAGGGTTGTGGGAACCATGGGTGATTAACAAAGTAAACCTAGCTTAATAATAATTTTCAAATAGGTTATTGCATGCATTGATAATTCTTTTGCTTAGAAGTCCTTTTAACGAGTGCACGCGTTAGAACTCGCCTTATTATTACTTGCCGGACCAAGGGGGTAGTTAATAAGAAAATAATTATCAACATAGATTTAGTGGGATACTATCTAATAGGCTAGTTTTGATTGGTGCGAAGTAATAACTAAGCCATACATCGAATATGATGCTTAATATGAAGTAAAGATAAGGGTTAGTAACTTAGACACACGTAGCCTGACCAAGGTACGGGCTGAAACTCTCTAAATGCCGGACCAATGATTTAGAGATACCTAACTTATCACATGCAAAACAGTAGGGAATAATTGTTATAGCTAGGATTACCGCGTTATGAACCTACGGGGAACACTTACACCCTAGTTTCTCTCACAACTTGATAAACACTAACGATTTACTCCTTCTACTTGTTCTACTTAGAAATAATTAAAAACTTTTGTTTCACAAAAAACAATACCCTTTCATTACCTGTTTTCGGAAAGGACTTGACAAAATAGACGTAATTGTACATTGAAGTTAAGTCTAAACTATTTTCCTCGTGGGATCAAGCCCAACCTACTTTTTGGGTTCTTTACTTGATACGACCGCTTATACTTCTTTGAGGAAGTCTAATTTGAGCGTATCACCGACCTACATTCATTCACCACAAGGTCGGATACCCCCATAACAAATTTGTTCATCTTGGCTCTAGAATCCGCCACAATAGTAGGAGCATATTTGGATAGTTGAGTGAATTTGAGACTATACTCCTTCACACTCATACTCCCTTGGTGTAAGTTCATAAATTCTTGCATTTTCCTCTCCCTTAGTTCCAAGGGAAAGAACCAAACAAAGAAGGTCGTCTTAACAACTCTCTAAGTAATTCGACCTTCTATATCCGACCTCTCATCCTTTCATTTCTCATACCAAACTTGAGCCACATCTTTGAGTTTGTATGAATCTAGTTCCACATTTTTATGAGAAGACACCCCTATAGCATCTAGTACCTTGAACACTTCATCAATGAACCCTTGCAGGTCCTCCTCCACCTTAGAGCCAAAGAAAGTAGGGGGATTCATCCTTGTGAAA